>JAUCBN010000064.1:2400000-3600000 GCA_035048815.1 Abelmoschus esculentus | reverse complement strand
GTTACTAACACAATATTTGTTAGGCTTGAAGATGCTCGATTCACAACCGATTTAAGCTTGCCAAGTGATGAAGAATCGGTAATTTGGGTGTTTATGGTGGAAGCAAAAAGATAGACAATAAACACAAGGATTTATAGTGGTTCGACCACGCCTACATCCACTACCTTAGCTTCCTACTAAGGATTTCTCAAATTCACTCAGAATTTCGTCCTTTTGAGGCTAAAGGGCTAACCTTACAAACTTTGATTCAAAACTGAATCAAGCATCCAAAGTTCACAACCCGAACTTTGGGAATTCACTCAAACAAGAGAAATCTTAAGCAAACTTGTTTAATCCTTCTTATATGGCAAATGTTTGCAATCTAAGTACTCACCCAAACCTAAGACACTTGAGCATACATAAACATTAAGCTCACAAGTGTTGTCTACCCAAAAAATGTGAGAATTAATCTCTAAGACAATTTTTGAATCATAATGTTGTTTATAATAAAGCATTAGTCTTCTCTTGATGCTTGAGGCTTCCTTTTATCATCCAAAGTGAGCTTCTAGCCGTTGGTGACCGTTGGGATTGGTTTGGAGCCGTTTGGAGCTGATTTCAAGGCTTATTTCCTCTTCTGGTGCAGGAGGTATCGATACCCCTTACACTGGTATCGAAACACCCTCTTTGGGAAATAACCGTTGACCTACATTTATGAACAAGTATCGATACTAGTATCGATACCGCTCCTAGCCGTTGGAGTTTTTCATAAAATCGTTTTATGACCGTTGGGGGGTATCGAAACAAGGTTCGAAACCAAACCTCACAGTGGTGAAAAGGTATCGATACCATTGTGATTTTACCTTTGAAAACATGTCATTGAAGAACAGGTATCGGAACACCTTGAAGGTGTACCGAAACACCTTGAAGGTGTATCGAAACACCTTGTTAAAAACACTTCTTTGGTTTCTTTAAATCATTTAAAACATATTTTAAATCTCTCAAAAACATCTTAAATATATTTTCAAGTAGTTTGGACATAAGAACCATTTTTGAAATCTTTTCAATTAGTCCAAAACTATTTTTTAATTATTATATCAAAACATTAGTTCTACAATACTTATGAGAGAATAACTAATAATTTAGGATGAAAACAAAGACTAAAATGATAATTTTTTAAATATTAAAAATCTATCTTATTGAACCATTCTGAATTTAGACCTAATTAAATAAATTATATAATTTTAGAAACCAAAAATTTTACTATATTAGACAAGGCATAAAGATAATTTTAACCCTTAACGTTTATAATTTTTATCGTTTTGGCCCTCATTCTTTTTTGCGATAAATTTAGTACTTAACCTATATATTTTTGACAAATACCTTATTTTTTAACTATCATGATAACTGGACCGTTAAAAATCTAACAATGATGACATGTCATATGCATATGATAATATATTTTAAATAACATGACATCTAACCTATCCAATACATATATATATAAAATATAATTTTATTCTAATATAAAATATAAAACAATTAAAATTCAAATAAAATATTAAAAAATAATTAATTCTAAAATAAAATACTACTAAACATTCTCAAGCCTAACTAAGATAAAATCAAAATCCTACCTTAAAAAAATTAATTAATTTCGAACTGTGTTCATATTTTTTTAAGATAGGACTTTAATTCTATCGTAGTTAGGGTTAAAAATGTTTAGTAGCCTTTTATTTTAGAATTAATTAATTTTTAATATTTTATTTGAATTTTATTTGTTTTATATTTTATATTGAAATAAAATCATATTTCAGATATATATGTATGTATTTAATAGGTTAGATGTCATGTCATTTAAAATATATTATCATATGCATATGACATGTCATCATCGTTAAATTTTAACGGTCCAGTTATCATGGTAGTTAAAAAATAAGCTATTTGTCAAAAATATATAAGTTAAGGTCTAAATTTATCCAAAAAAAGAATGAGGGTCAAAACGATAAAAATTATAAACGTTAATGGTTAAAATTATCTTTATGCCATTAGACAATATTAATTTTCTTATCCAATATTTAATTACCTCATCTTATCTAATATTTAATTAACTCCTTTAAATACCTATTTATAATAATATTGTAATTAAATAATTCATTAATAATTATTCCTTAAAAGAAAATTTTATTTATTACCAAACTCATAATAACTAAATATGTCAACTAGACAAAATCAGAATCAAAGAAAAAAGAGGAATATTGTCAATTTGGATATAGAAAAAATCAAGGAAAAAATCATTCCAAATCATTTAAAATCTGTCAAAAATGAAAAAGGAAAGAAGATCATTCAAAATTGGGCAGATTCTATCAAATTTGGAGAGGAATCAAATCAAGATTATTTTTTGCGATTTTTTACCCAAAAATCAGAGATTTTGTGTACTAAATTTGATTAATTTCCATGTATTTGTGGTTTGAAAACCATTATATAAACCCCCTTTCCCTTCACTTGTAAAATACACACACAACCAAAGACACACCACAACCACATCTCCTACACCAGAACTTCATACATAGTTCTTTCACATAAAGAGTTTTACTTTGGAAAATATTGAGAGAATTGAGAGAGCTTTTGGAAGAATTGTGCTTAGGCTTTTGTATTTGGATTTGAATTGGAATAGAAGCTTGAAGCATTTGTTTGAGGTATTTGATCTACTTAGTAATTTATTTTACTTTATTTCGTATTTTTTATATTGTTCTAATTTTTTTTAAAAGGGAGAAAGTTTTTATAGTTCTTCGATTCATGAAGAATATGGATAAACAATTAAGATAATTTTAAAATGGGTGTTTTGATCTTTGTTTTAAAATAAACGTAAATAGATTATGTTTTTGGGCTTTGTACATGTTCTAAACAAAAGTGAGTCATTTAATTTTATTAAATTCTTACATATTTTTTAATTTTATAAATCTTTTTTTTAACAATCTTTAAAATTTGTATATAATTTTATTTCGTTTTAATCTAGTTATCATTATCTTACTTTTTTTTAAAATTTTAACTTTAATTGTTAAACATATTTTATGTCTTTTCTATATTAGATTAGATAAACCCCTAGGTTTAGGTTCTTTATTGTTAGAGCTTAGTAAATTTAGAGCCTTAATGTTTAATAAAACTCTCTTCACACCAAATTCATAACACATACTTAATCATATTTTAACCATAATAGATAAAACTTACTTAGACATTTCTTTAAGTTAATAATCACTAACTTAGAATAATAAAAGAATTCAACACACATAAATTTTTTTGTTTCTTTTTTAAAAAAGTAGAATTTAATTAATGCGTTGTCTTACCAAAGGGAGGTAACGGGTTAGCGCCAAAAATGTTGGCGGTGATTAAAGTTTACTCTCCTGGCGGTAGGGCCGTTAAAATGGAATCAAAATTCATAAGTGGACAATAATTTAAATTTTATACAAACTTACAAATTCCGACATTAAAACGTTTTGTAATGAGCAAGGTACCAATTTTTGGGCGTTGTGAGGGTGTTAACCCTTCACCACACGTAACCGACTCCCGAACCCATTTTTGTGTTTTTCGCAGACCAAAATTATTGTTTTAATAAAACAAAAATGATTTTATTAAAATAACTCGTTTTAGGTGACCCAATCACACCTTTAAAAAAGATTGGTGGCGACTCTGTTGTTTTAATATTGGGTTAAAAATCAGTGACAAAAGCTGCCCTTTCTTTGCTTATTCCGGTGAAACAGGGATAGAGCAAAGAACAAAAGACACTGATTTTCATTGGTCGCAAAATCGTTGGACATTTCCATTCTCCTTATGCCTGAACGGATAGGCAAGTTCTATTCTCCTCATGCTCGAATAGATAAGCAGATTCAAGAAAGGGTTCCATTCTCCTCATGCACGAATGGATATGCAGGTTCTACTCTCCTCATGCTCGAGTAGATAAGCATCTTCAAAAGAAGGGGTTTCATTCTCCTCATTCACAAATGGATGTGCAGGTTCTATTCTCCTCATGCTCGAATAGATATGCGGGTTCTACTCTCCTCATGCTCGAGTAGATAAGCATCTTCAAAAAAAAGGGTTCCATTCTCCTCATGCACGAATGGATATGCAGGTTCTATATCTTCATGCTCGAATAGATAAGCAGGTTCTACTCTCCTCATAATCGAGTAGATAAGCATCTTCAAAAAAGAGGGTTTCATTCTCCTCATGCACGAATGGATATGCAGGTTCTATTCTCCTCATGATCGAATAGATAAGCAGGTTCTACTCTCTTCATGCTCGAGTAGATAAGCATCTTCATAAAAAAAGGTTTCATTCTCCTCATGCACGAATGGATATGCAGGTTCTATTCTCCTCATGCTCGGATAGATAAGCATCTTCAAAAAAAGGTTTCATTCTCCTCATGCACGAAAGGATATGCAAGTTTTATTCAGGTTCTACTCTCCTCATGCTCGAGTAGATAAGCATCTTCAAAAAAAGGTTTACATTCTCCTTATGCACGAACGGATATGCAGGTTCTATTCTCCTCATGCTTGAATAGATAAGCAGGTTATACTCTCCTCATGCTCGAGTAGATAAGTATCTTCAAAAGAAAGAGTTCCATTCTCCTCATGCACGAATGGATATGCAGGTTCTCTTTGCTAAGAGCATTTCTTATACCTGTTAAAATTAAAAATGATGCAATTATGATGAACATGCCCCTAGGGATGCCTAATATGCATTTTAATCTTTTCTTAGTGTTTTTTCTTTTCTTTTCTCATCGAAATTTTCCTTTTCAAAATTTTTCTTCTTCATTTTCATGTGCATTTGTTTGTTCCACCCGGATAGACAATCATGCTTTATTTTTTTTCTCTTTTCGATTTGGTTATTTTGCTCAAAAAATCCAGCCGATTTGAATGATCAACTTTTAGTATCATATTTTCAATATTCTTTTTGTTTTCGTCTTTTCTGAGGTAAGGAAACTTTGCTAATCGGATGAAAATCTTCATATCATGTGACATCTTATTTAATATAGGTAAACTTTCATGCTTAAAGGTATATTGATACCAAGTATCTTCAAAGTTTCTCGTGAGTTCTATGATTCTTTCTCTTTGCTGAGTAAATTGATGTGTTTGCTTGAAAATATTTATTTCTTGACCTCTTTTTCTGTGCCCAATATTATCGGAGACCTTAAGTCGATACGTAGTCAAAACATTAAGAAATATCTTGAATGTTGCTTTTACTGTGTAGATTTTGAAACCGAAGAAGATGAATAAAGAAACAAAATTCCTTCCAAGTTATCAAGCCTTTGAGGGAATTATTTTATGTATGCCTAATCCATAAACTATCTGAGCCGTCTTTTACGGGTTTTCAACTCAAATCCATCCTTGATTTCAAGACACCCATTGTGGATTTTCATCTTGAATCCTCCTTGTTCTTTATTCTTTATTATTTTTTTATTTTTTTTATTTTTTTTCTTTTTCTCTGTTTTTTTTCATCTAGGGTGCCCTTTACGGGTTTTCACCTGTAGATATTTTTCTTCTTTTTTTCTAGGCATATTTTGTAGAACTAATTTTTTGATATAATAATTGAAAATTAGTTTTGTACTAATTGAAACGATTTCAAAAATGGTTCTTATGTCCAAACTACTTGAAAATATATTTAAGATGTTTTTGAGAGATTTTAAATATGTTTTAAATGATTTAAAGAAACCAAAGAAGTGTTTTTAACACAGGTGTTTCGATACACCTTCAAGGTGTTTCGATATTTGTTCTTCAATGACATGTTTTCAAAGGCAAAATCATAGTGGTATCGATACTGGTATTGATACCCTTTACCACTATGATATTTGGTTTCAATACCGGTTTCGATACACCCCCAACGATCATAAACGATTTTATGAAAAACTCCAACGGTTAGGAGCAGTATCGATACAGGTATCAATACTAGTTCATAAGTGCAAGTCAACGGCTATTTCCCAAAGAGGGTGTTTCGATACCAGTGTGATGGGTATCGATACCTCCTGCACTAGAAGAGGAAATAAGACTTGAAATCAGCTCCAAACGGCTCCAAACCAATCCCAACAGTCACCAACGACTAGAAGCTCATTTGGGATGATAAAAGGAAGCCTAAAGCATCAAGAGAAGACCAATGCTTCATTGTAAACAACTATATGATCAAAGATTTGTCTTAGTGCTTAAATTCCAATATTTGGGTAGACAAAACACTTGTGAGCTCAATTGTTAATATATGCTCAAGTGTATTAGGATTGGGTGAGTGCTTAGATTGCAAACATTAGCCTTGTTAGAAGGATTAAACAAGTTTGCTAAGTTTTCTTTGTTTGAGTGAATTCCCAAAGCTCGGGTTGTGAATTTTGGATGCTTGGTTCAGTTTTGAATCAAGGTTTGTAAGGTTAGCCCTTTGTTCCTCAAAAGGTTGAATTCTTAGTGAATTGTGGAAATTCTTAGTGGGAAGCTAAGGTAGTGGATGTAGGCGTGGCCGAACCACTATAAATCCTTGTGTTCATTGTCCAATTTTTGCTTCCACACAAATCCACCCAAATTAACCACTTCTCCACCACTTGGCGAGTTTAATCGGTTATTCATCGAGCATCTTTAGGCCCAACATATTTTCTCTTGACTAGGATTGAATTCAACGAATTTTAAACTTCTCGCAATCCATCAAAGCTTTTTTGAAAAAACCTTTGATAAAACATAAGGTCATTCTCAATTAAGCGCCCACATTTCTTGGGCATCATCTAGATTGACAACATTTTTTTCAGCATCAAGTCTCATTCTCAAAATTCTCTCGGACGAAACTTCTTATTATAGGCATGTATCATCCTCTTTTGATACATCTGATCATGGCAAACTACGTTCAACCTTTTTCAATAAGGTTCAACTGGCCATATCTTCCTTTGACCTATATTGCTTATTCTAACTCTGCTTCCATCAGAACGCGTGGAGCGAGATTTCAACCCGAATCGATACTTTAGCTTCTTTCTTGTAAACTGATTGAAAACGATGTTTCCATCACTCCATTTGAGGCACATATTCTATGTTGAACAATTTTCCTTAGACTCAAAATTTATACCAATAAACCTTTTTTTCATGAATTTATGTTACTTTACTTGTAAGATGCAAAAAAGGCTAGAAATATGATTTTGAAGAGAATAAAGACTAGAAATAAGAATTTAAACTTGAAAGTCGTGGCAAACACAAAAATAATATAGTTAGATGCCCCAAAATTCATAGTATGAATGATTCACGAATCTATCAACCGGATAGTGTCCCATTTTAGTGGCTCTCTTTAACTCACCAACTCACCAAGTTTCAATATTCCCATTTTTCTAATCTCGATCAGACATTAGAAGTTCAGTGGTCCTTGAAGAAAGGTTAACTCAATTAGGCGAAATGTTTTCTGAAACCAAACTTCTTTTTCTCAAATATTCAAGTGTGATCTAAATGGTCTTTTAAGGCTTGTAATGTGGGGTAGGCTACGGTTGCAAAAGAAAGGATACGTAGGCTCAAATATATATTCGAGGGTTATTAAACCAAGGATCAACTTTTCTTGATGAAATCTTCGTTTGCTTATTCTCAATATCACTCTAGGTTGCCCATTTTGAGTTTATTTCTTTTCTTGCACATGCCTGATTTAAAGGATTTAGCGTAAGCTTTGTGCTTTCATCTTCTTTTACGATTTAACTCATATCTCTTTTCTTTTTTTCTTTTTTCATTTTTTGCTCTTTTTCTTCAACTTTTTCTCTTTTTTGTTTTTTTTTCTCATCTTTTTTCCTCTAACACATTTTTTCTTACATAAAAATAACCCTTCATCCTCTTTGCCCCCCAGTATGGGGAGTGATCCTTGGTTAGGGTTCAAACACAAGAAAAATGTCAGGCTCAAAAGGGACAACAAGTGATTTTTTATTTTCTTATTCGAGAAGGGAAAAGAAGGAATGCCAAATGTCATTTCACACACAAATATAATAAAAATGAAGTAGTCTTCAGTTGTTAGATGTTTTAGAGCTATCACTTTATTCAAAAACCCTAAACAACAATGTCTGAGAGGAAAATTCACTCCAAATAGAATTTTCTATTAATCCTAAACACACATTTTTGCCCTCTATCTCGGGATTAGATTCAAGAATCATTCATATAATCAATAATAGAGGCTTTGCCAAAATGGTGTATTTTGGAAGCGAAACAAATCAAATGAATGAAAAAATGTTTGCCACTTGTGAAAATAAAGGAAATGCATAAAGTCCCTAAAAAGATCTCTAATGTGTGAAAGCAAAAGGGTTTTAGGCCTGACTCCACTATTGACTAGAAAAATCTTCTATTGTCCAATTGTTTAGCATTAGCATGAGTGAATTTCATCCAAGCTCAAACTATCTGTGATGCAACAAAATTCAATTGTTGAAGTCGTTCATGTCATAGGACACTCTTCGTATTCTTCTTCCTCACGTTTCGCATCTTTGATAGCTCATTATCCAACAGTGAAGGATGAACTTGGGTTGTCGTATCTCGCCACCATTGTGCATATTGATGAAAGCTTCCATTGTGTTTCTGCTTCATTTCTTGTAGGACGAGCCAATTCAAGATCATATCAGTGACATGCTTATATCACTTGCTGAAACCCATGATAAATCTCTTTATGTTCGTATACTTTCCCAGCTTAACTGAATGTACCAAGATGCAGAACCGAACAAACAAATCAGTCACCAAGCTTAGGTCTCTAACATCTATGTCTCTCTGAATGCTTCCCTCCTAAAGGACTTTAAAGATAACAGTCATCTCACTTCTTTTCATTCATGGCCTTATCAACAACTTTATCGAGGTCAGACACATTGTAGTCTTGGGTTTCTTCATGATTAGCAATTCATTAGTTTAGGGCATTGATAAAGCTCTATCGAGATAAAGTTGGAATTTTGCTTTAGGTGGGACGGGTTCCTTCCTAGAAAAAAAAGTAAGAAATCTCTAGCAAAGCATTGATTCCATTAGTTGTTTTCTCTTTGTTTGGGTCTTAAAACCTCAACATGATTGCTATGTGGGTAAAAACATCCAATACGCTCGTGTATTCCTGAAGTTGTCGACTTATCTTCAATGTTCATTGCTTTGGTATCGCGCTTTTGCGAGGGTTTGTTCTCTTTTTATATTTTTTTCTTCATTATGTTTGTATGCGATTATGTAAAAATAACACAAATAAATTCAAAAAAATAAAATGCAAATGCATGAATGCAAACGAAGAGACATCGATTCCATAAATAATTATTCATAGAAGTAGCTTTTATTGGATGTCAAAAGTCCTTATTACAAAAGGATTTTCACAAATTTACGAATATATCTCAGCCCGAGTACCCAACTCTTTTATTTCTTCAGTCAACCACAAGATTCTTGGTCCCACTTCTCCTATTGGCTTTATATATTGGCGAAGAGTTGCAGCTTCTTTGGCTAACATCATCACGTGTTTGGCTACATCTTGAACCTGGGTCATGACATATCTATCGAACTCATCCCTTTCTCGAAACCTCCTAGCATTATCCCTGAGTCGAGTGAACCAGTAATCATTGCCTCCTTCATTAATATCTTCAAGAACTAAAATCTTTATTCTGTTCTCCTGAATAATATTTTCCATAGCATCTACTTGCTTTTTTAGCATATCATTCTCCTTTTGGCTAGCCTGAAGATAAGTGTAAGTGTGACGATTTTGAAGCATTCGAAGAGATTGATTTAAGTCTGCTACCTTGGCCTGTATCTCAGCCACGATAATCTGGCTTTGCTTTAGCTTTTCACTAGTTGTATCGTACAAAGACTGCAATTCTCCCACGCGAATTTTATTGTCATTGACCTTTCTCTTCCATGCAGCTGCAATCTTATTCTCCCCTTCACGAACTCGTCTGTTACCGCAGACTTGTTTTCCTTTCTTCTCATTTATCAGTATTTGTTTGTATTTTTCGATTTTCTTTATGTCACGCTCTTTCTCATTTCGCACAGCTTGATCAATCTCATGTTTCCACTATTATAAACTCTTTCTCAAATCCACATTTCGAACTGTGGCCTGAAATTTAAGGAAATCGACCCTCTGAAGCTCAAATTTTGCCTCAAGATCTTTGAACGACTTTATTACCTGGTCTGTCTCTCCCTTTTATTTTTCCACACCTAGACTTGTTTCATAAAAATCCCTCACATGTTGCTCCTGCAGAGATTTTATCTTGGCCTTAACTCGTTCTAGTTCATCTCTCAAAATGTCAGCTTCAGATGGGACTACTTTCAAGTGTTCTTCCACAGATTTGGCATGACATACAGGTGATAAAACTTTATCATTCATCCTCGCACGCTCCATACATCATAGTCAGGGGTGTATAAGAGGTGAGTATCATGTTCTATTTCTATGAAGTAACAATGCTTCCATGCTTCATTGATGGTTTGAATTTTCTCTCTAAACTCCCCTTGGAACTCAAATTCTGATGAGTCTAGACCCGTAGTGAAAGGAACAAACTGTCGAGAGCTAAACTATCGTGATACTAACAAAGGAGCACAACCAATTCCACCCCATAAACCTAGAAACATCAGATGATTATAACCTCCACACTTGTACAGTACATTAACATGGCTCATCCAAGGAATTCTCCAGACAATATCTTGATCACGTCGATCCCTGAGAACATCAACCCATTTGCCCCTCTTAACTTTCGGCCACTTCTTTGCCAAAAATTCTTGAAGCGGGGAAAAATTTGGTGAATGTATATTGGGACAGGCTAAAGTTGGACATTTCCAAAAATGGCTAAGGACCCAGACTTGAAGTAAGGGAGCACACCCTCTAAAGCGAACACCCTCCAATTTTCTACATGCATTCAAAGAAATAAAGGTTTCAGCAAGAACAACAGATACTGGATTGACTTCCCTCTTTAGTTACTCAAAGAAGTCTAGCATTGCCACATCGATATTGCCTAATACTCTTGGAAAGATAACTAAACCATAAATTTTTATAGCCAAAAGATCCACTTTCTTTTTCATATTCGGGTGAGAAAGGATTATATCACGTATACTCCACCAAGGGAAAGAAAAACTACCTCCTCTCTTCTGTATTAACCCATTCATCGTTAATGCTAGAAAAAAGTTTGAGTCTTAAGTGAACATTCTTGTTTTTAGACGGCTTAGCATACACCCAGTTCTTTTTTACCTTGCGTAATTTGAAAAGTGTTGAGTACTCCTCGAACGTAGGCATCATATCCTCATTATTGAGAGTAAAGAAACAATAACCGAGGTTCCAGAATTGGATCTTGAGAAACGGTTCATCTACTTCCACATGTAACAAATAGGATATGTCACCATAGTTGTTGAGGAATAACTGCTTAGTTGAATAATCCAAATGATCCCTACAAAAGAATTTTGTATGAAAAGTAACTGGGTAACACATTCTAACACTTCTGGACATGTCTCCACGGATTATTCCTACAAAAGAATTTTGACCAAATTACAAAACCTATGGCTTTTCATATGGCTCTAATAGGGTAGGTTTCTAGATTCTCACAAAGGTTTGGTTCTAAAAGGTTCCCGAATTGTCCTCATTGTCCCCTACTAAGGGTAGTAAGGCCCCTGATTCTTACCCATTACAGGCTTCAAACGAATCAAATTCAACTCAGGGGAACTCATTTCCTATGCCCATACGAAGGATCGGTATCCTTACTAAGACATAGGCCATATGAGCCCCGAAGGTACTTGCTAGACCCATACGGAGAATTAGTATTCCCACGAGAGCAATAGCGTTTCCCCCCACTTAAACGATTGGGACGAAGCTCGGGTATAGAGCTTAGAATCAAGTTTTAAATGCGTAAAATAGAATTAAATCCATAAATGGACAATTAAGTTAAATTTTATATAAACTTGCAAATTCCTGGCATCAAAATGTTTTAAAATCGACTTGTGGCCTAACTCTCTTTTGGTTTAAAAAAACAAAAGTCCTCAGCAGAGTCGCCAAGCTGTCGCAACCCCTTTTTCAAGCGGTTCGACGTTTTTTTTCTTTTAAAAACTAAAAAAACAGAGTCGACACCAATCTTTTTAAAGTTGTGATTGGATTACATAAAAATCGGTCATTTTAATAAAATTATTTTATTTTATTAAAACAATAATTTTGGTCTGCGAAAAACATAAAAACGGGTTCGAGAGTCAGTTACGTGTAAGGAAGGGTTAGCACCCCACAATGCCCAAAAATTGGTACCTAGCCAATTACAAAACGTTTTAATGTCGGAATTTGCAAGTTTGTATAAAATTTAAGTTATTGTCCATTTTTTAATATTGATTCCATTTTAACGGTCTTACCTCTAAGATAATAAACTTTAATCACCGCCAACATTTCTGGCGCTAACCCGTTACCTCCCTTTGGTAAGACATCGCATTAATTAAATTCTACTTTTTTAACAAAGAAATTTATGTGTGTTGAATGCTTTTATTATTCTAAGTTAGTGATTATTAACTTAAAGAAATGTCTAAGTAAATTTTATCTATTATGGTTAAAGTATGATTAAGTATATTTTATGAATTTGGTGTGAAAAGAGTTTTATTAAACATTAAGGCTCTAAATTTACTAAGCTCTAACAATAAAGAACCTAAACCTAGGGGTTTATCTAATCTAATATAGAAAAGACATAAAATATGTTTAACAATTAAAGTTAAAATTAAAAAAAAAGTAAGATAATGATAACTAGATTAAAACGAAATAAAATTATATACAAATTTTAAAGATTGTTAAAAAAAAAGATTTATAAAATTAAAAAATATGTAAGAATTTAATAAAATTAAATGACTCACTTTTGTTTAGAACATGTAGAAATCCCAAAAACATAATCCATTTACATTTATTTTAAACAAATATCAAAATACCCCATTTTAAAATTATCTTAATTGTTCATCCATATTCTTCATGAATCGAAGAACTATAAAAAATTATCTCCCATTTTTAAAAAAAAAATAGAACAATATAAAAAATAAGAAATAAAGTAAAATAAATTACTAAGTAGATCGAATACCTCAAACAAATGCTTCAAGCTTCTATTCCAATTCAAATACAAATACAAAAGCCTAAGCACAATTCTTCCAAAAGCTCTCTCAATTGTCTCAATATTTTCCAAAGTAAAATTCTCTATGTGAAAGAACTATATATGAAGTTGTGGTGTAGGAGATGTGGTTGTGGTGTGTCTTTGGTTGTGTGTTGTGTTTTACAAGTGAAGGGAAAAGGGGTTTATATAATGGTTTTCAACCTACAAATACATGGAAATTAATCAAATTTAATACACAAAATCTCTGATTTTTGGGTAAAAAATCGCCCAAAGTAATCTTGATTTGAGTCCTCTCCAAATTTGATAGAATCTGCCCAATTTTGAATGATCTTCTTTCCTTTTTCATTTTTGACGGATTTTAAATGATCTGGAATGATTTTTTCCTTGATTTTTTTCATATCCAAATTGGCAACATTCCTCTTTTTTCTTTGATTCTGATTTGGAGCAGATCTTAAAGTATTTTCTTCCATATTTTCCATCGAATCTAATATTGGTTAAAAATCAGTGACAACAGTGCGACAATGCCCACCCCGGAGTTGAATTTTCCTAAATACAAATGGTGTTGTTATCTCTGATTCTGGTCATGGAATCAACGATGAACTTTTTTGAGACTATAATGATAATTGGATATCAGGATTCGGTAGAAGCATTGTATTGCAGACGCTCTCGCTGCTGAACTATGAGCCATATATGATGGTCTAAGACTTGCCTGGTTAAATGACTTTGCATAACTACAAGTTCAATCAGATGGTTCTCAGGCGATTTCGTATATCAACGACCCCAAGGCAGATAATTGTGCTCTTTCCCTAGTCCGTACGATGGCCAATCTTCGTCGACAAGCTTGGTTCCTTGAATTCGTTTGGATTTCAAGAAAAAAAATAAACCTATTGATTCTTTGGCTAAACATGTCTCATATTCACAAGTTGAATTGATTCATTATGAACACCCCGAATTACATTACTAGTTTGTTTGCTAGAGATGTTAATAATCCTCCTTATCGTAAAGCTAGCCGTAGCTAAATTTTAAATTTAATGTTACTCTTTTTATTCAATATATATATATATATATATATAATAAAAGCATAATATCGGACCATTCTGAATACAATGAAATAATGTTATATTGTTACTAATACAATATTTATGAGAGAATAACTAATAATTTAGGATAAAAAAAAAAGACTAAAATGATAATTTTTTAAATATTAAAAATCTATTTTATTGAATCATTCTGAATTTAGACCTAATTAAATAAATTATATAATTTTAGAAACCAAAAATTTTACTATATTAGACAAGACATAAAGATAATTTTAACCCTTAACGTTTATAATTTTTATCGTTTTGGCCCTCATTCTTTTTGGGATAAATTTAGCCCTTAACCTATATATTTTTGACAAATAACTTATTTTTTAACTATCATGATAACTGGACTGTTAAAAATCTAACAATGATGACATGTCATATGCATATGATAATATATTTTAAATAACATGGTATCTAACCTATCAAATACATATATATATATATATTTGAAATATAATTTTATTCTAATATAAAATATAAAACAATTAAAATTCAAATAAAATATTAAAAAATTAATTAATTCTAAAATAAAATACTACTAAACATTCTCAACCCTTACTACGATAGAATCAAAATCCTACGTTAAAAATTAATTAATTTCGAAATGTGTTCATATCTTTTTAAGATAGGACTTTAATTTTATCGTAGTTAGGGTTAAAAATGTTTAGTAGCCTTTTATTTTAGAATTAATTAATTTTTAATATTTTATTTGAATTTTAATTGTTTTATATTTTATATTGAAATAAAATTATATTATATATATGTATTTAATAGGTTAGATGTCATGTCATTTAAAATATATTATCATATGCATATGACATGTCATCATCGTTAAATTTTAACAGTTCAGTTATCATGGTAGTTAAAAAATAAGTTATTTATCAAAAATATATAGATTAAGAGCTAAATTTATCTCAAAAAAAGAAACAAAACGAAAAATTATAAACGTTAATGGTTAAAATTATCTTTATGCCAGACAATATTAATTTTCTTATCCAATATTTAATTACCTCCTCTTATCTAATATTTAATTACCTTCTTTAAATACCTATTTATAATAATATTGTAATTAAATAATTCATTAATAATTATTCCTTAAAAGAAAGTTTTATTTGTTACCAATCTCATAATAAATAAATATGCCAACCAGACGAGAAATTATATAATGGTTCAGTCTCACCACGTCATCCATGGACCAACCAATAAAAATTGTCCATCTCATTATTTTTTAATTTTTCAAGTGAAGATTCACTTGGGAAAAAATTATGACATGGAAAAATTGATGAAGTGGACAGTTTTTATTGGTTGGTCCTATGGACAGATGGTGGGACTGACCCATGATATAATTTTTCCAACCAGACAAGCACCGCTAAGTGCTAATAACCATGGGCGTAGCCACATTGACATATGAGGTTTCTGTTGACACTCAAAATTTTTGAAAAATTATATTTTTTTCTATATAATTTGTGTATAAAAAATTAAAAATATATATAAGTGAAACTCTTTTATAAATAATTTAACACCCCTTATATATAATTAATTCTTTTTAAATAGCGTTCAAAAAATGACACCCCTTAAATAAATGCATAATAACCCTTCCTCTATAAATGTTACCCTTCTGTCATGGTTTCCATTCCTTTGTCTCTGTTTATTTTCCAGGAAGAAGAAAACAAGCTTTTGAATCGAAATCTCAGCTTTCATCAGATCAAAAGAAAAAAAAAATCCTCAGAAATCCCATCAAACTGCAAAGAAAAGGGGTAAAATTTAACCCAGAAAGGGGTAATATTAAAAAAATGTGCGGGAAACAAGAGAGAGAGTTGGCTCGGGTGCAAGCGCCTGGGGTTTGCCCGCACTGCGGCGGAACAGTGGAGGCCGTCGACGTCGAGAGTAAATGTATGTTATTCTTCTTGGCCGTTTGCTCTAAGATCAAGAGGAAATATCATTGTACCAGGTGTGGAAGGCGTTTGGTGCTGTATTACTAGCTCCGCCGCCGACGCCTGTTACTTTTCTTTCTGTAACGTTGTAGTATTGTAGTTTAGTTTGATCGTACTGAAATGTCAGCATTTCTGCAGATTGTATGAAATGAATTAACGGTATATAGAGTGTTTAAAATTTTTATTTTAAAAATAATATTTAAAATTTATTTAAATTTTTTTTATTATTAAATTATTATTTTTATTATTTTATTAAAAAATACATTACAACAATCTTTGAAATAATAAAAGACAATCATTAAGTTATAAAATTATTATTTAAGAAATGAATGAATTTGAGAAGATAAAAGGTGGGGTTCTTAGAGAGATCTCATGTTATTTTTCTTCCGAGACGGTACGATTATAAATAAATTATAAGATTATAAATAATTAGGACAAATAATAGATTATTTTGAGTTTAAATATGGCATAAAGATAATTTTTATCTTTAATGTTTATAATTTTTGTCATTTTAACCCTTATTGTTTTAGATAAATTTAGCCATTGACCTATGTCTTTTTAACAAATAGTTTATTTTTTAACTACCATGATAACTGAAACGTTAAAAATTTAATAATGATGACATGTCATATATACGTAATAATATATTTTAAATGACTTGACATTTAGTATATCAAATACATACACGAGGAATATAGTTTTATTCTAATCTAAAAATATAAAATAATTAAAATTCAAATAAAATATTAAAAATTAATTTTTATTCATTAAAAATTAATTAAATCTAAAACAAAAGGCTACTAAACATTCTCAACCTTAACTATAGTAAAATCAAAATTTTATCTAAAAAGGTATGAACATAATCTGAAAAGAAAGACTTTTGTATAGTTTGTTACCGGTGAATCAAAGATAAAGGATTTTGATAATAATCAATTGGATTTTTATTATTTTAGTTTAGAATTTAAGTATTTTAGTTTTAATCTAAATCAGAGTTTTAGGGTTTTATAAATATATTTTAGTTTAGTTAGGGTTTAGAATATTTAGTAAATTTTTGTTTTGGATTTAATTAATTTTTAATATTTTATTTAAATTTTAATTGTTTTATATTTTATGATAGAATAAAATTATATTCTATATATATGTATATATTTAATAGGTTAGATTTTATATCATTTAAAAGATATTATCACATATATATGACATGTTATCATTATTAAATTTTTAACGGTTCAGTTATCATGTTAGTTAAAAAAATGAGTTAATTGTTAAAAAGACATAGATTAAGGGCTAAATTTATTTCATAAAAAGAATAGAGGCTAAAATAACAAAAATTATAAACGTTAAGGGTGAAAATTATCTTTATATCTTTAAATTTTAATCCTAAATTTTAAATCTTAAACCTAAAATTAAATTATTTTAACTAAACTAAACTAAATTTTATACGGATTTATACATTAAAATATTTCCTTAAATATAATTTTTTTATCGAATCTAATATATTTAATATTTTTTAGTTTCATTAAAATCAAAGAAACATGATAAGACATTTGAGGTAAATTGCTTGTAAGGTAGAGACATTTGGGGCGTACGACATGAAGTGATATATATGAAAAATTTTACAACGGGCGTCGAACACTGTTAAACATCATTAATGATAAACATCGTTGAACACTATTAAACTGATTAATAAAGATTAAAATTTTTAAGGACCGAACATATAATTATAATTTTTTTAAAATAAATTTTTATTAAATTACTGTCTATATATATATATTATTTTATTTTTAAATAATTGAATAAAATATTAATTTAAAAATAAAAAATCCTAAACTCAACCCTAAAACCAAAATCACTAAACATTAAACTCCAAATCCTAAAATCTAAAACCTAAATCCAAAACCTAAAACCCTAAAAAAATACTAAACCATAAACACTAAATCTAAACCATAAAATTCTAAACCCTAAAATAACCTAAAACCCTAAACCTTAAAATCAAAACCCTAAATTAATTTTGGGTTTCAAGTTTAGGTTTATATTTTTATAGATTCAAATTTTCTATTTTAGGGCTTAATGGTTATGGTTATATATTTAGATTTTAGAGTTTAGAGTTTAGGGTTTTATTATTTTAGTGTTTAGAGATTATGATTTAGTATTTTGAAATTTAGGGTTTAAGGTTTAGTAATTTTAGGCCTTTTCATTATAAATTATTATAATTTAAACTACCCGATTAATTAATTAATTTATTAT
The DNA here is from genome assembly GCA_035048815.1 of Abelmoschus esculentus. Classification (NCBI taxonomy): domain Eukaryota; kingdom Viridiplantae; phylum Streptophyta; class Magnoliopsida; order Malvales; family Malvaceae; genus Abelmoschus; species Abelmoschus esculentus. Next base: position 3,581,704 of record JAUCBN010000064.1, on the reverse strand, counting down.
TGATAACTTTTATAAAAATAATTTACACAAGATAATTTTACATTATAAAGTACTTTGTAATAGTGAAATGGAAAACATATAGTCTTTATTAGTGTTGTTCAAAAATATCTGATCCGGTCGATCTGATCTGATTATTTATTGATCCAATTTGAAAATAAAGATATCTAATCTAATTTTTATTTTTGGATTGGATATCCGATCCAATTTTAAATTTCTCGGATCGGATACGGATCACAATATTTTAAGTTTCAGATTATCCAAAATCCGAAAATTCAAAATTTTATTAATATTAATCTTGTTATATTTAACAATTTAGTGCTTGCCATTTTTAAAAATTTTAAATATTGAAACTTTTATAAATATGATTCTTGTTGTATTTAGTAATTTATTATTTATTATATTTAAAATTCTAAAACTTTCATAAATATAACCTTTAAATTTAAAAAATTAGTTGAACCAAATTATATTTTTGGATAATTGGATATCCAAATATCCAATATCCAAATACATGAAAATTTGTATCCGAAAACCCAAATATCTAAAAAAATAAGATCCATAATCTTTATTATTTTACTTATATAATACAATTTTGTGTCCTTTTTGTCAAACTTTGCTAATAATCCCTATGCTATATCTTAGTTATAAATCTTGTCTTTATTGTTTTTTGTCCATCTGAAGTTTGAAAATTTGATTTTTATCTAAACAACAATTGCGAAAACAAATTATGCCACATGTGCACGAGTCTTGTAGCTCAAGTGGTTAAAGGAACGGTTAATATTCCTAGAGGTCATGGGTTTGAGCACCAGCGATGTCAACAAAGTGATTGAGCGATCAATATCAAATGGTTGAAATTATATTCTAGAACAGATACTACTTGTAATCACTATTAGCTTATTCAAAAAAAATTATGCGACATGTTTATGTTGAGTTCATATTCTTTCATTTGATTATTTATATCCCTTTAATCTAGTGGTTTAATATCTAATTAGGTGTTTAAACTATGCTTATGAATTATTTTTGGTGTCTAAATTATTTTTAATTTTAAATACGTGTTTAAATTTTAAATTTTGATATTTTAAATGTTTAATAGTTGATGAAAACTATTAGACAATTAAAATGTGACGAGTGACATATTTTAGTTTTAGTTAATGTTTAAAATTTAATTTTTTAAATAAATAATAATTTTAAATCTTTATAAAGCAATCCCAAATCCCTAACTTAAAACCCAAAATCCTTAAATTATTATTGTTGTCGCCGTTTATTATCTCACCGAAGATCACTATGATAGTATCCGGATTACCACGATCGTTTTCCCCAACAATCAATCGTCAATAATCGATGGTAGTAATACTGACGTCTTTTTTAATGATTTTAGATTCTTTTAATGTTAGGAAGTCGATCGACACACCTACCACCGATTATCGACGATGGATGATTGAAAAAAACAATCATGATGGTTTGACAGTGGTAGCAGTGGTCTCCGGTGAGGCAATAAACGGCGACAATAATAATAATTTGAGGATTTTTTATTTTGAGTTAGGGATTTGAGATTATTTTAAAAAGATCTAAAACTATCGATTTAAAAAAATAAATAAAATAAAAATAATGATAGTTAACCGTTAGGCACCTAAAATGACCAAAATTAAAATTTTAAACACTTTTTTTTTAATTATATTATTATATCATCAGTTAAAATTTAAAAAATAAAATCAAACAAATTAAACCAACCCTCCAGTTTCGTACACATAACAAAGTATTTTTTAATGGACCACAAAGTGTGTTTGCCCGATTGATGAAAGTCGCTGCAACAGCTTTTGTCTGAGAAGGAAGACGTGCAATTATGTACCAAACTTTGCCCTTGAATGCAGAGTCACGTTGGACCATCCCTACTGTCTTGAAGATGCCTAACCACAGTGTCTTTAGTACAACTACCAAACCTTGTCCTAAACAAAAAATATGTTTCAACTCCACTTGTTTCGTAAGTATCGAATCAGGATTTTTCTATAATAGACTCGGTGTAAAGTATAAGATACATAAGATTTTTATATTATTATAATAATTATTATTGATTTTATATTTCAGTGAGATTAATTCTAATATTTTATTATAAATTTCTTAAAAACTACATGTCCCGGTAAATAAATGGGATCGATTAACCCCAAAATGTTAATATAGATCCACCATGTTGATTCGAGACTTAATCCAATTTAAAATAGGAACAGCCAAGGGTGTTCGTAAGGGTATCTGATTTTTGAGTACTCGAAAAACCGAATACCTAATTCATCTTAAATCCTTCTTTTTTATCAATTTATATTTTGAATCATTTAGTTTAAATATATATATTTTTAATATCTATGAAATTCGAGTACTCAAATAATCAAACACATAATATCCGTTTTTCTATATCATATAATTTGATGTATAAAATATATGAGTTAAGTGAAAGATAATTTTTCTATATATTTTATAAATCAGTTTAGAACACAAGAAACTGTTTATTCATTTTTCGATTTTTATTAGGGGTGAGTGAGCAAAACTCAAATCGACTCAAAAAATTGAATAACTTGGATTCGACTCAAAAAAAATTGAAGAACTTGATTCTACTCGAAAAAAATTTTAAATAAAGTTTGAGTTGTAAAATGAAAATTTGAATAACTCAAAATTTTTAGTAATAAGAAGATTTATTTTTAAGTTCGAGATGAACCACTCAAATCTTTATGATATATATACCGATGTATAAAAATATAAAGAAATATTATCATATATGAAAAATATGAATATATATATATACATATTTTATATAATTAGCGAAAGTCATTTAAATTACAATCAAATCGTACTATAACATAATAAATAATTATAATTAAATTTTTATAAGAACTCAAAAGCTCGACTTGACTCGACTCGAAATTTTTTTGAATGAAAGTTCCAATGATAAAATTAGACTCTTCAACTCGAATAACTCAAAAAATTTTGACTGGACTCAACTTAACTCGTTCGAATACTCACTCCTAATATCTATAATATTGAAATACAGTTTTAAAGCATGCAGAATTGTATGATGCTATTTGAGAAATATGTATGTATTGTAATATCTATAATATTGAAATACAGTTTTAATTTAAAGCATGCAGAATTGTATGATGCTATTTGAGAAATATTGTAACCTTCCAGATAAAACCTAATTCGAACGAGTTATACGGAAAATACCAAGATTAATCTAGAAACTCTTCCCGATAAATAACCCTAAAAATTAAACGATTATTTTTTTTATTTTATCTAGATGTTTTATTTTGATCCTACATGTCCATGCATATATTATATTCAATTGCAGCGGAAACAAATAATGAACGAATCCTAAAACGTACAAACATGCTTCAGGGCCAAAATATAATTTTCCAAAAACTAAATGACTAATTATGAAATTAGTGTTACCAATCTTTAATTAGGTTCATTACATGCTTGTATCTCAAATTTCATTCTTAAATACACGTTATCCACATATCATATATAACTTACTAGATCCATTACAACCTAGTTAGCAACAATTGATTCAACTCATAAATAGTCACTAGTTTCAAAATCTTAGGGATTCAAGGGTCAATTTTTAAAATTGAGTTGACCAAAGTCAAATATATATTAAATAAGGATTTTAGGATATTTTTCCTTAATTTATTTTGAGTTAGAACTAATTTTTAATTATTTAATCTCGAACTAAGCTATATCGGCAAAACCAGTTCACTAACTTTTAAACCCATTTTTAAGACGTTACATATATATATAATTTTTTTTAACAAAGATTACTTTTACTTATATTTCTATTTAGAGAGAGAACTAGAGAGGGTAAAAGAAGAGATGTTCCGATTTTTATTTAAAGAATATCAAGAATCTTGAACTTTATTAAGATTGAATGGAAACTCCTTATCATTTATAATGAAGGAAGGTTTTCTTTTTCCTGATAAAATGAATTTCAAGATCAACATGCTTAAATTAATTTACTGAAAAGTATTTTTTCTATAGATAAATTAATGAATTTCATATATATAGATAAATTTAGTCGTAAATGATTATAATTAGAGCGATAAATGATTTGTATAAAAATATTTACCAAGTTTGTGTATAATTCTCATAAATTAATTTAGTGAAAAGTATTTTTTTATTCAACTACAGTGATTACATTAGTATCTGTTTTAGAGTATATTCTCAACTATTAGATATTAATCGTTCAATCATTGAGTTGATATTATTGATATTTAAACTCGTGACCTCCAAGAACAATTATCGTTTCTTTAACTAATGAGGCTAAATGATTCGTACATTTACTGAGTATTTTTAGTTGTTTATTTTAGAAAGTGGTGATTTACAAAATTACATACAACTTTGGTTTAATGTGTAATGTTATATATGAAGTTTAGATGTTGATGCAACATCATTTAGTTTATGTATTGTTCTAATAGGGATAACAATGGGCGAGACGAGACAAAGTTAATTTTTTTTATATTTAATTTGATAAAAAAATAAATTATTATGTTTGAATCTATTATATCTCAATTTTTAATATATCTTACTTTGATCTTATTCGACATAATAAAAACATAATTTGATCTTAATTTGGTCTCGTTATTTGAATAATTTTTTATTTATTAAACTTGACATGATCCAAAAAATATTAATAAAAATATTAAATATAATATATAAAAATATATCAGGTTAGGTCGGATATTTTAAACCCTAAATTTGACTCAATTCGGATCCAAATTTTTTTTAACGTACAATCATCCTAACCCATCTCGAAACTCGATTTTAATAATAAAAAACTCACCCAAACGGATTAGGTCGGGACCGTCATGAATAAATATTATGGTTAAACTATATAAATAATCATCATACTATGGGGTTGGTATCAAAATGATCATCATTCTTTAAAAAGCATCAAATCTACCGATCAACTATTAAAATTGATATCAATATAGTCACCAACCGTTATAAAATTAACAAACTGATGACGTGACAATTAAAAATAGAATAGAGTAATTACATATTTACTCTTATTATTCATATATATTTTTAATTTAGTCCTAATTTTATTATAATAAAATAATATAAATATTTAATTAGGTGGTAAACACGTATCACCACCTGATTAAAGATAGAAAATAAATTTAATATATATATATATATATATATATATAATCCTCCAATTCCCAACAACCAAACCATTAAGCTAGACCTTGTGATATAAATCACTACAACAAATATACATTTATTATTTTTTCTATATTTATTCTTTTCCATTTCACGCATAATCATAAATTTATTTTTTAATTTAATTGAAATATTAAATAAATTGTTTTATATAATAAATTATAATAAAAATTTATTTAATAAACTTCAAACCCAATCCCTAAACCATAAAAACTAACCCTAAAGTCATTTAAAATTTAAGATTATAGTAAAAATTCATTTAAAATGTATGATTTAGTATTCAAAGTTTAGGGTTTAAGATTTTTAAATCCTAAACGTTAATTAGTAAACTCTAAATGAATTTTTATTATAATTTAAAATTTTTAAATAAATTTAAAATTTAGAGTTTAAGATTTAGAATTCTTATTGTTAATTTAAAATTTTTAATTTATTATAAAATAATTTAATTATCATTTTAAATTATAATTTAAAATATAAATATTAGATTATATTTGTGAATATAAAAGAATAAAGATAAAAGAATAATAAATATATAATGGTGTCGGTGTTATATATTTCAAAGTTGCTCTTGCCTAGTGGCTAAGTCATGAGCTCTCCATCCTAAATGTCCATGTTTAAATCCCTTGGGTCACCACCTAATTAAATAATTATATTATTTTATTATAATAAAATTAAGATTAAATTAAAAAAATATATGAATAATAGAGAGTAAATGTGTAATTATTCTATTTTATTTTTAACTGTCATGTCATCAGTCTGTTAATTTTTAACGATTAGTTATTATATTGATATCATTTTAATAATTGACTGATAGATTTGATACTTTTTAAAAATGATATTCATTTTGATATCAACTCCATAATATGATGACTATTTATGTAATTTACTCAAATATTATTGACATCAATTAATAAAGAAAAATTGGGTGCGATGATAAAAGAAATTATATCATAAGTCATTCTGGTTACGTTATTCATATGATCAATCAATTAAATGTATTCATTTAATTAATTTTTATTTTATTTTTTATTAAATAAAGATTCATTTTAAAATAAGATGAAAAAATTAATTAAATAAATACATCTAATTGATTGATTTTACAAACGACATAACAAGAATGATACATCATATAACTTTTCGATAATAAAGGTTCTTCTACATTAATATGATCAACACAACGTGAAACATTAGTTATTAAATTCACTTCAGTGGATATTTTGAGAAATAAAAATATTTATAATTGAATTTTAATTAATATTTAAAGTATTGAGTTTAGTTAAAAATTAAAATTTTATGACCATAGCTAAGGATGTAAACTAATCGAACGAATATGACCGATGGTGTATAAAATGACTAAATTAATAAGTTCTTTAAATATAAATGATTAAATTTATTGAGCTAATTCAAATTATGACCAAATCAATAAAATATATAAAGTTTTGTACTAATTTGAGAGAATGTGTTACCACAAAACAAAGCAACTTATTAATATGTTAAACACAATTCTGTGAACGAAATAGAAATAAAACATATAAATTAGAAACGTAAAGAAAAAAAATCTGAAACTTTAACCGAGGCCTATGCTATCACAGTGTCCTTAAAACAGATTCGTCCCCTCCCGGTGCTGGAGTTACTATGGAACGTCTGTCTCCCAGGAAACAACGGTAGAATACAATAAGGAGAGCAACGCTACCTTACTGCAACAACGAACTTTACAGAAGCAGAACACTATCTGGCTATAGGATATTTGTGGGGTTTTTTTTTCAGTGTGTTGAAATATGAACAAAGGGTCTCCTTTTATAGTGTTCATGCAGGGGACATGTTTAATTACAAAATTAATCTGTAATTAACAATTCCTGAAGAGTTACAACTCCCAGAAATTAAAATGGTATTTATCAGAGAATTAATCCAAATAAATTGGAGGTTACAACCAGCTGAAGGGTCTGCAACTCCATAAAAGGTGGTTTAATTCTATAATATCTATTAAAAATAAAGTCAGAAAAGTAAAAAAAAAAATCTGTCATTTTAGAAATCAAGACCAAAGGCCCTAAGGCCCAAGGCCCATCTTTAGACTTTTATAAAAGTCAACTAATGCTAGCCCAAAGTCTAGGCACAACTATGGTGTCTAGTCCAAGCCTTTGACTTATTTCCAATAATAACATGAATAGCTTTTGTATATAAAGCTTTCCAAATCTAAGTTCCCAACAAATGTGGGATATTCTACTTTTCATTTTATTTTTCCAACATCATGGGTGTTACATTGAGCAACAATTTCTCATTCACCCATTAAACATTTTGAGCATGTAAATATACAAATTTAATCTACTCTTGTTGTAGATTAATAATACACATAGTCCCAATTAATTTGACTAATGGAACCCACTCAAATTTAAGCTCAAATGTCCATGTACCATACCATTTTTCCAACAATCCCCCACATGAATGAAAATTGTCTGGGTTAAGGGTTAATAGTGTTCAATGGTTGAAACCTGCATAGGATAGGTAGGTTTTACCCTTTGAACCTTCCCTTGTAAAGATATACATACTTTACTAGCTGTCCAGTAGACTTGATGTCTTTGAACTGTCCTGCTAACATTGTAAACGTAAAATATACCTTACACAGGAATCTTCCGACTTCTGTTAAGTTCTCATGGGTGTGTCCGTTTTGGCCATGAACACCAGCCTGGTTCTGTGAAAGTTTATAAAGAATTAAGCCTTACACAATTCTTCTTTGAAGCGGCCCCACTTCTCTTTCACATAGGTGATTCATTTAAAGCAACCTGCTTGCTCTGTTCAGAATTTCTGACAACTTAGAATCATTAAAGCAAACATTACTAACCTACTTGCACGGGTATCACTGTGAATTCAAGAATGGGTAGGGTGTGCACCCTACAGTGATCACAACTTATTTATAATTAGGTTTTCCCTTTGAACCTATATCTTGGGATCTCCAGTCAATTAGGTTGGGTTTTCATTATAAGTTCATCCTCTCAAGGGCTTCAGTCCCATTCCTCTCGATGATTTGTCAACCAACTCTCTGTTTAACCCTTTGGTTAACGGATTCGCTATATTATCTTTTGATTTAACATAATCAATAGAAATAACACCAGTTGAGAGTAGTTGTCTAATGGTATTATGTCTTCGACGAATATGTCTAGACTTACCATTATACATGTTGCTTTGTGCCCTTCCAATTGCTGACTGACTATCACAGTGTATGCATATTGGAGGCACGGGTTTTTCCCACATTGGAATATCCTCCAAAAAATGTCGTAGCCATTCTGCCTCTTCACCACATTTGTCTAACGCAATAAATTCAGATTCCATTGTGGATCTGGCTATAACAGTTTGTTTTGAAGATTTCCATGACACTGCTGCACCTCCTAGTGTAAAAACATACCCACTAGTAGACTTAGAGTCTTTTATATCAGAAATCCAATTAGCATCATTGTATCCTTCTATAACTGGTGGATATCTCGTATAATGCAGCCCATAATCACGAGTGTTTCTCAAATATCTAAGTACTCTAACAATTGCTTTCCAATGATCAACACTCGGATTACTAGTATATCTGCTTAATTTGCTCACAGCATAAGCAATATCTGGCCTAGTACAACTCATTAGATACATCAAACTTCCAATAATTATAGAGTATTCTACTTGAGAAATACTCTCTCCTCGATTTTTGGATAAATGAACACTAGTATCTAAAGGTGTTCTAGCCACTCCTGTATCATTTTTGTTAAATTTTTCAAGAATTTTATCTACGTAGTGTGACTGACTTAATATGAGACCATCTGAACTTCGTATAATTTTGATTCCTAAAATTACTTCAGCGTGTCCCATATCTTTCATGTCAAATTTAGAATTTAACATATTTTTGGTAGATTTAACCATTTTGTCATTACTACCAATAATTAACATGTCATCAACATATAGGCATAATATGACATAACCATCTTTTGTGTCCTTTACGTAGACACATTTGTCACACTCATTAATTTTAAAACCATTGGTTGTCATTGCTTGGTCAAACTTTTGATGCCACTGTTTTGGTGCTTGTTTCAAACCATACAATGTTTTAACCAATTTACAAACTTTCTTTTCTTGACCTAGAATTATAAAACCTTCAGGTTGTTCCATGTAGATTTCTTCATCTAAATCTCCATTTAAGAAAGCTGTTTTTACATCCATTTGATGAACTTCTAAATTTCGCAATGCTGCTACTGCGAGAATTAGTCTTATGGATGTTATTCTCGTCACAGGAGAATATGTATCAAAGTAGTCAAGACCTTCTTTCTGTCTATAACCTTTAATTACAAGTCTAGCCTTGTATTTTTCAATGGAACCATCAGGTTTCATTTTCCTTTTAAATATCCATTTGGATCCTAGAGGTTTACTTCCTGGTGGAAGGTCTACTAGTTCCTAAGTATGATTCTGTAAAATAGAATCTACTTCGCTTTTAATAGCTTCCTTCCAAAGAGGTCCTTCAGAAGAAGTTACTGCTTCTGTATACGTTTGTGGTTCATTTTCTAACAAGTATGTTAGAAAATCTGGTCCAAACGTTTTTTCAACTCTTGCTCTTTTACTTCGTCTTGGTTCTAACTCAACTTCTGAATCATCACTTTTATTCATAGTGTTGTCATAAAATCGTTTAGACGAGCTTTGTCCTTCTTTGGACTTGCATGGAAATACATCTTCAAAGAACGATGTATTCCTTGATTCCATTATAGTATTCTTGTGTATATCTGGATTACTAGATTCATACACAAGAAATCTATAGGCAGTACTATTATGTGCATAGCCTATGAAAATGTAGTCTACTGTTTTAGGACCAATTTTCATTTTCTTTGGTGTTGGAACAACTACTTTCGCAAGACACCCCCACACTTTTAAATATTTGTAGGATGGTTTTCTACCTTTCCATAACTCATACGGAGTTTTATCTTGTTTTTTCCGGGGTACCTTATTTAAAAGGTAATTGCTCGACAAAATAGCTTCACCCCACAAGTTTTGTGGTAGCCCTGAACTTATCAACATCGCATTCATCATTTCTTTTAAAGTGCAATTTTTTCGTTCTGCAGCACCATTTGATTGAGGTGAATAAGGTGTGGTTACCTCATGTACAATTCCATGTTGCCCACAGAATTCTCCAAAATTCATACTCGCCACCTCTATCACTTCTAATCACCTTAATTTTTCTATTAAGTTGATTTTCTACTTCATTTTTATAAAGTATAAATTTCTCTAAGGCTTCATCTTTGCTTTTGAGCAAATACACATAACAATATCTTGTGCTATCATCAATAAACGTGATAAAATATTTATTACCACCTCTCGTTTGTACAAATTTTAAATCGCACAAGTCACTATGAATTAAATCAAGTGGTTCTGTGTTTCTTTCTATTGTTTGGAAAGATGACCTTGTCAATTTTGCTTCTACACAAGTTTCACACTTATGTTTTGAATCAATTTGGAATGATGGTATGTGTTCTAAGTTAATTAACCTACGCAAGGTATCATAATTAACATGTCCTAGTCTACCATGTCATATATTGTAAGACTCAATCAAGTAAGCAGAAGAAGTACTTGCTTTATTATTATTAATTGTCATTACATTGAGCTTAAAAAGCCCATTCATAACATACCCCTTTCCCACATACATTTCCGATTTTGACAAGATAATTTTTTCTGACTCAAAGACCAACTTAAACCCATGCTTGGTCAAAAGAGATCCAGACACCAAGTTCTTTTGAAACTCAGGCACACACAAAACATTATTGAGAGTCAGCAGCTTTCCAAAAGTCATTTTGAGCATCACCTTGCCTACTCCTTCAACAGATGAAGCAGTAGAATTTCCCATGTAGACTTTCTCTCATGTACTAGCCTCAAAGGTAGAGAACATCTCACGAGTTGAGCAGATGTGGCATGTGGCACCAGTGTCTATCCACCACTCCTTAATATTGGACCTTACCAGATTCACTTCGGACACCATGGCAGAAAGATTGATGTCACCCATATCTTCAGCAATGCAGTCCACCAAGTTAGCTTGAACATTCTTGTTCTTCTTCTTTGGAAACTTGCATTCATTTGATTTGTGACCCTCCTTGCCACAATTGAAGCATTTTCCTTTGAACACATGTTTCCCAATTCCACCTTTAGGTCCAAACTTCATTGGTTGCTTCCTTTTCCACTTTTTGGGACCTTGAGCAGCCTTAGAGCTTGACCATGCTCCACCATATTTGCCTTGACTACGGGAATATGGCTCCTCCTATCATTAGTTCAATTGTCTTCTTCAATTCTAAGTCTGACAATGAGCTGCTCCATGTTCATCTCCTTTCGCTTATGTTTGAGATAGTTCTTGAAATCCTTCCAGACAGGAGGTAGCTTTTCAATGGTTGCAGCCACTTGGAAGGTTTCACTAATAGGCATGCCTTCATCATGAATTTCGCCTAAAATTACCTGGAACTCTTGGACTTGACTTATGACAGTCTTGTTGTCCACCATCTTGAAATCTAGAAATTTTCCAACAATAAACTTCTTTGCTCCAGCATCTTCTGCTTTGTACTTCTTGTCCAAAGACTCCCATAACTCTTTGGACGTTTTCACCTTTTGATACACATTGTATAAGGCATCAGCTAAACCATTCAGAATGTAATTTCTGCGAAGGAAATTTGAATGCTTCCAAGCTTCAATAGCACTGACAACTTGGAAGTCAGTCTCATCTTCTCCCAACGTTGGAGAATCTTTTGTCAAGAATCTCGCAAGATTCAATGTTGTCAAATAGAACAACATTTTTTGTTGCCATCGCTTGAAATTCAATCCTATGAATTTCTCTGGCCTTTCAGCCGTGTTTCTAGGTACCGAAACAGGCACCTGAAATGAGGCAAACCTTAGAAGGGCACTCGTAGATGACCTAGCATCAAAGATGTTCGTAGGTACCGCATCATTGACTCCATCAACAGCAGGTGGAATCACTCCTTGATCTTTTTCCATTTCACAAAAGGACTCTGTTTTAAGATTGTTACCACAAAACAAAGCAAGTTATTAATATGTTAAACACAATTCTGTGAACGAAATAGAAATAAAACATATAAATTAGAAACGTAAAGAAAAAAAATCTGAAACTTTAACCGAGGCCTGTGCTATCACAGTGTCCTTAAAACAGATTCGTTCCCTCCCGGTGCTGGAGTTACTATGGAACGTCTGTCTCCCAGGATACAACGGTAGAATACAATAAGGAGAGCAACGCTACCTTACTGTAATACCCGAATTTCGTCCGGGTTCAAATATAAAATAAGGCCTACGTAAATATAATTAAACGAATAATAAAAAAAAAAGAATAATAACCAAAACTTAAAAAGAATACATAATATTATATAATAAATATACATATAAATAATATTATATAAAATGAGTAAAAAATAAAAAAAGAAAAGGTGGGATAAAGATTTGGTTGGGTTACCTAGGAGTTGGTTTTTTGGGGGGGGGTTTCCATCAGTTTCAAGGGGGTTGCCATGTTTTACTCTCGGTTTTTTAAAAAAAGAAAAGGGAACGGAAACAGGAGGCAGAGGGGGCGGTTTTTGTTTCTCTTCGGCACTGATTGATGGAGGAAAAAGGGCAATTGTAAGGAGATTTGATTTGGCCATCATGAGGCAATGATGGGGGCTTAATGAGTTGATGATGATAGAATAGTGATTGCAGAAATGATGGGTTCATGATTGCAGCAATGATTAAAGTGATGATGGCATGATGGTTGTATTGATTGAGGGTAATGATTGGTGCAATGATGAGGCAAGGATGGGTGCTCATGATGTAGAAATGATGATTGTCATAATGATAACAATGATTATAGTCATAATGGTTTTCATAATTTTTAGAGAAGTAGCAGATTGAAAGCATGATAACCAGGGAAGGTTTTCAAAAATAATTTGACAGAAACATTGGAAGAAGGGAAGAATAATGGGTGATTCGAATAAAAAAGAAACTATGGAAACGGCAGTAGCCACTGATTCTTACATGATGACAATGGATATGGTTGGGCAATAGCCAAATCTCTTGCTGTTGATGGAGTGACATTCATGTTCATTCTCTTGCAAATGGATCAGAGGATTCGAATGGCATATAAGCTTGTGGAGGGATCCTTTCCATCACCAAAGGGAGAGAACGGAAACAGAGGCAGCAGTGGTTTCGGAGGATGAATCTCAAGACCAATGGCATTCATGAGTCATTAGTTTGGGAATTCAGACAGTAAAAATAAAACTCACGAATGATCGATCATAATCGGAGAAGGAAATTCACGGGATACGCTCGATTTGAAAGCTAGCACTGCAAGGAAATGGAAATTCAAAGCGAATCTGGATATTGAGGTAATTATCGCTCCGAATTTATTATTCTAATCACCTTATATGTGTAATTGAGTTTTTTGCAATGAAATGAGAATTAATTTGAGCCTTGTCTTTTAATTAATGTTGTTTTATTTTTATTTATTTGAATGCATGTTTTAAAATCATATAGAATATTTTTGTTTAGGATGTCATTTAATTTTCACATAGATTAATTAAATTAGAGCCTGCTAGGATTAGCCGCTTTAATTAATTAATTAAATAGGGGAGATAATTTAGTAACGATGACGTTCTAATCATATGTCTCGGATACACTAAGTGGTCAGTGTTTTGAAATAACATTATGTTGGCCAATAGTGTACTTTGGTATCGTATTTGGCGCGTCATCGAAACGTAGAAAATGACAAATAATTTAGGGTTAGAATTAAATAAAATTAAATAGGCAAACTAGAAGCACTAATAGTATTATTAATTTTGTTTGGTGTCAAAATGGTAGTGTCCGTGCATTCGGATGTTATCATAATACATCCGGTGAAATTAATAATTTAATAGGGTTTAAATATTAAATCAATGGAGCCTTTTTAGGTTAGAACTTAAAATGAACCAGATCGATCATGCATTTAAAATCTTTTGGGTCAGAATTTATATTTCTTTAAATACGAGTTAAGATTTCCTATTCTAGGACGTTTTTAAGCTCGTATTTAAAAGAAATGTACCTTTTTACCCAAAAGGATATTCTTATTCGAGCGATATTTATTTGACGATAATGGATTAAATTAATATTATTATTCGAAATACCAAAATGCCACGTGTAATTAATAAGGTACCGATTTCGGGCGCTCGTAAGGGTCGTCCTTACGCGTAACCGACTCCCGAACCCAAATATTTTCAAAATGAATCTCTGGTTTGTTTTATGGTGTCTGGCCTACCAAAGTGGCCGGTGGCGACTCCAAATCATTTAAAATTAAAATGATATGTTTTCAAATAAAACCCCGATTTTTCATAAATAATAATTAAAAGTGGTAAAAAACTCAATTTTTCAAAATTCATTCGCCAGGCTATTTTTCACTCCTTCGGTTTTAAAATGGTCGTGACACTTACTGCAACAACGAACTTTACAGAAGCAGAACACTATCTGGCTATAGGATATTTGTGGTGTTTTTTTTCAGTGTGTTGAAATATAAACAAAGGGTCTCCTTTTATAGTGTTCATGCAGGGGACATGTTTAATTACAGAATTAATCTGTAATTAACAATTCCTGAAGAGTTACAACTCCCAGAAATTAAAATGGTATTTATCAGAGAATTAATCCAAATAAATTGGAGGTTACAACCAGCTGAAGGGTCTGCAACTCCATAAAAGGTGGTTTAATTCTATAATATCTGTTAAAAATAAAGTAAAAAAAGTAAAAAAAAAAATCTGTCATTTTAGAAATCAAGACCAAAGGCCCTAAGGCCCAAGGCCCATCTTTTAACTTTTATAAAAGTCAACTAATACTAACCTAAAGTGCCTAACTTATGGCTAGGCACAACTATGGTGTCTAGTCCAAGCCTTTGGCTTAATTCCAATAATAACATGAATAGCTTTTGTATATAAAGCTTTCCAAATCTAAGTTCCCAACAAATGTGGGATATTCTACTTTTCATTTTATTTTTCCAACATCATGGGTGTTACATTGAGCAACAATTTCTCATTCACCCATTAAACATTTTGAGCATGTAAATATACAAATTTAATCTACTCTTGTTGTAGATTAATAATACACATAGTCCCAATTAATTTGACTAATGGAACCCACTCAAATTTAAGCTCAAATGTCCATGTACCATACCATTTTTCCAACAGAATGTACCTAACTCAGACAATAATCTAAAGAATTATTTTTTAGTTACAACTTGAGAGAAGGAGAAATTATATTATGGATTATTCACGCTACGTCATTTATAGAACTAATCAATTAAATGAATCTATTTCATTAATTTTTCTATATTATTTTTTTATCAAGTGAGATGGAAATTGATTCATTTAATTGGTTTGTCTCATGGATGATTTTGTGAGAATGACCTATAATATAATTTCTGTGAGAGAATGTATTCAATTTAAGAATCAATTTGAGAGTAAAAATTCTTTAAATATCAACTTAAGAGAAGATATATAATCCGAATATCATATATATATATATATATATATATATATATATGATAAGATCAAATTATATCGTATAAAACTTAAAAGACGTTAAAAATATGATTAATTATTTTATAACAATTTCATGTCTCTTCATTACAAGTTTCAACACTTGATTTATAACATTCATTACACGAAATAGAATATGAAATGTAGAAATAACCATTTGGTTAACTAACCATTCATTTTTCTCATCACTTATCCCCACAGTCAAACTAAGCAGATTGTCCATGGAACCCATCAGGGTTAACATCTTTGGACTCTTCCTCCTCAACCCTACGAGGAGATTCTTTCCCTGAACGGAGCTTCCTTTTGTCTAAACTAAGGTACGTGTAATATGTCATTCCGGCAATCGCCACAAAGGCTCCGCCGATGCTGGTCGATCCCGGATTAGATCGGAAGATGTAATAATTCCCTAGCAGCAGCACACATGTCTTAAACTGTCCAAGAACCACATGGGAGATGGCTGATGTTGCCCTGAAATTAAATTTCCCCAGCTACATAAATGTAACACATTACACACAGTAGTAATGTCACCAACATGAAGCTTACCCGAGTGCCAAAGCAGCCGACCACTGAAGCAAGAAGCCGAAGACGCCGGAGATTAAAATCATGGAGGTGTTGATGAAGTTCCAGTCGTAGGAAAAGGCTCCCGGAGGATCCAAAACCGGAATCATAAGGAGCAGACAAAACAACGAGATTGGCGTCGTCTTCCACATTAGCCTGCAGACGATTTTATTACTCGGTTAGCTAGAGCGATGTACGTATATACGTATGTATCGATGTATAGGAGAGTTTAGCAATTAGCATACGCCAAGGCAGTCCAATTCTCCCGTTGTTGCAGACTAGACCAGAGGATCTTGCTCAATGCACTCGGAATAATCCAAGCCAATGCAACGCATGCTCCGAACAGGTTGAACTGCAGATCGGTCACCGTGGCAACCGCGACACCTATCGATACGACCGCGAGTGCAACCACCTTGGCGAAAGAAACTTTCTTTTTGTACCATAGATATTCCGCCAAGACGATTGTAGGCGTGACAGCAATCTTTGCCATCTGATAAAATCCGACACTGCGAATAAACGAAGAAAATCAATTATTCGAGACATTCGTGACGACATGACCACCATGGCTAGCTAGCTAGTACTAGTTATATGTATCACCTGTTGTACTTCAAGCTGACATTAGCAAGTCCGGTACAAAGAGACATCACCAGCCCGAGAGTAAACAAAGGTGTCGATTTCAACGGCGGAGAGGGCGGAATCAAAGACAACACATTCAGGACCGCGATCAGCACCAACGTTACAACGTAATGAATAAAACTGAGCAGCACAGGGAACTGGAATCCAGAATTCTTCAGCACCTGCAGGAACATCAAAGCAAGCTCCACATTCGAAAATCGACATATTTCGTGTACATATATAGACCTGTTCGAGAGCCAAAGAATTAGACAACCAACCCATTTGTTCATGAAAATGATGGCAATAGCAATGAAGAAATTGAACGTAAGTGCAATGCTCGGAGTACAGAGGCGTTGCTGCAGATTCTTCGCCTTTTCCGACGTGGCGAAGCTGTTAAACATGGACGACCGCAGCTCTTCCAGAGCTCTTCCTACATAAATGGAAGGAATTAAGGAGATTATACGTAACAGCAATACTAATAATGTATGAAAATACATACCTGTTTCGCTAGCATCACTGCCTTTGCGTTTTAGCAGTCTCCTAATATCTTTGCTCAGCAAAAAATTCAGAATTTCCTGCCTCGACAACATTGTTTTTTCCTCTGAATTTGTCTGAAATTCAGGGTTTTCTTTTCTGTATTGTCAATATTTCTTTGGTGCTCATATGGAATTATATATAAATCCAACGATGGAAAACGATTTACAACAAAAATTAAGCAGAGGATAAATGATGACAAGAATTTGAAAGAAGCAAAGAAAAGCTGAGCTATGTGCCTAGGTTGCACTACATGGATACGGATACGGATACAGAAGAGACGAAAAACAATAATTTTTAAATTATAAAATAGATGTAGACAAATATAAAAAGACACGATACATACTCAAATTGTATTTAATATATTTTTTATACGAAAATGTATCGAGTACGTGGTACGATTCTAAATTAAAATATTTTTGTTTCATAGATCGACTGTATGAGTATAATTTTTTTTTCATTTCTTTTGATCTTGTCTCTGTCAACTAATATGGAGTTGTCTTTCCATAATTGTTTGCATTTGAGTTGTTTTCTTGTTTTAATTAGGGTTTGGACAGGTTCTCGTGTAAGAAATGTGTTCTGCTCTTGTTCGGAGTCATGTTTGCATTGAAAATTGTCTTTGTTTTCTAATTATTGCTCAAATTTATTGCAATGCTATTGTTCGGATTCAAAAATACAAATACGAAAGAGTTTATAAATGGAGAAAATTATAGATTATGCATGTCGATAGTAGGTGGTTTTGAAAAATATTAAATTTTAATCGAATAATTAAAGATATAAGTTACATTATATTATAATTGGAGATTTACGATAAAAATTATAGTTACTTGTAGGTGAACTTTTTTATTAACACTATCTACAATTAAATTACAAAATTTGAGTTGTTAAATTAAGATGAAATGTGCATATAATTTAACTGTTAATTTAGGACTTAAATTTTTTTAATTTAGCTTAACACATTAATTGTATTTAAATTACTATAAATTTTATCGTAAATCCCTAATTATAGAACAACATATCTATATCCCTAAAATTTAAACTAAAAATATAATATTTGCCTAAACTCCCTCGATATTTAATATAAAAATATTCATAATAAATCATTGTAGTATTTTGATTAATTATAATAAGTTAACGTATTATCTTTAAATATCTTTTAATTACGTTAAAAATAAAATCTATATATTGTTGTACATAGTGGTAAACGTTCGAGTGAGTCAAGTCGAGTAGTTAAAAAATCTTGAGTTATTCGATTTGAGTCATTATATTTTATAATTTAATTTTTTTTTGATTCGAGTTCATTTTAGAGAGTTCGAATCGAGTTTGAGTCGATTCGATTTTTTGATTTTATGTATAAATTTTAGTTGTATTATTTATAATACTATGATATAGTTTAATTGTAATTTAAACGGTTTTCTCTTTATATTTAGATATATATTTCTTTATATTATTTTTTACATGCGTAAAAAAACATTTTAAATTATTATTATCATCAATGAAATATCTTAGGTATATACATGTCATTTTATTAAATTACAAACTTTATTAATAATTTCCTTCTTATCTAGGTAAGACTAAGACTAGACAAAAGATAAGGATAAATTAAATACAAAATCTAAAAAACAAATAACATAATATAAAAGATATAAATAAAAATTCTATTAAATAAAATAAAAAAGAATCTAGAACGTAATCAAGTTATAAAAAAAAATTAAAATATAAAAGAAAAAGAAGAAGAGACTGAAAATAAAACTAAATGAGTTAAATGCGTAATTAGCCTCTATAATTACTAAAAATTTCTAGTTATTTGATTTTCATTTTATAACTTGAACTTAATTTGAAATCTTTTCGAATCGATTCGAATTTATGAAATTTCGAGTCTAGTTAAAATGAGTCGAGTTTTTTCACCTCGAGTCGAGTCGAGTCAAATTTTACTTACCCTAATTGTACACCCTTAATTTAATATACTTACTTTTTAATAATAGTTTAATATACTTACTTGAAGTTGATAAGTTGTTTTATTTAGACATAAAGATAATTTTAACCTTTAACGTTTATAATTTTTATCATTTTAGTTCTCATTCTTTTTTTAGAATAAATTTAACCCTTAACCTATGTCTTTTTTGACAAATATCTTATTTTTAACTAACATAATGACTAAACCGTTGAAAATTTAACGATATTGACATGTCATATATATGTGATAATATATTTTAAATAACATGTCATCTAGACTCATTTTACGTATATATACATATAAAATATAATTTTATTCTAACATAAAAAATTTAAATAAAATATTAAAAATTAATTAAATCTAAAATAATAAGGCTACTAAGCATTCCAAAATCTTAAATATCATTTTATATTATATCATTATCGTTAATTTTTTAACTATTTAATTATCACATTAGTTAAAAAATAAGATATTTATCAAAAAGATATAGGTTAAGGCTAAATTTATCTAAAATAAGATGAGGGTCAAAATGATAAAAATCATAAACGTTAAGGGTTAAAATTATATTTATGCCTTTTATTTATTTAAATTATAAAATAAACTTAAAAATTTATAAATTATAAATTATAAAATAATAAAAAATATTTAATTTTTCTATAAGAAACTTAAAAATTTATGTTCACGTGGTTAATTTTTTATGTTCTTATGATTTTTTTTAAAAATATTTTTAACATAAAATAGTTTTATTTTCTAAAAATATATATGTGATACGTTGATTAAAAAATAATATGATAATTATATGTGTTTTTATGATTTTAGTTAGTATGATATTTTTAATAGAAAAAAAATAATATGACAGTTTATTTTTTTTCTTTCAATTAATTTATCAATAATAATATATTTTAAAAATAATTAAATATTATTTTATTTAAAAATAAATAAAATATTAAAATAATAACAAAAATAATTATAATACTAAATATTCAATTATCCCTAAAAATATGAAACAAACCCTAGGCAGGCAAAAGTGATCGGAAAAAAGGACTGAAAGCAGAGGGGGAAATGTCTCAAAAACCGAAAATGACTCCAAAACCAGATCCCCAATCTGCCAGCAACACCGCCGTTGACGCCGCGGCTCAATTCTCAATGGATCCATTTTTCCACATCCTGAAACTCGTCCCCTTCTCTTTGCTCCGCCCACCGCGCCTCCGCCTCAAACTCCCCTCCTTCTCCCTCCCTTCCGCAATGACCGTCTTTTCTCTCATCCTCTTCACCTACTTCATGGTGGTCTCGGGATTCATCTATGACGTCATCGTGGAGCCCCCCGGCATTGGCTCAACTCAAGACCCTGCAACCGGCGCAGTCCGACCTGTCGTCTTCCTTCCGGGCCGAGTCAACGGTCAGTACATCATCGAAGGACTCTCCTCGGGTTTCATGTTTGTGCTTGGTGGCATTGGGATTGTGCTCTTGGATCTTGCTCTTGATAAAAACAGGGCAAGGAATATCAAGGTTTCGTACTCAATTGCGGGGATCTCCTCCATTGTTATCGCCTATGTGATGACCACGCTCTTTATTCGCATCAAGATCCCTGGTTATCTTAGCTGAAAATATTACTCCATTAGCTATTACTTAAGTTTTTAATTTAGTTGAACAATTTTGAATAAGAATGACGATCTCTTTACCTTGCATTCTTTGGGTGTTTTTCTATTGAAGAATCTGAATTATGCAGTGTAAAATTTGCCTTTGGATTCGAGTTCTAAAGCTCTTACGGTTTGTAATTGGACATGTTTTAGGATTCCATTAATGGATTAACAAGTTGAGGATGATGCATTTGTTGATTGATCTTTAGATTCTTAAATCACATAGTGTTCTTCAAATGTCAGTTTATGATTACAGTGAATAGGATCTAGCTAGGCAAAGAGGTTTTCCGAAACAAACTGGCCATGTTAACCAAGGAATTACTGTAAGGGTTCCCGAGTCTCTGTTTCTAAAGTTATTAGGGAAAGAGGAAAAGGGAAAATAATTCAAGTTAGTGCATGGTTGGGACATTTTGTCCAAGATGATGATCTTCAACTTGGGTATGTCTTATTTCTGCTGTTGCCTGCAATATATGCTAATATTTAACTTCTAGTTTATGTTTTTGGTCATTTGTTACATTGGTGGATTCGAGCTTAAACTTCTAAGACTCGGCCTAACTAGTATTTCGGATTAAAATTGTGTTTAGTGAAGCATTTAGACTTGCCCTGCTTTTTTATGGTTTATTTGGCAATGTTGATAACATTGTAAATCTAAATGCTTTTCTACCATTAATGAATCTGTTAGCTAGTCTCTAACCCCATATCTTAGTTTTTCCTTCTTTGTTTAACTGCATTTACAAAGATGAATGATTCTAGTCCATAATCAGGAAATGTAAGAACCAATTTGATCAGATGATAATTTGACCTATTTTGTCTCGACCGGGATAGTATTTCGGATTCAAATTATATATGCTAATATTCAACTTCTAGTTTATGTTTCAGGTCATTTGTTACATTGGTGGATTCTAGCTTAAACTTTTAAGACTGCAGTCACTCCACGTGGCTCGTACTTGGATTAAATGTGTTTAGTGAAGCATTTAGACTTGCCCTGCATTTTTATGGTTTATTGGGAAATTATGATGATAACATTATAAATCTAAATGTTTTTCTACCATTAATGAATCTGTTAGCTAGTCTCTAACTGCATATTTTAGTTTTCGCTTCTTTGTTTAACTGTAGTTCATAATTAGGAAACGTAAGAACGAATTCGATCAGATGATAGTTTGATGAATTTTGTCTCTTATATGGCACTTATCCTGAATCTTGTGAATGTTTTGAATGCTTTATGGTAGTGCCCTTGTTTTTGCTCATGTTTTGTTGACAATGTTGCCTTGCCTGTCATGGTTTTCGATAACATCTTTGCTTTCTCTTGTTAGCATATAGGATTGTTTTATTAAGAAGTTATAGGTCTCCGTTCATATAGGCTTATAGCTAGAGGAAATCATACCATAGTTGCATACAGAGCTCTTATATTTAGGTCTGTTCAAAATTACCCGACCCGTCGATCCAATATTAAAGTCTAGGGTACTTTTAATATTATATTCATAGAATGATCATGGCATTCGGAGAGGATGATGTCGATTTAAAAGGGAGATGCTCTTCATTCAAAGTCATTATCCCGTTACCGATATCGGAAAGGCGATAAGGAGTTCGAGTCTTGTTTAATAAGTAGGAGGAGCATGGTATAGGGTTGGTCTAGGTTAAGGAGGTGGGCTGTCAACCAAGATCAAATGGTAACATATTCGTAGGATATCCGGGTTTGAAACTTGAGGAGGTATGTTTTAATTTTCTATAAAAATGTAACAACTTTAGAATGCTTTCGATTTCATTGACATTTTTCTTGATATTTTGATATTATTATTGATATTTAATTTATTATTCGATTAATCTAGATCGATTACAGTAAAGTTTCATTAATTCATGGATTATAAATAAGTCATACTATGCAATTATTATGCTTTAATTTGATTTTTTTTTTAAAAATTAAAATTTAATTCTAGTAATGGTAACCACTTAAGTTCAATAAGTTGAATTTTGTTACTAGTTTTTGTAATATAATTAAATTACACAGTTAGCACGAACCCTCTAGTCCAAGTGGTTAAAGAAACGATTGATGTTTTAAGAGGTCATGGTTCGAGTACCAGCGATACCAGCAGAGTGATTGAGCGATCAATGTCAAATGGTGGAGTTTGGGTTTTTTAGATCTTTAATGTTTATTAACTAATTTAATAATATTTAACGGTGTTCAGTATTAATAATGTTTAACGATATTCAACGTCTGTGGTAAACTCATTCTTCATCTCTATTTAATTCAACCGTTTTAGTTTCAAAATTGACTTTAATTTGGGTTATATTAAATTTTTGAAATTTAAAAAATAAATAATAAAAGAATATGAACAGAATCTATAATTATCCTACAGGAGGATAGAAATCAAACAACAGCAATCTATAAATAAATAATAAAAATCGGTGAGTTATTGAAGAATAAATAAAAAAATTGTAGTGTAGAAAATTGACTTTTTGGTTTCTCAGATGGAAAAATGAATTACTGAATAAGGTTTCCAGGTGTCATTGACACGTCATAATTCAAATTAAATTATGATTTAAAAATATACGAGTTTTTAATTATAAGTAAATTTGTAATATAATATCTGTATAGGAATATCAAAGACCGTATAAACTAATCAAAGACCGTAGGAGTAAATAATGACATGATACATTATTTATATCATACTTTATACATACATTGTTAAAAAAAAAATTAATAAAGGTACAGACGTATTGATCAACTTTTTATACATATATTTTAATAAGGTTTAAGGGTAATTATAAAATAAATACATAAATTATTTTTATAATAGGGGTTTAAGGTATTTTTTAATTAAAATAAGTATTTAAAGTTTTGTGTTTGGTTGAAGAGTTTAAAGTTTTTTTTTACTGAAATATATGTTTAAAATATTTTTTGAATGATATAAGTATATAAAATTTTATTTTTAGCTTATTTTAAAGTCAATTAAAATAATTATTTTAGTATTTAATTTATTTAAAAATAAAATTTTTAGGTACTTATATCATTCAAAAAAATTTAGACACTTATTTCAACTAAAAATAAAATTTTAAATATTTATTTTAACAAAAAAAATTAAACACGTATTATAAAAGAGACATAACTTGATCATTTATTTTGTAGTTAAGTGAAACTATTGTGGTATGGATTTTTTTATCTTTAACTAAATTAATCTATTTTTTTTTATAATCATTTGTATTTAATTTATTAATCTATCAATTTAGATCGAATTTTATAATATATCAAAAATATAATCATCATTTTATAATTTTTAAAAATTAAATATAAAAATAAATATGTACAACATATTTATTATTTAATATATTATAATTCAGCCAATTTGATTACCGTAACCGGTTTCAATCAATTAACTTATAATCAAATTAAAAAAAAAACAAAAACTTGTAATCGTTAATTAATTCTATCTAAAATTAATAAAAAATCGATTACTTAAAAAATCAATAATTAAGAATAATCATCTATTTTTTAATAAAAAGTATCCATTTAAAAAATTAATTCTATCTAAAATTAATAAAAAATATTACTTAAAAAATTTATATTTTTTTAATAAAAAGTTTCAGTAAATGAAAAAGAAATGACACATTTAAAAAATTTTATAATTAAAACTCTCCTTGTGTCTATTTTGTGTGATATTGTCGTATTGAAAAATGTCAATCTAGTTGGCGTGAAAATTATCCTATTGAATTCAGTTAAAAGGACTGTATTAATTAATTGATTTATATACTTGATGTCAATGTTATTGGTATAGAAAAGTCTAAAAAATAAATAAAGATAATATAATTGGATGAAGTCTAAAAGAATAATTTAACATGATTAGAAGAATAATTTTATATTTGATACTTTATTTTTATTTGTTTTTATATTTTAGTATTCTGTTTATTATTTTTAATAAAATAGTGTCTAACATTATGTTTTATTTTTATTTTAGTATCCTTTCGTTAAATGATCAATGACAAACCGATTAAAAAAGAGAAAATTACGCATGGCAAGTTAGCATATTATTTTTTTCCCTTTAGTTGGTATATCCAATTGACAAAAAATTATATCATGAGTCATTCTTGTCATATCATTTATGGGATCAACTAATTAAATACATCTATTTTATTATTTTTTTGTTTTATTTTTACCAAACAAATCTTCACTAAAAATTATTGTAAATTAAATTTAAAAATAATTTTTATAAAGTAGAGATCTATTTAGTAAAAAGATGAGTTGAAAATTTTATTAAAATGAATGTATTTGATTGACTAATCTTATGGATGACGGGCATGAATGTCTCATGATATAAGAGAGATTATATCATGGGTTTGGCTTATTGCATTATCTATGGTCCCTAACCAATGAAAACCACTCATTTCAACACTGATCATCCATGTCATTAATCTAAATTTTACAAAAATATATTTCTTAAATGATATAAAAAAAACGAGTAGAGATTCATTGGTTGAAAAAATAACTTGTAAGATAATGGTGAAGTGAGTGGTTATGATTGACTGAGACCATGACTAATGTGATAAGTCAGACCCATAATATAATTTTTCCATAATATAATTTTTCTACGTTAACTAAAATTATATAAAAAATACATGTGGCATACCGATTAAGATAAAGAAAATGATATAACAACCTTGTATATATATGATTTTCTCTCTCATAGTCAGAATATCATATATGTTTTTCTCTCTTTAATGATTTTTCAATGATAAAATATCAAAATAAATATATATATATATAATTAAAATTTACTTTATCAAAAAAAAATATTAAAATAAAAATATAAGATATAGTTATTCTAATAGAAACCGTGATTTGCGGGCAGCCGAGTGGAAAACAATACGGAGAGGCAATTGGGGTTGACTTTTTAAAGTAAGAGCGGTGGCCACGCAACCGCAACGCCATCTCCATAGCTATAACCGCTTTCACTCTCTGAGCTCAAACGTCATCTATCCTCTCTGTTTTCAACTCCGTACCTTCCCTTTGTACGTTTCAATATTAATATATATAACCGCAATCGACAACAAAAAGAAAGCACTCAGCTCCTAAAATTTCAAAATCAAAATCGAAAACTCTGGTTTCGATCTCTCTGGTTTCTTCACGCTTTTGTTTCTTCGATCGATCGTTTTTATGTGAATTAAAATGATGTACGAGCAACAGCAGGCGGTGACGTTAATGGAGATGAGCGGAAACAGTAACAGAGGAGAAGATCGTCAAAGTCGGAACAGGTCGAGAAGATCGTCGAGTAAGGATGTGGAGGAAGAGAAGGATTGCGTTGGGATTGTGGATTTGAGTGGGATGTCGTTGGATTCCCTTCCGATTCCTTCTCTAAACTTGGCGACTGTTTCCAAGTTAGATCTCTCCAACAACAATCTTCAGGTATATACATATATTTCCCTTCTTTCTTTCTTTGTTTCCAGCTTTCTCATGCCCATTCATTTCCTCATATTCTTATCATCTAATTGATCTTGATTTTCCTCGTTCGTTTCTTTTTGTTTTCAGTTGTTTTGATCCGTATACTTCAATATTGTTTAGTCTCCACCTTGTTTGTAAATTTTATACAACAATTTTCATTAAATATATCCACATGCATATTAATTAATACTAGAATAAAGCGAATATAATGCTAAATATTAGTATTATTTTATAAAATAAGTGAAAAATCACAAGCATTATTGTAAGGGTAGGACTTTAGAGTTGTATTTGTGATTTTTTTATGTTATATTATAAAAATACTTACCCTAAAATTACTCAGAGTGAGCAAAATTCGGCCGGACTCAAAAAAAATATTTTTTTTTAATTTTAAGTTATTTAAGTTATTCGAAGCACAATAAGAACAATTGTACAAGATTTCAAAAGGGAGGAGTCCCGAGAAAAAAAAATAAATTAAATATTTATAAATATATATAAGATAGATTGTACAAGACCCAAAAGGGAGGAGTCTCGAGAATAAAAAAATTAAATTAAATATTTATAAATATATAATTATAATATATATCTAATAATTATTTAAAATTTAAAACATGAAAAAAGTATACCACTTTTTAGTGAAAAATAAAAATAATAATTTTTATATGTTTAATATTTATTTTTTATTGTTTAAGAAGATAATCTAATAATATTTTTTATTAAATTATTTTTAATATATATATATATATCTTACTAATTAAGGATCCATTTTAATAAATTATATGAGGTCTCAAAATCTTTAAATCGTCTCTCTATCTAGCCAGTATATATTTTTTAAAAGAAAGTTGAATATATTTTTTTTATTATTAATAAAGTGGAATATTGACATTTCAAGCATATATATACATTCAAAGACTACGTTAAAACTACAATATTCAACTATATTTGGCCTCGTTGTTTCTTATCCTGTGGTTTTGGCTTGGTTAAAAACATTTTTGTAAATATTATTTTATTTGGAAATAAAAGTAATACTAATGATCTGTTATTTTCATTCGTGACGACGGACCATTATTCTATAGGATTCAATGGATGAGGACGCTGGCGTACGTTATAAATATTGATGCTCTTGGTTTTATTATACACGTAACATGGGAACAATAACAGTACGGATGGATGGACTTTGACTCCTAATTAGGTGTTTTATTTTAATAATTGTTTCGATATTAATCTATCAAAAATAGAGTTTAAATACTCTATTATTTTATTGTTTTTTACTGTCTTTTATTTTAAAATATTAAATTTAAGATTTAAGATTTAAGGTTAGAGGTTAAAGGTTGTGACTAGAGTTTAAAAAATTAGGGGTAAAATATATTTTTAGGGTGTAGATTTTAGGATTAGGGTGTAAAAATTAGAGTTAGCGTTTTGAAATTAATTTTTAAGATTTTTTAGTAGGGACACGGTAAAAGATTTCTACTCTCAAGAATATTGTGTGTGCGTAAGTTCAAAGGTTAATTAAATTTTAATTAGCTTGATATTATCGTAAAACAATACGAGTAGAGATTAATCTGGATAATAATACCGTATATATAAGTTTAAAGGTTAATTAAATTTAATTCGTTTGATATTATAGTAAAATAATAGGAATAGAGATTAATCTGGGTAATATAGATATTTTATTTTACTCGATTACTATAATTGATTTGATAGGTCATACCGGAGTCCCTGACGGCAAGGTTGCTTAACGTGGTGGCCATGGATGTGCACTCTAATCAGCTCAAGTCTCTCCCGAACTCCATCGGTTGTCTCTCTAAGCTCAAGTATCTCAACGTCTCCGGCAACCATCTCCAAGCTCTCCCTAAAACGATAGAGAATTGCAGGTCATTAGAAGAGCTGAATGCTAACTTCAACCAGCTCACAATGCTACCGGACACCATCGGATTCGAGCTTGTCAACTTGAAGAAACTGTCAGTGAACTCGAACAAGTTGATTCTCTTGCCTCGATCCATCTCCCATCTGACATCGTTACAAGTTCTTGACGCACGCCTGAATTGTCTCCGGTCACTGCCGGAGGACATGGAGAATTTGATCAACTTACAAGTTCTCAACGTGAGCCAAAACTTCCAGTACCTCGAAACCCTACCCTACTCCATCGGCCTCCTGATGTCTCTAGTGGAACTCGACGTCAGCTATAACAAAATAAAATGTCTGCCGGATTCCGTCGGGTGCTTGAAGAACCTCCAGAAACTTAGCGTGGAAGGGAACCCTCTTGTTTCGCCGCCGATGGAGGTGTTCGAGCAGAATTTACAGGTAGTTAAGGAGTACCTATGTGAGAAAATGAAATCAGGAGGAGACAACCACCGGAAGAAGAAATCATGGGTGGGGAAGTTGGTGAAGTATGCAACCTTCAACGGGAAAATAACAACGACTAGTGGTGTTGGCCGTCGGAGTGGGGACTGGGAGAGAGATGGTTTCATCATGTCTGAATATAGGTCCATCGACGGTCTCGCTTCACCTCGTTACATGGGTATGTTGTTGTCGTCGCCGGTCCGACTCTTCTCTCCTCACAACATGGGTATGTTGTCTCCTCGCCGTCTCTTCTCGCCTCGCAACATGGGTATGTTGTCTCCTCGCCGGCTCTTCTCTCCTCGAACTTACAGCACCAAATGACTAAAATTACATGTCTGTCAGAATGATATATTGTTACGGTTGAATAAATCGCCTATCAGTGTAGAATAATGGTCTGGCATTGATGTGAAGGTAGTTGAAGAACCGTACATAAGCATGTGGGTTTAAGTTTAGCTTAGTTTGCTTTTCTATTTTGGGTTTGTATTCCGGTACAAACTTAAAATTTTATGTAAGAGATATGAATTTTTAAAAATTTATGTTATAAATATAAGTACCTAAAATTATAAAAGTTTATAAGATATAAAATTAGAGTACCTAAATGTGTAGTGTATTTGTTTCCCATTTTTTTAAAGATCTTTCTTGGCTCCGCAGATTTTATAAATATTGTTGTTTGAATTTTTTTCTCATAATATTATATTTATAAAATTATTTTTTAAAGTATTATACTTTGAATAGTATCAGTAAAGTCGGATTTATTAAGATTCGACTATGAACAATGATCAGATTGAAAAATGAAAATATTATTCAAAGTCGGAGCCTTTTGTCACCGATTTTAATACTTTTTTTGAACTTTTTACTATTTAAAATTGGAGTCTCCTGCTCTTGACTTTAATTTTTAATCTGAAAAAAGTAAATCACTATTTAAAATCATATTTTAATGGATCCAACTTTACTTTTATTGTACAATCAACAATAGTTTAGAAAATATTTTTTCAAATACAATATTATGAGAAAAATAAACTCAAACAATAATATTTATAAGATTTTTCTTTTTACGGTAAACACTTTAGCAGAAAATATAATTATAATTTTTTTTTTTGGGTTGTAAGAATTTTTGAATTTTTTAATTCAATTATTTTATTTCTTGATTACGATGTAAATATAATATTTTTATAGTTTTAATAAAAATTCAGTAGCATTTATAAAAAAAATATTTATCGATTAGGATAAACGTTATATCAATTCAAATCAAATTCAACAAAAATTTTGAGTTAGTTTGGGACAAAAATTATATACCATTTTATACTTAATATTAAAATATTAAATTCTAAATTTTAAGTTTAAATTATAAATTTTAAGATTAACAAATATATTATACCCTCAATTTTTAAAATTTTAATGTTAAATTTTAAATTTATTTTGTAGTGAGAAGGTATATATAGGGTATTTTATTCATTAATTTGATAAAAATATATTGGATAGAAATAGTTTTTCTTTTTTGGTGCACCACTTTAAAATAGTAAATTTAGGATTTATAGTTCAAGATTTAGGGCTTAAGATTAGGGTATGATTAGGGTTTAAGAAATTAAGGATAAAATATATTTTTTAAGGTGTATAGTTGAAGGTATAGGATGTGAAAATTAGAGTTATAATTTAAATTTTAATTTTTAAGTATTTTTTAGTGTGAGACATAAAATGAAATACTTATTCAAATATATTTGATATAGTGGGACAATAATTTTATACTCCCTTCTCAATGCCCATTTTATGTCCAAATATTTAAAAAAAATTAATTTTTATTTCATAACTATAAATTTTAAAACTTAAACCCTAAAAATATACATTATCGTTAATTTCTTAAGCTCTAACCTTAAACCCTAACTTCAAACTTAAACCTTGATTTAAATCTATTTTTTTAGTATGGATCATAAATAGCAACACTAAAAAGGTATAGATGATTTTTATTCTGATATATTGGTAGTAAAAAAATATATTTTATGAGTTTAAAGATTTAATTTAAATTTTATGTTATATATTTAAAATTTAAGATATTAGATTAAAATTTAGGTTTTAGAGATTATGTTTTAAAATTTTAGATTTCAAGATTTTAATTCTTAGAGTGAAATTAAACATACTTATAAAATAATTTTTTAATCAGTACATAAAATAAGTTTGGGTTTACAAATTCTTTTCGGTTGGAGGCTCAAGGTTTTAATGGTGGTATTTGGTTGCTTTGGTGAGATACAGTAATGTTAAAGGTGCTTTATATTTCTACACAATTTATGAATTGTCGCTATCAAGGGATTTCTGATATGAATTGGTGTTAATTGACAACAGTTTATGCGAGTACTACAACTTCTAAGAGAATTTCTTTGGTCACCTTTAGCATCTATTGACCTAGAGGAAGATACACCTTAGATTCTTGGGGTGAATTCAATACAATTTTTCATAGCGAGGATAGAATGGGAGGCTCGAATCGGCGGGTGAAAATAAGTCGATTATATAAGGGATAAATTTACTTGGTATGAAGGATGCTATGGTTGCGGATATGACAGATAATTTTGGTCAGTGGCGTTGAGATATACTTGAGGATCTACTACCTCCATTGATTTTTCTTTGAATAGTTGGAATAAAGGCACTTTTGAATTCTAGATTAAGCGATTGACCGTGTTGGAATTGTACTCCGAATAAGAGGTTTACGGTGAGTTCTTCTTATAATGTGTAAAGGGGTTTTGCTTTGGGGCCAATAGAAGAAATATGTAATGTTATTAATAACTTTTGTTGTCTTTTACGGATTCGAATATTTATTTGGTTGACGTGCCATGAAATTTTTTTGACAAATGTTGAGCGTGTTCGAAGATATTTAACTACGTATAACAGTTGTCTTCAATGTAGGGAGGATTGAGAGGATGTGGATCGTGTACTTCGGTTTTGTCTGAGGACTCGTATTATTTGAAATCCTTTGATTCGATTGTAAAAGGTAGACTTATTTTTAATATGAGCTTTAAACGTTGGGTGTTAATTAACGTTACTCAACCTAAGTTTTTTTGCAAAAGATAAAGAGCATTGTGATATTTTGTTTGGTTGTCTTTTGTGGAATATTTGGTGTCACCGTAATATGGATATCTTTGAGCTTTCGAAACAAAATCGCGAACCTATTTTATATTAGAGTCCATCTGGTCCGTGATTGTGTGATACTCAAAACTGTGAGTCTATTGTGTCAGCTTTTGGACAAGTAAATCCATGAAGTTCAACAACGGGAGTCTAATGTTATTCTTTGGAAAAGACTTGTTTGTGAATAACACTTAACACAGATGGTTCTATGAGTCGTACATCAGGGGCTTCATCTTGTGGTGGTGTTATCCGAGATGAGAATGAAAATTAGGTGATTGGTTTCTCTAAAATAGTTGAAATTTGTTCGATATTGAAAGCTAAGCTTTGAGGGGTTTATGAAGGTTTGTTAACTACGTCTTCTTTTGACATATCTCGTTTGATTGTTGAGTCTGATAATTTTGAGGTAGTCAAGGTGCTTAATCAGGGGACTCTTTTCGATATCGTGAGTGGTCTTATTCCTCATATTTTGTCCTTAATAGTCCGACTTTGGTCAATTCAAGTTACGCATATAAGATGTAATGAGAACTAAATTGCAGATTGGATGATGACACATGATTTGTGATGATTTAATTTGTCATAGGTTTATATCTTCTCCGGTTGGGGTGTTACATCTACTACAATAAGATGATATTAGTTAATTCACTGTTATGATTATAGTTTTGTTTTGCTTGTTATGAGAGCTAATCTTTAGCTTTTTATTAAATATTATTTTGGACACTTTTTTTTTATTAGGTCTGAGAGGTTTTTAATGAGGCTTAAAGTCATATTTTTTTATTAATAAAAAAAATATAAAAAAATAGTATGATATGTTAGTTTGTCAGTTTAATACTTAAGCAAGAAAACTTCATTAATTTTAAAATTCGTGATTATATAATTTTTCACCAAAATTTTATATTTATTATCTACGAAAATCATATAATTGTTTTTTTTTATTTTAAATTTTTTTAGAGGTCAATTTGTTTAGTTTCAAAATTGCTCAGGATCTTATAAGTATTTACACCAATTTAAAAATTAACTAGATGATACTGTCGCGTTTGAAAAAAAATAGAGGCATTAATTTTATATTAAAAAAGAAAAAAAATATGCAGAAATATATAAACAATGATATCATACATCCTATTAGACATGTCTTTTAAAAAAGGGTAACGTCCTCGTGATAAGGAATATCATAACGATCTCTTGACTATCTAATCTCACGTTGAACGAGCATGAATGGGGATAGGTAAGTTAAACAACTACGAAAATGGTTTATCACGAACATAGTTGACTCATGACAAGAGTGTCACAAGCTTGAATCAAAAGAACATCATCTTGGAGAAGAAAAAAAATCGTAACGAAGATCTCACAAAGTTAAATACAGATATGTGAACGATAACATTACATGCATTCTATAAAAAAGATAATGATTGTGTGACAATATTCGTACATTAACAAAAATAAATAAAAGCATTATAATATTATATTGAATTCAAAAATTTAAAAACAAATAAGATTCAATTTTAAATTAAAAAAAAACTAAAATATAAAATCTAAAAGATTTATTGGTGGCACATTACCAAGATTTTCAAGTTAAAGGACAACTTGGAGAACGTTTTAATTCTTAAGGGACAAATTGTGGTTTAAGCCCATAAATATAAATTAGCAGTTGTTGCCGGCTGTTATATTCTCTGTTCACAGCATACCTGCTGAGGAGGCTAGCCAATAATAAAAAGACAAAGAATCGGAAAACTCGCAGGTCGATCAATCCGAGACGCCGGAAACGAAGATGATTCTACAGCTGAAACCCATCGGCCGAGTGTCTATCTTCCAAACTCACTTCCCGATCAACAACAATCCAAATCCAAAACCAGTTTCAATATCATGTAGTTTGAGCCACGAAGCGGAGAAAATAACGCGTGAATTCGACCCCAAAATCCCCATAGAACAGGCCGTCACTCCGCCTTCCTCCTGGTATACGGACCCCTCTTTTTACGCTTATGAACTCGATCGTGTATTCTACAAGGGTTGGAAAGCTGTTGGTTAGTTTACTCAACACCAATATAATGCTTTTTTTTTTTTGTGTGTGTGTGGCATAATATTCCAAGAATGTCTACTTAGATTGTTGGATTTTGATTTTGATTTTTTGATTTTTTTTTTCAGGATATACGGAACAAATAGAACAACCCCATGATTTTTTCAGCGGCAGGTAGATTTTTAATTGAATCTTGCAATATGATTCCCCACTAAGAACTGAAGGTTTCTTCTTATGTTCATGCAGACTGGGAAATGTGGAGTTTGTGGTATGCAGGGATGATGACGGGAAAATAGCTGCTTTTCACAATGTTTGTAGACACCATGCCTCTCTACTTGTGTCTGGAAGTGGGAAAACCTCTTGTTTTACATGCCCTTACCATGTGAGTCTGTATTGTATCCCTATTCCCCTTGTGATTTGACTTGAAGAACATCCTGATTTTTCCTTGTTTTTTGCTGTTTAATTGTTTTAAGTTTGGTTTCTTTTGATATCTGCCTTGATGATGTTTCCCCCAAGTTTCCCTTTATGATTTACTGCAAAGATGCCAACCGGTTTATTTGCTAGATGTAATCCAAATCCAATATTTTATGCAGGGATGGACCTATGGGTTAAATGGAGCACTTCGTAAGGCGACTAGGATTTCAGGAATACAGGATTTCGCTGTAAATGTATATCATCGACTACTTTAACATAAATGTTTTCTGTTTTTGTTAATACGACTGTGATCTTTATTTCTCATGTGTCTTATTTCTCAATTGATAAATAACTTTGTGGAAATCTGTTGCAATTGATGATAGGAATTTGGACTTGTACCGATAAAAGTTGCTACTTGGGGACCATTTGTTCTTCTCAATTTGGACAAGGAGAATGTTACTGACAGTATTGCAAGTGAATGGCTTGGTAGTTCCTCTGAATTATTGAGCCTCAATGGAGTTGATTCCCCACTAAGTTTTGTTTGTCGACGCGAGTACATCATTGAATGTAACTGGAAGGTGTGTCTCTGTAGTTAATGGAAGATTTTTCAATTTAGTTTGTTGCTCTTGGCATTTGTGATGATACCTAGAATAATATATGAGGTTTCCTTGTAATTTTCTTAAATCTGTCCATTAATCCCTTTGCTTTGTCTTTGGATAAAGATTTAATTAGTATTATCACTACCATAAACATTATTATGTTGTCTCGAATATTAAATAGCATCATTATCCATGTTAATGATTATGTGATTGCAGTGCAAAGCTTGCTGAACAATGAACATACACGCAGATTGCTGTCTGTCTTTTGTTTCTTGTACTTTCAGGTATTCTGTGACAACTACTTGGATGGTGGTTACCATGTGCCATTTGCGCACAAAGGCCTTGCATCTGGTCTTTCACTTGACTCATATGCCACCTCAGTATGATTCGATCTGATCTTTCTGCGAGTTATATTTAATATATTCTTTTTCACATTGTGTCACAATGTAACATTGATAATTGTTTATGAGTAGATATTTGAAAAGGTGAGCATCCAAAGTGTTGACGGTGTCTCTGAAGACAAGGAAGATGATCGACTTGGATCGAAAGCTTTTTACGCTTTCATCTATCCGAATTTCATGATTAACAGGTCCTCTACGCCCATCCACATTAATCGCTTGCCTTTTGTCTTTGCACACGTTCCTGTAATTTTTGTTTTATTGTATTGGTATTGTAGGTATGGACCTTGGATGGACACCAATCTGGCAGTTCCATTGGGACCAAGGAAATGCCTGGTAGTGTTTGACTATTTTCTTGAAGCTTCTTTTAAGGTAAACTTTATTTATTATATTTGTTATGATATACTCGTCATAGTTTTAGAATATCAAACATGAGAAGGCCTTGTGTTTACAAAAGTAGTTTGTTCTTAATTAGCTAAGCTCACTCTTTAGTAGTGCAGAAGAAAAATACTGGATCGAATTGAAGTTTCTTTCCAAAATCCTAAAAGGAAGCAGAACAAGTATGCAACAATTGGTTAACAATAGGGGATAGCCACGAAATACTAACATTATTACTGGTTTACGCCCCCATACATGTAAAGTTAGCTATTTGTATTTTTTTTTATTTATAGTCCAAAATATTGGCATCAGATTTGCACCTGCTTATCCATGCAACTCTTTTTGAGACTTCCTCCTACCAGAATGCTTTATATTATTCCTTCCCTCCAAATATAATAAATTGGCACCAAAGACTTTCCTTTAGAGTGAGCAATTTCCAATTCGAATGATCTACACAACTGATTAAAATTCTGTGGATGAACGTGGCTAAAAACCAAGTCAGCTTTTATGCCCTGGACTCTACTGTCTGCTGTTCCAGTTTTCGACAGTGGCTAACTTACAGACTTTGAAACCACCAAGACATCCTTGTCCGTCACACAGTCTGCAACTGTGTTACTTCTCGGATTCCATCCATGTATATTTTGCACTTTTGCTTCTCCTTATAGGATATGCATTACATGAACTCAAGCAACTTATTATATGGACCCAAAATTGAAAAACTAAAGAAAGAAAGAATGAATGAATGAAAAAAGGGTCCATATGAGTTTTAGGATAGAAGCAATATTCAATACTCTAGGTTTTTAAGACTGAAGCTTTCTTCAATTTTCCTAGTTGAAGACTTGGGATTTGAGGCTTATAAGTTTTAGAAAGACAAAACTTTGTACTTTTTTATGGGAGATTACCGGGGAAAACATGTTTGATTTTGAGACATAGGATGTCGGTTGCCATGTTTCCAAGGGAAGGGGGAGGATGATGTTCCTAATATCGCTGTCATTTGTTCAAGAATGAAAGGAAAAAATATTGTAATTCTGAGGAAAACAATCATCTAATACGTGCACCATATTATTTTTTTGGACAGAAGCATGCACCATTTATTTAGGATAAGAAAAGAAAAGCCTTTTGATTAACAGCTTCTGAGTATCCGTCTGCAACCATGTCTATGTGATTCTGCATGCACAAGATTTACTAGGAGAATGATGATTGAATAAACCATTCTGTTCAACTGCCCTCAGTTACACTTGCACGGATACGAAGTTGTCTCCTTTTCATATATCTAATATTTGACTCTGTATTGGTTAAAAGATATTAATAAAATGCCTGTTGAAACTGTGAAAGGTTAATGTATAGGTAATATTGTTTTAGAGGAGACTTCAGGTTTGTTTTCTTATGCATTAGCCTCTCAAATATTTTGTGTTTAGCATTTCAAAGTGCATGCATCTGTCTGTGCTATGCTTACATTAAACCGGACATGATAGTTTCCCTTGCATTGCATAATATTGATTCATTCTACTTGTTGGCCATGGTCCAGTCTGCATAATTCAACCAATTTTCAATTCTATCGTTGAGAGGGAAGATTTTCTTGCTGCATATGTTATTTAACTCGTTTCCGGTTTAACCGGGCTCTTCTTTTGGCTTTAGGAGATGACAAAGCTTTCACCGAAAGAAGTCTAAAGGACAGTGAAAAAGTTCAGGTACTAGCAAAACTAATCTCTAGTTACTGTTGAAGTCATTCAAGCTCCCAAACCTTTTTTCTGTAACAAGGAAAATCTGCAGATGGAAGACATTGCACTGTGTGAAGGTGTTCAAAGGGGTATTGAATCACCTGCATATAACACCGGAAGATATGCTCCGAATGTGGAGAAGGCCATGCATCATTTCCATTGTTTGCTTTATGATAATCTCATAAACTAAATCCACCCTGTATGCAGCCGTTAACACCGTTCGAATTCGAGAATTTTCTTTTACACTTGCTGAATGCATTTGTCTGGATGATTGGTCCAGGGAGGATCTCTGTCTGTCTTGCAACATATCTCATTTGTTCATGGCTTGTATGAACTACTGAAGTCCATGACCAAAGCAATACCAGTGGAGTTATTACAAAGAAGTTGCAAGACTAATATGAAATGGATCAAAGCATACTCTTTAGTTTTTAGGGTTTTAAGATTTTGTTTAGGTATAGAATTTAGGATTTTAGTGGATGAGCTTTAAAATTAGGGGTGTGATGTGATTTATTTAGGGTTTGTGCTTAAATTTTAGGGTTTAAGGTTTATAGGTTAAAATTTAAACTCTTAACTGTATTATATTAAAATTTAAACCTTAATATTTAAATCATAAACTATAATTTTTAACTATGAACCATAAACTAAACTCTAATGACTAAATTTTAAACTCTACGATTAAAACATTTGTAATTTTTTATTTTATTTTTAACACGTGATAATATTTTTTATTAGAACACTTATAGGGTTTATTTTATATTTTTTTATTAGGGGTTTATTTTATATTAAATTCTCTTTTTATTATTTATTGTATT
This sequence comes from Abelmoschus esculentus, assembly GCA_035048815.1. Taxonomy (NCBI): domain Eukaryota; kingdom Viridiplantae; phylum Streptophyta; class Magnoliopsida; order Malvales; family Malvaceae; genus Abelmoschus; species Abelmoschus esculentus. The sequence continues at coordinate 3,543,433 of JAUCBN010000064.1, read as the reverse complement.
TGATATATAAATTATTATTACTACAATAGTATTAAATTTTCTTTTTTATAGCGTGGCAACAATAGAATATAAAAAAAAATAAAGGAAAGGATGAAAAGAAATAGTAAAAATATGATGTGAACATGAGTAAAACGGGGCAATAAACGTTTTTATTTTAATTAAATATATTTATTTTATTAATTATTTTATTTTTTATCATACAAATACTTATTTAGTAAAATATTTTTAATTTAATTTGTAATAATTATTAGTGAAGATTTATTTAATATAAAAATAAAGAATAATTAATAAAATAAATATATTATTTAATTAATTTTATAAATAATACGATAAAAATGATTCATGATATAATTTTTTGATAATTGTTACTGAATTTTTATTAAATCCATAAAAAATATTATAATTACAATGCATTAGAAAAAACCAACAAAATAAAAAAAAAGTAAAATATTTTTTATGAAGATAAATATACTATCAAAATTCAGAAGTTTTTTATGGAGATAAATATACTATCAAAATTCAAAAGTTTTTTAAATCTCTTTGTCTCTGTTAATCGAGAAACATAATGGGTGTAAAGGAACGGTGAGATATAAGATAATGGTAATAATGTGGTGTGATTACGATGGTCAATGCATTGAGTCGATAAAGCACATGATCTTGTCTGTGCTTTGTTTCGGGATTAATCTTTGTAAAATAAAAGGTTAAATAATTATCTTTTACTTTAAATAAGTATTTAAAATATGTTTTAAATTAAATAAATATTTAATACTTTAAAGTTACTTATTTAAATATTTTGTTATTAACTTAATTTAAAAATATATATTTTTCAAAAATAATAAAATAATTTTAAAATTTTTAGATTCTCAAATTCGATCACCATCATCATAAAATTCTTCTATTTTTAAATTTTTTTACTAAACCTTAAAATATTTAAAAATTTTGGTTAAATTCTATTGTTTAAAAATTTAAAATTAAACACTTTAAATATTTTGAGAATTTTAATTAACCCTTTAAAAATTTATTTATTTTTAAATAGACTCTCTCAAACTCTGTTGCCAAAATCTATCCCTAATTTTAACATTTAAAATTTTAAATTCATATTACAATTTGCATCATTTAGTACAAAATGCTAAATTAAAATATTATTATACTTTTATAAAAATTTATATAATTATATAAATATTTATGATTTACATAAATTCTTATTTAAATAATAAAAAATAAATTATAATACAAAAATTTATATAATTACATAAATCCTTACCTACAATGAAATATACACATTTTTTCCTCTAATAATTAATAAAAAATTATATACAAATAAAATAAATTAATATAGTCGTTTGATTTTAAGCTCACCTACCTCACTTCGTGCTAGACTTTCCCTGCACCATCAAATAATTATCCATATATATATATATATGTATGAAAAAGCAAAGTGTACAGAGAGAGAGAGAGAGAGAGAGAGGAAGAGGAATGGAGCTGGGGAGAAGTCAGAACAAAACACAGAAAAAACAAAGTTTTAGGATGACAAATCTCTGGGTTTCTTAATTCCAAGATTTGCAGGGGGGAAACTGCAGCATTCCTTCTTTCACAAAATTCCATTCTTCAAAACCATTTTTTTCTTTCCATTTTTAACATTTTAAATTACTGTTTGCTGCTTCTGTTTCCTTGCCGTCTGTTTTTCCGGTGCCGGTCACTTTCTCTCCCTTCTTTCCCGACCCTCTTGCCGCAATCTTATTTTCTTGACCTGGAAATTGGGTTTTTTCCTTGACTTTGACTACTGTTTGAGTTTGGTAAATGAGCTGATCTGAGCTTTAGCAGCAAAGCTTTTTATTAGTGCTTAGATTTGTCAGAGAGTTCAAGGGGAAATTAAAAAAAAAAAAAAAAAAAACTATGAAAGTGCCGGCCGCCGGATCTACAATCAACGCGGCAGCTCCGATTTCGGCTGAAGGTATGTTTTTTTGACTTTTGATTTACACCCCTCGATTTTTCACTTCGATTATCCTAAAAATGGTTGATTTTCTATCTCTCAACCAATCTCAACTCTAAAAGCTCTAAGCTTTTCTTGACTGGTGATGCAGGTGTTGCGCCCGAGAAGAAGAGCATCAACCCGGAGCTATGGCAGGCATGTGCCGGACCTCTGGTGAATCTGCCAGCTGCTGGGACCCACGTTGTTTACTTCCCTCAAGGACATAGTGAACAGGTAAACGAAATTACCAACTCTTGTTGGCATTTACTATAGATTTCTTTGGTTTCTGCTTTGAATGAATTATTATAATAAAATGGTTTAATCTAGGTGCTTTTTGGGTTTTATTGATTGTTTGTATTTGATACAGTACGAGTGCACAATTTATGACTTTCAATGAATTAAATGATGTTACCCCTTATCAATTAAATGTGAAACTTTTAGTTTTTAACAATAAACATGGATAATTTTGTTTTCTTATGAATAATATGTGGTATTATATGATTTCCCATGAAAACTAAGGTAGTTGAACTTTGTTTAACTCGGACATTCCGTCATGGTAAAGAGCCGCTATATTCGGATGTATTTACATGGTGATACTGATAGATTACATGGATGGTGTTGTTTGTTTTAGTTTTTCACATTCCTTGGTTAAATATCTGTTCTGATTTAAAATAAAATTTATGATCTCAGGTTGCTGCGTCAATGAAGAAAGATGTGGATGCTCAAGTTCCGAACTACCCGAATCTTCCTTCTAAGCTATTATGTCTCCTTCACGATGTTAAATTGCATGTACTGCTGCCTCTTGTTCCTTGCCTTCTGGGAAAATATTGATTATCTTTCATTTATTTGTGCTTTCCAGTCAATTTTATCAACTCTGTCTTATTTGATTTTGCAGGCTGACCCAGAGACGGATGAAGTCTATGCTCAGATGACCCTCCAACCTGTTTCTTCTGTAAAGTGCTTGTCCCAAATGTCTAGAAGAATCTTATATCGTGTTATAGAGTTTTGAATATGTATGCGAATATAAGAAATGAACCTATTGACATTTTCTGCAGTTTGATAAGGAGGCATTACTAAGATCAGATCTTTCTCTTAAGTCAAATAAGCCGCAACCAGAATTCTTCTGCAAGACGCTGACAGCAAGTGATACAAGCACTCATGGAGGTTTTTCTGTTCCTCGTCGTGCTGCCGAAAAAATCTTCCCTCTCCTTGTAAGCAGTTTTGTTTAAGCTAAAAGGTCTGTTGTTTTAACTTCAGATGGTAATCTCTTTCCCGATTCTTTTGATAGGATTTCTCAATGCAACCACCTGCTCAAGAACTTGTGGCCAGGGATCTGCATGAAAATGTCTGGAACTTTCGCCATATCTATCGTGGTATGGTCATTTTGTGGCCTTGAACTTTTAGTTGTTGGATTTATGGATTGCCATTACAGTATTACTAGTAATTGTTTTGCTTGCGCTTTATGCACTTGATATATTTATTTCCAGTCCCTGGTTTTTCATTTCAGGACAACCAAAGCGCCATTTGCTTACCACAGGTTGGGGCCTATTTGTTAGTGGAAAGAGACTCTTTGCTGGTGATTCTGTTTTATTCATTAGGTAATGGTAATGATTCCACTTGGAATACGTATTTTTAGTTACTGATTTCACAATGTTTTATGTCTATTTTTACAGAAGCATTGTCACGTAACATAACTTTTATTGTTTTACTGCTCTCTTCCATTATTCCATAGAGAAAAACAAAGGTAACTTTATCAGTCTGTTCAAAATTTGTGAGCAGAGATGAAAGGCAGCAGCTTCTGTTGGGCATAAGGCGTGCTAACAGGCAACCCACCAATTTATCATCATCGGTATTGTCGAGTGATAGCATGCATATTGGAATCCTTGCTGCTGCTGCTCATGCAGCAGCAAACAATAGCCCCTTTACCGTGTTCTATAATCCAAGGTTCAAATGATAACTTTGTGACTTTTTAATTAAGTTCAGCCACGTTAAAACAGTTTATTATTTTATGCTTCTAGTAGACTTCCTTTCCCTGTAAATATTCATTCTAAAGTATTTTTTGTTTTTCAGGGCTAGCCCTTCTGAATTTGTTATTCCTTTAGCCAAATATTACAAAGCTGTGTACAACAATCAAATATCACCTGGTATGCGCTTTCGAATGATGTTTGAAACTGAAGACTCAGGAACAAGAAGGTAGCTTTACATCAAGTTTATGTCTGTTTCGGATAGTTAACATCTCCAAATTAGCCATGTATTGATGTGATGGTTGCTTTCTCGGATCAGAAAATTTTGATTCAGCTATTTGTCAAAAAAAAAAAATGGTGGAATAAATATTTTTTCCCCTTCAGGTATATGGGCACAGTTACTGGAATCAGTGATATTGATCCTGTAAGATGGAAAAACTCACAATGGCGTAATTTGCAAGTAACTTCTACTATTTTTAGTTTATTTTTTTCATTATATTTATTATAGTAAGATGAGGCTTTTTTTTTCTCGGCAACAACATTTTTAACTGGCTCTTTTCTTCAATAGGTTGGTTGGGATGAGTCAACTGCCGGGGAAAGACGTAGTAGAGTCTCCATTTGGGAAATTGAACTAATTACAGCTCCGTTTTTCATCTGTCCACCTCCTTTCTTCAGATCAAAGCGTCCTAGACAACCCGGAATGCCAGGTAGCAGATCGTATAGCCTCTAGTTATTGCGTAATCAATTTTTATTTGGCGCAAGAACGGTTTAGTATGTCACTTAGGATTCTGTTCCTTGGGGCAGTACCCTGGGTGACTTGTATTGATTGTTTGTAGGACACTTTTTTAGAGTAGGAGTAAATGACATCAGCTGATTCTGATTCTGCTATGGCCTATGGGTGCTGCAAATTGATCTTTTTTGCCTTTAATCTATTTGGCCTATTCAATATCAAACCCTCTCAATGTGCTATGCTGATGATGCAATTCTTCAAACATTTTCTTATCCTTCATGTATTGACATGGTTTAGCTGCATACCTTGCTTGAGAAATTTGCAGATGACTTAGATAATATATTCAAGAGGCCAATGCCTTGGCTTGGCGAAGATCTATGCATGAAGGATTCACATTCGGTTCCAGGGCTTAGCCTTGTCCAATGGATGAATATGCAGCAAAATCCTGCACCGGCAAACTCATTGCAGTCTCTGGTTGTGTCCAATATGCAAAACTTCAATGGACCTGATCTGTCCCACCAGATGGGTCTGTCAACACCCCAAATGCCTCAGCCCAACATGCAGTTCAATGCTCATATGCTACCTCAGCAATTGCAGCAAGCAGATCAGCTTCTGAAGCTACCATCTACGTTGAACTCATTGGGAACCATTATGCAGCCACAACAGCCGAATGACATGACTCAGCAGTCGAAGCAAAATTTGATTGCTCCGGCTCTACCCTTTAGTCAAGTTCAGTCTCAAAGTCTGCACCCTCAAGCCCTTGTCCAAAGTAACAATATCCTTCAGCAGCAGCAAGTTTCTAATCAAACTCCTCAAGTCCCTCGAAGTCTTCCTCAAAACCTGCAGCAGCATATGGGTCCAAATCAACCACAAAACCTAATACATTCCCCGCTGCCTGATCCACTTAACCAACATTTACAAGTGCCTGACAATCTGGTCCAGTTTCAACTGTTGCAGAAGCTTCAGCAGCAACAACAGTTGCTTTTGGCACAGCAATCCGCATTTCAGCAGCCTGGTCAACTTGCCCAACCCCAAGATCAACAAAGGCAGCTCTTAGATGCGTCTCGGACCTTCTCTAGGTCAGTGGCAGCTAGTCAAGTGTTGGATATGCGTCAAAACTCTCCTACCTTGCTACCTCAATCAAATGTTGTCCCACAACAGATACCTAAAAGTAACAGCCAGGCAAATGTTCGGTTCTCTCAGCCACCTCTGCAGTCAAAGCTTCAGCAACAACAACCTGGAATTCTACCCGAAGTTCCTGGTCATATGGATCCCTTCAGAACCACTTCAACAAGTCATCTGTTCAATGCTGTTAGCAGTGCAATGACATGTGCTGCCGTAGCTGCTCATTCTGTGATTACTGATGATAATCCATCGTGTTCCACTTCGCCAACTGCAAACTGTCCAAGTGTTCTTCAACCAATGATAAACAGCAGAGTCCACAAGAGTACTGGATTAGGGGATATCATCACTCGGTCTGCTGCCACAATCTTGACTCCTAATCCCTTGGAGACCATGTCACCTAATGTTAGTATAGCTAAAGAACTTCAGCCAAAGTCTGATTTTAAACCCTTATCGAATATCTCCAAGAGTCAAAACCAGGGCCTTTATACCTCACCAAGCTATGTTAATGGTTCTACTGCACATGTAGATTACCTGGACACATCATCGTCTACAACTTCAGTTTGCCTCTCTCAGAATGATGTTCATTTGCAGCAAAACTCATTGACTTACAATCCTCAAACTATTTTGTTGAGAGACACAAGTCAAGAAGGCGAAGTTCAAGCAGATCCAAGGAACAATGTTTCATTTGGAAATAATATGGATAGCCAAATCGGGGTACCCATGAATTCTGACACTTTGTTGACGAAAGGTATGATGAAATTGGGGAAGGATTTTTCAAATAACCTTTCTTCAGGAGGAATGCTCACCAGCTATGAAAACCCGAAAGATGCTCAGCAAGAACTTTCATCGTCAATGGTTTCCCAGTCATTTGGAGTTCCAGATATGACGTTTAACTCCATTGATTCCACTATAAACCATAACAGCTTCACAAGTCGCAGTGCATGGACTCCACCACCACAATTTCAGAGAATGCGAACATATACCAAGGTTTGTTGTTCTAAACGTCAATCACATCAAGTCGATCTCTCTACTTGTTGCACGCATCCTTGACCACTTGCACACTTCAAGTCAAGGGCTCTAATTCACTTATTTACCTTTTCTAGGTTTACAAACGCGGGGCTGTTGGAAGATCAATAGATATAACTCGTTATTCAGGTTATGATGAGCTCAAACAAGATTTGGCTCGTAGGTTTGGCATTGAGGGGCAGCTGGAAGACCGAGGGAGAATAGGCTGGAAACTAGTCTATGTGGATCACGAGAATGATGTTCTGCTAGTAGGAGATGACCCCTGGGAGTACGCCCTTTTGCTCCTTTTCTCATAAACACAGTTCTTTCCAAATATTCTTTACATTGTTTGCCCCAATGAAGATGATCTGAGCCTGAAAGTGAAACTAAATATGTTGCATTTGATGTCCATTTCCTGACATTTTCTTTTACATCTGTTTCATTTCAGGGAGTTTGTCAACTGTGTCCGAAGCATCAAAATCCTCTCCCCTCAGGAAGTCCAGCAGATGAGCATGGAGGAAGATTTAGGGAACTCTGTCCTCCCCAATCAAGCATGTAGCAGCTCTGACAATGGAAATGCATAAACTAGTATAGCAACAGGCTAATGACCATTACTAGTTCGGAGCTTATACAGTTTCTACTATAGGATTCGGTTGATTGTTTCCCATACTGTATATATTTTCCGCATGTCCTGCAGCAGTAAATGCCGTTCGCTTTCAAATTTTGGCCAAAATTAAGGCCAGAAAAGGAGAGATGGTTGGTCATAGAAGCAGAAAAAGGAGGAAAAAAAGTTTGGCCTTAGAATCAAGCTTGAAGGGGCCAGCTGAACTGCTTGAGCTTGAGTTTGATTATGTAAGAAAATGATATCCCAATTTTCCTTTTATCAACTTTGAATTTACATTAACCAACAAAGGCTGATTCAGTTGGTTCAATATTTATTAGTATCTTGGTAAGAACAACGGCTCTAGAGTCTTACCAGCGATCGCATTTGGCCTATCATAAACTTCGAATCGACTTTGGATAGTTTCCTCAGGTGTACTTTACTCTGTACAAACGAGAAATTGTGAATTTTATGGATTAGTTGTTTTTGTATAATAACTCTGCTGATTTGTTTTCTATATGTTTAAAAGAAAACTGGATTTCAGTGTTGTGAACTGCTATTGCCTGGCTTTTGAGGTTGGACTCATCATTTCCAAAATTCTAAGTTTATCACAACTATTTATATAGAGAGATGCATCAAAATTATGGATGGTCCTGTTTACACTGAGAATAACAAGAGGGTTACTTGATAATATTGAAATAATAGTGGTTAACATTAAAGTGTACTAATATCGTATTAATCATATTCTTTTGTCACACTAGAATGGAGGTTTAAAATTTTTAATTCGAGAGCGAGTCAACCAAAACCTGGACCCATGATTATTCTAGATTAATGTTAAAACTGTTTCAAACGACAAGAACAATCCAACTGCACAAACATTACGTGCATGTAATTAATTTTGTAAGAAAAATCATTAGATTGTTCCCATTCCTACTTTATTGGGGAATTAGTTCTGATTGTTTCCAGAAAGAAACAAATGAACCTGCCAAACACCCCCTCTTAATTACCCAACATCTTAAATATAAAAGACACGACAAAATGCAGCCACAAATCGGTGCAGCAAGATCTAGACAAGGGTTAATCAAACATGTTGAGAAGAACTGGAGAGAGGAAAGATCAAAGTGTGGCAGTGGCAATAGACAACAAGGACAAGGGCAGCCACTACGCATTGAAATGGGCTGTCGACCATCTCATGTCCAGGGGTCAAACCATTACTCTTGTCCATGTTAAAACCAGACCTTCTCCAATACCATTCTCATGTATGTATGTGTATGTATATGTATATATGGATGGATGGATTATTGTATATGCATGGCTTAGCTAGTACGTAAACTTGCTGATCTGATGAATACATGCATGCAGTTGGGCACCACATGAACATTTCTAATCCCGATGACGACGCTTCAAGAGCATATAAGCAACAACTGGACAACCAAGCAAAGGAGGTCTTCCTTCCTTTCCGATGCTTCTGTTCGCGGAAGGATGTATGTGTTCGTGTTTGTTCAGGTTCAGTTCCCTTCTCTTCTTTTTGATGGTAATTTTTTATGTTGTGTGATACTGCAACAGCTCACCATTAATGAAATTGTACTGGAGGATACCGACATAGCTAAAGCCTTGATCGATTATGTTTTACTTGCTTCGATCGAGATCATGGTGCTCGGCGCACCGTCCAAAGGCGGCTTCGTTAGGTACATACATGATACATGATTGATTCCTCTGTCTCCACTCAACACCTATATGTCGCTATTTCGGCTTATTATTGATCTATAGCTTGTTACTTTGTATTTGCATAACTTTGTCAAATGCTTGACAGAAAATTCCGAAGCGTTGAGCTTACAACTACAGTATCGAAAGCGGCTCCCGATTACTGCACGGTATATGTGATAGGCAAAGGGAAGATTTCATCGGTGCGATCTGCTACCGCTACCCCGCCAGTACAACTTAGCATGCCTGTAGCTCAACTCCCTCAGCCTCAACCCTGTAACATTCCCGAATCACCGGAAACCCCTTCGGCTCAAGGACCTTACCCCAGATACAGAGGTTCTGTAGGATCTTCTTCTAGTAGGTCTCAACATCCATCACGCTTCCTGTATGACGATGACATGGAATTTATCAAGTAAGTTATATAAGATTATCCATATATGTATATGTATATGTATATGTATATGTATATGTATATGTATATGTATATGTATATGTATATGTATATGTATATGTATATGTATATGTATACACACACATGTAACTTTATAACTCAAAATTTTCAATTACCGGGATCAGGTCTCCATTTGCGAGATCACGAAATAGATATGAGCCTTCAGTTCTTGAATCCGACATATCATTCGTAAGTAGTGGGAGGCCAAGTACTGATAACATGTTCTATCTGAGCAATGGTGTGGAACTCGGAAGCCAACGGATTTCTGTCAGTTCCGATTACGACAACATAACCCTCAGATCTTCATTATCAGGAAATAGGTCCAACGATTTCAGTTCACAGTATGATTTCTCCTCAACATCACACGAAAGTGGTAGTGTGCCATCATGGTCATCTATGAATACGGTAAGGAACTTTTTTTCCCGACATCATCGATACCTATGCACATCGGTTTTGTATGTAATTCGAACACATACAAGGTACAGAACGGAACCTAACTGTTCAGATGTCACAGGATGATGTGGAAGCTGAGATGAGACGACTCAAACAGGAGCTCAAGCAGACAATGGACATGTATAGTGCAGCCTGCAAGGAAGCACTCTCGGCGAAACAGAAGGTACTTACTTAATATCGAAAAGCCGGGATTCTTTCTTAGCATAATCTATTCTACAGACTTGAAAATGCATGTAATAATGTTACAAAATTCTCATTACAGGCAAAAGAACTCCAATGCTGGAAATTACAAGAAGAACAGAAGTTCGAAGAGGCTCGACTAGCCGAGGAAGCTGCACTTTCCCTCATACAGAAGGAGAAAGCCAAGTGTAAGGCTGCCATTGAGGCAGCCCAAGCTGCTCAAATGATTGCTGAACTTGAAGCACAAAAGAGAATGATTGTAGAAATGAATGCTAGCAAAGAATCCGATGAGAGGAAATTGACTGCTGCACATGATCGCATGTATAGGAAATATACAATTCAAGAGATCGAAGCAGCAACGGATCACTTCTCGCCGTCTCGTAAAATAGGGGAAGGCGGTTACGGTCCGGTGTACCACTGCTACTTGGACCACACACCAGTTGCAATAAAAGTTCTACGTTCGGATGCAGACCAAGGGAAAATACAGTTTCAGCAAGAGGTCGAAGTGTTAAGCTGGATACGACATCCGAACATGGTTCTTCTTCTCGGAGCCTGTCCGGAGCATTGCTGCCTAGTCTATGAATACATGGCTAACGGTAGCTTGGAAGATCGCCTATTTCGACGCAATAACACTCCGGTACTTCCATGGCAAGTAAGATTCCGAATCGCAGCAGAGATCGCAACAGGACTTCTTTTCCTGCACCAAGCTAGACCAGAGCCCATTGTGCACCGTGACCTAAAACCTGGCAATATCTTGCTCGATCACAACTGTGTCAGCAAGATCAGTGATGTCGGATTGGCTAGGCTGGTTCCTCCGTCCGTTTCTGACGCCGTAACTCAGTACCGTATGACAGCAACTGCCGGAACATTCTGTTACATAGACCCAGAATATCAGCAAACAGGAATGCTAGGCATAAAATCCGACATCTACTCCCTCGGGATCTTGCTTCTACAAATAATAACAGCCAAATCACCTATGGGGTTGATTCATCAAGTCGAGAACGCCATCGAAAATGGAACTTTCTCCAAGATACTTGACCAAGCTGTGCCTGACTGGCCAATGGAAGAGACCTTGAACTATGCCAAGCTAGCTCTCAAGTGCTCGGAGTTGAGACGTAAAGACAGACCCGACCTAGGTCGGGTCGTGTTGCCGGAACTCGACAAACTGAGAACTCTAGCCGAAGAAAACATGTCTTTCATCACACACGGTGGAAGTAGTGCAGGCACTTCACCAAACAACAGCCAAGTTTCCACCGCCATAAGTGAGAACAAAGACTGGTCTTACTGACTGTCGGAGCCGCCGCAGTTGAGATAAAAACCAATATTTATATCAGTAAACTGATTGAACTTTGAAGTTTGGTTGGTTAAGGTTGTTTTCCTCTAACAAGACCTGAGTTTGAATTGAAGTAGAAGAAAAAATCCATCGACTCAAGTTCAAGTTTTTGTAGGGTGGTAAGCTAGTAACAGTCCGGTTCCATTGACTTGATATAATTTAAATCATTGTTATTGTCCAACTGAAAAAAAAAAAATCTTGGATTTAATCGGTCCATGTAGTCTGGTTCCAGTGACTTGACAATTGACATAGTGTTAAATTGTGATTATTATCTTATTATGGTTAATATATTTAAGAAAAATAAATTACATTTTGCCTAATTTATACTTTTTCTGTCTTAAAAATAGTGTCTTTTATTGACTTTTTTGTTCAAACTTTTTAAACTTTGACTAATAATTTAAAATTTATTATTGATAAGAATATAAAAAATATATAATTTAAAAATCTCTAAAAGAGTAGATTTTAAATATATATTTTATAAAATCTAATTATTTAAAATATTTAATATAATTATATTCAAAGTTTAGAAAATTTAACTTTCAAAAAGTCAATAAGGGACATTTGTTGTGTGATGGAAGGAATAGTTTTTATTATTGGGTAAATTACATTTGTGGTTCCTGAACTTTTAGGACACTTATAATTTGATTACAAGATTTTTAAAAGTTATATTACAAACAGTAAAATTTTAATTCTCGTTTATTATGATCACAGTCGTCAGATATTGTTAAAAAAATACTAACGTGACATATTATTGTATGGGTAATTATTTTATATACATGCGGTGAAAATATTTTTTTCATAATATCTTAGTTTTATAGTTTATAGTTAGATTTTATGGTTTAATAGTTTAAAATTGACGGGTTATAATTAAAATTTAGTATTTAGAGTTAGATGTAAGATTTATAGATATAACTTAAATCTCTTTTCATATTACCTCAAAACTTTAAACCCTAAATTCTAATAATATATTTTAACCTTTAAACCTAATATCTTAACTTCTAAACTGATTATAAATCCTAAAGTTAGAACACTCAAAAAAAAATTGTTATCACCTATATTAAATATAAAAGAAATATTTGTTTTATTTTATTTTCTCGTGTCTTTATCTACCGAATTAATTACGAAAGTAACTTCTTACATGTTTTAAAACTTTAGTGATTAAATATAATTATTTGAATGTTCAAGGACCACCAGTGTAATTTATACTTCAATAATTTCTGTAAGAAATGGGACACAGTGTTTATATATTGCGAGTTAACTCGGTTTCAAACCGCAGAAAGAGCCGAGAAGAAACAAGAAATAAATTAAAGCTTTCGTCTGTCTCTTTCACTTCCATTCTCTCATTCATAAACGAATCTCTTTAATTACTTATAATTCACTCCTTTCCGTTTTCCTCTTGCTTCAATCTACAAAATCTTAAGGATTTACGACCCCCAACAAAACCATATGAATTGAATCGACTCCCAAGACTCTTTTGGGTGTGTGCCCAGTTTGTAATTTTCCAGGAAAATGGAAAATTTTGCTGGAAAAAAGAGACCCACCATCGATCTCAAACCGTTCACCACTTTTTCACCGACGAAATCACCAAGGAACTTCCAGGATGATGTTGTCGGGCTAGGTATAGTTGTGGCTATGACTGATGAAACCCGTACTCGTCAACCTATTTGCTTTGCTCCGTCTCCGAGATCTACCACCCCCGTGCCTATAGTCCCAACTGTTAAACCAGCACCCAATTTCTGGGGCGGCTTCAATTCGGAGGATTCTGAGGAATTATCTCGGAACCCCAGTTGTGCAATTTCTCATTTTGGCGATAATAGAAACAATTTCAAGGCTTTCACTGCTTCTTCGGTTATGGGTCAATTCAAGAGGGAGGTTTGGAGTGATGAGTTTCTAACTTATTGTCATCTTTGCAGGAAGGAGCTTCACGGTTTGGATATTTTCATGTACAGGTATGGGGATTCGGTCATCTTTTAATTGATTTATGTTTTCAGTAACATTGGGTTTTGATTCTGAGCGATGCTTTTCAATCCCGTTTTTGTTCCTTTTAATTGAAGTGATGCCGATATACAACGATTTGTTGCGAAAAATGATCTAACGATTACTTGGATATGATTTTGTATATGTTCTTTTTAATTAGTTTATGGTGAAGTTTATTGGAACCAGCTTTATTAAGTAGAAATGAATTTCTTGGTTAAGTAATTAACTGGAGTTTCTTCAAAAGCTTTACAGATCATACTTGTCTATGGTAAAGGCATATAATGATCCGAAGGTCTATAGGATTTAATAGGAAATGCTATGACAGAAAGGAGAACGGTGAGTATCCTTTGCCGGATAGTCGGCTACATAAACTGGGAAGTGCATGTTGATTATAGTCTTAAGTCAGTAGAATCATGTCAATAGGGGATTTATCATTGTTTGAATAGTAACCCTTTTGCACAATTGTGTTATTGGAAGTTCTGATATGATTCTAACAAATATCATTATCAAGGGTGCATCTGCACCTTACTATGGTAAATAAATTTTATTTGTCTGACAATTGTGTTGGTTCTAATCGTTTCCTAATCTGTTCTGTTTATGAGTAAATTTTTCTGTATGAAATCAATGTTAATTACTAATTACTATAATTTGTAAGGAAGTTTGTTCTGCGTTATCAACTGTCACTGTCAGGGATACTTCTTGTTGCCATTTAATGTCTATATCTGGCAAATAATGCCCGCTGCAATGTGATTTGTGAATGATGTATATTGAGTTGAATTTGTGACCTTTTCCTTTGGAAGATGAAATTGAATGCTATGATTTTGGATGTCACTGTTTCGTTGTTATAAACTTCAAGGTTTCAATATGGTCATGCTAAATCACTTAAAACTCTTTTTAAGTGAGGCTTGAAAAATAAGCATTTATCATATAATCAAACATCTTCATCATCTGACTAATTGGACTGTATTGAGGCAGCATCTGTGGGAAGAAATGGGTTCGTTGTAAAGTTATACACCTCTGTTGTGTCTTATGGATCAAAACCTTGTGTGTCTCTTTTTCCTTTGCACTATATTACTTGGACTTAGGGAGTAGTGTAGATACTACATATGTATCTTGCATGGCATTTTTCGGAGCGTGAGATCTACAACCAATGTCTTCCTGGCCGACAGAGTACTTAATGTTAAATGAAGTGTCATTTTAATTGAGTGGAAAACTTGTAGTCTTTGTTCTGTTTATGGTCATTTTGTTCCTGAATTTTATGCCCGTTTGCTTGAGATATTTTTTATAATGAATAATAAACATCTGCTGCTTGGTGTGGTGTTGATTTTCTACTTTTGAGCTTTTCAACTACAAGACAAGATTTCTTTTCCTAGTGTCCCCAAAGCCAGCCTGTATTTCTTTGCTTTGGGGGAATATTATAATAGATTGACACTGATAGCATCAAAGAATCTTTTTACTGATAAAAACATTGGATTGGCAGAGGGGAGAAGGCATTTTGCAGTGCGGAGTGCCGTGACAAGCAAATCACAAATGATGATAATCACAACCAAATATGTGGGGCTGAAGCCAGGAAAGGGAAAGCACTTGATTGCTCCGACTCTGCACCCCACTGTTCTAGCCCGCAGGTGCTATTCGCCGTGGTTGCTGCGGCATAGATTATGTCTTCATCATTATCGATACATGATAAATAATAAATAAATGAAGGGAGAGGGCAACATGTTAGTGCAACTGCAGAATTTTGGTAGGTTTTTGAGTTTCAGTTTCAGCATCCGAATGAAACCAGAACCATATGATATTATAATTATTATGAAGTGTTCAGATGTTATGAATATTATATTTCAGTAGCAAATGAATAAAATCCACATGGTGGAAATGTACGGCTACTTGTATTGCACTTCCCTGGCATAAAATGTTCCAAGCACTATTTCAAGAACGACATCACGGTTAAAAAACAGAATTTGATCAAAACAGAGGAGTAAATAAAACATGTCACTAAACAAAGTATTTTAGAATGTCAGCTGAACAACAAACAGGAGCTTGATGAACCCCACTCTTCTAACTGGGATGTAGTTTGCACGTCCGAAAATCATCAACGAATAAGAATGGCTTTTCCACTTCCAACATTTCAAACAACAAGACAGCTACATGGCTTATACCACAAAACTGATGGCAACAATGAAGAAGATCAACCCTTCTACGCAGTTGCACTGGTCAATTCTTTTGTGGCAACCATTTTTTGTGGCTGCAGACATATAACAAAGTGTTTAAGCTTTTTTTTCTTGTCATTTTTGAACTTTTTTATTGAAGCAGTAGGGAGATGAGAGCAAAGCATGTTCTTACCGCGGCTAACTCTTCTTCATGTTTTGGAATGAAAGCAGTGTCAACCTTTCCGTTTCTGAAGTCCTGTAAAGTATTGCATGTTAGGTTGAATATTTTTGACCTTAACGTATTATTCTTCAACTAAACATTAACAAAATAGAACTACCAACCTCAATATCAAGGATAAGTTTATGGTATTCAATCGTTGTAGGAACCCCTGAAACAAAAAAATTATGGATTAGGAGATTCGTTGATGGGTAGAGTTTTGCTAGATAACAAAAACAAAGAAAATTGAACAACTCTTTTTGGTTCAAACACGTTCAATTACATGAATGAAGCACCAACAGAAGCCACACTGAGTCACTGACAATGGTCAACGACTGTGGATTCACTCCAGCTGATGCTTAGGGTAGATTTTTTTTCTAGTTACAGTTTTCTTTTCCCATGTCCCATGTAATCTCATGCATGAATGTTTACAATAATCGACTAAAAATATATGAAAACCCAGATAATAAAAAATAATAAAGCTCATGAAACAAAGTTGAAATAGTAAACATTGGTTAGTAACCAAGTACCTGTAATCACAGTGTCATCAAGTGCCCTTTTCATGCGCTCAATTGCTTTTTCCCTTGTTGGAGCCCATACGATAAGCTACATTAACATTAGAGTAAATGGTTAGAACAATATCAAAGCTAGAGAAGTCCCCCACCCCCCCCGGGTTAAGAATGGCCATTATCCTAAACATGAATCGAACATCAATGCAGTTCTACAAGAAAGTTTTTGCTTATGTTTTACTATGTTAAGAATTACCTTAGCAAAATTGAGATAATTCAGTTTACTATGTGCACCTTGAAATGAGACAAAATTATGGTAATCTCATTACTCTTTCTGGAAACAAAGTTTCAGAATTCTCTCCTCTTCCATAATATTGACCTTAAGGGTTTGCATCAAATTGCTCATACACAATCTTAATAGGACAAGACAGATATTACAAACCTTTCCGAGTAATGAATCATAGCTTGGAGGAACTACATAATCAGGATAAACATGGCTGTCCATTCGAACAAATGGGCCTCCGGATGGCAAGTATGATGTTATTCTCCCTGTCATTAAGCAATCAGAGGCGTTTAAAATATCAAACTATTGACCAAGTACTTCCATTTGCCCCCTATTCTTTTGGTGGTTTGAGAACATCCAGTAGAAATTGAGGAAAGATTTGAGTATCAACTTAATAATGTGCTTTTAATAATAAATAAATATACGCATATGCAAGATTAAATGATAGTAGCAAGCATAACTTATTGCAATAGTAAGTACAAATGCACGCAAAACAAAGAAGATAGGACATACCAGGTCCAGGTCTGAACCCTTTAAATGCATCTTCTGCATTGATACGACATTCAATTGAATGCCCTCTGAGAACAATATCTTCCTGCAAATCATCATTTATGAACAGATAAATATATTGTGTTTGATGCTCCAAAACTTTTGACTGGAACATTAATTTCATACCTGTTTGTAGCGAAGTTTTTCTCCCATAGCTACACGAATTTGTTCTTCAATCAAGTCAACAGAGGAAATCATCTCAGTTACAGGATGCTCCACCTGAGTTCAATTTGACAAATATACATGATTAGTGGCACTTCAAATTAATCCACTAATAGGTAATTCATGAATATGAGTTCCCAGTCCTTATTCAACCTGGATTCTAGTGTTCATTTCCATGAAATAGAAGGAACCTCTTTCGTCTAATAGAAACTCAATAGTTCCTACACCAATGTAACCAATAGAAGCTGCAGCAGCAACTGCTGCATCACCCATGGCCTTCCGTAACTCTGGCGTCAATGCTGGAGAAGGTGCCTCTTCTAGAAGTTTTTGGTTACGTCTCTGCATAGTAAGTTAAATTCAACAACAATTTATGTCAGTAATCTAGTTATTCTTCTTTATCAAATTAAGAGGCAAGAGGGAAAAGAAATGACACTGCTGCCAAAAGATAAATAGCCACCAGACTTTTGACTTAGTAAGTATATTTGCTCCTTTTAAGAGAAGGGTGCAATATTTGGAAGCTATTATCAAGAATAATTTCCAACAGGAAATGGTGATCTGATCTACTTGAAAATTAGAGTTGATAAAGCCATCCAAGGGTTAACGAGTCATGTTCAGATTGTCTTAGGGGTTTCTAGCCAGAAATTTTTCCCAAAAGTCCAAATTGCTATTTAGGATCTATTAGGTGTTACTTTGGCTACTTACTTTTACTTTCCTAAAATTGGTATAAAATATAAAAAGCCAAATACTCAAAGAGAAGGTTATATATTTGTTACTAAAGCATAAAGTTTTAAAATGAAACATCAAATTACACATAGTTGTTTCATTAACAGTACTATAATGCTTTTAGTTATTATTAAAATTAATTTTTTAACTTCTAATCCTCCAAGGATTTCGCTTACTTTCACAACCAATGGTATGTTTTGCTTTACATAAAACCAAGTAGCAAAAGTAATAACAAAACAAAACCTTCCCTTTTCACTGGTTAAATTTCCAGTAGGAATACTAAAAAAGAATCTATGATCAACAAGACGTTTCCATAATGAGTGGTTGAATTTCAGGTGCTCTCTTACTTTTTCACTAGCATAACTTTGAAGTAGGAATCAATGGTCTAGTAGATTTAGAGCTTGTCTAGAACCATCAGAATTGAGATCATTAGATTTCAGTATGGTTTTGATAATTAAAATGATCAGTATTGTGGTTTATTTAGGAATTAAAGCCCAGAATCAGTCATCTTTATTCAAACCAAAAGTACATTCCCTTTCTTAAAACTTTCAACCCTAATTCTAGCACCAAAGTTCCTTTTAGTTTCCACCAGACAAACACCTGAACTAACTACTAACTCCTAATTCCTATTATCTTGCTTCCCCAAATGTTGAGCAAAGAATTCTCAACTTCTCATTCAATTTTACCATAATTCAGTCAAACCCGATTTGACTCCTAAACCCCGACCATAATTCCTATAAAAGCCCCAAGTCCTAAGATTCATAGTTTTCAAACCCTAGTCCACCATAAACATAGTTTAAAACTCTAAATCAGTAATTACAGATGGTTTTGCTTTTCCATATAACTGCAGCATTCGTGTTGAGCAACACTTTTCTAATTATTGTTAAAAGTGATTTCTTTATATATTTGGTTTGAAGAAACAAGATGCAGATAATTTAGAGAGAACTAAATGTAGTAATAGTACCTGGATGCTGCAATCACGCTCGCCAAAGTGAACAACATTACCATATTTATCTGCAAGGACCTGTAAAACCATAAAAATAGTGCAAGAGAATTAAAAACTTGCACATAATCTACACTCACAGAAAATGCTCAGTATGGCTTAACAAATAGGTCTGTATTCATTATTAATGTTACATATACAAAATATATAAAGTTACCAAGAAAACATTCTAGCTATAAAGTGCACAGAAGAACTATACCACCCTCTAGATTTATGTTACTAAGATCGATTCAAGTGCATGAAGAGTGAAATTATACCAATTAGTCTAGTGGGATGAGACACTAGATCCTTTAAATAAGGTCCAAGGTTTGAATCATTGCATTGTCAATGGAGCAAATTTGGTTGGAAGGGTAGCTCCCATAACGCACCTCCACAGTACCCGATATGGATTAGTTGACCAATGGATCGGATACCAATGGTTATACCCAAAAAGGTTAAACAAAGCAGATAATAATCACCTGGAACTCAATGTGCCTTGGATTCTGAATGTACTTCTCCAAATAAACTCCATCATTTCCAAATGCAGCAGCTGCTTCACTTTTGGCTTGCTGTTAGATGTACAAGTCAAATGAAAACTGAGTACAGACGTTTCATTTAGATAAAGCACAGTCCAATTTTTTTGGACAACATTAGCGTATATTAATCCATGAGAACCAACTAGCATTTTAGAGCATATATGAAAATAAATTCCATATTTCCATGTCACATGTTATATTAAATATTGACTGAGAATTGATATGAAATGTCAAAAGAGTCCTAAACAACCTGAGAAAACAATGTTCCTTCAAGTTAGTAAATGAAGTCCAAGAAAAATATGGCAGAATTGGAAGTACAATATATTTGAAAAAACAATATTTAATGTAGCTAGGGTTTCTTCAAGCTGCTTAATTGGTCTCGTGACTGTAACTGTAAGTAACTGCTTCATGCTGTGAAGCAAGCAACCTGTGAACCTTTTGGGTCAAATTATGACGAGGTAGTCACTTTGTTTCCTTCACAGGTTGCAAAATAGGGACCAATGATTATAACTACTCATAACAAGGGGATTAGGCCAATAGAAAAAATAAATAAGGGTAAGGATGCATTTCATGATTTCTGCACTGCCCCAGGAGGGGAAAAAGAAAAGGAAGGGCATGAGTCATGAGTCATGAGCCAAACAACAATTGACATGCTTAAATAAATTACATAAAGCCAAAAACTTCAAAAGATAGATATGTCAACTAAAATAGTTGGAGCAACTCATATTTGAAGTAATACCTGCAATAACTTCACAAACTCTTCAGGTTCTTTGGCAAGACGCATCCCACGCCCTCCACCACCAGCTGTGGCCTTGAATAAATAAAAGAAAAATAAATAAATTACTAAAAAGTTTACCGAACACGACAAATTTCAAATTTCCATGCAGTTTCACCAAATAGGAGTGTCTTCTTGACACTCAGAATCATATCTCATAGCTGCATTTTTTACGGTAATGCCAGAAAAATAATACAATATTCTTGAGAAACACAATTGACTGATAATATGTGTTGTAGCAATTTAACAACCCCCGAGAATTTTTAGAAATGATCAATAAGATGTCAGATTGTGCAACAATTTTAAGAAGTTACATCCAGATAAAAAATGAGGCCCATGAGCTCTATGCTTGGAAAGGATTAAAAACAAGAAGAGTTTGTTTAAACCAACAGATTTTTCTTTTCCAATCAACTAATCACCTTGATTATTGATGATAGAGCTAAGTAAATACTGATGATAGACCTTATGTTGATTGTTAGGGAGCAGAATAATCACCTTGATCATCACAGGAAAGCCAATCTCATCTGCAAGCCTGATTGCTTCCTCGGTACTCTAATAATAAACAGAAAGTTAACTTAGGGACTGCAAACCGACCATATCAATGTTATGTTTGATGTTGCATACACAAACAATTGGCCAAATGTAGTACCTGTAACAAACCATCACTTCCAGGAACAGTAGGGACACCAGCATTCTTCATTGTTTCTCGGGCAGTTGCTTTATCACCCATCACACGGATACTGTCAGGCTGCCAGAGTATAGCCAGAAATCATTTTTTTTTTCAAATCAGGACTAAGAATGAACAAAAACCAAAAAAGTATCCAAGCAGGAAAACTAGAAAAAGAATAACATTAATGTAGTTTAAGACCCATCATATACATAAATTTGGTCATTCACAGCACAGAAGAAGAATCTCTGAATGCTAAATGAATTAAAATAATGTATAAATATATACACACAATCCACAATAAACAACACCGTGTCTACTAATCTTCTGGTCAAACAGATAATACATTTTGTAGTGGTCAATTTTAATTAAATGCTAAAAGCAAATGACTGCAATTTAGAGAAGAGACTAAAATAAATCATAAAATCCGATCTAACATCACTCATCCCTGCCAATATTCAGGTTATAGATCAAAACACCAGAAGTGTACATCGAGGGTAAAGTTGGCACCAAGTTAGACCAACAACAATGAAAAGGACAAAGGTATGTATTCTCTCAGAAGTGGATTTATGAACTGCATGTAAATATAACTAACTGAAATGTAGAGTAGTTTTTTATTTAGAGCAAAATTTGCTTTTAGTAACTATTTCATACCTGCAAACACTTTTATATTCAGGAAGCCCCTTATTAAACATAAGGTGAATGTCATTAGAAAAGCGCAGGTTGAAATTCTATACATCAATATTTTATCCACCTACTAAGTATTATGCACGTTCATTTTTTTCTAGAACAAGAAAATAACATTTTAAATTAGTTATTCCACTTAATTAGAAAGATAACAAACTAGATTTCCAATAATAAAAGTATTCTCACATGAATTAATGGTCGGGTACTTACGTTAGGCCCAATAAAGTTTATTCTGTGATCTCTACACATTTCCACAAAATTTGCATTTTCAGCAAGGAAACCATATCCAGGATGAAGCATAGTACAATTACGGCTAATTGCGGCAGATAGGACATTTGGAATCAACAAATACCTGAACAAAGACAGTTCAACATACGAATTATGTTGTCACAAGTGCTAAAACTGAATAAATAGTTAAACACATAAATGAAAGTAGAACGTTGAGCATCCAACATATATACAAAGTAACAAGACAATTTAATGGTAAAAACTTCGATGGAAAAGCTCAGTCAATTATTATAAAAGCTAATTAAAAACCCATAGAGGCTCAAGAAATGACTACTCACGATTGACTGCTTGGTGCTTCACCTATGCAAACCGATTCATCAGCCAATTTCACATGGAGCGCATCCTTATCTATTGTTGAGTAAACAGCAACACAAGGTATTCCCAGCTCATGAGCAGTTCGGATCACCCGAACAGCGATTTCTCCTCTGTTTGCCACCAGGATTTTCTCAGCACGGCATGTAGCACCAAGAGCTCCTCCACGCTTACTGGATTTACATCTAACTTGGGTGGCCTGAGCTCTCTGCCTAGGAAAGTTGATCCTGCTCCCCACCATAAAGCTACATTGGGAACTCCTAATACTTCTACTCCTCCCCAAGAACAAACCCTTCAATAATAAAACAATAATATAAACAACACATAAAAAACAACTAAAGGAGCCCTCTTTTCTTAACATCTGATTAAAGATTGAAGCTTTGAGAAGAACCAATTCCAGGAAAGTAACCCCAAGTTCCAAAATCAAGTTCTTTACAAAACCATTGAAAGCACCCCAACAGATGGAACAAAGTGAAGATTCAAAAAGCAGAAAACTTACAGGAGATGAAGAAGTGATGGATTTGCACATAGTCATTGAAGCATCCATTGCCATACTGAAGAAATACCTGCAACAACAAACACCCATTTCATCCAGAATCACTAATCAACACATGTAAGCATCAAAAACACTGTGAATCACAGGAAAGATACCAATGAAAATGAGGGTAATGGTGGTGTGCAGTGGAAGGAGAGAGCAGAGAGAGATGGATTGATATAGAGAAGATTTGTCGATGGAAACGAGGCTTTAGTGTTGGTGTCGGCTATTGGGTTTGGATCGAATTCTCCGCCTGGAATTTATTGGGGTTATCAGCCCAACTCTCTGTGCTTGACTTTTTCTCTTTTTTCTGCAGTTCTATCCGCTCCTCCAATGAGGTTGTTCCACGTCTGCGTTTGTACCCACCAACCCTTTCATGCAAATCACCCAACCAAAATTTCCGCTACACAATCTTTCCCATGCCTTTGAATAGTAAATTATTTCCAATTTCATACGTAGTGAAAAATACTCTTAAACTGGACTGACTTAACATTTATTTTAACATACAATATAATATACTGGGTATATTATTACAGACATATTAGACTTAATCGGTTGAAATTATAATTTTTTTAAACTTTTAAAATACTTACTAAAACAAATTTAATGATTAACTCTCCACGTTCCGCTAGTTCCTAAAAAAGGTAACTCTAACCAAAATTTTTATTATAGGCATAAAGATAATTTTAACTCTTAACGTTTATAATTTTTATCATTTTGATATTTATTTATTTATTTATTGATAAATTTAGCCCTTAACTTATATCTTTTGACAAATAACTTATTTTTTAACTATCATGATAATTGAATCGTTAAAAATTTAACGATGATGACATGTCATATGCATGTGATAATATATTTTAAATGACATGGCATCTAACCTATCAAATACACACATATAATATAATTTTATTCTAATATAAAATATAAAACAATTAAAATTTAAATAAAATATTAAAAATTTAATTAATTCTAAAATAAAATGCTACTAAATATTCTCAACCTTAATTATGATAGAATCAAAGTCTTATCTTAAAAAAATATGAACACAGTTCGAAATTAATTAAATTTTTTAAGGTAAGATTTTGATTCTATCGTAGTTAGAGTTGAGAATGTTTAGTAGTATTTTATTTTAGAATTAATTATTTTTTTAATATTTTATTTGAATTTTAATTGTTTTATATTTTATATTAGAATAAAATTATATTTCATATATATATATATATATATGTATTTGATAGGTTAAATGTCATGTTATTTAAAATATATTATCATATGCATATGACATGTCATCATTGTTAGATTTTTAACGATACAATTATCATGGTACTTAAAAAATAAGCTATTTGTAAAAAAGATATAGGTTAAGGGCTAAATTTATCGCAAAAAAGAATAAGGGCCAAAACGATAAAAATTATAAACGTTAAGGGTTAAATTTATTTTTATGCCTTTTTTTAATGTTTGATTCATAAAAAATATTTTATTAAAGGTAATATTTTTTTCCTAAATTTGATATTCTTATTTTTAATTTGGGAGGATTCCGAGAAATTATATCATGAGTAAGTCCTATCACGTGTCTATGTGATCAACCACTAAAAATCATCCATATCATCATTTTCTTCATGTCATGTATATTTTTAAAGTGAATCTTTACTTAAAAAAATTATTTTTAAAATGAATTAACAATAAATATGAGTGGAGATTCACTTTGAAAAATATATATGACATGAAAAAAATGATAATATTGATGATTTTTAGTGGTTGGTCTCATGAATGACGTGGTGGGACTTACCTACGATATAATTTCTCGAAGATTCCCAATAATATTAATAGTGATTATTTTCTACGAGAATATTAATTATTTTAATAGTGGTTATTTTCTCTTCAAATAATAAAAATATTATTTTCCTTAATTTTTAGGTATTAAATAATTTCATCTTCTTTGGACAATATTAGTCCTAATATAATGAGTTGTGTTTTATGTTGGTCTAGTGTTACATTTTTAATTAGGTGAATAATTATTTAATATATAAATATTATATATATATATTTAAATAATATTATAATTATTTAATAATTATTTTTAATATTAATTTAATATATAAATAATATTATAATATTTAATATATTTTTATTAATATTATATTTATGATATTTTTATATTTATAAAATAAGATTATATGTTGCTTGAGAGTGAACGAGTTAAGAGTTATGTTATTAATTTTATTATTTGATTTATAAGATAGTAAGATAATTTATTTTTTTCATTGTTTTATTACTTTAATTTATTTAATAAATTGTCAAATAATAATAAAAAATAAAAATTTTAAACATATTAAACATTTAGTATCTCAAGTTCAAAAAAATTAAAAGGGTATATAAATATAAAATATATTTTAAAATAAATTAATATATAAATTATATTATAAAAATTTAAAATTTTAGATAGAATAATAAAAGTAGTATGTATCTTTTATGCTAATATTTTTAATTTAATAATTAAAATTTTAACTTGTTGAAAAATATATCAGGATTGAAAATTAATTTTTATTTTTAAATTTTATATTACTCAAACAAAAATTACCAAATACTATAATCTTGTATTACTATCAAATATACCAAATAAAATAAAATAATATTCCTAATAATATATTAAATAATATTAGATTAAATGTTATTCCCAAAGATGATCTTATCATCCTACTGCCCATGAACCAAGCGCCTTTATCATCAACTTTCATGGATTAATAAGAGTGCACAAATGCACATATACTCATCTTTTGATTCCCTCATACAATGAAATATTATAAAAAATAATAATTTAAATAATATTTAATTTAACTCAAACTTGATTAAACTCAATTAGATTAAAAAATCAAATTAAATTAAGATTAAAAAATATAACTCATCAATTTAATTAACTCAAAATTTATTTATTCGATTCAACAAAACACTCATCTCTTATATATAAAATATTATATGGAATAGTATTCTTCAAGCAAGCTTAACTGATGGAGCATTTATTAAAAATGTCCACTTGCATCTACCTTTTAAATCATAGTAAGAATAATTTCTTTCAAAGTGGATAAGATTGGGGGGGGTGGGGGAGCTCCAGTTTTGTATGTCCTAAATAAATGTAATGACTAAGCTCGGGTAAAAAACAAACAAACCATATTTTCTTACTAAATCATAGATTACCAATCAGGGAATTGAGTTTTGGTCCCAAAAAAGGAAGAGTTTCTTCTTTCTAACAACTTTGTTTCTCCAGTGCAGCTTCTTTGAAAGTCATAGCCATAGCTTTAGGTTGTAATTCCTACTCACCAGCAAAAGGGCATAGTATCAGTCGTTTACAGTTTGCACATAGCCATCACTAGGGAAGAAGCTTACT
The DNA here is from genome assembly GCA_035048815.1 of Abelmoschus esculentus. NCBI lineage: Eukaryota > Viridiplantae > Streptophyta > Magnoliopsida > Malvales > Malvaceae > Abelmoschus > Abelmoschus esculentus. The sequence continues at coordinate 3,517,178 of JAUCBN010000064.1, read as the reverse complement.
ATTTGCCAAGGCAACAAAGTTTCAAGTGCATGAGAACCTATGGTATAATACGAAATATTAATCGATGCTAGTTTATCTTAAAGAATGAGTTATGCATCCATGGTGGTGCTAAGTAATAACCATGCCTACATCTACATTTGTCTTATATGCTAAGACAATTCAGATGATCCCTAAGAATCCTGAGGAATCCAAAATCTTGAGTTCTAAGCTACAAACTAAAATATGCAGGCATTTGAGCTGATAACAAACCTTAAGGGATGAGGCAATTTTGCAGGTCAAAATCAGTATATCCAACATCAACAAGACATAACCCATCAGGAGGGGCGGGTGGTGCTGTGGCACGTCTACAGGTAGCCTCCATCAGTTTTAGCAATGCATCTTCTTCTGCTCCCGCAGCTGCTTCCCTTACGGTGGTTGCCACAAGCACACGAACCATCTATTATATTTGGTTAGCAAGTTGGACAAACAGAGACCACACAATGTGATGATATTATAAGGCGAGAAATAAAAATTCATTATGTTTCTAACATCACCCGTTTAATTGATAAAAAAAACTAGGGATATAGGAAAAAAATGATCTGATATTATGGGAAAAGACATGCATGTATGAAAACAAGCACATCTGTGTACACCTTGCGTAGGAACCGATTTGCAACCAGCTCGACACACATAACCTTCCTTCCTTCCTCATGATCCTACAAAAAGTTAATCTTATTAACCAATCATAATAGGTAAATATACCGAGAAAACAGAGTAATTCTCTGTATAACTTCTTATTTCAATAGGACATAATATATCTTTATATATACAAAACTTGTCTCTAATTAAGGAAACTCTAAGTATGGAAAGATACTAATCCTTAGAGATATGATCCCTTACAATAAGAGATTGTAATAAAACATAATATTTACAGAATCCCTTAAATCAAGGGATAGAAACAAGCCATATAATCCTACACTCCCCGCAAGCTGGAGAGTATACATTGTATAGTCCCAGCTTGGATAAGAATACATCAAAAATTAAGGAAACTCTAAGTATGGAAAGATACTAATCCTAAGAGATATGATCCTTACAATAAGAGATTGCAATAAAACATAATATTTACAGAATCCCTTAAATCAAGGGATAAAAACAAGCCATATAATCCTACACTCCCCCGCAAGCTGGAGAGTATACATTGTATAGTCCCAGCTTGGATAAGAATGCATCGAAAATTGATTTGGGTAAAGCTTTTGTGAGTACATCATCTGCTAGTTGTTCTCCAGTTGGGATGTATGACAAAGAAGCTACCTCAATGTTGACTTTTTCCGAAATGAAAGCTTGTTTATTTCAACATGTTTAGTTTTATCATGTTGAACAAGATTTCTAACACTTTGAATAGTAGATTGGTTATTGTTAAGTATGAGAATATAATTTGTATCTTGTACATATGAAAAGTAAACTTTATATGTTTTTACCTTTCTATTAATTAGTTACCTAGAATATTAAGTTAAATCTTGTATATAATAACTAGCCACCTTATGAATAAAATCAAGGAGAAATTTATTCTACATGGTATCAATTGTCTAGGTTTCTCTAAAATATTTTTTTGAGTTGTTTGGATTCGAAAAGAAATTCTTTTTTTTTTCGGTTTTTGGTTGTTCTTACCCGGACCTTCGAAATCTCTTCTATCGACACCGCCTCCATCCTAGCCGTTGGTCCTTGCATTCGGACTGTTTTTGGGTTGGGTATTTGATTTTTTGGTATCAATAGTCTTTTTTTAGTATTTTTTTTATTTTTTCGGTTTTGGACTATTTTTTATTTTTTGTTAATTTAATCCTATAGCTGACAAGAAGGTTGATATCATGTCTGACATTGTTCCGATTACATCTAAAATTATCAATCACAAATAAAATGGCTTTAATTTTCTCGATTGGAACCATACAATCGAGTTGTATTTATTAAGCCTTTCTATGGACAGACATCTGACTGATGATCTCCTACGGATGACTCTCGCCTTCCATAGATGTGTGAAGATGCTCGTCTTTATATCCAAATTCAGAATTCTATTGACAGTGAGGTGGTAAGCCTGATTAATCACTGTCGAACGGTGAAACAGTTGATGAACTATTTGCAATTTCTATATTCAGGAAAAGGGAATTTTTCACGAATCTATGATGTTTGTCAAAATTTTTACAAGGCTGACAAAGCAGATCGAACTTTAACTAGTTATTTTATAGATTTTAAGAAGACATGAAGAACTTAATATGTTGCTTCTCTTTAATTCGAAAATCGAGGTTCAACAAAGTCAGCGGGAACATATGGCAGTTATGAGTTTTCTTGCTAGTCTTCCACCGAAATTTGAGACTGCTAAATCTTAGATTCTCTCTGGTTCTGACATCTCCAGTCTCGATGATGTTTTTCGGAAGGTATGTCGTACTGAGAATTCTTTGTCTTCTCCATCTCTGCTACAGAACAGTGTTCTAATTAGTCATGCTCCTTCTTCCGATTCTGGTAAGCAACAATTCAAGCCTGGTGGTCCTAGTCATTCCTTTGGATCCAAGCCCAACAAATCTGATACACATGTTGGAGCTCGCAATTAGGATCACGATACTATTATCTGTCATTACTGTCACAAACAAGGACATACCAAACGTGATTGTCGGAAACTACAGTTTCAGAAAACTTCGTCCGCTCATATTACTTCTAATGTAGACACTTCTTCATCGACTGTTACGATATCTGCGGATGAGTATGTCAAGCTTCTTCACGTTCAAGACACATTAAGGCCTACTTCTGGTCCTGTTTCTGCGCTTGTTGAGTCAGGTACACTCAATACATGTCTTGTTTCCACATCTTCAAAATGGATTATTGATTCTGGGGCCACAAATCACATGACAGGTAACCTGAATCTTCTATCTTATTATATAACTTACCCTTCCACCAATATTGTTACTTTAGTCGATGGTTCCACATCTTCTGTTATTGGCTCTAGCACTTCGTGTCCAACTTCATCTCTTTCTTGTCCTCTGTTTTGAGTTTACCAAATCTATCCTTCAACCTGATGTCCGTTAGTAAACTTACTCATACCCTTAATTGTTGTGTCTCATTTTTCCCTAGTTATTATGTGTTTTAGGATTTGTTGACGAAGAAGATTATTGGTAAAGGACATGAGTCTAATAGTCTCTACATCTTTGACACCCGTACTTCGGAATTTGTTGCTTGCACTAGCCTGTGTTTTAAAAGGGGCGCCTGAGGCGCGAGATGCAGATGGACGATGGGAATATCGCCTAAGGTGACCAAGGCAAGGTGATTCACGGCAGGCGATGGGAGGCGCGCGCCTTCAACGCATTTGCAGGGGCGATGGGCGTTGCGCCATTTGCGCTTTTAAGGTTCTTTTAATATGAAAGCCAATCACGTGACTCCTACATAAAGAGTCACATGGTTTTTAACCTGAAGGCAATGAGAGGCACGTGAATTTTTAACTCTAAAAATTACATAACCCTAATTACTTTCCTAAAATCTCTCTTAGTCGCCAGTTCTGTTCAGTCCATCGCCTCTTCTGTTCAGTCCATCGCCACCAGTCTCGACTCTCGTTTACATCAGGATTCAGGTATGTTGTCAGTTCATCCTTCTGTTCAGTCCTCTAATTTTTCTTTTTCTTATTTGTTTTTTTTTTCATTTAAAATACACGATAATGTTTCTAGTTGATGCTTTCTTTTTGTTTGCTTTCTTTATAACTGTGCATTTTGTTCTTTCTCTTTTCTCTTTTGTTTGCTTTCTTTAATTAAACCTGATCCAAAGTCTTCTCTTTACAGTTTTTTTTTCTTTTAAAATTAAGTTCATAGTTTCAATCTATCTCACATGTATAGGCACAGAAACTCACCATGTTTAGTTTATAAATTTCTTTAGATGATCTTAACCTTCTTATTACACTTCAGAAATGTAAACGTACTTGTACTTACACCATTTCTTTTGTTTTTTTCCCTATCATTGTTTATCTTCTTCTTCTCGTGTTCTCGTGTCATCCCTTGATACTATTTTTATCCCTAAAATTGTTAGCGATGCACACGGCTATGCTTGAGGAAATGACTGCTCTGGATGTTAATGGAACATGAAATTTGGTTCCTTTGCCCGCTGATAAACGTGTTATTGGATGTAAATGAGTGTTTACTATTAAATTTAATCCTGATGGTTCCCTTCATCGTTTGAAAGCTCGCCTAGTTGTCAAGGAATATGCTCATACCTATGGTGTGGACTATTCTAATACTTTCTCTCCTGTTGTGAAGCTTGCTTTTGTCATGTTATTTATCTCCCTTGCAGCCACTTTTGCCTGACCTTTGCATCAATTAGGTATCAAGAATGCTTCTTTCATTGTGATCTTCAAGAGGAAATATATATGGAGCAACCACCTGGGTTTGTTGCTCAGGGAAATCTGAAAAAGTATATTTTTTGAAGAAATCTTTATATGGTCTTAAACAGAGTCCTCGGGCTTGGTTTGGTAAGCTTAGTCAAGGTATTGAAAAATTCGGGATGCAGAAAAGCGAATACGTCTGATGGGGGAATTATTCTACTAGTCGTATATGTAGACGATACTGTGCTCACTGGTAGTGACACTAGCAGAATCTTCTCACTAAAGTCTTTCCTCCACACTCAGTTTTACACCAAAGATCTAGGGGCGTTAAAATATTTCTTGGGAATTGAGGTAAACAGAAGTAGAAAATGGATCTTCTTATCTTAAAAGAAATATGTGCTTGATCTTTTATCGGAATCAGAAACATTGGGTATAAAACCTTATAGTACACCAATGGTCCCTAATCTACAATTAACCAAAGAAGATGAATTATTTGATGGCCCTGAAAGGTACAGAAGACTTATCAGTAAACTAAATTATCTCATGGTTACACGTCCTAATATATCTTTTTCGGTAAGTGTTTTAAGTCAATAATATGTTGTCACCAATTGTTGATCATTGGAAAGCATGAGAACAAGTTTTATGTTATCAAAAAGGTGCTCTTGGACGTAGAATTCTATATGACAATCATGATCATACTAGAATTGAATGTTTTTCTGACTCAGATTGGACGAGATGCAAGGAAGATAGAAAATTTATCTTAGGATATTGTATTTGTTGGAGGAAACTTGATTTCGTGGAAGAGTAAGAAGCAGAATGTCGTCTCAGGATCCTAGTGCAGAAGCCGAATATAGAACGATGGCCAAGTCCGTATGTGAGATTATATGGGTATATCAGCTCCTTGATGAAACTGGAATGAAAGTCTCAATACCGGCAAAACTTTGATGTGATAATCAGGTTGCAATACATATTGCTTCGAATTCGGTGTTCCATGAAAAGACAAAACACATTGAGATTGATTGTCACTTTGTTCGAGAAAAAATACAAGACTTGATATCTACAGGTTATGTGAAAACCAGAGAACAACTAAGCGACATCTTCACCAAATCTCTCAATGGAGTTCGAATCAATTATCTATGTAACAAATTAGACATGATCAATATCTATAACCCAACTTGAGGGGAGTGTTAAGTATGAAAATATATTTTGTATCTTTTACTTATGAAAAGTCAACTTTATGAATAAAATCAAAGAAAATTTTATTCTATACTTACCAAGGGGCTACCAGGGAAGCATTTTCAGAAGCTAACAAGCAAGCTGAAGATAGAAGACATTCATTCTCCAGCTGGAAGGGGAGTGTAAGGAAATATGAATTAGAGATTCTTTCTTTATTAGAGATTATTTCTTTAATTAGACAGGATTCGATAAATCCTTGTTAGTGATTACAATCTCCAACTTTAAGGAATTTTAATTTATCTAGAATAGTTTCTTTCCTAACTTAATAGTTACCTAAGTTAAGGATATAAGTTGTATATAAAGATGTAAGTTGCTATTCAGAATAATATACACAGAGAGTTTCTCCTTTTTGACATAATCCATATGAAAATACCTTGGAGAAGGCTACACTTCAACATGTGATGAAATATTAGCAACAAAAAACTAGTGAAAAGCCTATATATCCATTGCATGTGCAGTATATATGCATTTTTTTAATCCAATGAAAGCAAAATTGCAGTAATTTTCATTCTTAGGGTTGAACAGCGAGAAACAAAAAATGGTTTGCAACATAGATAATAGTATGGGATATTTACTGAACAGGGTATTCTTGCTTCTGCGGCCCTAGCATGGTACATGAAGCACTCTGTCGGTGGCCCTCTGCAATTAATATTTACAAGAAAAACTGCATAAATAATTACATAGAAAAAAATGATAAAAAAAAGTGGATTAGATACCTTAGGGGACAAAAGAGAGAAAATACAAATTACATGATATACATGAAACACTCATAAATCTACCAATAGAAAATTCTTAATGACTTTTTTTAATAATTTGGAGGTTGGTGGGTTGCTAGGGTTTGAACCCAAGCTTTCATTCCCCTCAAGCCTCATGTCCTCCAAATTTTCAGTTTTCAAATCTTGCAAAAGTCATATAAGATTGAGATATCTTTAATAAATCCAGAAGAAGAGTATGACAACGCACATTACTTAATCTCAACTATAAGTTTCTTGATGATGTCAACTTTGTTTGACTTACATGTTTCTAGATGCTTTGGTATCACGTGCAAACATTTTGTATGACAATAATTTTCCTTCTAGTTGCTGTAGTAGCTGATTAACCCTGCATACACTGAAACTGGTTGGCTTGTTTGCTGTTTCAGACTCTGCACTATTGCTGATAATTACATTCTCAGCATTTTCCAAACTAATACTCTCAACACACTTGCTACTTGGCTCATTATAGTTTCCGGCAGAACTAAAATTCTCAACTTCCTTCTCATTCTCAAAACATTGTTTCTCATTTTCTTGATCATTCAAAGGAAAAATATACAAATAGCGCCTCCATTTTGCAGAGAAGTTAGGATGGAATACACGTGAAACCTACAAGGATTCAACAATAGTTGCTAGTGTGTAGGAGTAATTATTACAGATAAGCTTTGTAGTTGGTATTATCAAGGAATAATTCCCCCGGGTAATCACCATTTATAAGAAAAAACTATTACCTCAGAAACTGATACAACTCTGAGTTTCCCAGGTGCTGCACTGTTGATTGCATCTTCAATATCACAAGGTTTTACATCCTTTCTCCACGTATCTTAAAAGGTGGGAGAAACATAAGATACAACAGTAGGGGGGAAATGTGGGAAAGCAATTCATACAATCCCAACAAGCTTAACCAGAAGATATTCTATTTCTATCATAAGATACCCTTACAAACTAGACTGCTTCATCATTCACTAAGATACCTGAAACTTGACTAAACATGATAACTTTCCCAATAAATCAAAATCACCAATTGATAAGAAAGACAATGGTGTGCATGAGGGAGAAAATAGAGGTAAATCAATAGAATTAGAGCTGAAAATGAGTAAGATGAAAGTTGGCGCTCCCAAAAAAACATGGTTTATAAAAACCGGTAGTTTTTGAAGTCTATAAATAAAAAAGAACCCATCTTCCTTTCAGGCTTGAGCTAGATTAGCATAAAACTCTTGAACTACTGGGATCATTGCATCCGTGGGATGCATACAAAATACATCTTACTTTCAGGGTAGAACTAAATCATCTTAATTTCCACAATCTGAATAACTCATTGTCTATTCAGTGCCTGTCGAAAATTCTCAATTATGCGATTAACTTATTAACAACTGAACCAAAAATTACTCAGTAGTTCTCTTAAGGATTTTCAGCAGACACTTGACAAGCAAAATCCATAAATATCACAATCAACCTAAGAACTAAGCATCCCTAATCTTGACTATCAACAAGTAACCCAATTACCCAAATCATTTTCAATAGTTAAAGAAATTCACAAAATAACTATGATTCTAGCAATCTATCAACTAATCCAAAACAAATTCACAAGCAGTTCTCAAGATCAACCAAAAAAATCACAAGATAAAACTAGATATCAAACCGAAATCAATCAATGGAAAAAAAAAAAACTAAAGAGAATAAGTATCTAAAGCATAACACGCTTTATTTTGAATGATTTTCCTTCTGGATCCTATCCAGAATTTGAAAGTGATGTTAAGCACCAAGGGAAAATATGAAAATAGAGTGATTAGGGAAGACCAACTTATGGGGAAAATGCCATGACATACAGAAAGAACAAACTTGCTGAATAGCAGACACTCCTTTGTCGGTTCGGCCTGCAACCACAGCACAACCTTCCAGTGGTTTAGACTTTTCTTTCAAAAGTTGTACTTTCTTGTCATCAACAAATCTCCCGAGAGACCTTTCAACTATTCTGTAGAGTGCATCTAAGTGAGAGTTATATAATTCAATTCTCAGTTTACTGAAAATCAAAGAAAAAAATCAGCTTACTCCTGAACAGTGTTCAAGCCAGGCTGCTTCTGCCATCCATCAAACGCACATCCATTATACGAAACAATTATCTTAAACGTTACTCTTTCCCATCTTCCACTCCTTTCTGCCCTCTCATCACAAACCTCGGGTTTTTCCTCAACATCGTCAACAACTTCACTACATTTCTGCCATCAAAACTTAGCTGAATAAATACAAGCAACAAACCCAATATTTATTGAATCATGGGTTAATCGAATTGTAAAGAAACAGATACATACCAGAGCGCCATTGCCATTGCCATTGCCATTGCCCGTGCCAAATAACGTTGATATGGTTAAGCGGCCATTGACCACATCGGAATAGAAATGGTGAACATCCTGCCAAGGTCGCTCGTACATGAATTGATAGCTCTCTCTAGCAGTCCACCTCGCGGAACTGCAAGAATCGGTATGGTTATAGTGAAAATAAATCTTGTTCTCGGTTTGGTTTTCCATGGATGACGTTGATACTAAGGCTCTGAAGCTTCCAAGATTTTTCGTTTTGCTGATAAAAGTTGCCACCGATTTTACAGAAATGGGTGTCACCATGTACCCTCTGCCCCTCCTCCGAATCCCAGAACTCACCGCGGCGACGCCTAATTCATTACCAGTTCGATAAAAGCAGGTTTCATGAATCGGGTTCGGGTATGATTTAGTATTAGGGTTTAAGTGAATTGAAAGGGATACTGGCGCTCGATTCATGAATTGGAGTTTTTCTAACGTTAAAAATAAGTAAATATTAGTTAAAATTAAAATTATTATAAAATTTTTAAAATTTTTAGTATTAGTTAAAATTAAAATTATTATAATTTTTTTAAAATTTTAGTATTAATTTTTTATATATATCAAAGCTTTTATGTTTTTTAAAGGATTTTTTATATATATTAAAATTTTAACACTTTCAAAAAATTTTAACTATAATAAATTTGATATATATAAAAAATAATATTAAATTTTTTATAATACAGTAATTTCGATTTTACTTTATTTTAATTCGTCTCATCCTAAAATTCTCAATTGAATAGACCTCAAAACATTTATAAATTTATTTTACATTTTAAATAAGTTTAATTGTGTTCAAACTATTCTATTTCTTAAGATTAATTCTCTACTCGTAATAAAAATTTACCCGATTTTTAAATTCTCAATACGAATAACTCGCACAATGGATTAGCAATCCTACACTTTAGTCCACTCAACCATTTCTCCTAGTTGAGAAAAGATAATTACTATGTTACAGCACGCAAAAATATAGGTTATAGATTTTTTTTACTTTGTTATATAAGTTATATAACTATAACTTATATAGATTATTATTTATTTATAGAGAGTATTATTAATCTATAAATAGATAAATTTTAAATTTTATTATTATTATATAGATATAGATTGATTATATAGATATATCCAACTTTTCTATAGATATATATAATTTTTATCAGTAATTCTATTTTATTTATATTTTATATCATTTATATTCTTAAATAAAATAAGGACTCTAAAGAAAGAAATATTTTAAATTAAATAAAAAAATATCATTTTGATTTCGTTCAAAAGGGATTTTTTTATTTTTAATTTTCATGATCGACCCGGTTAATACCCGGTCTGGCTCATTTTTTTTATTTTTAACTCAAATAACTTATTTTTCTATGATTTTGCGATCTGATTCATTGTAACAAAAAAATCTTGTAAAAAAATCTTGTTATTGGATTGAATCCAATCAGAACATAACACATAATATATTTTGTTATTTTTTTTAATTTTATTAAAAACCTTTTAAAACTTTAATTTTTCTAAAAAAATTATAACCCTAAATACCTAAACTTTTCTCATCCAAACATCGATTCGATCATCAGTCACGGTTATTGTCTTTGTCAAACTTCTGCAATTGAAAACTTCATCCCATTATCGTTAATCGTGAATTATATCATCAACGAACAATAAAAAATAAGAAGTAGATTGGACTTTGACTGACGACTAGTATGAGTTGTTGAGTGTTGATATACGTGCAACTTTAATGGTATAGTTATTAAGTATCAATACAAGAAAGACCCTATCGATGATCTAAGCTTTTTTTGATACTTGAGTTTCTTGAAAGTATTCAAATATTTAAAAACCTTTTAAAAATCGTTCAAACATATTTTTCAAGTTAATATATTTTCTAAAATATTTTTATAAATTAATTTAAGTATAAATATATTTTATATAATATTTTATTTTTCTAATATTTATTATATAATATTTTTTTTTCAAAAATCTATTCGTACAACCTACACCCTTTCATCAAGTTGGTTCTACTAGTTGGATATATCTATATAATCGATCTATATTTATATAATTTATTTTATTTTTTAATTTATTGAAATAAATTTCTTTCAGATAGTTTGTTTTTCAACTAAGATCACTTATTGGGTTCAGACTAATAAATTGATAATTAAATAAATTAACATTTAATTATTTTTAAATTTAAATAAATTAAACTTTGACATTTCTCTAATATATTTGAAATGGGTTTAGCCGATAAAAGATTAATGATCAAGCTTTCTACTTGTTGTGTGGTATGGAATTTTATAATGACACGTGGCGATGATTGATAGGTCCTGAGTTCAGAGAGGGCCCACAATTGATGTCAATTGGCAGTAGTCAGTTAATGAGGTTGCAGAAATTGGCGTGAAAGGAATTAAGAGGATATCAATAAATATTTCTTTTACTTTTTTAATATGATTTTTTAAATTTTATTTTAAAAATATTATATTTATTATATTATTTTAAAAATTGAATTGGATTTTAAATAGTATTTTAAAAATAGAGTGATTCAGAAATATCTGATTTCAAGCATGTTTTTGAGTAAAAAGAGTAAATCATTTTATAATCGTATTAAAATGAAATTAACTTTTAAAGTATTATAATAAATATAATAATTTTAAAAATTGAATAAAAATTCTAATTTAAAATATTCAAAATATTTCTGAGATTTTCTATAAAAAAATAATTTAATTCTTTAAACAGTAGATTACTAAATACAGAGTATCTTAATTTTTATTTAATATTATAAACTGACTTTAAGAAAATTGGTATGTCTTTTGATTTAAATTAATAATGAGGGTACGACTATTTTAGATTACGATTAAAAATAATAAATTTTAAAATTTGTTGATAAATTAAAAATATTAATTTTTTAATAATATTTTTGATTGATTTTTAAAAAAAAAAATTAAGTATCGATGTTTTTTTCTTTATAATTCAACTTAAATTTTATTTCATTCTATGAAAAGTTAAAATTAAATTAAATGATAAAATATGATTTATCAATACAACTAATTTAATTTAACAATTACATCACTTGTTACTAAACTAAACATTAATCATACATAAAGAGGGTTAGAGATTTGATATGCCACAAAGAATTAAAGTGATATAATATAAAATAGGTATAAAGATAATTTTGACTCTTAGCGTTTATGATTTTTATTATTTTGATCCTTATCTTTTTTTGGGATAAATTTAGCTCTTAACTTATTTTTTTTGACAAATATCTTATTTTTTTAATTGGTACAATAATTAGATAGTTAAAAAATTAACGATAATGATATGTCATATATATATAGAATGATATTTAAGATTTGAGAATGCTTAGTAGCCTTATTATTTTAGATTTAATTAATTTTTAATATTTTATTTGAATTTTAATTAGTTTATATTTTGTGACACCCTCGCCCCGGGTTAGGAGACGGGAGTGTCGACCGAACTTGTAAACTTGTAGATTAGACCAATCTTGTATTTAATTCTAGAACATTTTGATTATTTGTAAGTTAAAATCAAAACAATTATGTGTGATACTTACCAATTTTTTAGGCCAATTTAAAACTTTTCTAATCTTATACATATAGCAATTTCCAATTTGAATTCAGTTCATTTATCAATTCTAATCACAATTGAGTTTGATCTAAAACTTTAATCAAATTTTATTTGTTTAATCATCCTTAATATGTTTCTATTAATCAACCAATTTTAATCTCAAGCTTGAACCAAATGGCTTAAAGGTATCGGTACACCCATAGAGGGGTATCGGAACAGGGGTATCGAACCCCAGTTCGATACCTGGTCAACTGTGTTGACCGTTGACTCGTTGACCAAAAGCTAGAGTAGTCTGGTTCGATACTGGTATCGATGCAATTTCGTTACTGGAGGTTCCAATATCGAACCAGGTATCGATACTGGTTTTCCTCGATGACTCAAGAACCTAAGGCTATGGCAGCCTGGTTCGATACTGGTATCGAACCAAGGAGCCCACAAGAAGGCTTGGTATCGAACCAAGCATCGATGTCATTTCGCTACTGTCAAGGGTGGTATCGATACCCATGGAATTGGTATCGATATCCCTATCCAATTTGGCAAGTTTCTAAGTTTCTAATGCTTTTAGACACTAACCATAAACCATCTATATGATCTCAAATCATATCTAAACCTTAAGGGACTCTTTTAACTTACTTAGGTAGCAAGTAGCACTTTACAAATTTTAATATCCTTAACCATTTATCCATTCTACATACAAGCTACCTTTAGCCATGAATCTTTCACCATGGCATTCAACACAACCAAAACGATATCTCATGATTCACATGATATCTTATTTAGCTTCGTTTCCTATGTCCATATAATCACTTACATACCATATTCATATTATAATTGCCCACATATGCAAAACACAAGCCAATCCCAAAACATATATGGCTAGCCTAACATGATCAACATGCCTTATGGCTTACAAAACCAAGAGTTCAATGACAATATATATATATAAACAAAGCATTAGCAAACTTGTAGAACTAATGTTTTGATATAATAATTGAAAAATAGTTTTGGACAAATTTGAAAAGATTTCAAAAATGTTTCTTATGTCCAAACTACTTGAAATTATATTTAAAATGTTTTTGAGAAAGTTTGAAAGTGTTTTAAATGATTTAAAGAAACCAAAGAAGTGATTTTTAACCCAGGTGTTTCGATACCCTTCAAGGTGTTTTGATACCTGTTCTTCAATGACATGTTTTCAAAGGCAAAATCATAGTGGTACCGATACTGGTATCGATACCTTTTTATCACTGTAAGGTTTGGTTTCGAGCCTTGCTTCGATACACCCCCAACGGTCAAAACGATTTTACTAAAAACCCCAACGGCTAGGAGCGGTATCGATACTGGTATCTATACCAGTTCATAAATGCAGGTCAACGGCTATTTCTCAAAAAGGGTGTTTCGATGCTAGCTTTAGGGGTATCGATATCGCCTGCACCAGAAGAAGAAATATGCCTTGAAATCAGCTCCAAACGGCTCCAAAACATCTCCAACGGCTAGATCATGATTTTGGATGATAAAAGGAAGCCTCAAGCATCAAGAGAAGACTAATGATTCACTTGTAACAACATTATGATCAAGAAATTGTCTTAGTGCTTAATTTCCTATTATTTGGGTAGACAAACAATTGTGAGCTTAATTGTCAATATATGCTCAAGTGTAATTAGGAATTGGGTGAGTGCTTAGATTGCAAACATTAGCCTTATTAGAAGGATTAAACAAGTTTGCTAAGTTTTCTTTGTTTGAGTGAATTCCCAAAGTTCGGGTTGTGAACTTTGGATGCTAGATTCGGGTTTGAGTCTAGGATTGTAAGGTTATCCCTTTAGCCTCAAAAGGTTGAAATTCTTAGTGAATTTGGGAAATCCTTAGTGGGAAGCTAAGGTAGTGGATTTAGGTGTTTGTTCGAAGGCCGAACCACTCTAAAATCCTTGTGTTCATTGTCTATCTTTTTACTTCCACAACAAATCACCCAAAGTGTTCTTTCTCCATCAAATTGGCAAGTTAATCGGTTATCAATCGAACCACATCAATCCCAACAATTGGTATCAGAGCGAGACTTAATCGAAGAGGATTAACATCCTATTGAGAAGATCCGGTGAGCTCGACCAATTACCAATCAACCGACAACTCATGGTGCAATCCATTGACAAGCCACCTTTCTTTGACGGGTCCAACTACTCCCAATGGAAGATAAGGATGAAGTACTTCATCAACTCAAGAGACTACAAGCTATGAGATATAGTTGAAGACGGACCATTTGTGCCAAAGGGAATAAAGGCGGAATAGAGCATGAAAGATCGCAAGAAGATGGTGCTTAATTCCAAGGCTTTGCACATTCTTGTTTGTGCATTCCATCCAAGCATCTATGAGAAGATATCTTCTTGTGAGAGTGCCAAGGAAGTTTGGGACAAGCTCGAAGTTACATACGAGGGAATAAACGAAGTAAAGGAGACCAAGATTGGACTCCTCAACCAAGAGTATGAGAACTTCAAGATGAATCCGGAAGAGGACATAGCAAAGATGTTCGATCGATTCTCCACCATCACCAATTGACTTAGAGGATATGGAGAGATCATTCCGGAGGAGAAGCTTGTTCGTAAGCTCATTTATTCCCTTCCCGAGTCATGGGACTCAAAAAAGACCGCCATCATCGAAGCAAAGAATTTGAAGACTCTCAAGCTTGATGAACTCATGGGGTCACTCCTCACACATCAAATTATGATGAAAGGAAAAGAAGATGAGAAGAAGAAGGAAGAGATTAGATTGATGGGGAAGAAGAAGGTTCAAGAGCTTGGTGTAAATGTCAACACCATTGCTCTCAAATCCTCCAAGTGCATCCACCTTGAAGATTAAAGTGAGGAGGATAGTGAAGAAGATGAAGAGCTTGCCCAACTCTTCATTGACTTCGATCGATTCGTGAGAAACAAAAGTAAGAAATCCTCAAAGCACGAATCAAAGAAGAAGATGAAGGACTCCCACAAGTCTATCACAAGGGGATCATCTTCAAAGAAACAAGCATATGTGGCTACTTGGACTGATGGGGACTCCACCGAAAATGAAGAAGCCAACCTATGCTTGATGGCCCTCAATGAGGGGGAGGTAACTTCTAACTCATTTAGTTTAAATTCATATTCATTTGATGAGTTACAAGAAGCCTATGACAAATTGGCTTTTGAGTTCAAGGCTTCATTTTCTAAAAACAAAAAGATGATTTCAAAGCTTAAATTAGAAAATGATTTGCTTTCAAAAACCAATTTTAAAATTGAAGCAAGGCTGAAATAATTTGAGCTTAAAGTTTTTGATTTACAAAATTTGCTTCAAAATATGGAAAAAGATCATCAAATTGCTTTAGATGATCTTAAGAAAGAAAAAGATTTGATTTCCAAAGAACTTCAAAAGAAAAATGATTTGGGAAAATCAAATTTTTACATGAGACAATCTAGTGCCCCTAGATTTATTGGTGGAAAATGTTTTAGAAGTGTTTGGGTCCCAAAAGGACTAATCACTTCAACTAAAAAGGATGAAATTGAAAAATGGATTCCTAAGGGGACTAAAATTTGTGCTACTAACGTTAAAGGATCCAAAGTAATTTGGATACCAAAAATTACTTGATTGTCTTATTGTAGGTGTGATGGAGGTATGAGCATCAAATTGCAAGATTAAGAGGGAGCTCCATGCACACAAGAATGACACTTGGAGAATGAAGGCTTCACATCCTCCCTTGAGTTCAAGTGTGGTAAAATTTAGTTTTAGCTTTAATTTTGTTTATCTTTTGTTTAAACTAGATTATCATATATGTTGGACTAATATCTTATTGATGCCTTGAGTAAGGGGGAGTCTTTTGTTTTCATAAAATAATTTTTGATATTTGATTTTAAAACAATTGACCATTTCAAAATTCTCCTATGTTCTGAGCTTTAAAGATTTTCAAACTTGGTTTGAACCATTTTTGATATAACAAAAAGGGGGAGAATATTGTGAAAAATTGATTTTTCAAATGGTTTAATGAGTAAGGGGAAGCTTAAATGTTTTTGAATCATTATTCTCTTATTCAAATGGTTTATTTCACAAAGAGGGAGAAACTCAAAAACAATTTTTCAAGTTGGTTTTATTATATCAAAAAGGGGGAGATTGTAGAACTAATGTTTTGATATAATAATTGAAAAATAGTTTTGGACAAATTTGAAAAGATTTCAAAAATGTTTCTTATGTCCAAACTACTTGAAATTATATTTAAGATGTTTTTGAGAAAGTTTGAAAGTGTTTTAAATGATTTAAAGAAACAAAAGAAGTGATTTTTAACCCAGGTGTTTCGATACCCTTCAAGGTGTTTCTATACCTGTTCTTCAATGACATGTTTTCAAAGGCAAAATCACAGTGGTATCGATACTAGTATCGATACCTTTTCATCACTGTAAGGTTTGGTTTCGAACCTTGTTTCGATACACCCCCAACGGTCAAAACGATTTTATTAAAAACCCCAATGGCTAGGAGCGGTATCGATACTGGTATCGATACCAGTTCATAAATGCAGGTCAACGACTATTTCTTAAAGAGGGTGTTTCGATACCAGCTTTAGGGGTATCGATATCACCTACACCAGAAGAAGAAATATGCCTTGAAATCAGCTCCAAACGGCTCCAAAACATCTCCAACGGCTAGATCATGATTTTGGATGATAAAAGGAAGCCTCAAGCATCAAGAGAAGACTAATGATTCACTTGTAACAACATTATGATCAAGAAATTGTCTTAGTGCTTAATTTCCTATTATTTGGGTAGACAAACACTTGTGAGCTTAGTTGTCAATATATGCTCAAGTGTAATTAGGAATTGGGTGAGTGCTTAGATTGCAAACATTAGCCTTATTAGAAGGATTAAACAAGTTTGCTAAGTTTTCTTTGTTTGAGTGAATTCCCAAAGTTCGGGTTGTGAACTTTGGATGCTAGATTCGGGTTTGAGTCTAGGATTGTAAGGTTATCCCTTTAGCCTCAAAAGGTTGAAATTCTTAGTGAATTTGGGAAATCCTTAGTGGGAAGCTAAGGTAGTGGATGTAGGTGCTTGTTCGAAGGCCGAAGAACTCTAAAATCCTTGTGTTCATTGTCTATCTTTTTGCTTCCACAACAAATCACCCAAAGTGTTCTTTCTCCATCAAATTGGCAAGTTAATCGGTTATCAATCGAGCCACATCAATCCCAACAAAACTTCAAATGCATAAACTAGTCAATATATGTTCACCATGCCATCATAAATTAGGAGTTAACAAAATTACAAAATACCATACTTTAGCTTGTTTATGTCCTTGCTTGCAATTAATCCCGACTTAGCTCCTTGGCTCGAAAACCTGTTGTTTGGGAAGGAGGAAACAAACGAGTGGTAAGTACGTGTCACGACCCGATTTCGGATCCGAGTGTCGGGTTAACCCGGGGGTGTTGGGCTTCGGTTTTGGGCCTGGGTTTGAGTGTTGGGCCTTGTTGGGCCTTAGGCTTGTTTGAGTTGATGGGCTTGTAGGTTGTTGGGTTGAGGGTAATTTGGTAATCACCAAATTGAGATGAAAAGAGAGAGGTTTGGGGGTTTAATTTTCTGTAGAAGAATGACCTCATTCCTTTCTCTCTTCATTCTCCATCTTTCCCCACCATAGAAGCAAGAAAAGTGAAAGGTAAAAGGCTTGATCTTTAGGAGTTTTGTTTAGAATCTCGTTTTTATGTTGAAAAGGATGTTGTAGGGCTGCAAAGGATCTATTAAAAGAGATAAGAAAGTGTTTGTTTGGAGAAGGATGAAGGTTTAAGAGAGGTTTAAGGTGGAGTTCGGGATTGGGTTTTTAGGAAGCTTAAATCTCATCCTTTTGATGTTTTTAAGTTGTAGAATTCATCCAAAACCGTTCTAAATCGTTGTGTATCTTTCCCTTTGTAGAGAAACAAGTGGGAGAGCCATCTTCAAGCCTTGGAAAAGAGAAAGTTTGAGGTTGAGCTTGGAGCTCGGGTTTGGTGCTTTTGTTGCTGTTGCTTAAGGTTGGTTCTCTTCCAACTCATAATCATCATACATATCATGTTTTAATTTAATGTATGTTGTTGATTGGTTTGAAATGTTGGTAGCTTAAGAATGGTCATTAATGGTGGATTATGGTATTGTTGTTGAACCTTTGGGAAAATGACATAAACCTAATTAGAATCACTCCCTTAAGGCCTAGGATCAGTTTAGTACTAAATGGATCGAGTTTGGATAGGTTTCTAAGTGTTCAAACTGCAAAAACTGCACTTATCGTGCAGGGGGTATCGATACCGGTGGCCCGTGTATTGATACCCCTGATAGAATTTAGGCTACAAGAGTAAGAGTATCGAACCGAGCTGTCCAGTAGCAAAATGGCATCGATGCCAGTATCGGAACATGAGGTCTTCCTCTGTTGACTTTTGGAATGGTCAAAGGGGTTCGGTACTGGTATTGATATAGGTGTTTCGATACTCCAAGTAGGGTTATCGATACCCCAGAGCAATTTTAGCCTAAGTCCTTATGGAAATATGGTAAAGTCTCACAAAGCTATTTTAGATGTCCCAAGACTTGTATAAACCTTAAAATGAATATTAGACCGAGAATTGGACACCTAGACCCGTTAAAGAGATAATTGAATAATAATTGGAGTCTAGTGGTGTAAACCGGTATTTAGAACCGTTAAGGGTTTGTGTGACCTATTCGAGTCACGTGGCTTACTAGGAACCTTGCTTAGTGCTGACGGGTCGCCTAGAGTACATATTATATAATTATGAGATAAACTGATAACCTTGCTTAGTGCTGATGGGTTATCGGTAATATTATGCGGAAGACCAGCTAGGACCTTGCTTAGTGCTGATGGGTTCCTTAGCGGATATTGTGGGTGGCATGCCACGGGCCTTGCTTAGTTCTGATGGGTCCCATACTTCTATACTACTATGAGGTGATATGGACACCGATATATATATATATATATATATATATATATACGAATTATAGATACGAGGTAAGAACCTGAGATGCTGTGTGGTCTTCTCTTGTCTTGCATATGCCATGTGCTGATAGATGCCATCTTGACATCATGTGTTTAGGCGGATATGGTAACGCCATTGTATTCATGCCATGTCATCATTCATGTTGTTATGCTTATTTTATGCTATGCATGATGTGGACCGATTGGTCGAGTACCCACTGAGCTTTAGTAGCTCAGCGTTTCGAAATATGTTTTCGTGCGTAGGTTAAGGAAGCTGTTCGGAGGAGAATCATCGTTGTGGGTTCAGCATCGACATCTGTTGTTAGAGTACTGTTATTAGGCATAGTGGGCATTCGTACTTGTAGGACCCTATATGTGTAATTTGCAACTCTATTTTATTTATTGTTGAATGTTTTAAACGGTTGTAATATATTGGAGCTCCGTTACTTAAATTTATTCGGATTTACGTTTTAAATGGATTTGGATTTTGCTATATCATGATGGATATAGATTTGGACCCAACTTTATGGGATTTTGGAAAGAAATTTTAAAATACAGGTTTTTGGCCGGAGGCCCGATGTGGCACCAGATCGAGGGTGTTACAGTACGTGCTAGGTACTTAGTGAGGCAACCCTAGTCTAACCATATTAGACATAATACAATGACAAATATAACATGCTTCGATTAAGCAAACAATTCAATTCATGGCATTAGTTCATTCAACATACAAGATTATCAATGGTCACCTACCATGTTTAACATGCTTCTCATGTATATCACAATTTTCATGCTATCATGATTCTATCATTCAATTCAATTTTACAACCTATATGATCATATTTTAGCTTAGCACATGATCAATGCATGTAAGTCAATACTCGATTTTTGTTTCTCAAGCTTTCATAAACCATTCATATCAAGAGCTTCTTATAGCCATATATCCATTTCAACATTTATTAACTATTTCACAATTCAAGTGCTACACATAGCAACAATTTTCATTTCAATATTCAATGGTAAATCATAAACAACTTCCAATGCTTCATAAATCAATATATATGCACATATAGCTTCACTTTTAATGTTTCAATCTTTCCATTTTATTTCGTGTGATGCCTTGGTATAGTTAGACAAGGTAAGCGAGTCAACATGAGTGTCACGAAGACACTAACAAGAGTGTCACGAAGACACTAACAAGAGTGTCACAAAGGTACTAACAAGAGATACCCATAGTATCTAACAATTGGTGACTAACCACCAAATCACGGTACCCACAATACCAAACAAGAGTACCGAAGTACTAAACAAGAGTGTCGTAGCACTAAACAATGAGCTCAGACTCTAGGCATGCCATACTACCTATGACCAACTATCGACCAAGGCTCAATAATATTTTCATTAATCAATTGATCATTCAATTCATATTAAACAAGTTCATATCATCAAGAGCAAGTATTTATAACATGCTAATCATAAGAGCATCCATCATGCTATTATCATATTATTCATATCATGTAAACATATAAACATGCATATCATGTTATCAATTCAATGCTCATTTCATTCTATACATACTTCATGCATGGTTCACATACCTGGCATCCGCAGCCACGTGCCGTTACTTACCTCGGCATTTCCGAGCTATGCAAATGCTAAGCTAGTACTAACAATCTAGCAAGCAACTCATATCATCAAACAAGTCATTTAACATTAGCCTTCTTCCCTTTTTACCGAATATAGATTAGTCCATTTACATGATAAATCAAATCAAATAAATAAAAAGGTGGTTAGGACCCTAGGTCCTAACCCTAAGGTTTGCCACATTCACTATTGATTCCAAGCACTTCAAGGATTGTAGATAGCGATCCCCTTGCCCCTTTTTCTAGCTTGCTCGAGTCTTTCTTCTTCGTTGTCCTCTTCTCTCGGATTCTCTAGTAAGCCATATTCATATAATAATTCATTAGGACACCTTCAATCATTTAATCCAAGTGATCTTAGGCTTAACAAATGTAATCATGTGCATTTGTTCATTAGAGACAGTTTTGCTACCCTATAAAGAATTGATCATATCTCCTAGCTCCTATACCCGAATCGAGCTTATTTTATATCGTTAGAAAGCTAGGAAGACCCTCTACATGTAAAAATTAACCTCACATTTTAGTTCTTAATCGATCAGCTCCAGATTTTATTCGAAACAGACCTATCCGGTTTTAGGACTGCTCGAACAACCCTTACGGAAATGCTTATATCTTTTTCTAACGAACTCCGATTGGGGTTCCATAAATTTTTCCTTAAACTAGATATATGAGAGTATTATAATGTAAAATTTCAGCTCCTAAATCCTTCAAACGTGACCTAGGGAATTTTTCGAAGGTGGCTACTCGGAATATAATTTCTAGGCATTTTTGACTAAGTTCCATTCTATATATTCAATCCCTAATTCCCAATTTATCTCCATGGATTTCCAGCACCTTCAACACCCAATTAACATCAACACATTTCCATTTTCATCAATTTATAAAATCAAATGGCACACATGCAATATTTACAAAATCCTAATTCTAATCTCTAACTCATTATTCATGCTTCAAGAAAACCCATAACAAAATAAACACTATCTTTAAATTGAGTCTTCTTACAACCTTATTCCACAATAATATATCACAAATATTTAAAAATCCAAAGCTCAAACACCTAAGAATTTCGATTATAGAAGGAAAAGCTTACCAAGACCTTTGGATTGAGTTTTCTAGACCAAAAACTTAGCCATGCAAAGCTCTAAAAATCCCCTCCAATGGCTTCCTTCAAATTCTTCTCAAGCCTCCCTCTCTCCCTCTTCTCTCTCTAGTTCACGTAAATAGGGAAGAAGAAGAGAAATTAGATTGATTTTGTTTAGTTAAAAATTGGGTGTGGAATGACCCCTTTACCCTTAATGACATACCTAGATTTAATTTATTACATGGGGTAGTCTAGGGATTCCTCATATTTATCATGCAACATTCAAGTTTCTCATTTGTTTTAATTTGATCCCTCACTTCTAATCCAATTAATATGTGGTTCGATTTAATTTACGAATCATTCGAATCGTTTTTATTTCCCCGATTTTAGGGTGTTACATATTTTATGTTAGAATAAAATTATATTTTATATGTATATATTTATCATTATCGTAAAAAATTTAACGATAATGATATGTCATATATATGTAAAATGAGTCTAGATGACATGTTATTTAAAATATATTATCACATACATATGACATGTCAATATCATTAAATTTTTAACGGTTTAGTCATTATGTTAGTTAAAAAATAAGATATTTATCAAAAAGGCATAGGTTAAGGGTTAAATTTATTCCAAAAAAGAATAAAGGCTAAAATAATAAAAATTATAAACGTCAAGAGTTAAAATTATTTTTATGTCTATAAAATAAAATATGCATAAAAGATAAAATTTAATGTGTTTTAACCTTGCTTAATTTCACGGATGAAAGAAATGAATAATTTACTATCAACATAAAAAAAATAAATAATACAAATATGTGATATTTTATGTATCTAAAGATACGATATATACTCCGTAATATATAATATCTAAATACTCTTTTCGATATTTCTACGATACTCATCTTCACAACACAACCACTATAGTCGTAAAGATACTTAAATTGATTATATCTCTCCAGATTAATTTTCTCTCGTAATTTTAAAGATTAAACCTTCTTTTATATATGTATCTCTAAATACTTGGTTGGCCACTAAGAAACATTTATTCAGTAAGATATATTAAATAAATAGATGTTTACAGATTAAAGTAAAATATAAATAACGAGTAACATTCTATCATTAAAATTATAATAAAACTCATTTTAATTATCAATTAAAATTTAAGTTAAAATATAACAAAATATAATAAAAATAAGGGAAAACTACATGGATGTAAGAGTGAGCGTTCGATCGAGTCGAGTAAATTTTTTTTGAGTTATTCAAGTTAACAAATTTAATTTTATCATTCGAACTTTCATTCAAAAATTTTTGAGTCGAGTTAAAAAAATTTGAGTTATTTGAGTTGACAAGTCTAATTTTACCATTCATACTTTCATTAAAAAAAATTCGAGTCGAGTTTCGAATTCTTATAAAGATTTAATTGTAATTATTTATTATGTTATAGTACGATTTGATTGCAATTTAAACAACTTTCACTAATCATATAAGCTATATATATATATATTTCTTCATATGTAGCAATATTTTTTCATATTTTAAGATATATATATATATATTATAAAAATTTTGTAACTCGTCTCGAACTTAAAAATAAATCTTCTAATTACTAAAAAAATTCGAGTTATTCGAGTTTCCATTTTACAACTCAAACTATATTTAAATTTTTTGAGTTATTCGAATTTATGAAATTTCGAGTCGAGTTAAAACAAGTCGAATATTTCCACCTCAAATCAAATATTTTCACCTCGAGTCGAATCGAATCGTATATTTCCGCCTTGAGTCGAGTTTTGCGCACCAGGTAGATGACCAACCAATTATTGTGTACATCCTAATTTGACCGCCTAATTAAAAAACTAAAAATTTAATCATTGAACTATTTAATTAAATGAAAATAATTATATTAAATGTCAAATAAATTAAACTAAAAATTAAAGTAAATCCATTCAATCGTGTGATGATTATCTGATTGATTAACTAAATTTTTTAATTAAATTAAAATTAAGATGAAATTAATATATTAGATATCTAATAAAAATTAAATATATAATTAAAAAAAACTGATACATCATATTTCTGTTAGATTTTAACGATCAATATTTAAAATGTGACCAATTAAATAGTTCAATGGTCAAATTTTCAGTTTTTAATTATATGGTAAAAATAAGACGTATTCAATAATTCGATAATCACTTAGATAATTTACCCTAAAAATAATATAAAAATCTAAATGGTTTCTCTCATTACAACCAATAAAACGCTAAGCAAAGTAACAAACCAAATACACGTCACATGTGCACCAAAGACTTCTATATAAAGATTTGTATACTAAATAATAAATAAAAGTATAAATTATACGGATAGACACAATATTACGTGGTTGGTATCGAAAATGCCACAATATTTTAAAACGCGTCAAATACATTGGTGAACTATTAAAATGGTATCGAAATAACCACCGGCCGTTAAAAACTAACGGATTGATGACGTGGCCGTTAAATTAAAATGGAATAATTATATATTTACTCTATGTTATTCGTACAATTTTTTAATTTAGTCTTAATTTTATTATAATAAAATAATATAATTATTTAACATAAGTTAACAAATTTAATCAAAAATATCAAAAGAGTGTAAAAAACACTTTAAAAATCTAAATTAAAAGATAACAATCTATAAATACATCAAATTAGCATATTAAAATTAAAGTATTATTTCATAAATTAATAATTATTATTTAAGTTTATTTTTTTAATGAAATAATTTTAAAGTAATTACTAAAAAATATTTTAAAAAATTAACGAGTTATTCACGAACTTATCGAGCCGAGTTAGACTTTGCTCGATTCAACTCGTTAAGGTATTGAGTTGAGTTCGAGTATTTATTGAGTTTTGCCGAGTCAAATTCGAATAACTTATTAGCTGTGCAACTCGTTAAGCACCTCAGACATAACACATTAATCTCCTATATTAATCATTAATTAATTAACCATTTTTATCTAACAAAGTTAAAATTTGAATAAAAATAAAACTTTGATTAATTATTTTAAAAAATAGGAATTATATTAGTGACTAGTTTTGAGTTTATGCCAAGTATATATTATATTCACTTTTATACCAACGAGGAGGGTTTGTGTGTGCATTAATAAGCAAGAAAAACAAGTACAGAAAGTCTCTCGTCGGCTCGCCCCCTTCATATTTCACTTCTCATCCCTCTTCTCCTCGAGAACACTTATCTTTTGTCAATGGCGGAGGAGAAGAAAGCCCATCCTTCTGGGGTTTGGCCAAAGGTTAAACCTTTTGTCAATGGTGGTGCCTCTGGTATGCTTGCCACCTGTGTCATCCAACCCATCGATATGATCAAGGTTGTTTTTTTCACTCATCTTTTAGTAGGTCTGATCTTCGAGTATTTTCCTTTCAAATTTGAAAAAAAAGATGTTACTTTTAAGGGCAAGTATGGGTGTTTAGATCTGGGATTTGCTTGGTTTTGGTTTGGTGTAGGTGAGAATCCAACTGGGTCAGGGATCCGCAGGAACTGTCACCAGGAACATGCTTAAGGAGGAGGGTGTTCGTGCATTTTACAAGGTTATTTTTTTCAACTCCATTCAAGTTTTGATTTTTGGTTTAACTTGATCTAGCTTTTTATGTAGTAGATCTGTTATTGGCTTCTGAACCTGTGTTATAGATGTTGGATCTTTTTAACTTTAACAGTTTGAGATTCTCTACATTTTTGTTAGTGGTTTATATGGAATTATTTATTGATTTGAGTTCCCAAAATATTGGAATTTAGTACTGTTTCATAGGATAAGATGTGCTTGTTTATTTTTGGTACTACTTGAGTTGATGAATTTGCACTTCAGATTTTTGAAATTAAAAATTCGGTTTGATGTTCCAATCAGAATTAAGATCTTTCGGTTTTCCGTGAGTCTTTTGTCTCACTTGTAAATTTTTGGACAGGGGCTGTCTGCTGGACTTCTCAGGCAAGCTACATACACTACTGCTCGATTGGGATCATTCAAGTGAGTGCCATTGTAATCCTTTGTGTGACTTTGATTATATGTTTCAAGATACTTCTTTTTTTGTTATGATGATCAAGTATCAACGGTTTGATTCTGAAGCGCAACTTTTTTTTATCTGATTAACATTTGCATTTTCCACTGCATCTGTGGGTTGTGGTTTGCTTTTGAGGCTAAACTTGGATAATCTATTCGGTTCCGAGTCAGCTTTTGAACCATTGTTTTGTATAGGATGTTAACTAACAAAGCAGTTGAAGCCAATGATGGGAAGCCCTTACCACTATATCAGAAGGCTTTGTGTGGTCTGACTGCTGGTGCTATTGGAGCCTGTGTTGGCAGTCCAGCTGATTTGGCACTTATCCGTATGCAGGCTGATGCCACTTTGCCTGTTGCTCAGCGCCGTAACTACTCCAATGCATTCCATGCTCTCTATCGGATCGTTTCAGATGAGGGGGTTTTGGCACTTTGGAAAGGTGCAGGCCCTACAGTTGTCAGAGCCATGGCATTGAACATGGGAATGCTTGCCTCATACGATCAAAGTGTTGAGTTTTTCAAGGATAACCTTGGCTTAGGAGAAGCTGCTACTGTGGTTGGTGAGAATCTTTCATAGTAGCATGAATATTTGAACTATTTTAGAGTCTTTCGTAAATCTATCATATGTTCTAAATTTATCGAATGAACAAAGCATATCATATCCTCGACTAATACTACTTTGCTGGTATAGAGTAGCAGAATCCTTAGAAGTTATTATATTCTGGTTCCTAGATTCTCTTGCTCATGTTTCATCCGAGAGAAGCTGCTCCTGGTTTCTGAAGCAGCGTTGTCATATTACTAGATGTTTTTCGGATAGATTTGTAGTGCTTTTCCGAATTCTTAAGACCATTGGTTGACATGCATTACTAGCCCTAGAACTTATTAACTGGCTTTTACATGTTCAAACAAAGATACAACCCTTTCCCATATTGATTAATGTTCCATTTCATCGATTCGTCGCAGGTGCAAGTACCATCTCGGGTTTCTTTGCTGCAGCTTGCAGTTTGCCTTTTGATTACGTGAAAACACAAATCCAGAAAATGCAACCCGATGCCTCGGGCAAGTATCCGTACACTGGCTCTTTGGACTGTGCTATGAAAACCCTCAAGACTGGAGGACCATTCAAATTTTACACAGGGTTCCCCGTCTATTGTGTTAGAATTGCTCCTCACGTCATGGTATTTACTTCTATATCCGTCTCCATATGTGGTTTCTCAAGCTCAACCCTGAAGCTTTTAATTTTTATCTGATTTATTGCATGCTCTCTTCTGCAGATGACTTGGATATTCCTCAACCAGATTCAGAAGGCCGAGAAAAAAATTGGTTTGTAGAAGTGTTGCCGCTTGTCGGAGACGGAGGAGTAATTGATTGCATCGACGAATAAAAAGCGTTCATTTTCGGCTTGGTGCCGATTATACAAATTTTGAAGTGGATTTCAAATCAAATATTTCAGTTAAATTTGTAGGGTGTGATTGAAACAAGAGTTTTAGGAGCATTATTTGAATCCAGGAGTTGGTGATTTTAAAGCATACAAGGAACTTCATACTTTTGATTTAAGAATAAATGTACCTTAATTTTATGTTCACATTTCCCATCATATCTGTAGGAAAATTAAGACAGTAACACAGGTTTTTCTTAACGTGAGACAGGTTAAAATGAAACCGAAATTCTTACGACTTTTATAACAATTTCAGTTTTGTCTCATTTTAACCCAAGTACACTCCTGTTCCAGATTCTTACAAATTCAAGCAAGTTACAATCACATCATGCATACAATCAGCAGAAAGAAAATAATTAATTCATATTAATGCATTCAGCCAATGTTTGATTCTAACTAAAACACACTAGAAATAAGTAAGCATTATTGAGAGGATCAAATTACAATTTATCCAAAGCCTTTTCTCCCATTATTCCCTATGAAACTAAACTTCACAACTTATCTCCAATATTTCTCTGTTAATCAAACAGATAAAAATCGGATTATTTTCAAGCCTTGAATGAGAGCAAGTGGGGATGAAAACGATAGAGCAACAGCACAATAGCATCTCTTATCAAAACAACTAATTGAGGCTTTAAACCAAACTTGACAGGATCAGGATAATTTATTTTTACCAATTTCATCAGCATGCGTTCACCTTTGAGGTGGATCCACTGTTCGAACATTTGCACCGACCATTCCTTCGATGCGATCCTTTGTTATCTCCACAAAATGACCCACTATTTCGTGGAACTGCCTTAACCCTGACAATGGGAGGATGATGGAAGACCGGTCAGAACCTGCAACCTGCAATGTTGAACCATTTATGTATGTGTATGCTTAAGTTTAGCAAGAAAGAAAAAGAAAGAGTAGAATGCAGAGTACTTCGGATATCCTCAAGAAATGTCCTCTGTTGTTGCTCCCAAGATCAAAGAAAAACCTCTTCTGATCAACTCTGATCACCTTTGAACCCCCCATGTTACCAATTTCTTCTTGTGCTGGCAATTCAACTGATCTATCCACATTCAAATCAGAATTTGAGGTAGGCTGGTTGTGTCCAGAGATGAAGCCAGCCCTGACATCATCTGAAAGTCCCACAATGTCTTCCGAAGGTTCAGAACTTTGCTGTTTCAGAAAATCCATATCAACACACGAAAAAACAACAACAACTAGATTGAAAGATTACATGAAACTAAATATGGAATTGATGTGTAACAGCAGAAAACAGGAAAGGGAAGAGCATAAGAATGGAACACAAAGATACCTGATTCGGCAATGTAAAAAGCCTTGATGCCTCATTGATATCTGCCAATATGTTCCTGAAGGCTGCCCACCCTTCATCCCTGGTACTTCCTGCGGGCACAATAATGGTACTGCGGTTTCTGCTGACAGATGCTTCAGACACCTTCATAGATGAAGTCAATAGAGAAAGAGTTTTATTCAAAAAGATGGTGAACTCATAACTTTTGACTTTTCCCATCTTCCAAACAATTCAAAGAATAAAAACAAGACAAGTGCATATCAGAGTTTGTTTGTACTTGTATGTGTTTAAATGTATGTCTATTTCTAGCAGTATTCAAAAGAAGAAGAAAAACAATAGCCGCAAGATTTTACAAAATTCCACAAGGATCTAACAGAATGATCTGATTTCTCTTTAGTTCAATTTTCTTCTCTCTTTCAAGAGATTAACTGGTTATTTATTTTCCCACAAACAAAGAATCTTCAAATTCTGAAATGAGAAACCTCCTTTTCTTCATTGTCCTTCAAGAATCTATGTTTCAGACATATCCAACATATATCAATGTACATATCAACCCTACAAACATAAAAACAAATTGTGATGCTCCAGAAAGAACTAGAATTGAAAACCAAAATTGCTTAAATCCAAACTTAACCCTTCCCATCCAATTGTAACCTCTAATTAAGATAAGACTAGCAAGGAATAAAACTTGGAAGACACAATATCGAATTTGAGCAACGATCAGCAACCTACACAACATTGTGATGCTCCGAAATAAAGTTATTAATGCAAGCAGGAAAGGGTGAGAAAACCAACCATCAAAGACCAGACTATGGAGTTTGGAGATGAGTATAATTGGAGGAGCTAATACCATTTTGATGGAAGGAAAACCCTTAGTTCAACATGCACTTTACTTGGAACTTGGAAGTCATTCTAATCAAGTGAAATTTTCTAATTCATAGTCTTGTTATTATCCCAGACCAGTTACTGTAAAATTGTTCTTGTTCATCCATCCCTTTTCAAGCCAAGAAGAACAAGAGAATTGAATTTAATGAACAACAAGATTGCTCTTCAATTACTTCAGAAAAATCCCATAATCAGCACAACCTTCGCAAGATATTATTCACCACTAGACACAATGATCAATGCTTACAAATCTGGTTGAACATCGATAGGAAAGGGCTTAGCATTCGAATTCTAAGTGCTATAAAGCTAAGGCATAGTTATTTACTGACATGATAATTCAGAGCAAAACATGTCATTCTCAGCCCTATCCAATTCAAGAAAAGATCCAATCCCCTAAACCAACTCTACTAAAACTCGACATCACATACACGAAACAGTGAATTCCATAGGGAAAAGAGAAATGTAAGTTGTAGAGTGAAGGTAAATACTAACAGTAAGAGGCGTACCTTCAAGAAACGCCCCCTCCGATTCTCCCCAATGTCAAAGTAAAATACTTTACTGTCGAGCTGCAATTCCTTGCTGAATAGGTCGGTGTCGTCTGAATTGGCGTAGTAATTGAAAAGATCGAGGAACCAGGAGATGCCAGAGGAAGGAACGATGATGGTTGACCTTGTAGCCGAGGTCTTTTCCGAGATTTTCAGATAACGACCGCGTGGGTTCTCCTTGAGATCGAAGTAGAACAATTTGTGTTCTACCTGGAGTGTTTTGCAAAGCAACTCCACATCATTTCCTCCTCTTTCAGCTCCGCCGCCTCCAGAGCTCCCTTCCATGTCCTTTTTACAGAGAAAGAAAATAAAGTATATGCCTTGGCTATGATGACTAGTAATGAGTAGGCTTCAACGTGGGTGGGTCTATGACTATCTTGGCAGTTGGCAATGGCAAGTGGGAAAACAAAAGGCTGAAGCTTAATAGCCTACAGATACAGATTAATGATAATAATGAGATATTTAAAACACAATTAAGGAGAATTAATCTGCGTTTAAGAAAAAACTGAAATTTTTATAGATTTTTTAAAAACAATTAGTGTGAGCAAAATCGATAGAGAAAATAAATTTTATTGAATAAAACTTGAATAGAGTTATAGGTTTAAATTCAAATATTTAAAAATATAATAATTTTAAATATTAAAAAAATATTTGATATTTTTATAATTTTATCTGAGTCGGTAAGATAAATAGACAAATGATACATATTAATAATAATAATAATAATAATAATAATAATAATAATAATAATAATAATAATTAATTTATAAATTAAAAAGTAAAACATATAAATAGTTATTAAATTATCTCAAAATATATAAAAAATGTCACTAAATTTTAAAAAGTTACATAATGAACCTTAAACTTTAATTTTTATTATAAGATGGTCACTCAATTAATTATTATTGTTAATTGAGTGACATGATAGTTAAAAAAATTTGTATAATATCATATTTTTAAAAATTTAGTGACTGTTTTATATCTTTTAAAATAATTAAATAAGTATTTGTGTATTTTATCCTAAATTAAATCTAAGTTCAATGTTGAAATATTTTCTAAAATTGTGAATCTAAACTCATTTAATTACATAAATATTTTTTATTTAAGAGTTTAGAAAATTTATGTAAAAGATTAATTACTTTCTTGGGTATGAAGTGTCCACAACTGTAGGGTGGGATTTTTATTAAACAATAATAGACATACTTGTTGGAAATTAGTGGAACATACGTCATAATCGGGAGAAATTATAACACGAGTCATTCTTCTTATATCATTTATAAGATCAATTAAATAAATTTATTTAATTAATTTTATTATCTTATTTTTATTGTAAATTAAATTTAAAAATAAATTTTATTAAGTGAAGATTTACTTTATAAACAAGATAAGATAACAAAATTAATTAAATAAATTCATTTAATTAGTTAGTCTCATGGATAACGTGACGAAAATGACTTATAATATAATTTCTTCGTAATCAGACGTTATGTTGTGTAATACATGATTAAATTAAGGTGTTCTTTAATATAAATTTTTAGTCGATCATAATCTAAAATATTATAAATAAAGTAAAAAAATTATTCGTATTTAAATTATTATTTAATTTAACTTAAACTATTACTAAAATAATAGATGTTTATATTAATCGTTTTTTAATCATACCCTCAAGGTACGACACCTTTTTAACTTTTTCTCACCTTATAAATTTAGGACTGTACCCTTAAAAAATTTAAATCTTTTTATATTTTATATATTTTTTATTAATAATTCGATTCTGCACTTTTTATACTATTGTAATTTTATATTTTTAGTATAACTTTTTAATAGTTTGTGTCTCTTATATAAAATTTTAAATCTGCTTTTAAGATTAATAAATTAATAAGTGTAGTTATATTAAATAATATTTTATATTTAAATTAAGAATTCAACATTTTATTAATAAATAACATTAAAGATAAAACATTTGTGGTTTAAGGGGTCTTTTAGCTCGTGACCTCAGACTAAATAATTAATTGAATATTTTTATAAAAATCTATTTCATTAGATTTATATATATAAATTATATTAATTTAACTGGAAAATCATTATTAACCGTTATACTACTGACACTCCTCTTAATGTGTCATCTAAAACTGTTGACTAAGGAAGCCTTCCTTAACTAATAAATTTACTTGTTTTCAAGCTTTGAGTGAGAATAGGTGGGGATGAAAGTAACAGAGCAACAACACAATAGCATCTCTTATAAAAA
Organism: Abelmoschus esculentus; assembly: GCA_035048815.1. NCBI lineage: Eukaryota > Viridiplantae > Streptophyta > Magnoliopsida > Malvales > Malvaceae > Abelmoschus > Abelmoschus esculentus. The sequence continues at coordinate 3,484,786 of JAUCBN010000064.1, read as the reverse complement.
CAACATCTACAAGCTTGACAGAACCAGGAATCCAGGATTCTTTATTGTACAAATTTCACAGGCACGAATTCATTCACCTTTGAGGTGGATCCACTCTTCGAACATTCCTTTCCTTCCATGCGAAAATGACACACTATTTAATGGAACTGCTGTAGTCCTGACAGTGGGACTGTGGGTGGAGGATGACAGACCGGTCAGAACCTGCAACCTGCAATGTTGAACCATCATATACAGTCCCTGCACTTTCATTATGTGTATGTGTGTGTGTTTAACACGAAAGAAACAGAAAGAAAGTTGAATGGAGAGTACTTCGGATATCCTCAAGAAATGTTCTCTGTTGTTGCAGGCTTGCAGCCCCGACATCATCTGAAAGTCCCACAGGCCACGAGGTCTTCTGAAGGTTCAGAACTTTGCTGTTTCAGAAAACACATCAACACAAAAACCAAACAGATTGAAAGACTAAATGGAACTGAATATGTATTTGATGTGTAACAGAAGAAAACTAGGGAGGATCATAAGAATGTAACACAAAGATACTTGATTTGGCACTATGAAAAGCCTTGATGCTTCATTCATATCTGCTAATATGTTCCTGAAGGTTGCCTACCTTTCATCCCTGGTACTTCCTGCGGGTTTCTGCAGACAGATGCTTCAAACACCTTCATAGATAAAATATACTACTAATCAGCAACTTATCATAGAAAACTTAAGCCAATCTCAACTTGGACAACTTTACTAATACCCTACCTGGAAATTTACTTAAACACACAGGTCTGATTACCTCTAGTCTCCCACACCCCTATTTGCATATCTGACCCGACCCGACCCGAAATTACCGATTCGGTTCAGCTAAAAGTCTACCAAAGCAATTAAATATAATACATAGATCAACAACTACAAACATAATGTGCCTGAAACAAACTATCCCAGACCCTAAATAAATTACCATCTACTGTAGATGAGGTAGAAGTTGGTAAACAAAGGCCTTCAGAACCTAAAAAGAAGTAAGAACTAGAATCAACCAAATCTGCTTAAATATCAATTTTGAATTCATAGTGTTATTGATCCTAACTTTTCCCTTTATTTTACCCAGCATAAGTTTTGGAGAAAGAGGATCCACCGTCTGCTAGGGCCTAGGAGTAAGGATTGTCATCCGAGAGCCAGGTGAATGTAATTAAAGTCTCGAGAATAAACGATATATCTTTCCCAAATTATTGATTATTGAACATTGCATCGTTATCCTTGTTCATTGAGGTATACTACATAAACATTGTTGGAGACCATATTGATAAGCTTGTATCGATTTACCGTTCATATTATCGTTATCGGAATCATTGAAATATTGATATATAAAAATATTGTCAATTGGTTAATGGTCATTGATATTGGACATTGTATTGCATCCATTGTTATTGAATCATTGTTACTATACTATTTATATCGTTTTACCGTTATTGTAATATTGTTATTCAACTATTGATATCGAGATATTGTTATTGAACTATTGATTATTGAACCTTGGATTAAAATGTACTTCAAATACAATTGTATGTTATAAAGTTTATAAGTTCAATGGTTCGGGTAGACTACGATTTTTAGGTCATGACTTTTATTATAATAAGACGGAGGGATGATGTGATTTGCTCTTAAAGGTGAGGTAGAGGGACATTACCGCTATTATTTGATGAGAGGTACGAAGTTACGTGTCCATACTCCTATATCGATCCAAGGAAAACCTATTGATATTGCTTATCATTATTGTTTTGCTCGTTGCTATCGTATTAATTATTATTATCGAATTTAGTATTGTTATACTATTGATTATGATTATTATGCATATTGTTATATACTGTTATTATCATCGTTATTGAAATAGAGATTACAATTTAATCCGAGATCGATTCAAATCCGATTTAAAAAATTTAAATTTGAATCGGAAAAAAATCCAAATCCTGATCGAAGACGGATTAGATATGGATTATGTAAAGATCCGATCCAAATATAATTTGAATATGATCTAAGTCTTTGTCCGATCCAAATCCAAACTCAAATTCGATCTATATTTTATTTTAAAATAAATTATTTAAATTTATAAATCCTAAAATGAAATATAAAGTCAAAGTCCAATAACTCATTAAAAATATAAAAGTAAACAAAACAAAACTAACCAAAACCTTCACTTTTTACGCTTTTCTCTAATGATTTTTTTTGAAAATTTACTTACCACTGTAAGTATGACTTGGAGTGCGGCTGCTACGGTAGGACTTTTTATTTTATTTTAAATAATTATTAGCATAAAAATAAATTAGATATATCTAATATGATAAAAGTTTAAATATTTAAGAAAAAATATGTTATAAGTTGTAATTATGTATAAAGTATTAATTTGAACATAAAAGTTAAAAAAAATGTATTGTCTACCAAGTAACAAATGGCAAGTGATATATGTGATAAATTGACAGTATTTAAAAGGACAATCGAAGTTTTTCAGGGACAAACTATTTCACTGTAAATTTATATTTTCAAAAAATTTATAAAATTAAACTTGCAATAAAAAATGATTGATTTGAAAAAAAAGACCGAGTTGATGACATCAAGTATAATAGTAAAATTTTATGTGTATTAAAAAGTTATTACCAGGATATTATCCGTGGTTTCGATTTTGGATCCTAAAAAAATAGAATGTATATCTCTATATTTTAACATTCTTTTTGGTGATGATGGTAAAATTGAATGCGATAATCGTTTGTAAATGATCAAGATAAGATAACATTGAGAGGATGTTGAGAGATTATAAAAAAAACATGTTTTACAACAACTATTGAAAAAGTCTCGTAAGTGTGAGGTTGAGACATACTTGAAGGAACAATGAATTATTATAGATGATAATAAATTTAATCTTTTAATATAGTGAAGTGTCGAATCAAGTAAATTTCTAATCTTCCTAAAATAGCTAGAGATCTTTTTGCGGTACTGATTGGGTAGAAATCATCTACCTATTTATTGTGTATCCTTCCATGCCTATTACTTAAAAATTGAATTTCAAACCATAACCCTATTTTTCTAAATTCTAACCCTACACCCTAAAAAATATACCCTACCTCTAATTCCCTAAACCCTAACCACAACCCTTAACCTTAAACCCTAAACTCACTAATTTAAAGTAGAGGCACTAATGGAGACATGATTAGGAGGTAAATGATTTGCATACACATTTAATAAAGGTGGTAAAATTATTAGTCTCTATTGTAATAAATTTGGTCCGGATATCATAAAAGCATTAGTGTGTCTTCCAAGTTAGAGGCTTTCTCAATTTAAAGATAATTATATTTAAATTTGATAAATTAAAATTTTTAACTATTTTTATTTTATCATTTTAATATTATTTTGTTATTATTTTTAGATGTTACAAATAAAAATAATTTCCAATGTGCATCTATATATAAAGCTGAAGATGTGAAGTTTGGAGATGGATCAATTAAGTGATTGGTAAGTTTATATATAATTAATATTTTTTTATAATTTTATTCATATTTTTCATTTTATTTTCTAGGTATATGTTAAGCATCGATGAAATAATGAAAGCTTTATAGTTGAAAGTTTTTTTTCTCCGATGAATGTAGATGATTGAACATATTAGTTCTATTTTAAATTTCTTTTATTTTTATTATAATATGTGATAGACATCTATCTTCAGTTATGATCTGTAATGACTTTGATCGTAATTATATAAAAATCAGTGAAGACAATTGTAGTGATTTATATAAGGTTATTTTTTAAAGGACTTTTGTTTTAGTTATTTAAAGTTAAAGTTTGAGTAATTATTTTAATTTGTTCATTGAATTTTAATATTTTTTTAGATTTATTTGTGTCGCTAATTAAAATTTTGTTTGATAAAAATATTTATTTTTTTTCAAAGACATTAGTTGCAGCTTTCACTTAAAAAAAAAAGTTAATTGGAATGGATATTCAGATTTTGATTTTAAATATTTTATTTAGATCGAACTTAGATATAATGTAATCGGATATAAATTAGGACTTGAATTAATCTAGGAATCCGATTATTAATTGAATTAGATTTGAACTTTGTATATTCTATTCCAAGTCTGATCCATTGGCATCCCTACATTGAAGCATGAAATAAATATATTATTGTTATATTCATTGTTCATAATTACCTCACTAGGTAAAATATGTCTAATTCATTCATCTCTTATGTATTTTTATATTAAATAAACTTTGGATTGGAGATCAAATGTAACACCCCTACTAGGTTCAATAGAAAACCGGCTCGAGAGCGTTACCGGAGTAAGCAGGATAAACAAAAAAATCAGAACAATTTAAATTTTTTCCAAATTAGAATTATCGATAATCATTTAGTCAAACCTTATCAAACATTTAAACATGTGATTATTTTATTAACCAATTATCATTACAAATTTGGTTTATCCGATTTTTTTTTAAGGACCATTAAAATTTTTGCCATAACCTACCCACATTGTTAGCTAATCTTATATTTTCTTTAACTTGTTCAAAACAAGTAACATTTTATCGATCCAAAACATATATACCAAAATAAGCCTAATTATCAACACAGAAAAATCAATGAATTCGAAATAAGTCTAATTACCTACACAAGTAAACATTTCATCTATTTTATTCTCGAACAATTCGAACCTAGGGATCAATATATTGACTCAACTTGTTCGAAATATACATATCATTCAGTTTAATCATATGAACTTTTTTTTCTTGACCTTAATACACCAATTAATGTATCATTTAAGTATCATAACATTTTCTGGATTAAGCCAATCTAAGCCTATCATGCCATATCATCATTCAAGACACTAAAAGCTAATTGAATCATGTATAATTATTATATCAAACAATTATAATAGGCTTCTTCACAAGCCTTTAAACACTCATTAACAATTTAATTTATGCGCAACTAATTATGATCAACTATGCCTCTACTAGGATGTATTCAAATATAAATTACCATATAAACTTTAGTGCTTGTGCTTGCTCCGCTAATCTCAACTCCATCACTTGTATCCAGACGATAACCTGATGTTTGGGAAGAAGAAAACACGAGAGTGGTAAGTACAATTTGTACTTAGTGAAGTAGCATCTATAGCTAACTTTTAATATCATATAATTCAGACAATAACATTGTCATCAAACCAATTTCATTTATCAATTTAATTCCAGACCTTACTTATCCTGTCAAGGTTCTTCATCTAGTATCCATTTATTTTAGGGTAAATTACACAGATAGTCACCATATTATGAGTTTAGTATCGATATGACCATAATGCTTTAAAAAGCGTCAAATACACCAGTGAACTATTAATTTGGTATTAAAATGGCCATCGACCGTTAAAGACCAAATGGACTAATGATGTGGCCGTTAAAATTAAAATGGAATAATTATACATTCACTGACATGTGTCATCACCTGATTAAAGAAGAAAATGAAAAATTTGACTATTTGTAATCAATAGAAATCAAACCTGGGTAGCAAGAAGGAAGAGAAAGGCATGCTAACCACTGAGCCAAAGGGCTACTTATGATATCAAACACCAATAGTGATATTTATCCACTATTATTGTCTATATTTTTTTTCTTTCCTTTTACATATAAACATATATTTATTTTTTAATTTAACTAAAATATTAATTGAATTATTTTATATATAATAAATTAAAATATTGAAACTCTAAATAATATTATTTATTTTTTTAATTAAATTAAAATATTAATTAAATTATTTTATATATAATAATTAAAATACTGAAACTCTAAATAATAAATCTTAAATAAATTATAGATTAGAGTTTAGGGTTTAAGATTCGTTAAAAATTTAAGGTTTATGATTTTATGTTTAGAGTTTAGGGTTTATATTTTTGGGTTTAGGGTTTATAATTTAGGGTTTGGGTTTGATATTTAGAGTTTAGGGTTTATGTTTTTTAGGGATTGTGATTTATGATTTATTAAATGTATTTTTAATTAGGATTTGGGGGTTTAACATTTATTGTTCGGGATTAAGATTCATTAAATGTTTTAGCATTTAGTGTTTGAATTTTAGGGTTTAGGATTCTCTGAATAAATTATAATTTTTAATTATAATAAAAATTTATTTAAGATTTAGGGTTTAGAGTTTAAAATTTAGGGTTTATAATTTTAATATTTTAATTTATTATATATAAAATAATTCAATTAATATTTTAAATAAATTAAAAATATATGTGTTTATATGTAAAATGAAAAGAAAAAAATATAGACAATAATAGTGGATAAATATCACTGTTGGTGTTTGATATCACAAATAGCCTTGTGGCTTAGTGGTTAGCATGCCTTTCTCTTCCTTCTTGTTACCCTAAGTTCAATTCCCATTGATTACAAACTGCCAAATTTTATTATAATAAAATTAGGATTAAATTATAAAAATGTATGAATAACAGAGAGTGAATGTGTAATTATTCTATTTTAATTTTAACGGCCACGTCATCAGTCCGTTTGGTCTTTAACGGTCGATGGCCATTCTAATACCAAATTAATAGTTCACCGGTGTATTTGACGCTTTTTAAAGCATTGTGGTCAGATCGATACTAAACCCATAGTATGGTGACTATCTGTGTAGTTTACCCTTTATTTTATATGTTTCTTAACCCATTTTTTTATATTATTGATCAGATCAAGTTCGTAAATCCAGTAGCAATTTACTAGTCATACTTTTATTTATTTCTTTATAACCCTGTACTATCATATTTGCATTTCAGTTAGCAAGTAACTAATTATGATTCATTTCAGTTTATTAAAAATCATATACCTATCATGTTTCGATCTTATAAACAAATAACAATAACTAGCCATTTACGAACATATATCAATTAAACAGTATGAATATAAATCAATAGCAGGATTTACAAGTCATCTTCATACTTTGTTCTTGTAGCACTACAGCTTAACGTTTCATTTATCATGTATTCAAGTTCATTTAACATGACATTTCATATATGAAGATAAATCAAGTAGCATAGCAAATCTACTAGCATACATTCTAGTAGCTAACATTTCAAATGACACATCATTTAAAGTTGCTTAACGACTTAATCGTCGCGTATTTCATTAAACATATTTTTCAAGTGACATGCATTTCATTAAAGCATTATTTCAAATATATCACTTTCAAGTAGTTAGTTTTCATTTGCTTAGCAGTATCAAGTAACATGTATTTCATTTATTTTCATGTCAAGTAGCTAGCTTTCTTTAGCTTAGCAATATCGAATAGCATGTATTTCATTTATGTTTCTTATAACTTTGCTTTTAGCCTCGGTATTCAGTTAGACTAGGTAAACAAGTTACAAGATGGTATACTAAGTACCGGCAAGGTGATACACAAAGTATTCATGTAGGTGTCAAGACACCACAAGATATACACAGAGTACGAGTACACGAAGTACTATCAGTAGTACGCAAAGTACGAGTACACGAAGTACTATCAGTAGTTAGATACCCAAAGTATCCAACGATCAGGTGACTAACCACCCGAAAAGAAAGGTGACTTACCACCCCCTATAATACACAAGGTACTTAACATAAGTACCGAAGTACTGAACAATAGTTCACAAAGTACATAACCATGAGTACTGGAGTACTGGGCAATAGTGTACACAAAATACATAACCATGAGTACCGAAGTACTAGACAATAGTACACAAAGTACATAACCATGAGTACTCTAGACTCAGTTAGCAACCGAAGTTTGTATATCTTTGTTTTCAAGTATTTTCATGTTTTTAATTTATCAGATTCAAGTTCAAGTTCATGTATTCAAGTCCTTTAACTTTGATTACATGTTTGCCATTATAATTTTAAACTTTTACATTCAATTTCAAGGTTCATTTAAAAATCGTGCAAGCCTTATATCATCAATACAAGATTTATGCATGCTTTACATACCTTGTATCCTAGCAGCAGCTTGCCATATACATACCTTGGCATCTCCAATAATATAAGCATGATCATGCATTCATTTCAGAGCATGTTATCAAGCGTAGGCAAGTATGTAACATTTATCACATATTTATATTTTCATAGTATTCAAACAAGTTGTCCAGCAAATATTTCTTCTTCTCATATTATTACCAAGTTTATAATTAGTTCATTTTCATAGCAATTCAATTAAATCAAGAATTGGTTAGGACCTATGTCCAAACCCTAAGATAGCTACACTCGCCCATACTTCCAAGCTAGTTTTGGATGTCTCATCATTTGTTTCGATTGTTGGTTAGCTCACCCTTCTTCCCTTCACTTTGTTGTGCTCTTTGATCCTCACTTATACACACAATGATATATAAAAGATATTAGAATCAAATCAATACCTATTCATCTAACTAAGAGCACTAAAACATTAATTTTCCAAAACAGTTTTAATATTCTGTCATCTTCACTACCGTGCACTAAATCGGACATATATCACAATCCGTAAGTCGGAATTATGATTGTCATATACCGTTGGAAAGATATCGAATCCATCTAAATGACCATAATGGCCTTGCATTTTATATCCTATCCAATTAAAGCAGTTTATTCAATAAAGTTTCTCTTTTCAGTTTCTCGTAGGACTGGACCCAACTTCACTAAATCTCTTATATCTCACATCTCACAACTCCAATTGATGCACCGTTTTTTTTTCAATTAGACTAGACACTTAAGAGTACTTTCATGTCAATTTTCAGCCCCAAATTCATTTTATAATAAAAATGGGAGACATTAGAACCTACTGCCTAGAACAGGGCTTCAGGACTGCTTGTATAAACTTAATTTCTTGCTTCCATTGAGTCACTTAGATTAACATTTTCATTCATCCAAAACTTCTACAATGAAGTTAAATTAATTTAAATCAATTTTTCCAAAAAAATCTCTCAAATTCGACCTCAATCCTATCAAATTCGTGCATCCTAACCAGTTTCGTTTTCTAGCTATGCTAATGGACTGTTTTTGCTTTCTCTCTTCATTTTCTTGCATATAATCAGCAACCCTAACTTGCTAACTCATTTATTCTTGTTCTTAACACATTATTCAAGCAATAAATATCATAATCCAAGCTCCAAATATTTCTTACCAGCTTCAAAATTAAAGAGAAAATAAGAACACTTACCTTGTTTTAAAGTTGTTCCAAGCTTTCTCTAATTAGCTTTAATGACTTCTTAAGCTTCCATGGTTGATTATAATTCAAATTTGAGCTTCTTAGATCTCTAAAAATGGCTGAAAATTGAAAGAAAATGGAGCTTTCTTGCTCTTTTATCTACCGTGAAAAGAAGAAGAAGAAAGGAAGAAGAAAGCAAGAAAAAGACAAGTATTTTAGATAGTAAAAAATAATAGATTTTTATCTCATTTAAATCCCACTCACTCCTTGTAATTATCTTCTTCTTTTTTAATTTTCATTTATTTTAATCACATAATTTATATTATAATATCACTTTCTTATTTTATTTTCTTTTAATTGCAAGATGCTTGTTTTTTTTAGCTTCAATTAACCACTTGAAATGCTTTCATTAAGCTCTTCTTTAATTTAATTAAACCTTAAATCCTTTTTACAACACTCTTAATTCGAGCTATAATCGATCTAACGAGGTTTAATTTCAAGAAAGTACACTTAAAACGTTGTTTTACAATTCTCTAAACTTCCAATAAACTATCTAAATTTTCAATTGTTCAACGGCTTATTTATGCATTCTAACTCTAAGCTCGGTTGAGGATATTACATCGAATTCTCCTATCTTTGGTCCAGACACTTTTAAATTTTGTCCTTTTCTTTTTCAAAAGTTACACATAATATATCATCCTCTTTAACTTATTTTTTCACCCAAAAATTCTCTTTCTTGCAAGATCTGTGAGGAAAATTCAAGGTAAAGTCCATTTTGATTTTTTATGTTTATTCTTACATGTTTATTTTTATGAACGTTTTGAATTATTGTAGACTAGATATGTGTTATTGAGTTTTGTTAATTCAGCATGTTGATGTATTGTTTTTTTTTTTTTGTGTGTGTGTGTACGTTGACATATCACTCTTTTAAAGGAGCACATCTACAACGATTTTCTAAAACCGTATTAACTTAAGTACAATACCTTGATTTTAATTATGGGAATATGTATCCATATAACCTTATTGTAGTTGGTCTGTAACTCTATTCTACTTTATTTTGATATACGACATTTAAATCGTATAAAACTTCATTTATATTTTGGATTTGAAACTATTATGAGATTTTTATACGGTTAAACTAGAATTTTAAATAGAGGCAGAACAAAGGTATTAGGGGTGTTTAAAAATATTCGATTCGGTCGATCTGATTTGATTATCTATTGATCTAATTCGAAAATTTGGATATTCGATTAGATTTTTATTTTTGGATCGGATATCCGATCCGATTTTCAGTTTTCCAGATCGGATACGAATCACAATATTTCAAGTTTCGGATTATCCGAAAATTCAAAAATTCAAATTTTCATTAATATTAATCTTGTTATATTTAACAATTTAGTACTTGTTATATTCAAAATTTTTAAAAATTAAAACTTTTATAAATGTGAATCTTGTTGTATTTAGTAATTTTTTGTTTATTATATTTGGAATTCTAAAATTTTCATAAATACAACTTTCAAATTCGAAAAAATAATTTAATCAAATTATATTTTCGGATAATTGGATATCTGAATATGTAGATATCCGTTTTTTCAAATCAGATACGAATCATTATATCATCGATCTAAAAAAATAGATCCAATTCGATATCCGACAATGAACACCCCTAATAGGTATGGCATGTGAGGGTTATGGCCCCTACTAGAATTTAAAAAATTATTAAAAGGCTCTTAAATTTTTAATTGTTTTTTATTTAGCCATTTAAAAAAAATTATATTAAACTTTAAATTTTTAAATAATTTTAATTAAATCTCTTCTTATAATTTTTTAAAGTTCATATTAAAGCTCTCAAAATTATTAAATTTTTTAATTAAACTCTTAAAGTTTTTAAAAAATTTAGTTTAAGCCTTCAATTTGTTTAAAGATTTAAATTGACCCCTTCAATCTTTTACTCTTAGTTTCACCACCGATTTTAAATCAAATAAAATTTTATGAATCGAGTTAAAATAACGTAACATTTCAAATCCGACAAAATCAAAATATTACAAAAACTCTATAAACTATATTTTTTTAAAATGATTGTAAATAACTTTATTTAAAATATTAATGCATAAAAATTGACCTTGAAAAAATAAGTCAAATAAAATCATTCTCATGACATTAGAGAATAAAAATCTTCTATCTCTTTATCATGTCTTTTTTCATGTCTTATATTAAAAAAATAAAAATTAAATTCAAAACCTTAATCCTTATTTTTTACATTCTAAACCCTAAATTCTATACCCACCAATTTAAAATAAAAATATCAATAAAAACACATAAACGATAAAAGCTATCAAGACCCCGTGGTTGTATGAACCTGACCAGACTTTCCCTTTAAGATTTGCAGGATTGTTTACGAAACCATTAGCATCTGTAAGCTTGAACAAGTTTTCATCTCATTATCAACGTTATAACACGAATTACATTAAAAATAAATATTAAATTTTTTAATTATTTATATAAAAAAATAATTTATGATTAAAATTTAAAATATCGATTAAAAATTTTTAACAACCTAAAATTTATTTATTTTATTTAAAATTTCTCATGAATAGATATCTGTATTAAAACTTAGAATATTTTGAATTTTATGTTCTTTCAATGTTTTTATTCAAATTGATTTATGTGAGAACAATTTAAAAAAAAACTTAATAAACAATCAGTTCTTAAATTATGTATTTTGTTTCTTTTTTAGTCTTTAAATTATTTTTATTAAAATAAGTATTTAAATTATGTTATTTTTTTAAATTTTAAATTATTTATTAATAAAAAATCTTTATAATCTATTAACATTTTATTAATTAAAATAATTTTTTGACTTAAATAACTAATAGATTTAAAGAGACAAAAATAAAAGTTTAAGGATTTATTTTAATAAAAATAGTATAAAAATAAAAAAAAAAATATAATTTAAGGGTTGATTTTTCATTTAAGCAAAAATTTACAATAACTAGGTAAGAAATCCATAAGTCAAGGGTAATTGGGTAAAAGGACTAATTAATTATTTATATAAATTACAATAATTCTGTAAAAATAAATAATAAATAATAGAGGAGAGAGATCTAGAGGGAACGCGTTTGGATTATCATCTTATTTCAATAAAAATAAAATAAAATATAAAATTGAAAAGTACAACTCTAGCCATTTCATTTCTTCTTTGGAAACAATCAACAGAGACCATTCTGCTTGTTCTTGCCTCGTCCCCTTGTAATTTCTGTGCTGTTCTTGCTGAAATTAAAGGTAAGGGGAAAAAGAGAGGAAAAACCCAGGTTTTGTATGTTTATGCATCTGAATCTGATCCTTTATTTGCTTATTTCAATTATTGCACTGATTTGGGGGGGGGGGGGGGGGGGGTCTTCATGATTATCGTGGGAAATTATTGTTTTGGTTTGGAATTTGAATTCTGTTGCTTCCGAATCACAGATCCTTTTACTCTGTTGTTTGATTTTGGTAAAAGAAGTAGTATTTTTTGAGAAATTGTTTACTGTTGAAATCTAGTGTTCTTTGCGAAGACTTTGAATTCTGGAATTTTTTTAGTTCGGGATTCTTTTGTTTTTGTTGAATTTTATGCTGGGAATTTTGTTTAGAAAATTGTTTATGTAGATCTGCTAAATCATTCCAAAAATTAAAGGTTTGATCATTTAGTTGACTATAACTGGTTTTGATGATGATTATTTGTTGTTCTTGCTTGTGATAGAACCCTAAATTGAGAATTAAAAGAGGAAGAAGGAATTTGTGTTGAGGACAGGCGTGGAAGATAATGGAGGAAGCAATGGAAGCTAGGTACTGGTGTCATCAGTGTTCTCAAGTGGTTATTCCGGTTATGGAAATCGAGATTAAATGCCCCTTTTGTCGAGGTGGATTTATTGAAGAAATGGGCAATGGTTCAAGAGACGGTGCTCAAGACTTGGATTCTGACTTCCAATCCGATCGTGCGCTCTCTCTGTGGGCACCAATTTTGTTAGGTATGATGAGTAATCCTCGTCGCCGGAGAAGACTTAGACGTTTTGAGTTTGGTGAAGAGGATGGTGAGAATTCTGATGGTGAAGCTCGTCGTGGAGGTGATTCGAACTTGGGCCGAGAACTTGAATCCATCATTAGGAGTAGAAGAAGAAACTCTGCGACGATTTTGCAGTTGCTTCAAGGTATTAGAGATGGAATGGCATCTGAAACCGAGAATTCTGAGAATGATAGGGACAGGAATCGCGATAGAGAAAGGGATAGGGAACGAGACCGTGTTATTTTGATCAATCCGTTCAATCAAACTATCATCGTCCAGGGTGGTCAAAACCAAAACGCCAATCACATAGGGTCTATAGGCGATTATTTCAGTGGTCCTGGCTTAGATTTATTGTTGCAGCATTTGGCGGAAAGCGACCCCAACAGGTACGGAACTCCTCCAGCACAAAAAGAGGCGATTGAAGCCATGCCGACTGTCAAAATCAAGGAGAATTTGCAATGTTCTGTGTGCTTGGATGATTTCGAGGCTGGTATTGAAGCAAAAGAAATGCCATGTAAGCATAAGTTTCATAGTGGGTGTATATTGCCCTGGCTGGAGCTTCATAGTTCGTGTCCAGTTTGCAGATATCAAATTCTTGCCGATGAATCCAAACTTGATTCTGATAGGCCAAGGACTAGTAGCAACCGAAGAGAAAGAGAAAATGAAAGTAATGTTCACGTACATGTTAGTGGGGAAGAAGAAGGTGCAGGGGACGGGAGAAGCGGGAGAAGGTTCTCATTTCCATGGCCATTCAACGGCTTGTTCGCATCTGGATCTCAGTCCAGCAGAGGGAATTCGTCGTCCTCAACGTCCGGAAACACTTCTCAAACAGATGAGAACTGAGTTTATATGGTATTAGCATCCTGTTTGTTGTTCAATATGACTGCGATTTTTGCTTCGATATTCTATTCTCCCTTGCCTACTATGTAAAATAGTTACTTCAATCTTGCGAAAAAAAATGTGGTTTTTATTTCCTTTTTGAATTTCTGTACTCTTGTAGATTCTTGCTGTCTGCTTTCACAGAATTCTGAATTCTGAAATATTATGTAATCTTGTTTCTCTATACAATTTGAGTGTTTTTGCTGACATTTAGACAGAATCTAACCTTAAATTTCTAGCAATCCAATTGTGGATCTCCTGCCGGCATAAGAGAAAGAGGCTTCCGAGAACCAACGGAGATAACGGATATCCTGTTCCATTCGATCATGTCGAATGGAATGGTATGGTTGACTGATTCAACTATGTTCTAAATGTGAATGAAGCATGAAGCTTGTTGTAATGGGGAAGGGAAAGGTAAACTTTGATTGATATTTTCTAATGTTATGGTTGTTGATTTTGTTTATGAAGTATTATTATTAAAAAATGAATTATTGATTTTTCACATTTTATAAACATGTGGAGTATTATCTTTTTAATAAATTTTAGATTATTAAAAAAATAATTTGACTAATATTAAATGACTTCTAATGTTTAAATTGAATACCATACAAAACTTACATGTTGAAGCTATTTGGTACATCTTACCAACCATTCAACTCTTACCATTCACTCTCATTTTGTTTTTGGGTAAAAGACACCCAAGTAATTCGATGACTAGTTTATTTAAAAATTATATTTAGTTCCTCAATTTAACAATAAAGGGTAAACTACCCCAGTGATCACCCAACTATTTGGGGATATCTATTTTGGTCACCCAACTCACGAACTCGTCAATCAGGTCACCCAATTTTGAAACCCTACCTATTTGAGTCACCGCCCAACTCACGAACTCGTCAATCAGGTCACCCAATTTTGAAACCCTACCTATTTGAGTCACCGCCGTTAAAATTTTAACAGAAAAGTTAACGGTGATGACGTGGCAGTTAATAAAAATTAATAAAATTACACATTTAATCCCTCTATTTTATTTATTATTTTAATTTAATTCTAATTTTATTTATTAATTTATTTTTATTTAATATATTTTTCTCTCCAATCAGGTGATGACACGTGTCACTACCTGGTTGGTGAGAAAGTAAGAAAGAAATAAAAGTGTGGTCACTACCTCGTTGGTGAGAAAGTAAGAAAGAAATAAAAGTGTGATTTTGAGCTTTGGGGACTTGAAACCAACTATATAACATGGAAAGCAAGCATGCTAACCATTGGGCCAAGCTCTCATTTATGCAATGGTATTTTAGCGTAATATATTTAAGGTAAATTATCCAGTGACCACCCAATTAATTGGGTTCGAATATAATAGACGAATATTTTGGGACGAACTTATGGACACAAGGTTGTACACGTAGATGGGAATACAATTTTAAAGGGTTTGAATATAATTTTAATAAAAAATAAAAGCATATTTGATATTAAATATACGAATAAAAATATTCGGAAAAAAATCATAAATATTTAAATAAAAATATTCGAATAAAAATATTCGTATAATAAATATTCGAATAAAAAATATATAAATAAAAATATTTGTATAATAAATATTCATAAGTATTCGAATATTTTTATTCGTATATTTTTATTCAAATATTTATTATACGAATATTTTTATTCGTATATTTTTTATTCGAATATTTACTATACAAATATTTTTATTCATATATTTTTATTCGAATATTTATTATAAAAATATTTTTATTTGTATATTTTTTTATTCGAATATTTTTATTCTTATATTTAATATCAAGTATGTTTTTTTATTAAAATTGTATTCGAACCCTTAAATGTATAATGCTAAAATACCATTGCATAAATGAGAGTTTGACCCAGTGGTTAGCATGCTTGCTTTCCATGCTATATACCCGGTGGTGACACGTGTCATCAATCGATTGGATGATTAATTTTATTTATTAATTTAAAATTAGGATTAAATTAAAATAATAAATAAAATAAAAGGATTAAATGTGTAATTTTACCAATTTTTATTAATAGCCACGTCACCACCATTAACTACCACGTCACCACCATTAACTACCACGTCATTACTGTTAACTTTTCTGTTAAAACTTTAACGGCAATGACTCAAATAGGTAGGATTTCAAAGTTGGGTGGCCTGATTGACGAGTTTGTTAGTTGGGTGACCAAAATAGGTATTAAAAATAGTTGGGTGGTCACTGGAGTAGTTTACCCTAACAATAATTATAATATAATAGGAAAACTTTTTTTTTGAAATATATAAATAGGAAAACTTACTTAAACGTTGTTGTGCAAGTTTTTTCCTTAAAATATTATTATTAAAGTCAGATTTTAAAGTTAAAATCTTATTTTAAATAGTGATTTTTTTAGGTCAATAAATTAAAATAAAAAATAAAAAAATTCAATTTTAAATAATAAAATTTTTAAAAAAATATTAAAGTTAGTGACAAAAGATTATTTTGATTTTAACTAATTTCTTATTTTTTTTAATTCAATTACTATTCATTGTCAGATATTCATGAATCCGATTTCACTGATATTGTTCAAAGTGCAATATTTATGGTATTAAAATAATAATTTAAAGATTTATTTTGATAAAAAGATAGTTTAAAAAACTTAAATTAAAAAATATATATAATTTATGGGTTGATTTTTCGTTTAATAAACTGAAGAAATTACACATTTTCTGAAACAATAATTATTAACTCTGTTAATACTAATCTTATTTGATTCTTCTTCACTAATGCATCGATACTTTCACCTACAACAGAAAAGTCATAAAAGAACAGACCTGTTCATAAAAATCATAGTTTCGTGGAAAAAACATCCAATTTTTTAGGTCCCAAACATCATATCATGGCATAGTACTTGTGAACTTAATCACCCCTTTCTTCATCCAAATTTAAAACAACAAAAACGATGCTGCATAACACTACCAGTGCAACCCCCTTGTATCAGGGAATCTTCAAAAAATGACAAAATGTTTAGCCGGAAATCAGAGGAAAACACACTCACTTTGCGGTCAAGATCTTGATCACAGATGCAGTTCCGATACGATGCAGAGCAACGATCGAATCCCCTTTACGGCAGAGTCCCTTTGCCTTGGCATGCTGCACAGCAAACTCCAAAGCTTCCTCAGTTGTCTCTTCATGAGAAGCTCTGGCAGATCCAGCATATAAAGCTGGGATCAAACCGCGATAGACTAGGCTGTGCCTTGCTGGAGTTTCATCACTGCATGACCAATCGAATGAATCAGTCATGATCTCGGGGACGACAACGGATAAAATGGGCATTCCGGGCCTGTACTTGGCCACCAGCTTTGCAGTACTTCCTCCCCTGGTTAGGACTAATATAAGAGCAGCTTTCGCTGAATTTGCAGTTCTTACAGCTGAAGAAGCCAGGCTTTCTAAAGGACTCATTGGCACCGGTGAGTGTTCCATAATCCTTTTGAAGACATCTCCATAGTCAAGAGTGCTTTCTGCTTCTACGCATATTTTGGCCATGGTCCGAACAGCAAGATCCGGGTAAGCTCCAGCTGCGGTTTCACCACTTAACATCACGCAGTCTGTACCATCAAGAACTGCATTGGCAACATCAGTGGCCTCAGCCCTGGTTGGCCGGGGAGACTTTATCATGGATTCAAGCATTTGTGTTGCAGTGACAACAGGTTTTCCTTGGATGTTACACTTGTAAATCATCACTTTCTGAGCTAGAAATATCTTTTCAATTGGAATCTCCATTCCAAGATCACCTCGTGCCACCATAAATGCATCTGAATTTGCAAGGATGTCGTCAAAATTTGCTACCCCTTCTTGATTTTCGACCTGCAATATCATTTAGAAGGGGAAAAAACTATCACGACAGCTTCAGAAAATATTAACCCTGCCTATGTTAGATGCATGCATTATACAAATCTTCCACCCTAAGAAAATATCATCATTGGATCACATTATTATATGATTTTCTTCTTCAAAAACACTCAGCTACAAGTCACATCTAAAAATACTTCAAACATACCTTCGACATGAGAAGAATATTTTTAGCATGCTTCCCAAGCAGCTTGCGGACCTCAACGAGATCTGACCCTTTTCGAACAAAGGAAAGAGCAATCATGTCGATTTGGTTTGGAACTCCCCATTGCAGGATATCTTCCTTGTCCTTTTCGGTCAAGGTTGGGAGGTCAACGACAACCCCGGGAAGATTAACATTCTTCCTCTCACCAAGCATCGCTGAATTCTCACAGCGACAGTGAACCAGACCCTTTTCTTTGTTACAAGACAAGACAGTAAACGAGATTGTACCATCCGCACAAAGTATGACCATCCCTGGTTTGACATCCTCAGCCAACTTTTTGTAACTCATACTTATAAGTTTCTCATCACCCTTGATGGTATAATCGGTCGTAATGGTGATTTCTTGACCCTGTTTGAGCTGAACTTTCCCATCCTTTAGAAAACCAGTTCGGATCTCAGGACCCTGAAAGTTTACATACAAAAAAGCAGCTACAATTAATCAGCTTCACGGACATTGGTTGTGATTATACACAGAGCTCTTCCAATTCTCTATCTTTAGACAAAACAAAGATTTCTATGCAAGTTTCAAATCCGGACAAGTGTCTGATTCGGACAAAAAAGATCTTATGAAGAATAGTAACGATGGCTAATAAATGAGCAACATAAATATACCATTGAAGCATATAATCAAACACTTTGCTTGTTGCTAAGCAAACCATAGAAGCATACAGATTTAAACTTAGATCTAAGATCATACAGATGCTGGGAACAAGAAGAAACAAGAAATCAGATCCATTTATACAAGAAAACAAGCATGTTAAGAGGAAGTAAAGGTTTTGACTTTAGATAGGGTTTAAATAAACACGAGCCTTGGTGTCGAGCATGACGGCGCAGAGAATCCCGGTGTTGAGCATAGCGGCCCTGAGATTATCGAGCGTTTCCTGGTGGTATTCGTGAGATCCATGGGAGAAGTTGAAACGAGCGACGTTCATACCGGCCCTCAGCAGTTTCTCGACCATGGGAACCGACCTCGATGCAGGACCCAGCGTGCAAACGATCTTCGTCTTTGGTTTCTTCTCCGTTTCAAAAGAAAATCCTCCATGATTGTTATTCGTTTCCATTTTCTTCTTTTAGCAAGATCTTGATGATCAACCGAGTAAAGGTTGAAAATTTAGATGAGACCCAGAAGAGAGAAAGCGTCGTAGGAGACGACGACTCTGTTTTAGTATTTAATGTGGGAAAAATGAATAAAAAATAAAATTTACGGAAAGCAGGAACATGTTCCTTTCACAAAGCAAAATCGTGGGTGGATTTGTTATTTATTTGGGTAAATTATATAAATAGTCCTTTAATTTATTGAGTATTTTTTATTGAATTATAATTATAAAATAGTCTTTGAACTCTTGCACCATGTTTGGAATTTAGGATATCGTAAGATTGCAGTGGAGACAGATAATTTTGAAACTTCTAGGATTATCCTTGGAAATTCGAAAGCGCTCGTAAATCATAATATTGTGTTTAGCATCCGACAAATGCTCGAGCGTAAGTGAAAAGTGACGATTAACTATGTTTCAACGTGGAGCAAATGAGATCGTTGACATTTTGGCTCGTATAAGTCGAGAAACACCAATTGGATTATTCCGGCTTGATGAACCTCATGCAGAAACGACCTTTGTCTTGTTGAAGGACTCAATGATGTAGCTTAATATCTCTTTCTTCAGTATTATCAAAAGAAAGTAATTGTAGATCTGGTGCGTTAAAAAAATTAATAGAAGATGGTGTGTTGGTTAATAAAGAAATATATATATATTTATATAGTCTTACTCTCATCGCTCATTCGATCAGATTATACCTTTTGACGCTCATTGTAACACCCTGACCCGGATGTCACATTGCTCCAAAACCTGTATTTCAAAATTTTTTTCGAAAGCCCAATAATAAACCCATTAAAAACATTCGACTCGAATAATAAACAGAGTTACCAAAATACATATAGGGTTCGACAAAGTACTAGCCCACTAAATCTAATAAATGTACTCTGACAACATGGTCGATGCTGAAATCCAACCTTGATGGTGCTCCACGAACCGTCTTCACCTAACCTACGCACGAAAACACATTTCGAACGCTAAGCTACGGAAGCTCAGTGGGTACGCCGAACTCGGCCAACATCATGCATATCATAAGCAATAAAGCATAACATATAAAATATCGTGCATGATATGATGATCTAGCATGCTTGCCTACCACATGGCATAAACAATGTATAATAACACACACAACATATACATGTCAAAACAACAGCACAATGTAGTGAGGCCCGCTTCCACACAACATCGGGATCCTACACTACGAGCAGGGCCCGCGTCCACACAGCATCGAGACCCCATACTCAAGGATGAGGCCCGCGTCCACACAACATCGGGATCCTACATTTGGGATTTGAGGCTCGCGTCCACACAGCATTGGGATCCTCTAAATCCCATACTCGGAGTATCACATCAAGTATCTTCGAATGAGGCCCACGTCCACACAGCATTGGGATCCTACATTCGGGATGGTCTTCAAAATCATCACCCAGAATGTTCATCGGATGGCCTTCAACGTGTTGCAACACTTTTGGATATCCGGATTTCCATCAAACAATGACTCAAACCACACAACGATCCACCTAGGACCTCAATATCAAAGCATACCAAGACTCACCAAGACTTAGTCTTTTTGGGATTAAAATCATCAATAGTGGTTTAACAATTCTTTTCATTGATTAAGATTCATTAGGACCCTTAATTACCATTACCAAACCTCAATCTCTACTTAACTTGGAAAAATTACGCAGGGTATCGATACTCCTAAGTGGGGTATCGAAACACCCTGTATCGATACCCACCCAAAGAGGGTATCGAAACACTGGTATCGATACTAGTACTGATACCCTTTGACCAATTTTAAAGTCAACGAAAAGGAGAATATTTGCTTCGATACGGGTATTGAATCGAAGATGCCACTGGAGGGTTTGATATCGAAACCTGTATCGATACCCCCTCTCATATCAACCTAATTTTCCCTTAGGGGTATCGATACACGGGCCACCGGTATCGATACCCCCTGCACGAACTTGCAGGTATCGATACACGGGCCACCGGTATCCTACCAGTTTTTAGGAGTGCTTAGAGTGTTTCAACATCAATTTCATGCCACCAAACACATTAGTACGAAATTCACCATTAATGACCTCTTTCAAGCAAACCAAGCATACATACATGAATTCTATATGCTATGCATTCTACCATGAAGTGAATGATGAAATGAAGAGTTGGGAGTACCAACCTTAAGCAAGAACAGCAACAAAACAGCAAAACCCGAGCTCCAAGCTCAACCTCAAGATTTCTCCTTCCTCAAGCTTGATGATGGCTCTTCCACTTGCTTCTCTACAAAGGGAAGGGTAACAACAACTTAGAACCACTCTAAGATGATCCTTAAAGCTTAAAAACACTAACAAGCTAGGATTTATGCTCTCCAAAACAAATCCCGTACTCCACCTTAAACCCCCACTTAAACCCTTCTCTCCACCAAACTAACAATTTTTTAGCTTGTTTTATAGATCCTCAATAGCCCTATAACATCTTCTCTACCACAAAAACGAGATTCCAACCATAACTCTTAAAGATCTTACCTTTAGCTCTAACTTTTCTTTGCTACCAAGATGGAGAAGATGAAGAGAAAAGCTTCCCCTATATGACCTCACTCTCTTACACTCTCTGCAGCACACACACCACTCCCTTCTCTTCTCTTGCCTTCCATAAGAGAAAAGACCAAAAATTCCTTACTAAGACCTCTCTAACCCAACAACACACAAGCCCAAACAAGCCAAAGGCCCAACAAGCCGGGCCCAAAACCACCTAAACCTGGGCCCAAAATCGAAACCCAACACCACGGGTTAACCTGACACTCGGATCCAAAATCCGGGTCGTGACAGCTCATCCTCGTGCACTCTAACAACTTTGATCCTTAAAATATAAATATTTTATTTTGACATTTTTTAACCGTCACATAATAATCGTAGATTTTTATTGATTTATTATCATTTTAAATCGAATTTTTTATAACTTTTTATAATTAGAAGATTCAACAAAAATACCCTATAACCAATGGCTATTTATATAATTTATTTATTTATTTTATGGGTAATGTACATCAATAGTAAACTAATTATAAAAAATGACTGGTTTATTTATTGACTTCAAAAATTATGATTTTGTCGAATTAATTATAAAATTATCATGGGATGTTATAAAATAGTAAAACAATTCAGTTAATTTAATATCTTTATAATAGTTCGATAAATTTAATGTTTATTGTATAATAATTTGATAAATTTAATGACAGTTTTATAACTTTTAAAGCATTGGTGGCTCGAAATGTTATATTTTCTTAGTTTGATGACATTAGTGTATTTTTCTCTATTTTATTAAATTATATATTTTGATTTTGAACAGCACACGAGTCTTTTTATTGTATAGGACAACTGACACGTGTCAAGGGACACAGATTTTGGGCTTTTGCAGGATTCCGAGGTTATTGTTTATTTTGCCCCATGAAAAAGGGGACAACTGGAATTTCCAGAGGGCAAAAGCCAAGGTAGAAATTAGGTCTAATTATGAAT
The DNA here is from genome assembly GCA_035048815.1 of Abelmoschus esculentus. Classification (NCBI taxonomy): domain Eukaryota; kingdom Viridiplantae; phylum Streptophyta; class Magnoliopsida; order Malvales; family Malvaceae; genus Abelmoschus; species Abelmoschus esculentus. The sequence continues at coordinate 3,461,999 of JAUCBN010000064.1, read as the reverse complement.
TTCATCTTCTACTTTACAGAAATTGCAATTTAGTCCTTATATTTTAATAATCATCTTCGTACTTTATAAAGAAAAGAATGTGTTCGATTAGATGAGATATAAATATTATATATTTTTTTTGTCAAAGTTTATTTTTATTTTTATTTAGAGAGAAGTGATAGATTCAAGGAAAATGAATGATTTTATTAAACTGGAATCTAAAAATAAAATAAAAATAAGTGAGTAATTTTGATTAATCGACTATTAACGTAAATAAAAATATCTCATTTGGTACTAAGTTACCGAAGTATAATATTATTTAACATATTATATGATATATTATATTGTTTTGTTTAACTCATTTGATTATAATATAATTTTTATCTGTGGATTGATAAAAATAAACTTATATCTTATTAAGTTAACCTCGTAAAATATGTTTTTTTTACAAAACAATGTTGAAAAGTTTAATATTTTATTTATCTGTAAATAAAGGATAATTATTTGATATACTAACGATGAAAACTAATTTTTTATAAGCGTCTTAGTTTTAGGGTTTAAAGATTTAGTTTATGGGTTTAAATATGTAGGTTTTATATTTAGGGATAATACTTGAAATATAAAGTTTAGGGTAATAATTTAATATTAATAGATTAAAACCTAAATCCTCACCATATTATTCTAAAAACAAACCCCTAAATTCTAAATTTTAAACCCTAAATTCTAACAGTTGTGTTAATCGATTGATTAGATTGACCAAAAAGGGGTGAATTGATAATTAAAATTTTTGTTTGGAAGATTTGATGAAAAATGAAAAAAAATTGAGAACACAAAATTTATAGTGGTTCAAGCTTCAAAACAAACTCTATCCATTACTTTAGTTATCACTAAGGATTTTCTAACTAATTCACTAGAGTTCAACCTTTTTCTAAAGTTAAAGAGCTAACCTTTACAACAAGCCAATCTTTCTACCCAAAGATTGACTTAATCCTTACAAAGATTACAATGATTGAAAATAGGCAAAGAAAGTTTCTCTCACAACAAGAATATGCCCTAATTACAATTTAACACTCCCCAAATTCAATTACAAAGAATGAAAGTGAAGTACAAGAGTTGAGTGTATGAAATTTGACTATAAGTGTTTGGAGTTTGATTGGATTGCTTGGATGTTTGCTTAAGGTTCAATAGTTGTTAATGCTGCTTGAAATGCTTGATTTTATACCTTTTCATTGAATTCTAACTGTTGGGGTTGTTGAGAATGTAATTATAGACGTTGGAGCTTCATCTTCCCACCATAAATGTACTTCTGCAACCACCAGTATCGAAACTTGGGGTACTTATTTCAAAACGATACAAAAATAAAAAGAGACGTTGTGTATTTATTACAGAGGTTTCAAAATCATATGTCATGGTATCAAAATGGTTAGTTTTTAAATAAAATGGTGTATCGAAACGGCTAGAAGACCGTATTGAAATGTTTTGAAACTGTGACCCATCATATCGAAACGTCATTAGGGCTGTCTCGAAATGGGTCAACAAACATTTAAAACTCAACTGTCAACCAACGGTTAAAAACTTTTAAACTAAGATAGCCGTTGGGAAATTTTCAATGGTATCGAAACGCTGACTAGGCGTATCGAAACGCCTTGTCATTTTTAAATTACTTTTAAATAAATAAAGCACGATATCGATACCCCAATTGATTTTTTCGAAACACAACTTGACATACTCAAATCGTATCGAAACGCCCTTAGGGCCGTTTCGAAACGTCTGATAAAACTTGAAAATTTTAGTTGTAATTTGAAGGTCGTTTCGAACCCTGTTTTAGGTGTATCGAAACGCCTGAGAAAAACTCAAGAACATTCATCGAAATAAAGCTGGGTTTCGAAACCATTTTTGATGGTATCAAAACGTCTGAAGTAAAAACACTTAGAAACTTATTTTTATATTCTTTGTTTGACTTTAAGTTGTGTGTTTGACTTTAAAACTTAAAAATTTATTTCAAAATAGTCCTCTAACTTCTTTGTTATATTAAAATCAATTTTAGTTTTACACTAATCATTATCCATTATTTGTTAAATCCTTATACTTAAACTCATAAACTCTACACCCTAAGCTAAGCCTCAACCTTAAAATTAAGACGCTCCTAAATTTTTTTTAGTTTTCACCCAATATATAAGGTAATAATCTATAAATAAATGCATTTCTTAGTTAAATTAATTTTCATATCACCCTGCTTAAAATAAATAATCTGAAATTAGGTAAGATCAAAACTTTAATGGTCTCAATAAAAAACATATTTTTTAATATAATTTTAATTTTAATTTTGGATAATTTTATTTATAATGAGCACATAAATTTGTTAATGATAAAAATTCAAATAAATATTGTTGTGAAACATTAAAAATACTAAAAAAAATCAACAAGTAACATGAAAAATAAGGAAAAAAAAGTGTCATGTAAGTCTACAATTCAATCATTTATTTGAATAATAATGATAATAATAATAATAATAATAATTATATTATTATTATTAACAATTCAGGTTCATATATTTATTAACAATTAGACTAAATTTTCATAAACTAAGAAAATCGAGTTCTAACAAATTAAAACAAAATGGTTAATCATTTAATTTTCATAAAAAGAGGGATGAAATTCGTAATTAATCCCACAACACATATGCGAAACTTTATAGAAAAAAGAGAGCTTTTCCCAGTTCTCAATACAGATTTTGAACCGCTAAAAACATCTATTGTCTCCCTTGCTTCCTCGGCCTCAGACACGGTAACTGTCTGGTTTGTCAACAAACACCGATGTTAAATCAGTGGGACAAAGCAAACATCCACAAATACCATGGGTCTGATCCGAACCAGAGGAAAAACAAAGCAAGACCCATAGAATTATTCAGCTTTATTACTGAAAAACAGAGCCCCATGTTTAAAGAAGAAGACTTCTTCAAAGGCTTCACCTTTATTAATCCGCCAAGTGATTTTAATGTGTGGGGTGGAGGGGAGTGAAGCTTGGAAATAAGGTATTAAATGGCAGAACGAACTGTGAAATCTTCACCAGAGTTGTTGACGAGGACGACAATCGGACTTCTGACATAATGGAAACCGTCGGACCAAACTATTTCACCAAAATCGTATCTTCCTTCCGACTTCTTCAGTGGCTTCAACGTGATGTAATAAGACATTTTTCGCTTCGAATGTGAAAAAATCAACACCCTAGGCCATATCACCACTTCCACTCCATCGGGCTCCTTGGCCACGGCGAAATAAACCGCCGTCCTCCGCCATCCCACGATTGTTACCGTCCTTTTGATGGTGATGGGGGATTGGAGATTTGGGATGCTAATGGATGGATAATTGAGGTTTGCGTTTGTTTCGTGCACGTTCCGGCAGCTGGTGTCGACACCGGGACAGGGGAGAACGATTCTGTTTATTTGTTGTTCGGTGTATCCGATGTTGCAGAGGAAGATGATGTAATCACTGGTTTTCATGTCGTAAATAAGTCCTGGATCAACTGCTTTTAATGGATTTATGTGGCCTGCACCCATCTCAAATGGAGTCGAACCGGCTGTTGATCCACCGACAAGAATGCTGTCATCGGTCGTGTCTCTCGTATAAGCTGGTAAAGAGCAAAACAAAACCATTGTCATTGATTCATTGCCATTTACATCAATGTTTTATTCATGCCATGGGCCTTGTTTATTTGTGTACCTGTGGTCATGATAGCTGATCTAATGGCAGCTGGTGACCACTCTGGATGGACAGATTTGAGAAGTGCGACAACTCCCGAAACATGAGGGCATGACATCGATGTCCCCGACTGGAAATTCCACTGCACTGAGCGGTCATCGCTCGGCTGCAAAGTCGGAGGAGTTTGTGGAGGCCATGCTGCTAATATATTGATTCCTGGAGCAGTGATGTCTGGCTGCAGATACATAAAAGCCACAACATTACAAATTACAATTCAAATATATTATTATTGCCTTATGTTTGTGCCATACTTACCTTGAGTATGTCGGGTGATATTGTGCTTGGGCCTCTAGAAGAAAAGTACACGATGGCCGGTGCAGGTGGCTTTCCGATGATTGTTTTACTCGGTGATATCCGAATTACAGGTAGCCTAAATTCAACACAACTTTCATGTTAGAAACCCTTTCTGTATGATTGTGACAGGAATTCATTTTAAGACATTTACAATATGTATGTTAAAAGAAGGGAGAATAAAGATGCATAATATCTGTGATTTGGTTGAGTCAGATGAATTTTGTTACTTGTGGGATTCTGCTAGATAGTTTCCTATCATAGTCCCCTGACTGATGTCAACGTGCACCGTAGGGATATTATCGTCTACATCTGCGATTGGCTTGGTAAAGGGTTCTGCAAATATCAAACCCGATCCGTTTGCTCTCTTGACAGCTGCTTGTGCTATTTCGTACACTAGGCCTGGAGCGTAAAAGCATAGGACTACTCTCCCAGTAGCTAGTCTTTGTTTCCAGTTCCCCAAGCTGCATACTCTGAATATAAAATACAACACATAGTAATACGACGTAAGAGAACTTAGACACAAATGAAATTTTGTCAAATGATTAGTTCTTTGTACTGTTGCATACAACATTAGTACATATCACTCACCCATCAACAAAATAACTGACTGCATTCACCAGTTTTCCTTTGATTTCTTTGCTGATTATGCTTTGTCCCTGGGAATTAAGAATAAATCGGTACAAGTAATACAATATGCATGCAGTAGATAATTGTAATGGTTGGAACTAGTTGACGATTTAATGTCATTGCACCAACTTATGCAAATGCTTTAGATGATGTCTGGTTTGATCTATGTTCCTATCTGGTGAATGGGTTTCACAAGTGTTTTGGTATTTGTTGTTTCTCTCAAACACATCATGGCAGGATTCTGGATTATCTTTGGGAACTTTGTCTCTATGTTTGATTTTGGCATTTTTTCGACTGTTTCTATTTGTCAAGCATTGAACATTGTTATTGGCTTGTTCTAAATCTCTGTGTATTCTAATAAAAACCAGTTTCATTTAGGAACTATAAGTTTTGGCAAAAGATCATGTATGTTACTTACCATCATGGAGAAGTTACTGTTGAGGACTATTTCAGTTGGAAAACTTCGATCAATAGTTGAAGCAGCTACACAAAGGGACCACGGTGCAACATTTTGGACTAGAGATGGCTCTGGACCATCATTTCCTGCAGAGAATACTACGGTAATACCAAGTTGCATTGCATGGAATGAGCCGATATCTGCACTTGATGCGAAGAATGGGGACAGAGGAGGCGTTGCACCGAAGGAAGCTGAGATTACATGAACCCTGTCATGCAAAGCATCATCGAAAGCTGCTAAGATATCAGCTTCGGTGCAGATTCCTACAAGATTCAAGCCCCAGCATATTTTGTAGACTGCAATCCTAGCTCGAGGTGCTCCACCTCTAGCAGTGCCTTGACCAATGCCAAAGAAGCTTGCACCTTTTACTATAGACCCAGCTGCAGTGGAAGCGGTGTGCGTTCCATGACCAAGAAAGTCTCTCGCTGATCTATATTCAGGGTTACCACTCATGTTCAGAGCCCCATACTCTTCTTCAAAACCTTTGAGATAGTAACGTGCACCAATTAATTTGCGGTTACACACTATTGCAGGTTCAAACTCTTCTCCTTCAACACATACTCCTTTCCAAGATGATGGAATTGCTTCCATGACAGGTTTTTCCTGGAAACTTTCACTTTCTGGCCATATTCCTTAAAGATAGAAAATACATTATAGGCATATAAGATAGGATCAAACCGTCTCTATTCTCTTTCTTTCCTTTATACAACTATAATCTCAGTTTAATTTTCATAAAGAATTAAGCTACTAACTAGTGCAGGGAAAGAGTTTCTTTGAACTTGATAGATATAAACAGTGGAATTTATATATGCTGATTGAATACCTGTATCAAAGATCCCAACAACTACGTCGTGACCGTAGGTGAACTGTGTGGGAATAACTCGAGTTTCATCCAGAGTAAGGCCAACAAAATCCCAGCTTCTTGTTGTGTGCAACTTTAGTGTCTTGCTCCGGAAGACTGATACAACTTTGTCCATCCCTGCATGCAATATTTTCTTCTATTCATCAAAGCATTTCTTACTTAGAAATTTACTTCAGGAACTAGCAAGCTTTATATATACATAGTTTAGAAAAGGTAGCTACTTACTAGCTAAGGTGGTTGCTTGAGATGAATTGAGCTTTGCGGAAAAGCCCGAGAAACTATTGCTGTAGCTATATAGAATGGACTGCTTGGCATCTTCTTCACTGAAAGAAATTTAAGTTAGAGAGGAAATTGTAGAGTCAAAAACAAGTTTATCATATAAGACATGGTAAAAAATACCTGGAAAACACATCAGAGAGCACTTGAATATGAAACTTGGAAGTAAGGATAGGGTCATGAAATTGGTTGGTCCCTAAATAAACTATGTAAACCTGCATGGTTAAAACAATACGATCCAGTTTTCATATAAACAACATGAGATTAATCAGATATTGAGATTGTTGTTTAAGTGAAAGAAAAGGAATAAGCACTTTAATTACATGAGATGTGGCTGTTGTGTGAACAAAAGAAAGTGAAATTACAAGGGATAGGCCCCAGAAGGATTGAAGATGATAAGTAGCCATTGTCTCCCATTGAAGAATCATATTTTTGGTTTGGGGGTTAAATACTGTTGTAGAGTCTGTCATAATTTTGAAAAATTGGTGGCCGGCCAAAGGATCGATGGTTTTAGTGCGTATCTTCAAAGGCTTTCAAGGCTGCAACAACACTGACATACCTCTTTGAATCCATGATTATATTTTCCCTTCAAAGTTAGTTGAAAAAGATGAAATGAACTACCCCTATACTCTCCTCTCACCACCCTTGATTTTCCAACATGTCTAGTGTTGCACCTATATACATAGATGATCTTAGGTTAAAATTAAAAGTAAAGACTACCTTCATAAAGCTCCATCATATACCATGAATACCATAGAGGGCAATGCATGTGCCCTTCCATCATTCTCTAGAGTATAATACCTTTGCAATTTATCTCATATTCTGAAGGCATGTGTTTCATTTTGGAATTAGCTTAGAAAAACTTTCTGCTTTCCTACTAATGTAATACCCAGAAACTATACCTAAAGTACCTCATTGCTATTACATCATTGGAAGCAATGTAATTACGAGACTACCATAAAAGTTTTGGTCTTTCTACTTCACCTCAGCCACTGTTTTCTATGAAACCATGAATAATGGCTTAACCTGGTGATGCCTGGAAACGAGAATTTCTGTAGGTTATAGCCTGCTTTAGTAATGAATGCTTAGGCTTGCACCAAATTCTTTGTTTTGAGTAGAATAATTAAAGTTTCTTTATAATCCTTTATTTTCTTCTAATCCAAGTATGTGCTTCGGTTATACCCCTATACATGAAAGAGGGCAAAGCTTCAAAGATGAAGGAATGAACCTAACCTAGCAATGATCCATAAGGATAATTTCATCTAGCTGGTAATTCACTAACAAAAGCAAAAACATTAAGCACTCACGGAATCATTGCGTTGGTAGATTGTCGGCTAAATATTGCGTAAATTGTGTTCCAATCGTATTGCGTAATCAGAAGTTCATATGATCAAAAGCCTAAACTTAGGAAGCAAGTCTAATCTTCTGGTATATACTTGCATCATTTGGCCTTCCTCTTCATGAACACTTGGAGTTTTTTTACTGCTATACATCTTTTTTTCCTTCATGCAACATCAATCAAATAATGTAGCCATTGTTTTCAGTGGCAACACAGATAAGTTTATAATTCCTTGGGGAATTAATAGTAGCATAGCTCACGTAGATGAAAATGTTCACTTTTTTTTATCTTCTTTTTAGCTTGTGTAGATAAAATCATGAAAGATTAGGTGTTAGCAAGTAATTCGAATCTTTCAGCCTAATTTATGACCTTATTTTCATTATTGGTTAAAATGCATACAAGGATTGAATGGTGTTGTTGTCTATTGAACAAAATTCGGAATAGTTACTATTTTCACCATCTACATGTAGTTCAACCTCTAAACTAAATACAACCCCTCAAACAAAAAATACATGTTTCTTATTTACTAAATGTACATTTCTTGGCTGGATAGATATGAACCCTAGCTTTTTGCATGAATCCTGTGCTCTGAACATGAAAAACTGGCTATGGTAGAGTTGGTCATCCTGGCTGATATGCATACCAGGATTTTGATGGAGTTGGTCAATAGATTCAGCAACATCCAACGGTTCTGTTCGTCAGGATTTCACAAGCAAAGTCAAAACAAGGGAGAAAATGGTAAGATTTATCATGCATATTTATTCGAAATAATACGTTCTATAACTATTATCGAAGAAGTTGGTCCACTAGAAAAAAAACAGCATCATTTTCTGCTAAAAGAAGTCTAAAATAGGTTTACAACAAGACTTCACTTTCCTGCTTACCACTCCTCATTCCTAGCTGCCCTACACCCATGTACATTTATCTGGTTTATACCATATGTGTAGAGTTCCCATAGGTCACAAAGCGAGCATCGAAAAGTGGTCTTTGATTCGACATTTCGAGAATAACCAGTTCTGCCCTGTTGCCAGATTGGATCATGCAAGTGCAAATGATGCATTACTTGTTTAATTTGCTTAATCTGTTTTGGCAGGCGGACCTAAGTGGGAAAGCTTTCATTAAGAAACTAATTAGGTGTATTATATTTCAATCAGTTGCATATGTTTTTTAGGGACGGAGCTAAGATTGAACCTTAAAACGGGCCATGCCCGAGCTCTATCCTTGATGTTTTTACATTGTTTTTGTATAATTATATGGCTATTGATACCTTCTAATCAACCTATGCTTATAGCTTTGTGTAATTATAATTACCTCTATTTAAACCTTGTAGTATATTACTCCCCACTGCATTTTCCATGTTTTCTGCAATGTCATGCAGCAGAAGCCGGCAGTATAATAATCTTAGATGTAGAAAAGGAAAGAAAGGGACAGGTTTCCTGCACTTTTGGCTTTTGGTATTAAAATACCAGATTTTATTTAATATATACTGAACCAACAATATTGAAGGAGAAGGCTCCATTAGTGGGTTCAATGCTGCCACGGTCCACGAGCACGCCTGCACTAATTTTTGATGCTACTTTTCTCCCTATGTCACATTCAATCTTAGCTAAATAATGAGTAAACAAAGTAGACTAAATTATCGATATTTATTATTAATTTTTGATTAAATTGGTGTTACGAGTTAATCGGATATATTTTTTGACTAGTTAAAAAATATTAAAATATCATTTTCTTTAAACAATAAATGAAAAAAAAATATATGAAGTACTCTTGATATAGTTTACACAAGCATGTTTATTTTAGGGATTGATTTTATTTTAAGTAAGGTTTATGAGTTTATGTTTTAGGATTTTTGAATTTAAGGCGTAGGGTTTAGTGTTAATAATTTTAGGGATTGATTTTATTTTAAGTAAGGCCTATGAGTTTATGTTTTAGGATTTTTGAATTTAAGGTCTAGGGTTTAGTGTTAACAATATGAGTGCTTAGGGGTGATAATGAGCCTGATCGGCTTGCGAGTTACTCGGGCTCGATCAAAGTTCAGCTCGAGTGAGCTCGACTCAGATTCGGTTTGAGATTTTAACGAGCCGAGCCTACCTATGCTCGGTTCGAAAAGCTCGTGAACATGCTTAGAATAATTATATATACTACATATACACTAAAAGTAATTTATTTAGCAAAAGAAAAGCAATAAAATAAAAAAGGAGAAATCCACTAAAATAAATTAACAAAATAAATTGGACACTTTTTTCCTCTCAATATTGAATTTTGTTTAGGTGCTAGTTATGAGAAGTATTTTTAACGAGGTTCTATCTTTTATAGAAAAATATAACCAAATTGTCTATTTTTAGCCGAGCCCGACGAGCTTCGAGCCCAAGCCGAGCTCAATAATATTGTTTTCGAGCCGAGCCTCGAGCCCGAGCCGAGCCTAATAACACTATTTTTAAGTCGAGCCTGGCCAGGTTCGAGCTTAGCTCGTTATCACCCCTAAGAGTTCTAATTGAGTTAAACAATTTGTGAGCAGTTCAAGCTTGATATGGTCAAAACTGAATCAACACTCGATTCGAATTCGAGATTTGAACGAATCAGGTATGATCTAATTTGACTCGATAAGCTCGTGAGTAGTTTGATAATTTTATTTTAATAAACTAATTTGATGCACTTTAGAATTTAGACTTTAAAATTGCTTCACACTCTTTTGATTTTTTTAATTAATTTTTAATTATATTTGTATTAAGTTTTATATAAATAGTATTATTAGATTTTATATATATGTAAAAAAAGTAAAATAAAAAATTATGATGAGCTGGAGTAATAATTTTTTTAACAAATAAAAACAAATAAAATTTTATCGAATATTAAATCAAATCAAACATAAATTGAATAATCTTTGAGTTCAGTTAATCACCGTTTAACATTTAAAGCTTTAGAACCTAAATTTTATAATTTAGAATTTATCGTTAAATTTTAATTAATTTTTAGAATTAAATTAAATATTTGTGATTTTTTTTTCTTGTGTTTGAAATATTAACCTATATGTTATATGGAGTGTAAAACATTCTCTTGTATTCACATTATATATATGACAAGATTTAATAATGAGATATTAATTATTTACTATTGTATCGTATTAAATCTTTAATTTTATACGATTCGAACATGAATTAAATAAGAAATTCTTATATTAAATCAAATTAGACCCAAGTAAATATAATCAACAAAGCCTAGGGGTGTTTAACACTGACCTAATGGATATCCAGCGATTCAATAAATCTAATATCAATTCTGTATTATTATTATGTTTCAATATATTTTTTTATTTTTAAGTTATATTATAAGTTTATTGGGTCGCTGGGTACCAATTGAGTTAATTTTGAACACCCCTAATAAAACCCCTTATCTTATTTTTTTGGCTTAACTCAGTAGTAAGTGCTTAAAGTATACACTTTTTTTGAAATAGGTGCCTAATATTTTTTTTGACTGAAATAAGTGCCTAAATTATATATATTTTTTTGAGATAAGTGTCTAATGTATTTTTTGTCTGAAATAGGTGCCTAAAGTTTTATTCCCTTAGTATTTTAAGGTTTAATTTATAAATAAGTACCTAAACTATATATATATTTTAAAATAGGTTCCTAATATAATTTTTATTGAAATAAATGCCTAATTTTTTTCTTATAAGTAATTTATATTTCTTATAAGATGTAAAATTATTTATATATCATTGTTTTAATCTATTAAATTATTTATTATAATTGATTAATAATTTATTTAAATTTGATTAGTAGCTGAAATTATGAGAAAAAAATATTTTTTAACAACACTAAAATAAAAAAATAATTAAAATTTATATAATTTTATATTAATATTTTCAATTCTTTTTCGATACAATTATAAATGTAATAGGAATATAAGAATTTTTGTATATATTCCTCATGTGAACCGGCGGCATGTCCTTGCAAGTGAATCGATTTGTCTCATTGATGATTGTTGTGGAAAATATAAAAAATATTAATATAAAATTATATAAATTTTAATTATTTTTTATTTTAGTGTTGTTAAAAAAATTTTTTTTCTCATAATTTAAGAAGTTAAATGATTAATTTAAGATATAACTAATTTTATATCTTATAAGAAATATAAATTACTTATAAGAAAAAATTAGGTATTTATTTTAATAAAAATTACATTAGGCACCTATTTTTTAAAAAATATATAGTTTATGTACTTATTTATAAATTAAACAATTTTCTTTTAACATTGTTATCTTAAAACACTAAGGGAATAGAACTTTAGGCACCTATTTCAACCAAAAAATACATTAGACACCTATCTCAGAAAAAAATATATAGTTTAGGCACTTATTTCAGCAAAAAAAAAAAAACATTAGGCACCTATTTCAAAAAAGATGTATACTTTGAGCACCTATTATTAAGTTAAGCTTATTTTTTTATTTAAACTCCATTCGACCCATAGTTTTGGTTTGGTTTGAAACATGTTTAATGAGTAGACAACAAGGTCTGCTGTCACTTTCTTCTCGGCTCACCCTCCGCGCAGAATGCATCACCATCTATATAGGTAATGTAATTTTTTTTACATCAAACAAAAATATCGTTGGTATGCATAGAAGTTTAAATCTACCTTATTGTAGAAAGTTAATAATTATTTTAAATATAATTTATATTCGAAATTCGTGATTATTCTTTTATCGAGAAATCAGACAAATAAACAAAAGATTAAACAAGTAAGAACATATGATTATAACGAGGTTCAATAATATGTTTACGTTTTCGAGAAGTAATGAGTGTCTTATCTTTTTTTATTAACTTGATAATACAATTAGATTACAACATAATGAATATATAAAAATAATCCTTGTATAATTACCAAAAAACTGTACTTTATTTATCACAGTGGCGGATCCAAAAATTATTTGAAGATAGACATATATAAATTTCAAAATCTCAGGATAAATATGTAAATATGTAAAACATTAAATATGTAAACTTAAAGATTGATTCATAAAAATTAAAAATTTAAGGATAAATATGTAAACTTTGAAAAGTTCAGGGTGCCAGTGTCCATCTTACAACAAGGGTGGATCTGCCACTGCTTTACCAGTATATAAGTCATACTTAACATCTTTCTAACAATATCGTTTCTAAAGTATGAACTGAACTTCTCTTCTTAGGAGTATAATATGTATTGTCCGTAGAACTTAGCTACTCATTCGGAACGTGCGGCCTTAGACGCTACTTGATTAAATATCTACGTCTAAATCAACCTTGCGAGAACTCTTGTTCGACAAATGTCTTAACAAACCTTCAAGGCTTCTAGGATGCGGAAGCTTAAACAAGCACTTGAGTGACTACTAAAACAAAGAACTTAAAGAAAGAACAAAGAAAAATAGAGTAAATGCCTCATAGCTTTTTATTGTTCTTGAGGATGATTGTTCTTGAGCTCACACTCAACCAATAGTCAAGATCGATTTACATAGATGACTAGGATTAACCCGAAATAAATACAAAATCACTTATCGAAGAAAATTCTATCAAATCATATCTAATCACATTAATTCATAGGAAAATTTTCCTAGACAGTTGATCTCTCCCGATATGGTAAGATTCTCTTTTATCCTTATTTGATAAGTTGTCTCTTGCCATATCTAAAACGAGCTTTCTAGCATTGATCTCCAAGTGTTGGACAAAGTCTAGTGGTCTTGGTAAGCTCGATGGAACCTCGATGTTAGATTTATGCGCGACTGTCACGGACTCAAATATGTGGGATGTGACATTATATTTAAAATATGGATAAATAATTATTTTTTTTATAATTATTAATATTTAATTTATTAAATTAATTAATTTAAATCAAATATTATAAAAAATATTATAATAAAATTTTTAATTTTAATTAAGGGATCTAATATCTGATTTTCCTAAAAAATAGTTGGGGTTGATATAAAATTTGAACTAATCTTTTATAAACCAAGTTTGGGTTTTTAATATCTTATTTTCCTCCAACAAGTTGGCGATGATATAGAGTTTGAATTAATATATTATAAAAAAATATGTCATAAAAGAAAGAATAAAATAAAGTGACCTTGTTGGTAAGGTTGTTGGAAGGTTTAGTTGATGGAGAGTCGGTTGGTAGAAAGTAACGGTAGTTGTTGACCTAGGAATTTCAATCTATAGATTTGTCGGCACTCCTTACTTAAAAAATTGTGTAGGATTTATTGGACGTAAAGTTATATAAGCAGGGATTAAGTCAGTATTTAAAGTTAGGGTTAAAATATAAATATTAATAAATTTATAATATTATTTTTTTTAAAAATTAAATAAAGAGAAAAATAAAAAAATCTTTAAGAGTGGGTGATTGTCTTTCTCCAGTCTTATATGGTTTCATCTTTGCATATATGCAGTATATTTTTATATATTTCGATAAAAATCTTCTTAAACTTAATCGAAAGAAAAGAGTACACATAAAATTAGTATAAATAACGCTATTACAATAACGATTTAAAGGGGTGCAAATCGTATGTCCCTTAATCGTGTCTTTATTTTAAATTAATGGGTTTAAAGTTTAGGGGTTATGATTAGGGTATAATTTAGGGTTTATGATGTAGAAAATTAAGGTTAGAGTTTAAAATTTAATTTTTTTTAAATTTTAATAGAAAACATAAAAAAATACGAAAGTTTTAATCGATTTAAAGGGATAACGATGGATCAACTATCATATGGAGAAATATAGTAGTGGATAAACTATTACGATAACAATTTAAAGCAATGGCAATGATATTGGCTAGGGTGAGCATTCGGTCAATTCGGTCGGTGGCTAAATCGAATTAATCAAAATTGAATTAACCAAAATTTTTAAAATCTTAACCGTTAACCGAACCGAATTTTTTTTAGCCGAATTAACCGAATCAAATTATTTCGGTTAATTAGCCGAATTAATTGAATTAACCGAAATCTATTATAAATTTTGGTTAAATTACATAATAGGTCACTTAATTAAGCTAAAATAATTTTTTAGTCACTAAACTTTTATTTTATACTAATTTAATATAGAATTTAGTGACCATTTTATAATATAAAAAAATAATGAAGATTTTATAATATTTAAAAAATTAAATAACTAAAAATAAATATATATAATATTTAATATATAATTTCGGTTAATTCGGTTAATTCGTTTAATTAATCGATTTCGAACCGAATTAATTGATAACTGAATTATCAAAAAAAAAATAATCGTTAATTGAATTTATCAAAAATTAACCGACCGGATTAACCAAAATAATTTTAGTTCGATCGGTTAACCGAATTAACCGAACCGAATGCACACTCCTAATATTGGCCTCCATAATATGTAAACTTTAAAATATAGTGTCTCAGTTAGGTTTAGAAAAAAATATTTTTTAGAACTGAAAAAAATATTTGATAAAAGAATATTTTAAATACATAAAATATGAGAATATGTTATTAAAGTATCATAATAAAGATGAAAATTATTACATTTATATAAATTTTGACCAAGACAAGAGATTTATTGTATAAAAATATTTTTGTGTTTGTATAAATGAAATTTTTTATCACGTACGTTAAACACCGTTAAACATTATTAATATTTGAATATCTTTAAATTGATTCATAAAAATTAAAAATTTCAAAAGATTCAACGTATAATTATAGATTATTTAAAATAAAATTTTAATTAAATTATATATATATTATTTTTTAAAATAATTAGATTAAATATCAACCTTAAATCTAAAATGCTAACCCTAAAACCCTAAATATGGTTTAGAGATTTAGAGTTCAAGGTTTATGATTTATGGTTTTAGCTTTAGAGTTTATGGTTTATGATTTATAGTTTTTTTTTCATCCTTGTCCTCCTATTTAAATTTTTAAAATTTGATTTATTTGTAAATTTGTCCGCTTTCATACATTTATGTTTTCCTTAGACTCTAAATCATGGTCCCATCCCTAAGTTTATGGTTTAAGATTTTGGAGTTTTGGGTTTAGGGTTTTATAGGTTCATGTTTATGATTTATTATTTTAGATTTAGGGTTTTAAGATTTAGAGTTTTATGATTTTATGTTTAGGGTTTTAGGATTTAGAATTTTAGCGTTTAGTGTTTAAAATTTTTAAATTGACTACGATTAGTATTTTATCTAATTATTTGAAAAAAATAAAATAAAATATTTAATATATATAGAAATTAATTTAATTAAAATATTATTTTAAATAATTTATAATTATAGATTGAGTCTTTTAATTTTTTATAAATTAATTTAATATTACTTAATGGTATTCAATACATATGATAAATTCATCTTACATAAATTTAAAATTCACGTGAATTCATTAAATTAAGAAATAAAAATTCTTGTTTTCAAAAATATTTATAGTGAAAATAATGAAAGCATGTTGTGAACAAAGTAAAGAACAAGAATAAAATAAGAGAATAAAGATGAGAGACAAAAGAGAGAGATTTTATTATATTCTCAAAGTAGAGTTGTGTACAATGCTTTGTCCAAAAGTTTATATTTATAGGCATAAGATGGAAACCCTAATTCCAATGGATATTAAACCCTAATAATAGAGCCCATTAAACTTTAACTTAATATATGGATATCTACCATGAATAAATATATTCATAACACCCCCCTTAGATATCTATGAAGATAATGTACTTCGTTAAAACCTTACTAAGATAAAAAACTATGGGAAAAAATCCTTAGTGAAGGAAAAAGAGTACACATATCTTTGATACGCATAACATGTTGCCTCATTAAAAACCTTACCAAGAAAACCCATTGGGACAAAACCTCGGTTAAGGGAAAAAGAGTGCAACGCGTATTTACTCCCCCTCATGAAAATATCATATAAGATTTTTGAATCTTCATAATTCAATATTGGATACAATCTTCAAATGTTGAAGTAGATCATGCATTAGTGGATAAATCTTTCAAATCATTGCTTGAAATGATTCATTGAATACTATTCATCTAAAAATCATGAGGGACGAAACTTGAAGAAATATGTTTCGTTTTATCATATTTGATATATCCACCTTGAGATATAAATTTTGTATTATCTCTGTACAAGATAGCTTACATCTTATCTTGTGAAAAACATTCACATATCTTCAGGATATGTTTAGCCAAACACATATTTCGGCTTTGCCTCATGCATAAAAATTATTTAAAGGTAATGATCTCGTATCACTTAAATAATATTTCTGGATCAACTAAGATATAATGCTTCCAAATCAAATAATGTGTATATTGTGCTTTAGACCAAGAATATCATTACCTTTTTTCGTGAGGCGAAAAAAATCTTTGTTTACAGTAAGAGACCTAGCAACAACCATAAGGGTGATCAATAGATATGAATGTAAAGTCTCTTTCAATATTTTTCTGTATGTCGATTGATGCACAAGGATTTGAGGAGATCTCTTCACGAGTCTCAACGATATTCAAATCACCGATATACGCAACAATAAAAATTCAGAGCTAAACCTCTTAATAAAAATACTCGGGGGAAATAATTCATATAGCATTATGCTAATAAGTATTCAATGAGGCGATTATACCAAATACGCCTAAATTGTTTCAAGCCATAAAAAGATATACTCAATATGATTGAATAATGTTCTCGAGAACTTGAATGAACTGCTTATGGCAATCTAAATCTTTCCGAAAGTTTCATATAAATATTACTATCAAGAGGCCCATTCAAATAGGATGTAACAACATCCATTAAACAGAAACTGAATAATTTTATTTATTGTCAGACTGATCAAAAGTAGTTGCATCCACCACCAAGGAATAAATTTTCCTCATAATCAATTTTATGTCTTCGTGAGAATCCTTTTGCAACCAAATGAGCTTATATCTCATGGTTTCACCTTTTGATCTTTCTCACAAAGGCTCGTTTATATCCACGAGCTTTACATATTTCAATGTACGAGCTATAGGCCCAAATACTTCTCTTTTCAAAAGGGACTTTAGTTTTGCGTCAATTGCCTTTTTCATGTTGGTCAATCATTTCTTTGTTTACATTGCCCAATTGACAATGATTCATGATTCACATCATCAAATAAAATCTCTAGTGCTATATTACATGCAAATATATTAACGACGTCGATTTAATTTCAGTTCCATTTATAACTAGATATGACATAATCTATTGATATCTCTTTATTATTAGGTCCCTGATTCATGTCAATGTCTCTGTTGGAGACCTTTTAATCTCTTCTAGAGATTTTCATAATCATTGATTCCTCGATCAGACCATCATAAAATATAACTCCTTTTCTTTTTTGAGTATCTCTTATCTTTGGAACTTACTTGTCTACTACGCTTTAAGCGTAAGTTAAACTCATTAGCAACTAGAGTTTGTCCTTCCATGACATCAAATTTAATCGAAGCATTTATAGATGGTATACGTGACTTAGTCACTCTTTTAGGGTCAACAAAATCATTTGGCAATTGATTTGCTAAATGAATTATCCATTGAACTTATAGTTCACATTGTGTAGTACGTGGATCAAAAAGAGAAAATGATAATTCATTCCAACTTATTTCTTTCCCCAGCTATTTATTTTCTCCCCCTAATGTTGGGTAACCTGACTCATTAAAATGATAGTCAATAAATCGGGTTGTAAATAAATTCCCTATCAGAAGCTCAAGATATTTAAATCTGATACATATTCCCAACAAAACTCATCTTTGTGCGTTGTGGTGGAGCAATTAGAACATGTATCGCACAAAAAAAAATCTATGATGAGAAATATTTGGTTCCAGACAAAAAACTATTTGTAATGGGGAGAACTTATGATCATTTGTTGGCTTGATGCGAATTTGTGATACTACATGTAAAATTACATGTCATCAACATTATCAAGACTGATTGTCTTTAGAAAATAATCTGTAAAATGTGCTCGTAATTTTATCAACTGAGCAAGTAGCCTCGCAAACACCAAGTTGCGGGTTAATAACAATGATACATATAACCATCTAGTCGATGCATCGATAAAAATCGTAAAATATCTATATGATCTTTTCGAAAGGGGTTTGAGTCCATATATATCACCATGTATCCGTTCCAGAAAATTAATAGCACTCTATCTTAGATGTTGATGATTGAATAATCAAATTGCTTTCATAGAAAGTATCACGTGAAATATTACCATGAAGAAAATCTTAGTTCTTCTATAAATGACCATATGAAAGTGTCAACAAATTTTCGCATCATAATTGAATCGGGATGGTCTAACCGGTCATGCCAAATAAAATTATTAGTAAACATCTAGTTTACAATAACATGAGCTTCAATTTGTACTAATTCTTATGTAGTACAATATGGATGACAGTGCATGTAATTTTGCCAAGATTTTATTATTGCCTTGAGTTATACTCGTAATATTGAGATAGTCAACACCCCTTGACTAATATTCTCAATATATTTCTGCAAATATCTTTAAAATTCAATAAGTCTCTTTGCGACTTTGATGAACATAATGCACTGTAAATATGAGATAAAGTCTCATTTGGCAATAACATATTTGCTCAGTCGGAGCTTTCTGTGATATTAGTAATTTCGGATATAGTACTCATATTATTCCTTTGTATTTAAAATGGGAAAATATGCATAATTATGCACCTTTTAGTATGTGCTTTATTTCATTCACTTCGGAAAATAAAAAATATGTGCTTTGTATCATTCACTTCGGGGAATGAAAAAATATTAAAAAAATAGCACATCATATCAAATCGGATCAAAGCTAAGCTCTCAAGAGCTTTTCTGAAGCACTGATATTTTAGTACTTTGAGATATAGTACTAAAGGGAAATAATCATATTCTTTTAAAGAAAAAATTAACATAAAAGATAAATAAATAAAATATAAAGTAAGTTAACATAAATAAATAAATTAATATTAAACAAAATAAATTAAAGATCAATTATTTCATTTAGAATTTATAAAGGAAATAAATGGCGAATTATTCCATTCAAGGGTTATGAGAAAAATTATCAATATCCAATTGAGTTGGATCAATAACACCATTATTTTTGCCACAAAGAAAATCTGTTTATATTTTCTTTAATTTACCATTCATGATTATAGATAAAGTCCATAATACTTCGGCGTTTGACAAGTACGAGATCAATGGTTTGTACCATTGCATTAATAACATAAAGATTTTGATATGATTTCTATCATTCTTTTCATCTTTATAATTTCAGTTCTTGTAGATATAAGCATTCTCAAAATAATCATCTTATCCATGTCTATTTTATGATCTCAATCATGACCACAATTACTAATGTGACATTTGTTCTTTCTGCTATAAAATATCACATTCACTTCAGGGAATGGAGTGGAGAATGATAGGTATTTAAAACCCTTGTATGATATTGTATCTGTAAGACAACATTAATGCGTGAAAAGTGGAGTATGTTTTTCTAACATATCCTCATAATGATACTCTGGCATATAATTGAGTTTTATTCACTAACCATATAGTGAATTATCACGTTTGCATCCACTTCAAGAAATGAAACAAATTCAATAATCGCATGGAATAAACATCATGCTTGCATTCACTTCAGGGAATCAAATAATTACATGGAATAATCATCATGCTTGCATCCACTTCAAGGAATGTCATAAATCCAATAATCGCATGGAATAATCATCATGCTTGCATTCACTTTAAGAAATGTCATAAATCCCATAATTGCATGGAATAAGCATCATGCATGCATTCACTTCAGGGAATGCCTCCCATAATTTTTTTTTTGATCAAGACGATTTTCGTAACTTAAACTTGGGAGAAGTCTATAGTCGAGTTTTTCGACACAAAAAAATATTGCTTCCAAGAATATAGACTTTATAATATTCATACTATTAAATAGTAATTGATCAACCGATATATATATATATATTCAATATATACAAGGAACAAAAATTTAATCCTTATACGCGGCGTTGTTAAACCAATTCACAAGGTCCTTTAAAAAGAACCTCATTTGAGACCAATAGCCTCGAAAAAAGGGATGTCCAGCCAATATACTCGGATTAAACCAACATAACAAAGAACATATTAATTAATTAAAAGTTTAATATTTGTTCTAATATCATGTAATACTTAGAACATGATTAAAACATAAACTTTCGTCATAATAATAAAATAAACAAATATTGGTTATAAATAAAGACAAAAAATCTCAAATTAAATAAATAAAACATACCGAACTTTCTACTAATTTGAATATATGGAAAGTTTAATCACCAATATTTTGTTAAAATCTTTTTTCGGGAATTGTCGACAAGCACCACGGGAATTTAGTCACTTTATCGCTACACGAACACCAAACAACCAAAGATTTTTAATAAATTAAAAATCAAATCAAAGATTAAGAGAGAAAAATAATCGGTAATTAAAATATAATTGAGGGAGAAGAACTTATCTTTGATTTCTGTCAGTAACAAATTCTTTTCAATAACTCCTTCAAGATTTGAACGATAAATACCTCCGATGGTTAGAGTCTCGTGCTGATAACGTGTTGTGAATAAAGTAACGAACAATAATAAAATAAGAGAATAAAGATGAGAGACAAAAGAGAGATATTTTATTATATTCTCAAAGTGGGGTTGTGTACAATGCTTTGTCCAAAAGTTTATATTTATAGGCATAAGATGGAAACCCTAATTCCAATGGTTATTAAACCCTAATAATAAAGCCCATTAAACTTTAACTTAATATATAGATATCCACCATGAATAAATATATTCATAACAAAGTAATTTTTTTTTAATTTCACATATTTTCATTTACTTTTATAAAATCATTTTAATTTTCTTAACAAAACATGTTCTCTTCATTGTTTTGTATTTTATATTTTACAAAAAAATAGCTATGTTTGGTGAAACCAACAGTCTATTTTATATTTTAATTTTGCATATTGAGTATGTACTATTCTTTATTTGAAAATATCAATTTTTTTTAATAAAGTTAAATTTTATCTTTAAACATGACTACAATAAAACAGGTAAAGAAAACCATTTTAATCCCTACATGTATATTTTTTATTAATTTAACAATTTATATTTAAAGATGACAAATTTTAAGATTCAATTGGATAAAAAACTATAAACTAAAACAATGGAAAAGTTATTTTTGCCTTTTACAAGTTGTTAAGTAAACGATTAACGATAAAATTAAACAAAATTTAGTTAAGAGATTAATTATTGAAATTATCGAACGATCAATAGAATAATTAAGAGAGGTGAATTGAATTTTTGATTTGACGGGTGAATGACTAAGTAATAAAAATTAAAACATGAAAATTTATAATGGTTTGACTACACAACTTAGTTTATCTCTACTATCTTTAGCTGTCTACACTAAGGACTTTTTCTTTTTAAATTTATTATTGTTATGAATATCTTTATTTATGGTAGATATTCATATATTAAGTTAAACTTTAATGGGCTTTAGTATTAGGGTTTAATACCCATTGGAATTAGAGTTTCCTTCTTATGCCTATAAATATAGACTTTGGACAACATTGTACACAACCCTACTTTGAGAATATAATACAGATCTCTCTCTTTTGTCTCTCATTTTTTTCTCCTATTTTATTCTTATTCTTTACTTTATTCGCAACACGTTATCAACACGAGACTCTAACCAATGGAGGTATTTATCGTTTAAATCTTAAAGGAGTTATTGAAAAGAATTTCTTACTAACATGAATCAAAGATAAGTTCTTCCCCTTTATTGTATTTTAATTATTGATTATTTTTCTCTCTCAATTTTAACTTGATTTTTAATTTTTGAAAATCATTGGTTATTTGGTGTTTGTGTAGTGATAAAGTGAATCAATTATCATGGTTCTTGTCGACAATTCCCGAAAAAGATTTTTACAAGATATTGATAACTAAATCTACCATATATTCAAATTAGTGTAAAGTCCGGTATGTTTTACTTAATTTGAGAATTTTATAAGCAATATTTGTTTATTTTATTATGATGATGAAAGTTTATGTTTTAATCATGTTCTAAGTATTACATGATATTAGAAAAAATATTAAACCTTTGATTAATTAATATGTTTTTGTTATGTTGATTTAATCCGAGTATATTGGCTGAACATCCCGTTCTGCAAGGCTACTGGTCTCAAAGGAGGTTCTTTTTAAAAGACCTTGTGGACTGATTTAATAACGCCGCATATGAGGATTAAATTTTGTTCCTTATATGTATTTTATATATATTGGTTGAGAAATTACTATTTAATAGTATGAATGTTATAAATTTTATATTTGCTTGAAAGCAATATTTTTATGTCGAAAAACTCGACTATAGACTTCTCTCAAGTTCATGTTACGAAAATCGTCTTGTTCCAAGAATTTTTATGGGAGACATTCCCTGAAGTGAATGCATGCATGATGTTTATTCCATGCAATTATTGGATTTATGACATTCCTTGAAGTGAATGCAAGTATGATGATTATTCCATGCGATTATTTGATTTATGTCATTCCCTGAAGTGAATGCAAGCATGATGACTATTCCATGCAATTATATGATTTATGTCATTCCCTAAAGTGAATGCAAGCATGATGTTTATTCCATGCGATTATTGAATTTGTTTCATTCCTTAAAGTGAATGAAAACATGATAATTCATTATATGGTTAGTGAATAAAATTCAGTTATATGCCAGAGTATCATTGATGAGGATATGTTATAAAAATATATTCCACTTTTCACACATTAAAGTTGTCCTATAGACACAACAATATCGTGAAAAGGTTTTAAAGACCTATTGGCTCCACTCCATTCCCTGAAGTTAATGTGATATTTTATAGCGGAAAGAATAAATGCCACATTAATAATTGTGGTCATGATTGAGATCATAAAATAGGCATGAATAAGATGATTATTTTGAGAATATTTATATCCACAAGAAATGGAATTATAAAGATGACAAGATTGATAGAGATCATATTAAAGTCTTTATGTTATCAATGTGATGATATAAACCATTGATCTCGTACTTGTCAAACGCCGAAGTATTATGGACTTTATCCGTAATCATGAATGATAAATGAAAGAAAATATAAACATATTTTCTTTATGGCGAAAATAATTATGGCATTGTTGATCCAACTCAATTGGATATTATTAATTTTCTCATAGTCCTTCAAGAGTATAATTCGCCATTTATTTTATTTCCCTTATAACATCTAAAAGAAATATTGATCTTTATTTATTTTGTTTTATGTTAATTTATTTTTATTTGCTATTTATTTATTTTATATATTATTTATTTATGTTTTATGTTAATTTACTTTAAATATTATTTATTTACGCTTTATATTAATTTATCCTTTAAAGAATATTATTATTTTCGGAATAAATATACAATGAATTGTGGTTATTTATGCTTAGCAAACAATGCAAGTACTCATACTATTTAAACATAAGAAATATTTTCCCATTTAAATACAAGGGAAAATGTGAGAACTATATCTCAAAGTATTGAAATATCAATACTTCGGAAGAGCTTTTGAGAGTTTATCTTTGTTAGATAACCGATTTGATATAATATGCTATATTTAATATTATTCATCCCCCGAAGTGAATGGTACAAAGCACATATTTTTCATTCACCGAAGTGAATGAAATAAAGCACATATTAAAATGTGCATAATTATGCATATTTTCCCATTTTAAATGCAAGAGAATAATGTGAGTACTATATCCGGAAGTACTATTATCATAGAAGGTTCCAACTAAGCAAATATGTTATTGCCAAATGAGACTTTATCTTATATTTACAATGCATTATGTTTGTCAAAGTCACAAAGAGACTTATTGAATTTTAAAGATATTTGCAGTAATATATTAAGAATATTAGTCAAGGGGATGCTGAGTATCTCAATATTACGAGTATAACTCAAGGTAATACGAAAATTTTGGCAAAATTACATACACTGTCATCCATATTGTACTACATAAGAATTAGTACAAATTGAAGCTCATGCTATTGTAAACTAGATGTTTACTGATAATTTTATTTGGCATGACTGGTTAGACCATCTCGGTTCAATTATGATGCGAAAATTTGCTGACACTTTCATGTGGTCATTTATTGAAGAACTAAGATTTTCTTCATGATAATTTTTCATGTGATACTTGCTATGAAAACAATTTGATTTTTCAATCATCAACAGCTAAGATAGAGTGTAAATCTATTAATTTTCTTGAATGGATACAATGTGATATATTTGGGCCTATACACCTTTCTTAAAGACCATCTAGATATTTTATGATTTTTATCGATGCATTGACTAGATGGTTATATGTATCCTTGTTAATAACCCGCAACTTGGTGTTTTGCGGCTATTTGCTCGGTTGATAAATTACGAGCATATTTTCTAGATTATTTTATAAAGATAATCGGTCTTGATAATATTTATGACATGTAATTTTACATGTAGTATCACCAATTCGCATCAAGCCAACAAATGATCATAAGTTCTCCCCATTACAAATGGTTTTCGGTCAGGAACCAAATATTTATCATCTTAGATTTTTTTTTGTGCGATATATGTTTGAATTGCTCCAACACAACACACAAAGAAGAGTTTTGTTGGGAATATATACTAGATTTAAATATCTTGAGCTTCTGATAGAGAATTTATTTACAACCCGATTTACTGACTATCATTTTAATGAGTTAGTTTACCTAATATTAGGGGGAGAAAATAAATAGTTAGGGAAATAAATAAGTTGGAATGAATTATCATTTTCTCATTTTGATCCACTTACTACACAATGTTACTATAAGTTCAAAGGATAATTCATTTAGCAAATCAATTGCCAGATGATTTTGCTGACCCTAAAAGAGTGACTAAGTCACGTATACCAGCTATGAATGCTCCGATTAAATTTGATGTCCTGGAAGGACAAAATCTAGTTGCTAATGAGTCTAACTTACGCTTGAAGCATAGTAGACAAGTAAGTTCCAAAGATAAGAAATCCTCGAAAAGAAAAGGAGCTATATTTTATGATAGTCTGATCGAGGAATCAGTGAATTATGAAAATCTCAATAAGAGATTAAAAGGTCTCCAATAGAGACATTGACATGAATCAGGTACCTGGTAATAAGAGATCTCAATAGATTATGTCATGTCTAGTAATAAGTGGAACTAAAATTAAATCGACATCGTTAATATATTTGCATGCAATATAGTACTAGAAATTTTATTTGATGATGTGGATCATGAATCATTGTCAATTGAGCAATGTAAACAAAGAGATGATTGACCAACATGAAAGAGGCAATTGAGGCGAAACTAAAATCTCTTTCGCAAAGAGAAGTATTTGGGCTTATAGCCCGTACATTGAATTGTGTAAAGCTCGTGGATATAAAGGAGCCTTTGTGAGAAAGAGAAATCAAAAGGGAAATCATAAGATATAATCTCATTTTGCTGCACAAGTATTCTCACAAAAACGTGAAATTGATTATGAGAAAAATATATTCCTTGGTGGTGGACTACTTTTAGATTTTGATCAGTCTGATAATAAATATAATTACTCAGTTTCAGCTTAATGGATGTTGTTATATCCTATTTGAATGTGCCTCTTGATAGTAATATCTACATGAAACTTCCGGAAATATTTAGATTGCCATAAGCAGTTAATTCAAGTTCTTGAGAACATTATTCAATCATATTGAATACATCTTTTATGACTTGAAGCAATTTAGGCGTATTTGATATGATCGTCTCATTAAATACTTATTAGCATAATGCTATATGAATTGTTTAATTTTCCGGAGCATTTTTATTAAGAGGTTTAGTTCTAAATTTTTATTTTTGTGTATGTCGATGATTTAAATATCATTGAGACTCTT
This sequence comes from Abelmoschus esculentus, assembly GCA_035048815.1. Taxonomy (NCBI): domain Eukaryota; kingdom Viridiplantae; phylum Streptophyta; class Magnoliopsida; order Malvales; family Malvaceae; genus Abelmoschus; species Abelmoschus esculentus. Next base: position 3,435,469 of record JAUCBN010000064.1, on the reverse strand, counting down.
GAAGAGATCTCTTTAAATCCTTGTGCATCAATCGGCATACAGAAAAATGTTGAAATAGACTTTACATGCATAACACATATTCATTGATCATCCTTATGGTTGTTAGGTCTTTTACTGTAAACAAATATTCTTTCTGCCTCAAGAAAAGGGTAATGATATTCTTGTTCTAAAAGCACAATATATACATTATTTGATCTGGAAGCATCGTATCTTAGCTGGTCCAGAAATATTATTTAAGTGCTACGAGATCATTACCTTTAAATAATTTTTATGCATGAGGCAAAGTCGAAATATATGTTTGACTAAACATATCCTGAAGATATGTGAATGTCTTTCACAAGATAAGATGCAAGCTATGCTATCTTGTGTAGAGATGATGCAAAATTTATATCTCATGGTGGATATATTAAATGTGATAAAACGAAATATATTTTTTTAAGTTTCGTCCCTCATGATCTTTAGAAGAATAGTATTCAATGAATCATTTGAAAGATTTATCTAACTAGTGCATAATCTACTTCAATATTTGAAGATTGTATTCAATATTGAATTATGAAGATTCAAAGATCTTATGTGATATTTTCATGAGGGGGAGTAAATACGCGTTGAACTCTTTTTCCCTTAACTGAGGTTTTATCCCAATGGGTTTTCTTGGTAAAGTTTTTAATGAGGCAACATATTATGCGTATTAAAGATGTGTGTACTCTTTTTCCTTCACTAAGATTTTTTCCCACAGGGTTTTTATCTTAGTAAGGTTTAACGAGGCACATTATCATCATGAATATCCAAGGGGGGAGTGTTATGAATATCTTTATTTATGGTGGATATCCATATATTAAGTTAAACTTTAATGGGCTTTAGTATTAGGGTTTAATACCCATTGAAATTAGGGTTTCCATCTTATGCCTATAAATATAGACTTTTGGACAAAGCATTGTATACAACCCTACTTTGAGAATATAATACAAATCTCTCTCTTTTGTCTCTCATCTTTGTTCTCCTATTTTATTTTTATTCTTTACTTTATTCACAACAATTATTGATTTTTTTTAATTCAAGGAGATAAACCTAAGAGAAAAGAAATAAGAAAATTAAGAAAACCTTACAATGCTGATATGTTTGTAATTTTAAGTGTTGGTTGGATAACCAACTAAAGTTGTGGTTCATGAATTGTTTCCCATGCCATGAACCGTTTTCCATGCACGTTTTCCAAATTGGAAATGTGAACATGAAAACAAATCTGCATGTTTTCCCACGTTCATGTCATGGTTCAGTTAAGGGAGATTGTGTCGGGGAGTTAAGGGACATTATCTTCCATTTGGTTGATGATTTTGATGGAAAATCACCCTATAAATACCCTATTAGCCTAAGTCCCCTAAGCATCAAAAAACACAAGAATCACATATTTCATCTAGTTTGTATTTTGAGTGCTTAGAAGATCTTGGCGGTTTTAGTTTCGTCTGTAGCCGAGTTCTTTAATTTTCACGGTGGTCCGACAAGTTAGATGGTGGTGCAACCACATCTCAAATGGGCATACGGTTTAGACAATGGTTGGAGGTATTTATTTCGATCATTTTTCGCTGCGTTTTTTCTCGTTTAATGCTTACATTTGGTATGCGAGCCATGCTAAATCTCTGTCTTGTCTTTTAGAGTTTATATTTTCTCAAAATTAGAATGCCTTTTTGATCTTAAAATTCTGAAATTTTGAGAAAATTTTTGTTGCAAAACTCTTACTTTAAAATTAGAACGTTAATTTTTAAAATTTATTAAAAAAAATTATTTTCTACTTAAATAAATTTTAGAAATTAATGTTTAGTATGTGCATAAATTAAGATATGTTATAACTTATTCAGTAATTAGTTATATACATAAAATTAGGTACATAAACCTTAAGACTTATTACATAAAGCTTTAGCAATAAAAATATAGAATATGTCTAGGGATCCAAATAATTTATTTAATTAGAGAATTAGCCACAACAACTTTAATTAAATAAAATTATTATAAGGATCTCATAAGGATTAGACATAAGACGTTACGTAATGAACAAGCAACACTTTAAATAAAATTTAAGGTTAATATCTAGCTAAGTGATTTTCATAATTTTATTTAGTTAAAGACAAACCTCATCATCTTTAGTTAAATAAAATTACTAAGGTTAAAAATTACATACAGAAAGCTTAGATATTAAATTCCTTAACATCAAGGTAAAAATTATTAGAAAATTTTTTATAATTATCCACAGGAGTTATAAAAATGAATTTAATAATTTTTACATAAAGGATAGAAAATATTCTATCAAAATGAATCTAATCGAATTAAAAATTTAGCCCACAGAAAAATTTTATGTCACTAGATTCATTATTTCTATAATTTGCATTGGTAAATTATAACTTATGTTTACCTCAAATTTATATTAAGCATGTATGTCAATTTATTTTGGAGCATTATTACCTTGAATATCTCTGATAATAGAGTAGATATCCTTGAATTAACTAGTGAAAACTTTAAGTTCTGGAAGGAAGGTATTCTTCTTCAATTAGGGTGTATGGATATTGACGAGTGCCTAAAAGTCCTATTCTTTATACCAATTTCCCACTCGATTATTGTTAATAAAGGACAAATTTAATGGCAATATTGGATAATTATGTTTATTTCCATATTTCAGCATCCCAATACTCAATTCATGAATTTATCGATTATTTGGCTTAAAACAGGTACGGTTAATGGTTTCTTCTCTTATACAGGAAACTACCACACAGGTAATGCCAGATAGCATGATGGATGCTAGAAACCAAAGCTGGAATACAGATTAGTACCCGCCTCGGCAGCACATGAAGGTCGCGGCAGCACCTGAGGCAGTGGCAACATCTGAAGAGCAAATGTTGATATGATAGGCGATCTGAAGAGAAAAATAAGGTGGACGTTTTAAGACAAGCGGCATAGAAATCGGAGCTGGGAAACACACGAAAAGTCAAGGTCAAAGGCCACGTGGGAAAAGAATCCTTATAGGAATAAACTAGGAAATAAAATAAATATCTTTTATTTATGTACTTAACTTATGTTTTACTCCAAGTTGTATTCCTACTTTGGAAAGGTTTTCCCTAGGCCAAGCCTATATAAACCATAGCCTATGCAGAGAGGAGAATATCTCGAAATCAAATGTTCATAGAAAACCCTAAACTCCTCCATCGTCCCCTTGGGGTTTAGGTTAGTTTGTGGAGTAGTTGTGGAAGAAAATTGTACTTTGCTTTCTTGTTTCATGCAATAAAATATCGAGGTTTGATTATTATTTGTCATTCCTTGTTCTTGCATCCAAGCTCGAGAGAGAAGTTTGTGAGTAATCCATTTATCTAATATCGAGAGAGTTAGATTCACGAAAGGAATAAGTACGGTGTTTCAATCAGGAAAAACTAACTCGTCCTAGAGATAGGTTAAGAGTTTCAGCGGCTAAAAGAAGTGTGGGATTGGTTGGTGATTATAATTGATTCACGCCGAGAGGTATCATCAAGGACTGATCATCAACAGTACTTCGACTTAGAGATAAGCGGAGTCATCAAATGACACTTTACCGAACTTCGGTAAAGTCTACCCAAGAGCAAGAGATTGCCTCGGCAGACGTAATCCTTCATTGTCGAGGCAGTAAAACTGCAGTGCTGCCGAGGCAGTGTTGTATAATTGCATGAGACAGAAACAAGTCAATTGAACCCACACTACGAAGCACTCTAACCTACCCCACTTTTCCATCCTTGATTTCTTGATCACTTATCTTTATTGCTTTAATTAGTTTTCTTAGTTATAATCCAACTCAATTATCTGTGTCTTTACTTTTCCATTGTGCAGGAATAATAAATTGTGTAAGTAAAGCCAATCCCTGTGGGTTCGACATCTTAAATACTACAATCTGACAAAAGGTGGAAGAACGAATGCTTCATCATAAAAGCAGGACTTTCTAGCCTCCATCAGATATTGACTATGCTATAAGAAACCTGAGCCACATATCAGTGACACCAGTAATCAGGTTGATCTTGCTCTATATGAAAACTGGGAGCGATCCAATCGCCTAAGCATTATGTTCATTAAGAGCAAGGTTCTTGTTGATGTTCTTGGCTTAATTGAGCATTATGAGAATGTCCAAGAGCTATTAAAGGCTATAGAGAAACAGTTTCAGACTTCTCAAAAGTCATTAGTCAGCACCTTAATTATGAAGTTCACATGTCTAAGGCTCACTAAGGTGAAAGGTGTGCGTGATCACATCAATAAGATGCGAGATTTGGCAGCTCGACTTAAGTCAATTGAGGTTGAAATGTCTAAATCTTTCCTGGTGCACTATATATTGAACACTCTTTCTCCTCAATATGGACCATTTAAGATCTCTTATAACACACATAAAGATAAATGATATATTGATGATCTTTTGACCATGTGTGATCAAGAAAAGGGTAGGCTCGTACTAGAGATGGGAGAGAGTGCACTGACGGTTAATCAAGGAAAGAAATTAGTCCAAGCTAAGCAAAAGGGGAAAGCTAAAATGCAACCTCAAGCTGACATCAAGAAAGAGTCCACGTGTTTCTTATATAAAAAGAATGGACACATGAAGAATGATTGTGTCAAGTATAAGGGTTTGATTAAAAACAAAGGTAAATCAATCTCACTTGTTTGCTTTGAGTCAAATATGGTTAATGTTAATTATAACACATGGTGGATTGATTCTGGTTCTACAATCTATGTCTCAAATTCCTTAAAGGGATAAAAAAACTTGAGGAAACCAGTGGGAGCTGAGCGATACATCTATTCAGGAAACAAGATGCAATCGCATGTGGAATCTATTGGGACCTATGAATTAGTGCGTAATAGTGGCTTTGTTTTAATTTTAGAAAAGACTTTTTATATTCTCAGTTTTTCTAGAAATTTGATTTCTGTTTCAAGACTTCCACCCTTGGGGTATTGTTTTAATTTCTCAAATGTTGGTTTCAATTTATTTTATAAATTTGAAATTGTTGGAAATGGAATTTTATGTGATGGTCTTTACTCTATTGATTTACAAAATAATGTCACTCATAATGTTATGCACATTCAAACTGGTACTAAGTGTTGTGTTATAAATGAAGATTCCTCTACTTTATGGCATCAAAGATTAGGACATATCTCCATTGAAAGAATTAAAAGATTAGTAAATGATGGGTACTCAATACCTTAGATTTTACTGATTTTGATACTTGTGTAGACTGCATTAAGAGTAAGCAGACTAACAAGTCAAAGAAATGTGCCAAGAGGAGTTTGACCATATTGGAAATCATCCATTCTGATATTTTTTGCTCAGATATGGATGTGCAAAGTCAGAAATACTTCATCACTTTCATACACGATTACTCACGATACATGTATTTGTACATGCTTCATCATAAAAGTGAAGCGTTAGAAGCCTTTAAGGTTTTCAAGGCTGAAGTAGAGGAACAATGCGGTAAGTAAATAAAGGTTGTGAGAACGGATAGAGGTGGTGAGTATTATGGTAGACACACAGAAGATGGACAAGCACATGGTCCATTTACAAAGTTTCTTCAAGACAACGATATAGTTGCCCAATACATCATGCCAAGTTCGCCTGATCAGAATGGTGTTGTGGAAAGAAGAAACCGAACTTTAATGGACATGGTGCGAAATATGTTTAGTATCTCTAAACTACCTAAGTCTTTATGGGTTGAAGCTCTTAAGACGACTGTGTATATATTAAACAGGGTCCCAACCAAGGTTGTCTCAAAGACACCTTTTGAGTTATTCAAAGGTTGGAAACCGATTTTGCGACATATACGCGTATGAGGATGCCCGTATGAAGTGAGAATTTATAACCCACAAGAAAAGAAACTGAACCCAAGGACTATTAGTGGGTATTTCATTGGATATGCCAAAAACTCCAAAGTTTTATAGATTCTATTGTCCATCTAATAGCACTAGAATTGTGGAATCAAGAAATGCAAAATTTCTTGAGAATGACTCAATTAGTGGAAGTTATCTGTCTCGGGATTCAATACCCATAGATCGACCATCCACTTCAAGTGAGAGATTGATTATCATATATAACACCCCTCAAGCTCAATCGGGTATTGAACAACCAATCAATGAAGTTCCACAAGCTACTAAAAACACTCTAGTAGATCAAGTTGTTCAAGAAAATCCAGAAATTATTGAACAACCAGTTGAACAATATGATCCACAAGAGAATGTTGGTTCAACATTAAGAAGATCTATTAGAGAAAGAAAATCAACAATTTCTAGTGATTATTTTGTGTATTTACAAGAATCTGACTATGGTATGATGCTATGAAGGATGAGATGAATTCTATGAGAGCAACAAAGTTTAGGATTTTGTACCCTTGCCTGATGTTGTAAAAGTCATTGGATGTAAATGGGTCTTCAAAACAAAAAGAGACTCAAAAGGAAACAAAGAAAGATATAAAGTAAGACTCATTGCTAAAGGATTCACTCAGTGAGAAGGAATCGATTACACTGAGACTTTTAGTCCAGTATCTAAGAAAGATTCCTTACACATTTTGTTAGCATTAGTAGCTCAATTTGACCTTGAGTTACAACAGGTGGATGTGAAAAATGCCTTTCTTAATGGTGATCTAGAGGAAGAGGTATACATGTAATAACTTGAAGGATTTTTCTCTAGTAATGGTGATCAATTAGTTTGAAAATTAAAAAAATCTATATATGGATTGAAACAAGCCTTCTAACAGTGGTATTTAAAATTCCATGAAGTTATCTCTTCATTTGGTTTTGTTGAGAATATCATGGATCAATGTATATACCGGAATGTTAGTGGGAGTAAAATTTGTTTCCTTATTCTATATGTCGATGGCATTTTACTTGCAACGCATGACAGGGATATGCTACATGAGGTGAAACAATTTCTTTCTAAAAACTTTGATATGAAAGATATGGGTGATGCTTCTTATGTCATTGGCATTAAGATTCATCGTGATAAACATAAAGGTATCTTAGGTCTATTTCAAGAAACCTATATCAACAAAGTTTTAGAAAGATTTTGGATGAAAGATTGTTCACCTAGTGTTGCTCCTATCGTGAAGGGTGATAAGTTCAATCTGAACCAATGCCCAAAATCGAATTTGAGAATGAAAAAATAAAAAATATTATATATGCTTCTGCTGTTGGAAGCTTAATGTATGCTCAAGTCTGTACAAGACCTGACATTGCATTTGCCGTTGGGATGTTGGGAAGATATCAGAGTAATCTAGGTATAAACCACTGTAAAGCTGCAAAGAAGGTTTTGAGATACCTTAAAGGGACAAAAGAATACATGCTTACATATAGATGATCCGACCATTTGGAGGTGATTGGCTACTCCGATTCAAACTTTGTTGGTTGTGTTGATTCACGTAAATCAACATCAGGATACATATTTATGTTTTCCGGCAGAGCTATATCTTGGAGAAGCATTAAGCAAACCTTAACTGCTACTTACACTATGGAGGCCGAGTTCGTTTCATGTTTTAAGGCTACCTCACATGGAATATGGTTAAAGAGTTTCATCTCTGGGCTTAAACTTGTGGATTCAATCTCTAGGCCATTAAGGATATATTGTGACAATTTAGATGTTGTCTTTATGGCTAAAAACAACAAAAGTGAAAGTCGAAGTAAACACATCGACATTAAGTATCTAGCCATAAGGGAACGTGTTAAAGAAAAGAAAGTGGTCATTGAGCATATTAACACTAAGCAGATGTTAGCTAATCTTTTGACTAAGGGCATGCCACCAAATAATTTTAAGGATCATGTTGTCACTATGGGACTTGTTCCTACTTTATAATTTTCATTGTAAGAACAATTATGTTGAAACTCTAATAAAGTTTGATATTTCTCATTTATGTTGTGTACACATTAAGTTAATTGTTTTGAGAAATATCACTAAAGTTTGGACCTAGAATAAACATTTGGTTTATTCATTAAGTATATGGGCTAAAGCGTTAAAACTTAATGTATTGTGATACATGAAAGATATAACTCAATCATGAGAGAAAATGTCACCATAATTCATACATTATTTTTTTAATTTTAATTTTTCTCGGACAATACGAACCAAGTGGGAAAATGTTGGTTGGATAACCAACTAAAGTTGTGGTTCATGAATTGTTTCCCATGCCACAAACCGTTTTCCATGCACGTTTTCTAAATTGGAAATGTGAACATGGAAACAAATCTGCATGTTTTCCCACGTTCATGTCATGGTTCGGTTAAGGGAGATTGTGTCGGGGAGTCAAGGGACATTATTGTCCATTTGGTTGATGATTTTGATGGAAAATCACCCTATAAATTTCCCATTAGCCTAAGGTCCCTAAGCATCAAAAAAAACAAAAGAATCACATATTCCATCTAGTGAGTATTTTGAGTGCTTAGAAGATCTTGTCGGTTTTAGTTTCTTCTGTAGCCGAGTTCTTTAATTTTCACGGTGCAACTACATCTCAAATTGGCATACGATTTAGACAATGGCTGGAGGTATTTATTTCGATCCTTTTCCGCTTCGTTTTTGCTCGTTTAATGCTTACATTAAGTTCCACTCAAATTCCAACACTCGATCAAATATAAAATTTAAGCTCACAAGTGTATGCTAATGAAAAAAATAGACTTAACAAACACAAAATACTTTCTTTATACATGAATATTGACAATATTATTTCTTATTGTTGGATGATTATTTGATTGAGTCTTTAAACATAATTTTTTATTTATTTTAATTATATTAAATTATATATCTCAACAAAAATCTTGTTAACGATGAAACTAAAGATGATACAATGTTTTCGCGATCAATTACGCGAAAGGAAGCACTCAAAGGGGCAACAACTCTTCACAATTTTTTGTTGAAGCATGAGAACAAACCACCAGAATTTTGGGATGCAATAAGGAAAGTTAGAGATAAAATACAGATAGATTTAAATTTTAAGAAGAAACAAACATCAATAGAATCATATTTTTACTAAGTTGTACTAGTTATATTTGTAATTTCATAAAATTATTAATTTACAATATTGAAGAGGTCATAAATTTATATAAGGATCTTTTGAAAAAAATATTTTCTTATTAAAATTTTAAAATTATTAATTTAGACCTTAAACTTAATTGAGATCGGAAAAAATATTATTTTAAAGAAGTTATTAATTTATCGAACATTAATTTATGAATGTTTTATTATTAACTTTATCAAGACTACATTTGTATGTTTATGTATTATTTAGGGTCTTTTTTATGAGAGATTATTAGGTGAATCATGTTCATCACATCATCCATGGTCTAAACAATTAAGATTGTTCATCTTTAAATAATTATCCACCTACTAATTACACGTAGGAAATAGGTGATGATTCATTTTAAAAAATTGAGATAAACGATTATTATTGATTGAGACCACGGATAACATAATAAACAGATTCACCTAATAATCTTTTTTTTCTTATGTATTTATATCAAATAGTGGTGTGATGTTTCCACTATTGCCAATTAGTTGAGCGTGGGAACATGAAGAAAAGGGCCTGAATGCGTAAAAGAGCAACCGACGAAGAACAAGGTGGCTCTAGGTTGAGTGTGCCAATGGCCATGGGGAATGATTGGTGGGATCGACATTTTTATAAAAAATGCGCACTAACACAAAAAAATCCCATCACCCTTTTTCAATATCTTTGAGATGAATCCAATACAAAAATCAAAACCAACCAGACAACACTCTTCTTCTATCCTTTCTTTTCATCTTCGTGGTCCCATCTCCACCATTGCCATGGCCCAAGCACTATCACTACTTCACCTTCTCTCTGTTTTAATGATAATCTAAGTCTTTTTTGGATCTGGGTTTTTAGTTTTTGGTTCTTTATGGGTATGGGGAATTGCTTGTGTAAGGGAGAGGCTTCCGTTTACAGAGTATCGTCAAATCCCAAATCAGGTTTGAAATATGAATTCAAAGTGTTGCCGTATACTCTGTTTTCTTGTATTTTTTTAGAAACGTTTGTTTGGTTTTCAGATTCATCGAAAGAGCAACCGAAAGTGAAGAGGGAAGACAGTAAACTGCCTTCGAATCCGGAAGAAGTAGAAGACCTCCGCGGAGGTGATTCGGCGGCGAATCCTTTGATAGCGTTCACATTCGAAGAGTTGAAGCTCATCACCGAGAATTTCAGGCAAGACCGGCTATTGGGTGGAGGTGGTTTCGGGAACGTTTATAAAGGATTCGTTACGGAGGACTTGAGGGAAGGTCTTGAGATTCAGTCTCTTCCCGTTGCTGTAAAAGTTCATGACGGTGATAATAGTTTATCAAGGTCACCGGGAATGGCTGGTAGTTTTCCTTTTCTTTCTGAGTTTATTTTCCGGGAAAATGTTATCCGATTCGAAACAGGTTTTGTTTGTTTTGTTGATTGTTAGGCTGAGGTGATCTTTCTGGGTCAGCTTTCTCATCCGAATTTGGTGAAATTAATTGGTTACTGCTGCGAAGATGATCATCGGGTCCTCGTATACGAGTACATGGCCAGGGGTAGCGTGGAAAACAATCTGTTTTCAAGTAAGTTTGATATATTTCATTGCTCATACTGATCCGAGTTTATATTCAATACATTGACGATATATCATTACATATATTATCAATAAATTAAGTTTTTAATATATTTAAATAATTTTTTTTGAAAGTTAGGGTAAACTACAATAAATTCACTTAATTATGGGTGGAGCGTTACATTTTAGTTACTTAATTATTAAAAATTATGTTTTAGTCACTCAATTATAGATAAGATTATATTTAGGTCGCCCAATATATAATGGTTACATTTGAATCACTCAATTATAATAAGGTTATATTTGAGTCACTCTTCATATTTAAAAAAAAAATTATCAATTCGTGTATTAGATTAATTAATGATTTTAAATAAAGTATTCTGATGTTAGCGACGTTATACAAGTGATTTGAAATGAAAAAAATGAATAAATTGACATACTTTTTTTTAAATATGAAGAGTGATTCAATCGTATGTTTACCCATAATTGAATAACCCAAATATAACCTTTAATACTTAAGCAACCCAAATGTAATTATACCCACAAATAATAAGTGACCTAAATATAAGTTTTAATAACTAGGTGACCCAAATATAATCATACCCATAATTAAATGATTTTTTTATTATAATTTACCCTAAAATTTAATGATATTGTGTTATGCATAAATTTTATATATTATGATTTCATTAAACATAAATATCATTTTTATTGCATCCCCATTTTTCTTAAAGAATTATTCTTTAGTAGAACTTAATTAATGAATATGAGTACTTGAATATTTTAGATATATAATTAGATGATAATATAAAATTAAAATTTTAAAATTATATTATTTTAATATTGTATTGTCATATTAATATTATATAAAATTATATATACCTTACGTCGTTAATCAATATATAAGTATAAATTTACGTAGATTTTATTTTAAATAAGATTTAGTGTAACTATATAAATTTTATATTATAACATAAGTTTTTATTATTTTAATAAAACTATTTAAATTTTATCTTAAATAAGATTTTATATGCCAACACAAATTCATACCAACCGAATAAAAAATTATATAAAAATGTCTTATTTTACTTGCATTCTAGAGACCTCACCCTATAACTACCCTTATAAAAGGCAACCCTTGTGCCAACTGCCAGGAGTGTTACTTCCTCTTCCTTGGTCCACAAGACAGAAGATTGCATTAGGCGCTGCCAAAGGACTCGCCTTCCTACATGAAGCGGACAAGCCAGTCATCTACCGAGATTTCAAGACTTCCAATATTCTACTCGACATGGTAAGTTATTCTTCTAGAATGTTCATTATTACTTTTAAAATAATAAATTTATTTTTCTGATAAATATTATATTAAAATTTAAAAAAAATATAAAAGATACTTATAAGTTGATTCCTCTAGTGTTTAGATCCTTTTGCTTCAGCTCACTGATTCCTGTAATGCTTTTGTTTTCAATATCCAACAGGATTACAACGCCAAGTTCTCTGATTTCGGCCTAGCCAAAGATGGACCCGAGGGAGACAAATCTCACGTCTCCACTCGCATAATGGGTACATATGGATATGCAGCTCCGGAGTACATCATGACAGGTATCTTCTTACTGATTACGGAGTTATATCGGAGACTGAACCATAGATGAAGTGATAAAAGATTTGTTTATGTTTTGTTATTGAACAGGACATTTGAGTCCTCGTAGTGATGTGTACAGTTTCGGCGTTGTCCTTCTCGAGCTTATCACCGGAAGAAAATCGCTCGATAAATCACGTCCGACACGTGAACAAAACCTCACGGATTGGGCTCTTCCTCTGCTCAAAGAGAAGAAGAAGTTGGACGATATAGTAGACCCCAGATTACAAGGAGATTTTCCCATCAGAGCCTTCCACAAAGCTGCCATGTTAGCTTATCACTGCCTCAACCGCAACCCGAAAGCGAGGCCCCTCATGCGAGACATAGTCGATTCTTTGGACCCTCTTCAGCTTTTCCCTCATCCACTTCCGGCGGAGAAAACAGTCATCACTATCTCTACCGAGGTACCAGATCAGTTAAATGTTGAGAGTTGAGACTGTTGCAGAATTTGGTGATACCCTGTAATGACCTTTTTGTTCCAACATACACATGTATATGTATATGTATATGTATATGTATATGTATATGTATATGTATATGTATATGTATATGTATATGTATATGTATATGTATATGTATACGTATATGGGGCAGGTGCTTAACTGTTTATTCATTTGTTGTTGACGCTAAATAACTTGAAATGATGTGATAAATTTATATAACAGTGCATGCAGTTATAATAATATCGTATAGATATTATGTTGATAATGTAGAATGACAATCAATCAAAAAATAATTTAAAATTTTGTATAAAATAAAAAAATTCTTTTGACATGACAATCTATCGAGTAATTTCAAGTCGTTTATCATCAGTTGACTAATATTTTTATTTATAGAAAGATTATGTTCACCAAAATAAAACATTAAAAATTAAATTAATTTAAAAAATAAGAACTAAAATAATTATTCAATCAAACATTAAAAATATTAACCCCATCAAATCTTTTGATATTATACATACATAAAACTTGAGATTCTTTTATTTAAAGGGCTTAACTCAGTAATAAGTGCCTAAAGTATACACTTTTTTTTTGAAATAGGTGCCTAATGTTTTTTTTGGCTGAAATAAGTGCCTAAATTATATATTTTTTTCTGAGATAAGTGCCTAATGTATTTTTTGGCTGAAATAGGTGCCTAAAGTTTTATTCCCTTAGTATTTTAAGGTAACACTGTTAAAAAAAATTGTTTAATTTATAAATAAGTACCTAAACTATATATATATTTTAAAATAGGTTCCTAATATAATTTTTATTGAAATAAATGCCTAATTTTTTTCTTATAAGTAATTTATATTTCTTACAAGATGTAAAATTATTTATATATCATCGTTTTAATCTATTAAATTATTTATTATAATTGATTAATAATTTATTTAAATTTGATTAGTAGCTGAAATTATGAGAAAAAAATATTTTTTAGCAACACTAAAATAAAAAATAATTAAAATTTATATAATTTTATATTAATATTTTCAATTCTTTTTCGATACAATTATAAATGTAATAGGAATATAAGAATTTTTGTATATATTTCCCATGTGAACCGGCGGCATATCCTTGCAAGTGAATCGATTTGTCCCATTGATGATTGTTGTGGAAAATATAAAAAATATTAATATAAAATTATATAAATTTTAATTATTTTTTATTTTAGTGTTGTTAAAAAATAATTTTTTCTCATAATTTAAAAGGTTAAATGATTAATTTAAGATATAACTAATTTTATATCTTATAAGAAATATAAATTACTTATAAGAAAAAAATTAGGTATTTATTTTAATAAAAATTACATTAGGCACTTATTTTTTAAAAAATATATAGTTTAGGTACTTATTTATAAATTAAACAATTTTCTTTTAACACTGTTACCTTAAAACACTAAGGAAATAAAACTTTAGGCACCTATTTCAACCAAAAAATACATTAGGTACCTATCTCGGAAAAAATATATAGTTTAGGCACTTATTTCAGCCAAAAAAACATTAGGCACCTATTTCAGAAAAGGTGTATACTTTGGGCACCTATTATTGAGTTAAGCTTTATTTAAAAGATAAATTTATTGTATCGATCATCGCTAATCCATACTGAAACCCTAAAAATAATCCCATCAATTATTTTATTTTATTTTAAAAATAGATACATACCTTAATTTTTAAAAATAACCCCATCAAATCTTCTTTTTATTCTAAATTCATTGTATCCGTGCCTTCTCTCATGAAGACTCTTCACTCTCTTAGTTTACCCTACGAGACCTGAAAAATCAAAATTTTATCAACAAAAAAAGGTACGTCTATCATTAAAACCCTAAGACAACTAAAAGAGCTACAACGGCGACAGCAGACCTCTCAAAATCTTAACTCTAACATGTCATACACTAAAACATAGATGGTTACCTCAAAAATCCATTTTCCCTGTTTTTATTGTTTTTTTTTATTTTTTTATCTAATACAATATTTTAGGGTTCTAATATATATTCTTTAATTTATATAATATTTAAAAAAGAAAATGCTATAAAAAATCATATTAGTTTTTCCTTTTTTCTATATCCATTTATTGTTATGGAATTATTGGTTTGACGAGATATCTAAAACAACCCTGATATTCTTTATGTTTTTTTTTTTGTGATGTATGTGACCTTGTTGGAGAAAAAAAACTAAAGAGAAAAGTTGGATAAATAAAGACGTGGACGTGGATAAGACTCAGATATAATTAATAATTATATTGTATAATTAAGATTAATCTTCGAATAACAATGTAACAGTACAAAACTAAGAACAAGAATAATTGGGGAAGAAGATAGAAGAATCAAAAGGAGACAGTAGAAACAGAATTTGGAAGAAAAGATGATCAATTTTCATTCATTCGATATCCTTGAATACATTCTCAAAACCCCTTTTATCCTACCATGGTTAAACGACCACATTTCAACTAATTATAAGACTAATCTAATCACACATTTATTAAAAATAAAATAAAAAATATTAATTAAAAGAACTAAACTTTTTGGAATTTCCCATTTGAGACTCTTACAATGCTCCCTGCTTCGAAACAATCCTTGACCTCAAGGATCAAATGTAAGAATAAGACAAAGCGATCAAATGTAAGTTAAAGCCTTTGAAGCAATCATCCTTGAGTAACTCCGGATCATCCTGGCTTTTTTCTTTAAATGATTTGATCAAATATTATCCAAAGCTCTTTTCCCATCAGCTAAACTTGATTCAGTCAACCACAACAATGTTTTTAACTTGTTGATGAAATCTCGTCGGGTAGATACTATTTTTTTATATCGCGTTGATGTTCGTAGATACTCAATTCTTTAAAAAATTTTCTCTCATTCATTGTTGCACAGTTTTTTTACAATAATTATCACTATAAAACTTTTCTCTAACTTTTTAGCATGCTCCCCATCATCAACAACAATTTTCAGTGTTATAATAGCTAAAACAAACCTAGACAAATTAAGTTTTCCTTGAACAGATTTCAAAAAAACGTTTTCCGCTTCACTTTTCACAAATTTTTATACATAATCATATATTTTAGAAGCATTATCTAATGCTAGCAGAACACATATAACATCATATAAGTTTTGAGCACTTCCCTGAATTTGTTTGCTCAAGACCTGTAGAATTATCTTAATGGTTTCAAATTTCATATAAGATTTTGTACGATTACATTACCAATCGTATTTGTTTGATGGAAAATAACCCTGTTATGTTTATTAACAAAAAACTATTATCAGATTGATTCTCAACAATCATTGAAAACATTAACAGTAATCAAAACTTGTATGAGTCCATCACCCGAACTAAAACACTATTAATTGATATGTTCTTATCATTATCAACTACTTCCAACTTTGTACTTTTCTGCCCATGATGATGAAATTTAAATTAAATTTTTGTCAAATTCTGCTTATCAACATGTGTCACTTGAATTCTCAATATTGATGAGGAACTATGAAAGTTCTCAAGCACAAATCTTATAATTTTAGTTACCCCATAATCGATAGAAAACTCAAAATTTATTGAGATCTTCTTACTAATATCATTAGAAATATGATCTAATGTATATCCCATTGACAATTTTACAACCATTTTCATAACATAAACCTTTGGAGGTTTCGAAGTTAAAACCAAACTCTTATAGATCTTTAGGTTCATCTCAATAACCATAGATTCACCCCGAGCAAAATAAATCTCAAATTGCGTAATTGAAACCTTACTCTCCGATTCATTGTTTGCATCAAGTTTAACTCCTTGTTGCACAAACATTTCAACAACCACTCTTGCAAGCTTTTTATTCTGATTTTCGCAATCCACAACAACATTCATGTCCGTTTGGTTGTGATTTGAAACAAACTCTTCATGAAATAAACTAAAATTCAAAAATCGATCAATCATCCTGCGTGTCAAGAACTGTGACGATTTTGTGTTGATAGTTCTCTCAGTTAGCACCACACACATAATAAAAGTATTAAAAACAAAATACTCTATCTCGAGTAAGATAACATGACACACAACAATGTCCCTTGTATCGAAAGAAATTCTTGTCCTCAAGGATTTTAGTGAGAAACTTTGTAAGTAATTCACATGTTGAATCCAGCTTAAACTATGTTTCCCAAATAAATATTGCAAACACCGCCAACTAAGCTCAAAAATAATAGCATGCCATGGATCAAAATACAAAGCACAAACAAATTTATTTTTTTTCGATCAATAAAACCAACAATGTCATTGAACTTATCTTGGACAAAAAAACTATCAATATATCTATCAAATTTAATATTGTTGCTACCCATCAATAAGAGTCAAAATCTACAGGGACCATTCAATTCAACAAACATAATAGTATTAATAAACTTCGTCGGACAAACTCGTTCAGTCTCCTTAAGTTATTCATCCTCAATTTCATAACTCAAACTTTTTAATTGGTCTCGCAAGACAAAATAACTACAACGTTTACTAATAACAGTACTAGTCACCTTTGTAATTCTCTTAATCAAAATAGTATCAAAGTCAAGTCCATTCAAAATTGTCCTAACCATACTACCATCCTCAATTATTTTTTCTATAATCGAATCAAATTTAAGAGCTTCACTAGTCGAATAAACAACAAAATTTAACTCTGAAATAGTCATATTCAAGTCAACATCCATAACTCTCTTATTTGGGTGAACAACAAGAATTACCTGGTTTGGTGTAAATTTCTCCATATCAGAATGAGTTGTAATCCTCAAAAAGCCAACTAGATTATGAATCGGTTTATCAAAAGTCAATATTGAGACTTCATCTATCAATGAATCAAGCGGCATGTTAGACAAATTCCCTAAACTCGTACAAGCAATTACCTCATCATTTTGATATAACATTTCATTGAACACTTGGATTTCACTTGACTCTGTGAAATCAACCATCGAAAATGAGTTATTTGATTTCTCACAGCTTTGCGAAATAGCAATAGAGAAATCGATTAGCTTTTCAAAAGTCTTCTCGAATAGCAGTTTTGTATCTACAAAAAATTTAGCTTGAAACTCATTAAACATCCGATCAATAGATTTATCCAAACGAGTGAACGTTGATTGTATCTCTTGACTCGGAGTGAATATGTTGTCTGCCACTCGTGAGGATCATTGTAGCTCTGATGCCTTTGTAACAGTACAAAACTAAGAACAAGAATAATTGAAGTGGAAGAAGATAGAAGAATCAAAGGGAGACAATAGAAGCAAAATTTGGAAAAAAAGACGATCAATTTTCATTCATTCAATACCTTTGAATACATTCTCAAAACCCCTTTTATCTATCATGGTTAAACGACCACGTTTCAACTAATTATAAGACTAGTCTAACTACACACTCACTAAAAATAAATTGAGAAAATATTAATTAAAAGAATGACAACGTTTTTAGAATTTCTCATTTGAGACTCTTACAAATAAGTGATATTTTAAAGCTTGATAATTTTGATTCACATATTATATACATAAATTTATATAATTTACCCTAAATGTGTATATTATAAACAATAACAGATGCAAATATAATTTAAGGCATAAATCTTAAATTTTTAAAATTTTATATACTAACTCTTAATTTTTTTAAATCTTTATAAGTTGCATTCTGAGGTTTTGAGATATTACGTATTTATGTTTAAAAATAATTTTAAATCCGTCTTATGAATAGATATTATTTTATAAATATTTAAAAAAATGTTATGTTTTGACCCATTTAAGCTGTAATTCCCTTGCTAACAATAACCGATAATATAGAAAACGAACTAAAAGAAAAAACAGGTCGTGGAAAGAAGCGAGCGGGTGGGTGAGAAGAAAGCATAACAGCGCCGTATTAGTCTCGAAAGATTTTTCCAGAGTTTTGCTGCCAAAATTGAGAAATCTTGTGCGTTAAAACTCACGACTGCTTCTGCACAACCCATTCTCGACTTCTACATTCGCCGGAAGATCTTGAAGGAAGTGGGAAAAGAATTCTATGGAAATGCAAGGAGAGAAAATGGAGAAAGATTTCATGTTGCAGTGGGGAAACAGAAAGAAGATAAGATGTTTCAACAAACTCAAAAAACAACACCAACACCAACGCCACCTTGCCAACACCAACACCGCTGGCGGAGGCAGCAGCAGCTCCACGATGCCACAGTCTTTACCTTTGTCCAACAAGAAAATGGGGTCTTCGCTTGTTGCCAATCGTCACAAAATGTAAGATACAAAGAAAATAAAGAAAAAAGAAGCAATTTCTTCGTTCCTCCACTTTGTTTTGTTTGCTTATTGATTACCCAGAACTATTTAAACGTGTTTTGAGTGTAACGGTAGATCTGGGATTTGTGTTTCTGAACAGTAATTCGGATTTTGGAACGAATAAGCCAAGATCGGCATTGACATCACCGGATAAGGAAGATAGGTACTATGCAACCAGGGGATCGGGTTCCTTGGTGTTGGATGATAATAACAATCCTACAAAGGCTTTGATGGATCAACCAGTGAAGGAAGATAAAAAGGTTGTGTGGCCCAGATTGTTCACCACATTATCTAACAAAGAAAAAGAACAAGATTTCATGGCTATGAAGGGATGTAAGCTACCTCAAAGGCCTAAGAAAAGGGCTAAGTTGATCCAAAGAAGCATTCTCGTGAGTTTAAATCTACCCTTTTTAAATTCTATCTTTTTTGTTTTGTCTTCTGATTCATGGGGGTTTGGTGTTGTGTAGCTGGTGAGCCCAGGGACATGGCTATCCGACCTCTGCCAAGAGAGGTATCAAGTGAGGGAGAAGAAAACTTCAAAGAAGGTATGAATTGTTGTTTAGTTGTGGCATTTTTACAAACATGTTTTTTTGATCAAATTATTTCTGTGTTTTGATTTTTGTTATGATGCAGAAACCAAGAGGATTGAAGGCCATGGGAAGTATGGAAAGTGATTCTGAAAGAGATTGATTGGTAAATTTACAGAAGAAATGTTTTGGGGG
Source organism: Abelmoschus esculentus (assembly GCA_035048815.1). NCBI lineage: Eukaryota > Viridiplantae > Streptophyta > Magnoliopsida > Malvales > Malvaceae > Abelmoschus > Abelmoschus esculentus. The sequence continues at coordinate 3,415,813 of JAUCBN010000064.1, read as the reverse complement.
CATTGAGAGAGGATTAATGTTTCCAATCCTTTTTATTAATCTTCTTGTAGAAAAGGGGAAAGGGGGGCAAAATTAGGGTTTGTTCTTGGTGTTTGTTTTTGTAGGTGGAAAAAATTGTAATTAATTAATTAATTAATTACCCCATTGCAGTTTTATCTTTTGGTACAATCAAAGAACATTATGTATTTGTTGTAAGGTTTATAAAGATTAATTCTTTGAGACCTGTGATTGTGCTACTATCATTATCATTAACGATATAGGCAAGGACGAAATCAGGATTTGACGGCTAGAATCATTGTATAACCCTTTGTTTCAGGCTCTAAAACCATTTCCCATGATATTCCTCGAGAATTTACGTAATCTGTAACATCCAGAGTATACCACTTGAAGAAAACCCAGGGACCAACCTGAGGAACATGCTTCAGCTTGTGCCTTATCCTATCCATCCATGCTGAAGATGAATCAGACCAGGGACCATTCCACTCAACTTCATTATCCCAAAGGGTTTCGAATTTGAACAACCTTGTATCTGTCTACCTCTCTTGCCTGGATAAATTTATACAAATCATACTTCCTTCAACAGTTGGTTTTCTAGGCAGAGCAAATTAAGAGGTTGCATTCCAGCAAACCTGCAGTAATGAGTATGTGTGTCCTTGCGCAGTGCTGCTGGAAGAAATCTGCAGATCGGAGCCTGATGGACTTCCAGCACCAAGAATCTATCCTTCTTGTTTAAACCGCTACAACTGAGACCATGGTCTAGCACTAGTAAGATCTATCTGGTCCTGGAGACTTCTCCTCGGCAGCACCTCCAGTAGGATCAACAAGCTCATCCTGACCAATCCTACCTTCTAGTGCCTCATAAGAACCCCTGCAGAAGTGATATCCCCAAGCCAATGTGCATAAGACCATGTAGAATAGAGTAGACAAGAACAAGAAGGGAGGCAAGGTAAAGAAGTCCAACTTGACAAGCCCTACCAAACAAAAGGAAAAATCCAAGGAACATGGTATGCTACAGCCTACAGAAGTAAGTTCTTGCAGAGCATAAAGTTTTTCCCATAAACAATTTGATTCTTTAATGGACGTTGGACCAAAAACAGACGTTTGGTATAAGCTAGAATTGTTGTTCATTGATGTCAGTGTACTAGATGGGTTCGCCCAAAAAGGAGAATAGGCTCGACCATGTTAATAGGCATGACCACTACACAATATCTGGGATTATTAGATGAATGAAATAGAGATTAATAACAAAATATATAAAAATTAATTTAAATTATTTATTTTTTTATTTAACAATTCAAGAAAATATAAAACTTATAATATTACTATATGTTTGAATGGATCTAACCCATATGTATATATGGTTTGTTGCTCTTATTTTCCTGCATCTGGGCCTTGGGCATTATACTAACAGTATTGACATACCATCATGGTTATTCTACATGTCTATGCAAGATTTTTTTATTTAATAATCTATATTATAAAGTTCTTAATTATTAATTTTAATAATATTGTCTTTTATTGTTTAAAGTTATATTCAACTTTTAAAAAGAGTACAATCTATACGTTTAACATTACAATAACATTAATTAACATACAAACTCTAAATTTTTATTACCTCATCATCAAAATGATTTGACTTTTCCGTATCCTAGAATAATTACTTCATTCGTCCCATAAAAATTATTTATTATTGATTTTTTTAGTCAACTTTTTTTTACTTGCAATTATTTAAAGAATATTATTGATAAAAATATAAAAATATATATTTAAAAAACCTTTTATCAAGAAATTTTTAAATGTATATATTATAAAAATTAATTATTTAAAATATTTAATATAAATAGAGTCAAACTTTAAAAAAATAATTTTTAAAAGTCAATAATAAACATCTAAAATGGGACAGAGGTAGTACCATTTACTAAGTTTATGGTATAATAAAAAATATTACTTTAATCTTGATTGATATCAGATCTTATATTCAATTTCAAATAATTTTGCTTCTATTTTTATATAAAATAATAATAATTAATAATTAAATTCGATAAATTTGATTTAAAACTTGAATTGAGATGTAAAATTGACTTGAATATGATAATTTAAATTTGACCTAAAACAAACCGAAAACCGACCTAAATTGTAGTTGAATAAAAAAATTGATCTGAACTTAATGCAACACGAATAAAGAAAAGATATTAAAAAAATAAAGAAAAATGAGATTTGAATCGTAACACAATTCAAAAAAAAACAAAATATACATGTAATTTAAGGTCATATATGAGATGTAAAACTTAATTTGACCTGAAAACCCAATTAAAGTCGATCAATCTTAATATTAACCCGATACTAACTTGAAATCAGCCAACCCAAAAATAATCGACCCACTATTAAATGATTAGAAAATCAATCGATCCAACCTAATACACGAAGCAAAATCACCATTATATCAAATCAGACCCTAACTGTAACCCCTAAAATTTAACTTAATTTCTTATATTACAAGTTAGAGTTTACGTTATTGTAACTTGATTCGCAAGATAGGATTTTATAAAATAAATATTATTATCCGATAATTTATTAATTAAAATAGATTAAAATACTATAAATTTATTAAACCAATAAATTAAAGTTCAATCCAAAATTTAATAAATATTATCCGTTATAAAATCCAATAAAATCAAAGTCCAATTACAACGAAAATTTATTAACTAAAATAAATATATATATAAAATCCGGAATTCAAATTTGTAACATACGTAAAACAAATGATCTGATTCAAAAACCTCCAAGTACCGTACGAAGTCTAAACTGAAGGGGTGTAAGCTAGGGAGCCTAGTGTGTCTCTAGTGTACAGATAAACAGAATCAGATAATAGGACAGAGCAGGTGATAATTTATGCATGATATGCACCCCAACTCCGAACACCATCAGAAGAGTAGGTTCCCCCCCTAAACCACTCTAACTCTATCACACCGAACAGAAGTGGAACTCAACCCGCAGGAGGAGCCACTGAACAGAAGTGGTATTATACAGAACCACTGAACAGAAGTGAATTAATCGCTAACTTCCTCCGAACGGAAATTCTAACCATATGCAATGTTAAATGCAGATACAAGATCAGAATGCATGCCTAATAAGAATGCATGCCTAATAATCTAACAGGAGGCATACATGGCAATTTCAGAATCAAAAATATAATGTCAGGGTGATGCATGATCATATGGAATTTAACAGAAATTTACACAAATGGAATAACAGAATTAACGGAATTAATAGAAGAGAACACACTTGAAGCAGAAAACTCAACGACGATACTGACGTCGACTAGACTCGGCTCTACCACTAGAACGAGCAGGTGTAGAACCTATGAATAACAATTACATTAGACACCCTACTATGCCACTATACCGAAGAATACACTAAACAGAAATAAACCGATACTCACATGCAGGTCCCGAATGCTGATGAACGGGTGGTCGTCCAGGAGGAGGAGGAGGTAGGTGCTCGGGGTCGGAATCCACGTCACTTGAAGCAAACATAAACGATTTCAGAAACCACTAAAGATAACTTCTAGATAAGGCATTCGAACATAAAAGCCCTAAAAACGATACTTCGGGTTCGAATTTTGAAAAACGGACAGTGTCATTGGACTCAGGACGTCGAAAAACATAAAATGGGACTGGGTCAGAAAAAGTCAACTGCTGACGTCAGCACTAGTCAACGCTGACGTCAACAGTGACGTCACCAAGTCAAAGATGACGTCAACAGTGACGCCAGCAGATGATGTCAGTAGATGACGTTAGTAGTGACGTCAGCCGGGTCGGGTCATGGGTCGGGTCGGATCAGGTTCGGGTCGGTCTTGGGTGGTTCGGGCTGGACCGGTCGGGCGGTTCGGTTTTTTTCCAAGAATCTCCCGAGAAAATCTGGAAAATTCCATAATTTTCCCTGGTCCCAAACAGAAATTTCAGAATAACCCCCCCTTTTCTCTATTCGATTCAAACTCCAAAAGATCATATTCAAACACTAAAGATACCTAAACTCTAAGGACTTCTGATGACCGTGAGGTAACCCTTATCGGTGAGCGTAGAGGGTTTCTGTCCAATCTTGTCTCTGCACTGAAAGCCAAGAAGATGATCAGGAAAGGATCTGTGGCCTATCTTGCCTACATTCTTGATCCAAGAAAATCTGATTCTGGGATGCATAAGATCCGAGTTGTATGTGAGTTTCCGGATGTATTTCCAGAAGAACTATCGGGTGTTCCCCCTAAGCGGGAGGAAGTGGAGTTTGGTATTGAGTTACTTCCGGGGACTACTCCAGTGTCTATGGCACCGTATCGGATGGCTCCGAAGGAGCTTAAGGAGCTCAAAGTTCAGTTGCAGGAACTTCTGGATCGAGGTTTCATTTGACCCAGTGTTTCTCCGTGGGGAGTTCTGGTTCTGTTCGTTAAAAAGAAAGACGAGTCACTTCGTCTCTGTATCAACTACCGAAAGTTGAACAAGTTAACTGTTAAGAAAAAGTATCCTCTGCCCCGCATTGATGATCTGTTTGACCAATTCCGAGGAGCCTCTGATTTTTCTAAGATAGACCTGAGATCTGGTTACTACCAACTCAAGGTTAAGGATTATGATGTATTCAAAACAGTTTTCCGAACTCGTTATGGTCACTACGAGTTTCTAGTTATGCCCTTCGGTCTTACTAATGCCCCTGCTGCATTTATGGACATGATGAACAGGGTATTTCGACCCTATCTGGATCAGTTTGTTGTGGTTTTTATTGACGATATTATGGTCTATTCCAAGTCTGAGGATGAGCATGAGCACCATCTTCGTATAGTTTTGCAGACTCTGAGAGCGAAACAGCTCTATGCAAAGTTCAGCAAATGTGAGTTCTGGTTATCCGAAGTTGTATTTCTGGGTCACGTTGTTTTAGCTAAAGGTATCCAGGTTGATCCGAAGAAAATTGAGGCTATTATGGAATGGAAACAGCCTAAGAATGTGGCGGAGATCCGAAGCTTTTTGGGTTTAGCTGGTTATTATCGGAGGTTCGTGGAGGGTTTCTCTTCTATTGTTGCTCCGTTGACCAAGCTTTTGAGGAAAGATGTTCCGTTTATCTGGTCTGAGGCCCAACAGGAGAGTTTTGAGAAACTAAAATCAGTTCTGACACAAGCATCAGTTCTGATACAGTCAGAGTCAGAGAAACCTTGTACAGTTTACAGTGATGCTTCGTACACCGGTTTAGGATGTGTTTTAATACAGGATGGGAAGGTTGTGGCTTATGCTTCTCGTCAGTTGAAACCACATGAGTGTAACTATCCGACCCATGATTTGGAGTTAGCAATAGTGATCTTTGCTCTGAAAATCTGGAGACACTATCTCTATTGGGAGAAGTGTTACATCTTTACCGACCATAAGAGTCTGAAGTACCTTCTCACTTAGAAGGAGCTCAATCTGAGACAACGACGATGGTTAGAGATTTTGAAGGATTATGACTGTGAGATCGATTACCACCCTGGTAAAGCTAATGTCGTTGCGGATGCTCTGAGTCGCAACGCCATCTCTGACCTGAGAGCTCTATTTGCTCGGCTGAGTTTGAGGATGGTAGTCTGTTGGCTGAACTTCGTGTTGTTCCTACCCTGATATCTAATATTCGGGCTGAGCAACCCAATGATCCGTACTTGGCTCACCGTATTACTAAGGTCAATGAAGGAACTTCTCAGGATTTTTCTTTGGATCAGGACGGAGTTTTATGTTTCCGAGGCTGGTATTGTGTTCATAGGAATTCTGAGTTGAAACAGGTTATTCTTCGGGAAGCTCATGACAGTCCGTATTCTATGCATCCTGGTGGTGATAAGATGTACAAGAATCTTTGGGAAAAATATTGGTGGAAGGGTCTCAAGCGAGATGCGGTCAGTTTTGTATCTAAGTGCTTGATTTGTCAGAAAGTTAAAGCAGAACATCAGCGTCCATCTGGACTCCTTCAGCATATTGAGATTCCTCAGTGGAAATGGGAGCGTGTGACTATGGATTTTGTAAGTGGTTTGCCTTTGACTCCGTCAAAGAAGGATTCTGTATGGGTCATCGTTGATCGGTTGACTAAGTCTGCACACTTCATTCCGGTTAAGATTACTTACCCTTTGAGTAAGTTGGCCCGATTGTATATCTCTGAGATTGTTCGGTTACATGGGGTGCCTCTATCTATTATTTCTGACCGGGATCTGAGATTCACATCTAAATTCTGGGGTTCTCTGCACTCTGCTTTGGGTACTGGGCTAAACTTCAGTACTGCATATCACCTTCAGACCGATGGTCAATCTGAGCGAGTGATTCAGATTCTTGAGGATATGTTGAGAGGATGTATTCTGGATTTTAGAGGTAGTTGGGAGGATTTTTTACCGCTTGCCGAGTTTGCATATAATAATAGCTACCAGGCCAGTATTAAGATGGCACCTTATGAGGCTCTGTACAGGCGTAAGTTTCGCACCCCTATTGGATGGACTGAGCTTAATGAGCACCGTTTGTTGGGTCCAGATCTTGTTCATGAGCCTGAGGAGACTGTCAGGTTGATTCGGGATAGGCTTAAGGCCGCTTTTGATAGACAGAAATCTTATGCAGATTTGAGGCGTAAGGATCTTGAGTTTGAGGTTAGTGACGAGGTATTCTTAAAAGTATCTCCGTGGAGGAAGGTGATTCGTTTTGGCCGTAAGGGTAAACTCAGTCCCCGCTATATTGGACCCTACCGTATTCTCAGGCGAGTTGGGCCTATAGCTTATCAGCTTGAGTTACTACCAGAGCTCAAGCGTATTCATGATGTCTTCCATGTTTCTGTACTGAGACGCTATCGAGCTGATCCGTCTCATGTCCTGCCTATTGAGGAGTTTGAGATCCGTCCAGATCTGTTCTATGAGGAGGAACTGGTTAAGATTATTGCTCAGGATCAGAAGGTCCTTTGGAGGAAAACCATTAAAATGGTTAAGGTTCTCTGGCGTAACCGAGGTTATGATGAGGCTACTTGGGAGCCTAAATCTGTTATCAAAGCCCAGTATCCACATCTTTTTGATCCAGGTAAATTTCGAGGACGAAATTTCTATAAGAGGGGAGGGGAGAGTTGTCACACCCTGAAATTCATCCCTAAATTAAAGCCAAAATCCATAATTTTGTACCCTAGAATTTAGGGATTTTATTTGGTGACCTTGTTGCAATTTAAGTAAAGTTGAGGGTCATGTTGAGATGTTTAGAAGTTCAGACCCTTGAAAGGGAATTTTACCATTTTTCAAATGGTAACAAATTTTCTTTCCTTCTTCCGTTTCAGAACCCGAATCGGGGGATTTAATTCCCATTTTCTGTGTTTTAATTTTTTTTACCTAATCTGAGTTTTCAACTCGTTTTCTCCGTCTAATCCCTTTTGTTCTCATTCATTTCCGCCTGGTGTCTCTGTTGCTCTGGTTTTTGTTCGAATCTTGTGGGTAAGTTTCATCTCTTCCCTTTATTTTGTTTATTCTAGTTTAAGAGTGTGGTTATTGAAGTTTTTCGATTGGTTTAGGAATTTTTTTGAATCGAATCGTTTAGGTCTCTTTAGTGTTTGAATAGGATTTTTTGGAGTTTGAATCGAATAGAGAAAATGGGGGGTTTTATTCTGAAATTTCTGTTTGGGACCCGGGAAAATTCTGAAATTTTTCAGATTTTCCCGGAAAATCTGGAAAACCCAGATTTTCTCGGGAGATTCTTGGAAAAAAACCGAACCGCCTGATCGGTCCAGCCCGAACCACCCAAGACCGACCCAAACTTGACCCGAACCGACCCATGACCCGACCCGGCTGACGTCACTGCTGACGTCAGCTTTGACTTGGTGACATCATTGCTGACGTTAGCGTTGACCAGTGCTGACGTCAGCAGTTGACTTTTTCTGACCCGGTCTCATTTTATGTTTTTTGACGTCCTGAGTCCAATGACGCTGTCTGTTTTTCAAAATTCGAACCTGAAGTGTCATTTTTAGGGCTTTTATGTTCGAATGCCTTATCTAGAAGTTATCTTTAGTGGTTTCTGAAATCGTTTCTGTTTGCTTTAGGTGACGTGGATTCCGACCCCGAGCACCTACCTCCTTCTCCTCCTGGAAGACCACCCGTTCATCAGCATTCAGGACCTGCACGTGAGTATCGGTTTATTTCTGTTTAGTGTATTCTTCGGTATAGTGGCATAGTAGGGTGTCTAATGTAATTGTTATTCATAGGTTCTACACCTGCTCATTCTAGTGGTAGAGCCGAGTCCAGTCGACGTTAGTATCGTCGTTGAGTTTTCTGCTTCAGGTGTGTTCTCTTCTGTTAATTTCGTTAATTCTGTTATTCCATGTGTGTAAATTTCTATTAAATTCCATATGATCATGCATCATCCTGACATTATATTTTTTATTCTGAAATTGCAATGTATGCCTCCTGTTAGATTATTAGGCATGCATTCTGATCTTGTATCTGCATTTAACATTACATATGGTTAGAATTTCCGTTCGGAGGAAGTTAGTGATTAATTCACTTCTGTTCAGTGGTTCTGTATAATACCACTTCTGTTCAGTGGCTCCTCCTGCGGGTTGAGTTCCACTTCTGTTTGGTGTGATGGAGTTAGAGTGATTTAGGGGGGAACCTACTCTTCTGATGGTGTTCGGAGTTGGGGTGCATATCATGCATACATTATCACCTACTCTGTCCTATTATCTGATTCTGTTTATCTGTACACTAGAGACACACTAGGCTCCCTAGCTTACACCCCTTCAGTTTCTTGTTTCAGATCTCAGACTTAGACTTCGTACGGTACTTGGAGGTTTCTGAATTAGATCATTTGTTTTACGTATGTTACAAATTTGAATTCCGGATTTTATATATATATATTTTAGTTAATAAATTTCCGTTGTAATTGGACTTTAATTTTATTGGATTTTGTGACGGATAATATTTATTAATTTTGGATTGAACTTTAATTTATTGGTTTAATAAATTTATAGTATTTTAATCTATTTTAATTAATAAATTATCGGACAATAATATTTATTTTATAAAACCTTATCTTGCGAATCAAGTTACAATAACGTAAACCCTAACTTATAATCTAAGAAATTATGTTAAATTTTAGGGGTTACACTAACCGAGCTTAAACCTATCATAATCAAACCTAAAATTACATACACCAAAATGATTTGAAATAAAATTATCATAAACCCAAACCAAATTCAAATTAAATATAATCAAACCTAAAATTACTTAAACTAAAATGACCAATATCGAATTACCTATTTACCAACTCTACCAACAAGAAAAATTATATCATGGGTCTGACTTACCATATCAACTATGATTCCATTCAATCATAACCACTCATTTCATCATTATCTTTTAAATCATTTTTTTTAATTAATAAATCTTCACTATTTCTTTATATCATTTAAAAAATAAATAAAAATTAAATTAATAACATATGTAATTAATAATGAAATAAATTATTTTTATTAATTAAAAAACACATAACGAATCAGACCTATAATATAATCTTTCTTTAAACCTTATTTACCTTTAAAAACTTATCACCATAATTTTATGAGTCCACATTAATACCTATTCCTTCCTACTTTATTAAACCAGATTCTTTTCCCAAGCAAGTAGGGATGTAAAAACAGTTACTCGGATGGGTTTCAGGTCGGGTACTGTAAGGTCGGGTAAAATCGGATACAGGTCATTTCAGGTTGATTTGATGTTTTGACTCGATTCGGGTCGGGTGCGGGTCCATTTCAGGTCGGATCCATTTCAGGTCGGGTCCATTTCAGGTCGGGTCTGTTTCAGGTCGGGTCCGTTTCAGGTCGGATCCATTTCAGGTCGGGTTCAAACGGTTCGGGTCCAAATCGGATAATTGTCAGTTTCATTTCAGGTCGGGTAGATTTCAATTCGGGTCCATTTCAGTTCGGTTGCATTTCAGGTCGGGTTCATTTCAAGTCGGTTTTATTTCAGGTCAAATTTATTTTAATTTTATATTCATAATAATTTAAATTATTAATTTTGATTTTGTATAAATACGTAAAAAACGAATAAATATTAAACTATAAAGTTAAATATGAAAATTTGAAATTTAAAAAAATCAACATTAACTTGTAAGGACTCATTACAAAAATTTAAAATTAAAAATATTAAAGTAAATTAGAAAAATCAGTAATAATCAATTCAAATAAATTAACTTGTAAGTAATAAGAACTAAATTACAACAATTATAAATTAATAATAATTAAAAGTATTAAAAATCTAACTTTAATACATTATAAAATAATTATACTATAGTTTAAAATATTTTAAAAATATAAAAAATTTAGACGATATATAGAACTTATACTATAAACGGAATAATAGTTATATAAAACTAATACTATATAAAGAATTTATATTATATGTAGAAAATATACTATATATGGAGTAATACTATAAATGGACTAATATTATTTTTGTAAATAGAATAATACTATATATGGATTAATAATATATAAAATAATATTATTTATGGAAGTAAAATAATACTAGAATAAGGAATAATACCATTTATGGACTAATACTATAGACAATAGTCTATATATATAATACAATAATAATTTAATAACTACATAATGTATACAACTATTAATTATATAATATATATTGATAATTAGAATAATATATTTATGGACTAATATAAGTATTTATATAATATATATTGATAATTAGATGTCTATTAATTAGATATGTATAAATATAATGTATGTATAATATATTTATAATGTATAACTATTAATTATACATAGTACATAACTACATAACATAAATATATTCTAACATTCACATATATATATATATATATATCAATGTATGTTATATGTATACATAATGAATTAGTGATAGTAGTAGTATTATACTTAGTACATTAATATATTAATATTATATATATATATATATATAAATATATCATATATGTATGTTAATGTTATATGTATATGTATATATAATAATTAGTAAATGTATTATGTATATTATATACTATATATATATAACATATGTAATTATGTATATGTATATTATATATACATTAGTATATAGTACATGTATATATTAATATATATGTAATTATGTATCATGTATGCTACAATTTATATGTATATGTAGTATATATATGTATTTTATATGTATTATGTATATATAATATATATTATACATATACCATACATGTTAATATGTATATTAATTTTTTACATGTATTATATATATTATATTATATATATATATGTAGTTTAGTACATGTATATTCTATAAGACTATATATGTATGTTTATATGTCACACGTGTTAGTACTTAGTATGTATTAGTACGTTATACATATATTATACATATGTATTAATAATGTAATGTTATATACTTATATGTATATGTATTATGTATATTAATATATATGTATGTTATATACTTATTAATTCTTTAAGCTCAACACTAATCCCATAAGCCCAAATTACTAAACTAGTTCTATAAGGCCTTAAACCCAATCACTAAACTAATTATCTATGATCAAATTGAAACAAATTTATAATATATAATTCGATCTTAATTAAATGAGGACCAAATCGAATAAAAATAAGTGATTTTTATTAGCTAAAAATCACGGATGACGTGACGAGTCAAACACATAATATAATCTCTAATTTAAAGAGTAAAAATGTATTAATCTAATATAATATTCTTAATTTAATTTATTTTATTTACTTATTCAGAATTTAATCTTTTTAAATATTAAACGTCTCCCTAAATTAATTTAGAACTTTATTATTTTTTATGGGAGGCTCCGAGCTCCGAGACCGTAAATGTTGTTTTAATTCAAAGATTTCCCTTGAAAAAATTAATATCCCGCCAATTGCAATATTGATCCCCGCCTAAATCAACTTTCGATCCCGCCAGTTTTGCTTTGCTCTTTTTTAATTGCCGTAGTGGGTTGTCAACTCGGTGTCGTTTGCGTTGTTTTTTGCTAAATGAGAGACTCTAGTACAAGACTGTTGAAGGAAAATTACTTCCTTTTCACACATAACATGATTAAAATATTGTTATAATAATTAAAATTAAATACATAAAAATTAAATAAAATAATAAATAGAATTTAACTTTAATATACTTAAAAGTTATAAAGACTAAATTACAAAAAAATATTAATTAATAATAATTAAAAGTATTAAAAAATATTAATGTTGGACTTAAAGAATTAATAATATACATACATTAATTCATAAATAAATTAAATATATATATTATTATACATTTGAGTATATATATTATATATATTATAATACATTAATACATAAAGTATAATATATATAAGTATATTATATATATTAAAGTATATTATATATGTATTAAATTATATTATATACATAATATATATTAATGTATATTATATACATATATTAATATATACATCTAGTATATATGCATATATATATATATATAAGGAATAAACATACATATATTAATATATACATCTAATATATACATATATAAGTATACATATATGAATATATATATATATATACATACATATTTATATATAAGTATACATACAATATATATTATATACATACTTATATATTATGCACATATATTAATGTATATTATATAGTATATAAGTATACATATACTTAAATATATACTTTATATATTATATACATATACATACATATTATATACTTAAATGTATGTATAATGCGTGTATGTATAATATATAATATATAAGTATAATATTTTTATATATATATATAAATATAATATAAGTATATATGTATATGTATAATACATTATATATATGTGCATATAATATACATTATATGTATATATTAATACATGTATATTTATATACTATATACTATATAAATTATAATATACATTAATATATATTCTTATATATGTTATACGTATGTATATATATTAGATGGTGGACACTTTTCCACCAAATTCAACTTTTAAATTTTGCATCAATGAAAAAAATGACGGACATTTTTCACCAAATTTCATTCTTTTCAATTTTTATATTTTATACACTTTCCTATTTTAACACACGCATATACCACCATCCGCCGTCATTCACTTTTATCGTTGACTGTCGGAATTCAAATCAAAAGATATTTTTTTCGTTATTATGTTACCCATCAGTTCAAAAATTATTTTCTTTCACTTTTTAATTTTTAGAACTTAAATATGTATGCATTAAAATATATTTTTTAATATGTATATTTTTATTAAGTAGAGAGATTATAATTTTTTTTCATACATAAATTTGAACCCATACAAAATAAAGCAGGATAAACATCCTTGACCACTAATATATATATAATATGTATTAATGTATATGTGTATAATATATAGTAATAATATATACTTTAATTGTATACTTTAATATATACTTAAAGAATAATAATATTCTTTTAAAATTTATTATTATAATTTTCTCCAAAATTTTATCTTTTCCCTCTTTTTTATATAATAATAAAAGTTTATTTTTAATTCCTTAACTTCTTTCCCTCCAAAATTTTTACTTAAAAATTGATGATATATTTTCCTCCATAATTTTATTTTTCCCTTTCCCTTCAAATATAAGAGTAATATAAGTTAAGTTTATTATATAATTTAAAATTAACAAGTATTTTATATATAAGATTATTACATATTTGTAATAAGTAAAATAGTAATAAATAGAAATATAAGTATGTTATATAAATTATTACGTATTTATGTTGATATTAAAAATATAATATAAGTATGTTATATAAATTATTTATATAAATATTATGTCCATATTAGTCAGGTTAATAACAGGTCGGGTCATTTATCAAGTCGGGTTTAAAACAGGTCGGGTTCAAAAAAAGTCGGGTAAAATCAGGTCTCGGGTCAATTCAGTCGGGTTATATCAGTTATCTGCCAGGTCAAACTCGGGTTCAGGTTCGTTTCAGTCGGATACAGGTCGGGTTTCAGGTCCACAGTAACAGGTTGAAATCGGGTTCGGGTCATTTCGGTCGGATACAGTTCGGGTTCAGTTACTACAGTAACAAGTTCAACTCGGGTTCGGATCAACAATAGTCGGATACAGATCAGGTTCGAATCATTACATCCTCGAGTCAAACCAAGTTCTGACTCGAACAGGTTTTCAGATCGGGTCAACTTTTTACATCCCTACAAGCAAGTACTAAATGAAGATGTCTTATGCCGAACCTAACTACTTAGGTAAGAAGTAAGAAACACTGTACAGACAAAATAATGCAACACACGTGGGAGCCGAAATCTCAACCAATGATCTTTTGACACAGACTCAGTTATTTTGATTTTAAGGACAGATATTATATACTAATCTCTATTATTATAGCGTTAACAAGAACAGGGACAGGTGTCCTAAGACTGACAATCAAATAATTATCAAGATATAATCTATTTATTAATTAATTTAAAGAATAAATTATAATGAAAACCACTTAATTAAAAATCGGGTTATATTTAGATTATCTAATTATTAAAAATTATATTTAGATCATTTATTTATGAGTAAGATTATATTTAGGTTATCTAATTATTAAAGCGTCTGACATTTAGATGATTTCAAATGAAGTATTTCAATATCAACAAAAGTATATAAATAATTTAAAAGAAAAAAAATCAAATATAGACTATTAAATTAAATAAATAAATCAAAAAATAAATTAATATATATATATATATAACATCATTTTCTTTAGATATAAAATAAATAAATAAATGAATACCACATTGCAAGTTAAGTTTTTGAACAATCCATGGAAATCCACTCTTGAATGGATAAGTTTCATTAATTTTATAAGATCTATAGATTCTCTCTCACATGGACAAAATCATCTTAGGTGTATGCTCTACATTTATATACTTGTCTTTTTATTTGGATATTATTAGTCATCATTAGTACATTCAATAATATGGGGAAAATATATATTATTTTATAAAAACACCAATAATGATTTAGTACGAATAGACATTAAGTTTCATAAATAAAGATATATTTAAATTTTAATATTATAAATATTATAAATACAATGATTATGTTAAGAGGATCATTTTATAATATATTAAATTTAAATTAATTAATTAATAAATTTGATAACGATGATTATATAAAAGAAATATAAGGATAAATATATTACATTTTCATGAAAAAAAATTTAGGTTTAGATTTAAATTTTAATTTTAAAGATAACGTTATTACAAAAATAATTATAAGATAAAGTGTCCAAACAAACATGAAAAATATGAATAAAAATCCTCTATCCTTTAATCATGTATCTTTTTATGCATCATGTCATGACCTAGATTCGGATCCGAGTGTCGGATTAACCTGAGGAGTTGGGCTTCGGTTTTGGGCCCCGAGTTTGAGTGTTGGGCCTTGTTGGACCTTAGACTTTTGGGCTTGTTTTGTTGTGGGACTGCGGGTATTTTGGTAATTACCAAATGGAGATGAAAAGAGAGGGGTTTGGGATTTTTAATTTCTACTGAGAAATGACCTCATTCTTTTTCTCTTTTCACTCTTCATCTTCCCCCACCTTAGAAGCAAGTAAAGTGTAAGGTAAAAGGTTTGATCTTTAAGAGTTTTGGTTGGAATCTCGTTTTTACGTTAGAAAAGATGTTGTAGACCTGTAAAGGATGTATCAAAAAATGTAATGAAGTGTTGGTTTAGAGAAAGATGAAGGTTTAAGAAGGGTTTAAGCTTGAGTACGAGAATAGGTTTTTGGGGGTGTTAATCTTAGTTTTTACAGTGTTTTAGACTCTAAGAATCATCTATTTGGTATCTAATTCACTGCTTATATTTTCCTTTGTAGAGAAACAAGTGGGAGAGCCATCTTCAAGCCTTGGAAAGGAGAAATCTTGAGGTTGAGCTTGGAGCTCAGGTTTACTGCTTTTGTTGCTGTTTTTGCTTAAGGTTGGTACCCTTCCAACTCTTAATCATCATGCATATCATGTTTTAAGCTTATTAGCATGTTTGTTGATTGGTTTGGTATGTTGGTCAAGCATAAGGTGGTCTTTAATGATGAATATGTCTAGAGTTGATGAACCTTTGTAAAAATGGTTTAAACATGCTTAGGATCACTCCCTTAAAGTCTAGGATCGATTTGAGATCAAATGAATAAAATTTGGATAGAGTTCTAAGTGTTTGAAAATGCAAAACTACACTTTTCGTGCAGGGGTATCAAAACTCCATGCCCGCGTTTTGATACCGAGTCGTCTAGTGACCTTCCCGATTCGATACCGGTATCGAAGCGGGCAGGTCCTCTTTTGTTGACTTTGAGGTTTGGTCAAAGTGTTTCGATACCCTCTTTGGGAGAGTATCGATACAGGTCGTTTCGATACCCCTTTGGTGAGGGCATCGATACCTGGTGTTTCGATACTCCAAGTAGGGGTATCGATACCCTAGGGCAAATTAGCCCAAGTTCTTAAGGATAAGTTGGAAAGTCTCATAATGTTATCCTAGAAGTTCCTAAGAGTTGTTTAAACTTTAAAATGAATATTAAATCGAGAGATAGATACCTAGCCCGTTAAAGAGATAATTGGATAATAATTAGAGTCTAGTGGTATAAACCGATATGTGGAACCATTAAGGGTTCAGTGTGACATATTTGAATCATGTGGCTTACTAAGGACCTTTCTTAATGTTGATGGGTTGCCTAGAGTATATATTATATGATTATGAGATAACCTGGTAACCTTGCTTAATGCTAATGAGTTACTAAAGTAAATATTATATGAAAGGTAAAATTGATAACCTTTCTTAGTGCTGATGGGTTATCGGTAATATATTATACGGAAGACCGGCTAGGACCTTGCTTAGTGCTGATGGGTTCCTTAGCGGATTATGTGGAGTGGCATGCCACGGACCTTGCTTAGTGTTGATAGGTCCCCCTACTTCTATACTACTATGAGTTGATATGGACACCGTTATATATATATGAATATATATATATATGAGATATAAATACGAGTTAAGAACTTGAGATGCTATGTGGTCTTCTCTTGTCATGCATATGCTATGTGTCGATAATATGCTATCATGATATCATGTGTTTAGGCGGTTATGGTAGCGCCGTCGTACTCATGTCATGTCATCATTCATATTGCTTATGCTTATTTTATGCTATGCTTGATGAGGATCGGTTGGTCGAGTACCCATTGAGCTTTAGTAGTTCAGCGTTCGAAATGTGTTTTCGTGCGTAGGTTAAGGAAAGTTGTTCGAATGAGCATCATCGTGGTGGGTTTAGCATCGACATTTGTTGTTAGAGTACTGTTATTAGGCGTAGTGGGCATTTGTACTTATAGGACCCTATATGTGTAATTTGTAACTCTATTTTATTTATTTGTCGAATGCTTTTAAACGGTTATAATATTTTGGAGCTTCGCTACTTTATCGTACTCAGATTTGTGTTTTTAAATGGATTAATTTAGATTTTTTTATTTTATGATGGAAATGAATTTGGACTCATCTTATTAGGCTTTTGAAAGAAATTTTGAAATACAGGTTTTGGGCCGGAGACCCGATGTGGCACCGGATTGAGGGTGTTACACATCACACTTTTTTTTATAAAAGTGGAGAATAGATTATCATAGTTCTCGTTAAAAGCCTATTTAAGCCTAAATTAGAGGAAAAAATATCTCTATTAATATTACATAGTCAACCAAAGAGATAAACTCGACAATAAATACATCAAATACAATCAAACAAAGAGATACATTATAAGAACACAACTAGACCTCAAACATCAAAATCTTCATGTAGAAAGTTAATAATAATATCAGGAGGTTAGAGGACGGAATCATAGGAGGACCACCCCTCCCCAATTTTTTAGTATAATTATATTTTTAACCTCTTTTAATTTAAATATAAATTAAATAAGTATTTTTATCCCTCTTAATTTTTAAATTTAAAAGTTTAATAAACTCTTGTCTCTTTCAACATTAAATTCTACTTTCGTCTTTGTTTCTAATTTTCTAAATTTTAATCGTAACTCTTAACATTTTTTAAACTCTAAATTTACTATTTCAAAATAACATCTTAACACTTTCTAAACTCTAAATTTACTATTTTAAAATAAGATATTAATAAAGATATAATAAAATACAGATGATCAAGTGACTCCCCAATCTTGAAGTGATCGTCTCCCATGTTTTAGATCATACTCTCAAGGTGACACATACCCTTTACGACAGCTACCAAAGAGATGTGGCTTGATGGAAACAGGATGCAATCGACACGTGTTTTACATGTTCCAAAATAATGTTTACACTCATACCTCTATGTCTCGTAAATGGCATGCAAGCATGTGTTGCCATGACGACAAGTATCATGTACTTTTGCGGTAACTTGAATCGGTTCAAAATCAATAGAAAAATAACAATTTTATTTTTTTAATGTTTTTATGTATATTGTAATATCACGTCGAGACAAGAAACATAAATTCCATATAAAAAAATTTAAAAATATAAACGATAGCACTTCAAATTTTATTAAATATGTCTTTTAAAAAGAGGATAATGATCCCATGATAATTAATATCAGATTGATCCTTTAACTACTTAATTTCACATCGAGCGCCCATAAAAGAGACAGGATAAACAACTATGATAAGAATCACGAGAGCGGAAGCTCGAAACGAGAACACCACATTAAAAAAAATAAATGTCTTAAAATGTATAAACAGTAACACTACACATTATATCAAAAATATCTTTTAGTAGGAAGATAATTATCTTATAACAATAACATTAAAAAGAATATAATAACAAATGGTTAAAGGAACGGTTGATGTTCTTAGAGGTCACGGGTTCGAGCGCCAGCGATGCCAGTAGAGTGATTGAACGATCAATGTTAAATGATGGAGATTATATTCTAAAACAGATACTACTTGTAATTACTATTAGAATATAATAACAAAAATTATCATTAATGTTTAATTAAATAATTACTCTAAACTTATAAATCATTTGGTCAACCTGGGTATATTAATATAGATAAAGACTAATATCATATAATGTTTAATTAAAATTCGCTTTAAATGGAAAGAATAAATACATTGCATGGATGGTAAAAATATTATTTTATCACTTATCGGTACAATTTATGTACTCTTTTAAAATATTATTTTATTAATGGAAATTTAAATATATTGTTATGAATAATATTTATCTATGTGAATGTCTATTATTATAAGAATTCTATCATTAGGAATATTATCTTCATTAATTAGAGTTTAATATATTATGTATTTCTTATGCCTATAAATTGATAAGTTTGTGAAAGTATTGTACACAAGTCAATATTAAGAATAATATAAATATTTCTCTCTTTATCTTCTCCTTATTATTTATTCTTGTTTTTTATTCTTGTTTTTGTTCTTCATTGTTTTATTCATAACGTACATGTATATATACATATATATTAAAGATTTTATTAATGGGAATTTAAATATATATATATATGTATATATTCAATGGTAAAAACATTAAAGATTTTAAGTTTGTTTGGTGCTTTGCAGGTTTAATTTTATCTAAGAAATCCTTAGTTCGAATCTTGTTAAAGTTAATTTTAATTTTAATTTTCAATTTCATTAAAATATCTTTTAACTAAATAAAAATTATTAGTTAACTAATAATAAATAATTTAAAATGATTTTACATAATAATATATTAGAAAAATATTTTATATTTTATAAATTTATTTACGAATGATGTGTTATTATGTAAAATTAACACATTTTTTTATTTGACAATGTCACCGTGACGTGCATTGTGATGTAAGTTTTTCATATCATTTTAAGTCATATATAAATTGATTAATATTTTTCATATGCGAAGGTCTATTTTAACACAAAATAAAATATTGAAGATAAATTACTTAAAAATAAAGATTGGATAAAAATGATCATTTAATCAAATATTAAAAGCTTTTTTTATTATACCTAAAAAATCAAATTTACAATTAAAAACAGATTTAAGGTTAAAGTTTATGATACCTAAAAGATATAAGATTTTGGTTTTAAGGTGTTAAACCTATATTTTTAAATATTTTTTTAATTCTCTAAGTTTTTTTAAGTATTTTGATACTTAAATCAATCATTTTGATAAATACGATCTATGACGTATTGATTCATATTTTTATTACTGAAAAATAAATTTAATGACTTACAAATATCTATAATGATTATCGTTTTCTTCGGAGACGGAGCCATGCTACTGGTGGGAGAGGGCCTTGCCCTTCCAAAATTTTTGGTATAATTATATTTAAGGTCTTTTTTAGTTTAAATAATAATAAAATAAGGTTTTTGCTCTCCCAAATTTTAGATTTAAAGGCTTAATAGACCTTTGTCCCTCCCAATGTTCGATCCTTGCTCCGTCCCTAGTTTCCTTGTATTGATTTATTATCATCTTTTTATCGAATAAATATTATTGAATCATTTTATTACATATGATCAGTAATGAATCATCAAAATTACTTATCAAACATCGCTATTGTTCACCGAATTTTAGGGTCGGTTCAAACATTTTGGGAGCCTGTGCAATTTATTAAAATTTGATCCTTAGAAGCAATTGTCCATAACTCTCACTAGCTTTAAAAATGTGGCCTCTAGGAGTAATTGTTCTTTTTAGGGATCCATATGCGGTCTCTCTTATTGTGCATGTCTATAACCTCACTGGATCTAAATAAAACAAAAATAATAAGAATAATCAATAAGTTTTTATAATTAATTGTCACATTTAAAAAATAATTATAACATTTTAACAATTATATGTCATATTTTTTAAGTGCATTTTAAAAATTTTTACGATTATTTTCAAGATCAATATCATCTAATGAATGTATTTTATCAAAATTTTAAGCCCTTCTATTTTAAAAAATCATGTGCGGTCATTCTTATTGCGTCTGTCTATACCCTACTGTAAATGATATTTCTAACCTAAATTCCTATCAAACCTTGAAGGGTTATTACAAATAAGGTAACAAAAAATAAGAATACCAAACTTGTCTAATGTTTTAGGAAATCATGTACGGTACTTTTTATTACGCTTATCTAAACTCGACTATCGATGATATTTTTACCTAAATCCCTATCAAACCTACATTGAGATCAATGTATTAATTATGGGCAACATAAATATTATAGTAGTTTTTTCTTCCGAAAATATAGTACTACTTGTCGGATTAGTTTTAAATCTATGGCATTTGTTATAGTAAGAAAGAGTTTTTCAATTAAAAATATTATAAATGATAAGAAAGAGTTTTAACTTCAATGTAAAATATTATTTAAAGTCGTATTATAATTCATTCACTTTAATTATTTAATCATTTAATAACGCTTATTGTTTAAAATCAAACTATAATTCGGTATTAAGAAAAAATTTAAAGACAATATTTATGTTTTTTTTTTCTCTCTTATGCATGAGGATGTATTTCAAGTCTCATTTTTTTTTATTCTTTTCCTATATGAAACAAAGGAAATGTTTAAAGATAAAACATCGCAAGCTTTAAACATAAAAAAATAAAATAATTAAATAAAATAAATATAAAAAAGAAGAGTTCTTTTTATCTACGACACAAAAATGTAACAAAACACACGTGGCAGTTGCCAGAACCAATTATAGATTTGTAATCAGGGAAGAAATGGAGAAAAAAATGAATTTTGGGACGTATATGTAAATTTTTTTATTAAGAAACTCATTCTTTGATATTAAATATATAAGACAGATCAATTAAAAATAATTATGATAAAATATTAAAATTTAAAAAATAATAATAAAAATTCGATATACCTAAATATGTATTATATTTTATTTAAAGTATCAATTGGATACAGAAAATTTGTTTGGATAATAGTGTTAAGAAAAAAATACTCATAATGATGAAATTAGTCGTTGTTATTGATTATGAATATTTTAATTTTAAAAAAATATAATTTAAACATGTAGTACTATGTAAAATTTTAACTTATATATAATGGAATTTAATTGAAATAAATATTATAAAATATGATTAATTTACTTATCATAATATTAAACCAGAATCATCAGCCAGACAATACGATTTAACTAATAATTGAAAACATATTAATAACAAAATTATAATGTATATATATACACTTATTTTATTTTTTAATATTCTTAAGGTGATATAAAATATTTTAATAATAAAATTAAATTTTAAGTTATAACTCTAAATTTTAAATCATAAATTTTATATCTTAAATTTTAAAAATACGATATACTTTTAATTTTTTAAACGCTATTATCAACCCTAACCTATTTCATTTTTTAATATTCTTAAAGGGGTTATAATAGACAAAAATTTTAGTTTCTTAGTATCTTAATACTAAAATTAAATTTTAAATCATAAATTTTATCTTTTAAACCCTAAAATATAATATATTTTTAATTTTTAAATATTATCATAAATTCTAACTTTAAATCTTAAATTTATACATAAAATAATGTGTATCCCTTGTTAAATACTATATATCCTTGACGTCTAAGGAAGAGAGAGAGACCGCCCAGGCAACCTATGAAAAGTCTTCCACTTGCATAGCAATCTCAGAGTGAAAACACTCGGCTTCTTCTCTCACTCTTCCATTAACTAGAAAATTAAATTTTGTTAGCCCACACAGGGTCTTGCCTTGCCTTGACTCAAGCAGAATAAAAGAACCTCGATGCTCGTGAAACATCTTGCATTCACGTTCACCTACCTTTACCTCTCTCTCTCTAGCTTTAATTAACTTTAAACTCGTCTATATATGTGCCTTCCTATCACGGCTAGCTTCATTTCATCACCTCTCTCTTTTTCTTCAGCTTTTGCTCTAATACAACTGTTACAGACAGTAATTTGTTCACGGCAAGCTGCTGCTTAAGCTAAACCCGAGGTTTTTGCTGTTTAAAGTATGGACATGAACATGGGGAACAGCAACAACGACTCTTTTTCATCTCAGAATTGGCTTGCTTTCTCTCTTTCCAATTTCCCATCCTCTTCCTCTCAGCTTTGTTTATTTGAACCTTTCACCCCTGATACACCAGTTGAAGAAGATGAAGGTGCTGGTGCTGGTGAAGGTACTGCTGCGTTTAATGAAGGCCCGAGACTGGAAAATTTTCTTGGCTGTTCTTCGACTGTATCGGGAGATGGTACTGCAGCCAAGCAAGATCATCATTTCTCTACTGAATCAGTACCCGTTACCGTCTCTGACAACGCGATATACGACTCCGAGCTTAAAACCATAGCTGCAAGCTTTCTTCGACAGCTTTCCTCTGAAAACAAACAACAACAGGCGGTGCCTACTACGGCTGAGACGGCACCGAGGAAAGCTGCTGATAGCTTTGGCCAACGTACATCTATCTACCGAGGAGTCACCAGGTAAATACATAAATGACACAATATCCAAGAATATAGATCATGAAATTTATTAAATTCCATTTTCCTTTCGTTTTGGGTTGAATTTTCAGGCATAGATGGACAGGAAGATATGAAGCTCACTTGTGGGACAATAGTTGCAGAAGAGAAGGCCAAAGTAGGAAAGGAAGGCAAGGTAAATGATTAGTGAACAAGTATTTCTTGTTGCACTTCCGATCCGTATTGCACACCTAAGTGTATTAATTTACGGATCGATATTATATATATATATGAATGCTATTATGAATGGCTGATGATTCTAATATGTTGGTCTCTTTATGTTGCATCTTACTCGACGATTAACGAATGACTGCTGCTGCCATGGATGGATGCTTGAACCGTTTCATCATTGTTTTCTTTTAGTTTATCTGGGTGAGTTTCAGGTTCCAACACATTACACATGTTCATTCTCGTTTGCATGGATATAACATAGATTCTCATCATATTTATAATTAGGTGGGTATGACAAGGAAGATAAAGCAGCAAGAGCTTATGATCTTGCAGCTCTAAAGTACTGGGGTCCGACCACCACCACAAACTTTCCGGTAAAACCCCACCTTTTCTGCGATTCCGGCTTCCGCTTTACCGTCTTCTTTTATTCGAGCTTGTTACAAAAAATATTATCCTTTTTCTTTCAGATTTCTAGCTACGAGAAGGAACTAGAGGAGATGAAGAACATGACTAGGCAAGAGTTCGTCGCTTCACTAAGAAGGTAAACATTAACTTATATACATATAATTTAAATACTGATAGGCTGATAGCATACGCTTTCCTTTTTGTTAAGTTTCATATTATATTTTCCAGGAAAAGTAGTGGATTTTCCAGGGGAGCCTCGATCTACAGAGGGGTCACAAGGTTATTTGTTTATTACAGTATATATTCTAAATTATTATTCATTGTCTTTGGTTTGAATGAAGTAAATATTTTTTTGATTTCCCAAGGTGTCCACCGGCAGGGCGGAGTCGGAAAATTATTAAAAGACGGAGTGTCATTTGACCACCTATATCAATGAGTGACTCCGCCCATGTCTATCGGAGAGTCCGATGACTAATCCTTTCACAGGTTTGGTTTTATATTTAGGCATCATCAACATGGGAGGTGGCAGGCAAGAATCGGAAGAGTTGCAGGCAACAAAGATCTCTATCTGGGAACATTTAGTGAGTCATTCATAATTCCCTTCCTTTTTATTGATTTATTAAATTATTTTATGTTATTTTTCTCAAGTGTACTTGTTTTGCAGGCACCCAAGAAGAGGCAGCTGAGGCCTATGATATTGCTGCAATCAAATTTAGAGGCCTAAATGCCGTGACCAACTTCGATATGTGCCGGTACGACGTAAAAAGCATCGCCAACAGTAATCTTCCCATCAGTGGACTTGCCGGAAAATCCAAAAACTGCTCGGATTTGGCTTCCGACGTCATCCAAGATCAATCCTCAGCAGCATTTGCTGTCTCCTTTGCATCTCAGTCTTCTGCAGCTATAGGCTCCAATATGAGCAGCTTTGCAGTTCCCATCAAACACGACCCTTCTGATTATTGGTCTAACATATTCAGCTACAACAGTACAACAAAGAGCCCTAGTGCTGCTGTTGCACCAACTAGCATGTTACAAACTTCGACGGGCTTCGGCATGGATTCCGATCTGAATTCCGCTGTCACCGAGAGCGTCAACAATGGAGATGGTTATAATGTTAGTACTTCAATTCCATTCGCTACACCGATTGTCTCGAACAACATTGGCATTAACAATTACGAGGACTCAACTGGTTACCATAGCTGGAACATTGCACAACCGTTACATTCTTATCAGACTGCAAAGCCAAGCCTCTCTGTGTTGCAGACACCGATTTTTGGCATGGAATGAGCTCACGGACATAATTACTGTGGGATAAAAATCGGTGCTAAAGGCACATTTGTGGGGTATTTTTTTTTTACTTGAATAGGTGAAGTGGACTGACAAAGCATAGTATTTCCCCTGAGATGACACTACTAACTAGGGTTTCCTTTATGCATCTTTCTTCTTTGTTTACTTTGTCTGCTTTACTGACATGAGTTATCTATATATATGGGTATAAATAAAAGAAAAAGGAGATCCTTTTTCTCTACTGTACTAAGTGTTATGCGATCTGTCTTGTTAGATGTTATGAGTTCTAATCCTACAACCTTTTCCCTTATCTTTGACTGGGAGATTCCTTGTCTTCTGTCTTAACCCTGACCCTATATATTCATCAAAGAAAAACAAAATTTACCAACAGTTTTTAATATAATAAAGTAGGTGGAATATGAGGTATAAGTATTTTTATATTATTATAATAAGTAATTATATTCATAAGAAATAAGGTGGAGTTTGATTTTAATATTTTTTGAAAAATTTTATATTAATTTATTAATAATCATACTATAACAATAAATTAAATAAGGACAAATGTTATCTTATTTTAAATGTAACTCCACCCATTTGATTAAAAAAACAATATAACATCAAATATAAAACAATATATAAAATTTTAACTAGTACAAAATACTAATTTTAAATTTTAAATTCTACACTTAAATCTTTAAACTCTAAACCTATAGTACTTGTGTAAACAAAGTTTTCACTATCATTATACATAAGATTATTATCCCATAACCAGACGATAAAAACTTTTTTATTTTTATAAGTGTCTTAATTTTAGGGTTTAAGATTTTAGTTTAAAGTTTAAGAGTTTTAATGTAGGTGTTTAAAATTTAAGATTCATGATTATAATCCAAGGTTTATGGTTAGAATATAAGGTTTAGGTTTAAGGTTTATGATAATATTGACAGATATTTAGGTTATAACCTGCAAACCTAAAATTTTAACATTAAACCCAAAATTATATCAACAACCCCTAAATTCAAAACTATTATATTTATACGCTTAAACTCTAAACAAAATTATTATACTCTAAAATTAAAATACTTAAATTAATAAATCTTTTTATAAATATTTATACATAAAATACTTACCTATATATACATCCTACTCTCTATATAAACATCATAGTTTAACCATCATCTATATATCCATTTTTGTGTATTTATGAAAGAGAAAAATGGTCCATACAAGTCATTAAAAATAAATCAAACCATTTGTGTGTCATTAATGCCAAGAACATTAAAGTTGACATTCAACTCAACGAGAAATTATATCATGGGTCAGTCTCACCATGTCATTCATGGGACCGACCAATAAAAACTAGTCACTTCATTATTTTTTAATTTTTTAAGTGAAAAATCACTTGGAAAAAATATGACATGGAAAGATAGATAATTTTTATTGGTCGGTCCCATGGACACGTGGCGAGACTGACCCATGATATAATTTTTCCAACTCAACATAAAAAAACCCAGTGTACTCTGCTGTCTGGTCTTGTCTGTTTTGTTTTTTGCATGCATGTCCATTGACAAAGATATCTGGTATATTTGTGTTACATAGTTAGATCATAGTGTCCTGGCCTGGGTAACTTTTTTTATTGGATTGGATGATGGATGTGTGCACCTTTCGGCCAAAATTAGATTTTGGGGAAGAACAGCAGGGATGACTCGCTTTTTACTTTGACTTGACCACTGGGGGATTTGGGGGAAGTTTAACATACAAGTTTGGAAAAAATTACTTGAATGTTATTGTTCAAGTTTTTGTTCTTAAGATATGGCACATGGATTTTAATTAGTAAAATATTATATTTTAAACGATAATATTAAAATCGAGTTTATTAGAATTTAATTTTAAATAATAATTTATTTTTAAATTAAAAAAATTAAATTGAAAATATGAAGATTTGATTTAAATAATATTTTTAATTTTTAAATCCTGTCATTGTTTATTTTCGGATTCTAATGAGAAAAACTTTACTGGTACTGTTCAAAGTGCAATAATTATAAAATTAAAATGGTTGTATGATCATATTTGTGAAAAATTTTAAATACTATATTTAAGTAATTTTTTCTAATAAGTCGATTTGAATTTATACAGTCTAATTTCAATTTAAACTCGATTATAAAATTTTAAACTTGATAAACTTCGTACTTAAATCAAATCTAATAATATTATTTTCGAGTCGAATCGAGTTTACACAGACTCGTATCATTATCACCCCTAATTATGTAAACCTTTGAGTGTGGTTTAAGAATCTTGTGCATGTGGTAAGTAAGAGTCAAAGCAGACAAGAAAATGAATTAGGTGACTTAGATGCATTAGTCATTAGACCCTAATCCTATAGGAATAAATTAATTCAAATGGTTTATAGAGTTATTATGCAGAGTAGTATTGTTATTAATATATTAATATTTTATATTTATAATCCTCGGATGGTAGTGCTTTTATTTTTTTAAAAAACTAGAAGAAACAAAAATCCATATACATTTTAATACTCGAATTTGTTTCGAACTTTAATTTAGTACTCAACTTTTTGTCTAATTAAGTACCTAAATTTGGTCTCAATATTCAATTTAGTACCTTAACTTTTTTGGTAACCAATTTAAATCATAAAACTAAGTTTAAATATCGATTTCAACTAAAAGATCGCTATAATATCACTTACCAGTTGCCACGAGATTATTACCCTGTTTTCATAAAATTATCTAATATAATATACAATATCATTATTTATATATTATAAGATTTTTTTCGATATATAACTAATACCTCATCTTTACTCGAATGTAATAATATGTATAGACACACACAAGCTCACGTGATGCACAAATGTGTTGCTAATGATCTCTCCACTCCCTTAATCCATCAGCTTTCCGTACCTCATGTTGCTTTGCCTTTGTAAAGGTGCTTCAATTATTGGTTACCTTGCTACTAATGGATAACTATAACATACTTGTCTTTTACTTCAATTTGTTTGAAGTATTTTTTTCTAAATAGTTTATTTAATAAGTAGTTTATATACTTATTTTTGAAAAAAAAAATTAGGAATTAATCCAATTGATATATTTTTATATTTCGGTAATTCAGTTAAAACATTTTAATTATTTCAAGACTAATTTAAAATTTCACTAATAGCTTGAAGAAATCGAGAGCAATTAACCATCCCCACTATGGTTAGTTTTTTTCTAATTTTTCTTGCTTGCTTGAATTGAAACATAATTATGACCCACAAAGCTTTCTAAACATCCGATCAACAAACCTCACTATTCTTAAACTCTATGTCTCGAGCAGCTAGACGAAGGCGCTCGTCTTTCATAAGTTAGATGTTTTATATTTAATTATTATAAAAATATTTATATTAAATTAAATACAAAATAATTAAATTATATGAACATAAAAAGTATTTTTATAAAGTGATAAAAATAATTGATAAATATATTTATAAATTTATAAATACTTAAAATTTAAATCCGTCAAGTAGACTTTAAAATTATTAAAAACATATTTTAATATATTAATTAATTAATTAAGATTGTTTGACATTTTAAAAGTAAAATACATACCAAAAGAAACTTTCGAAGAAATAACTATTAGAAAACATTAAAAATAAACATAACAATTTTTTTAAATATATATAAAAAATAAAACATATAGAGTTTCTTGAAAAATACCTTATAAATATATACAAACACAAAATATCGACCACACAAAATACAAACACTAAAACACTAAATATAAGAAGATGGATTGTTCACGTGTACCTATTTAATTGAACGAGTGACTTCATAACTTTGTTTTGATTGTTTATTGAAATGCATGCTCTTATTAGTTATCTAATTCTAAACATGAATGTATTTATATTTTTTTAAAAAGATTCAAAACGTCACACCTAGTGTCTTTTGAAAAGCGAGTACCTCCCGACATTTCTTTACGCTTCTGGTATCTCACTTCGTCTTTAATGACGGAGGCGTTTTCCTTGGTGCCTCCATCTACCTAACGCCTTAGGTGCGCTCTTTAAAACTAAGGACATGATTAAGGATAAACGATTTACACCCTTTTTTCTCCCCTTTCATATCTACACCAATACCCAATTTCACATCAATAAAGACACGTAACTGTTATCATGATCGTTATTTAAAAATTATTTAAAATTACAATGTCTTTAATTATTATATTCGTAATAATATTTATTTTTTAAAATTTATGATTATGCTAATCATAATCACCACAATAATATTTTTTGCTTGTAATCATAATAAATATAACATAATTGAAAAGACAATCAAAACAATAATTTGAATCTCTACCTCCGAGAACCACCCTTCCACCGCTGTCTATTAGATAATGAAATTTCCAGACGTCTTCACATGCAAAGTCTCTTGTAAATTGAGTTTTTTTCCCGGTATTAGAAGATGCCTCAAACTTCTCCTGCTCCATTTGTATCTTGTGATAATGTATCACTCAGTCATTTATTGAAATTCGACCATCAAAGACGATACGTGAGTATGAACGAATCTAAAGATTTAAATTAGTAGTTTATTCATCGATAATAAATTAAATACATCATAAAAAATTATTTAATATGTTCATAAATAAAATGACAAAAAACTGTTCAATCACACCTAACTATATATGTTAGAGGTCCATTATAATTTAGTTACTAACTCCCTTTAATAAAATACATGTATAAAGACTCTTACAACTAATGTTGTCTTAATCCCTAAAATAGAGACTCCTACGATTATGAACCACTTTAGACCAATCAATTTGTGTAATGTACTATATAAAATCATTGCTAAATCTACTGTGAATAGACTTTGTTCGATCTTGGAGGGTTGCATTGATCCAATCCAAGGTGCATTCGTTCCTGGAAGACATATTACTAATAATGTGTTAATTGTATATGAGGTCATGCACTCCTTAAAAATGAAGCGGTTTGGTCGAGATATGAGTAAAACATATGATCGGATTGAGTGGTCTTTCATTAGCAAAATGATGTCCTCTATGGGATTTTCAGATGATTGAGTGACTCTAATAATGAAATGTGTCTCTTCTGTTTCTTATAAAATCTTCTTTAATGGTAAACTAGGTAGAAAGTTTATTCCAACTAGAGGTTTACGACAAGGAGACCCACTTAGCCTTTATTTATTTCTCTTTTATGCAGAAGGTTTATCGACTCTTTTAAATATTGCAAGGCACAATGGCAATCTCTCTAGTGTTAAAGTGGGTCGTTATAGAGTATCATTAACTCATTTTCTCTTCGCAAATGATTGTATTCTTTTTGGTGCAGTATCACATGAGGAGATTGATGTCATTAAAGAAATTATTGCTCGTTATGAAGGAGTTTCTGGTCAAAAATAAATTTTGACAAATCACTAATTTATTTTAGCAAGAATGTGAATCATTCTCTTTAGCAGAAAGTTGGTAGTTCGTTTGGAGTACATATATCATATAATCCTGAAAAATATTTAGGATTTTCTATGACGATTGGAAGAAATAAAAAAGAAATTTTTGCTAGAATATGAGATCTCATCAATAGGAGAATTGATAGTTGGAGTACAATATTTCTTTCTATGGGTGGAAAAGATATTTTTCTAAAATATTTTCTTCAAGCTATACCTATTTATGTAATGTAGTGTTTTCTATTTTCAATCTCTTTATGTCGAGAAATTGAAAATATTTTCTATAAATTTTGATGGAGAAATGGAGGCACGAACAAAGGGATTCATTAGTCTAACTGGCATTCTCTTTGTGCTCCAAAGAATATGGGTGAAATGAGATTCAAAGATTTAGTAAAATTTAACATTATTATTTTGGTTAAACATGATTGAAATATTATTTCCCATCCAAATAGCTTTCTAGCAAGAGTATTAAAGGGAAAGTATTTTTCATCTTCATCATTTATGGATGCAAATTTAGATTCGAATCCTTCTTATACTTGGAAGAACATACGGTGTGTTAGGGGCTGCTTGAAAAAGGTTTGGAGTGAAGAATTGAAAATTATCATTCAGTAAATATATGATATGATGCTTAACTACCTGCTACTAGTGATGAAAGAATTCATTCTAGTTCGATTAAATAGATGGATATTATTCTCCAGGGTTCAAATAGATGGAATGTTGATGTAATTAAAAGTATTTTTATTGAATCCGATACTGAATAGATTTTAGGTATTCAATTACCTAACTATCCAATAAATGATCTACAAATATAGAGGTTGGATAACTCAGATTATAGAATACATCTTCACATCTCAATCAATTTGTTCCTACAATATTCAACAGATTATAGAATCTAAAATTTCCGGAAAAGATTAAAATAGCTACATGAAGATTTCTAAAAAATTAGCCTACAACTACTAATCTACATATTAGAAGGTTTTCTGTGTCCTTATCTTGTTGTTTATGCAATGCAGCTCCTGAATCAATCTATCATCTTTTATTGGAATGTTTCTTTACGCGTAAAGTCTTTAACGAACTATCTTTTTCTCTTCTTGTTCCTACAAATTTTCAATGGTTTCGGTGTATAGGAACTTTGTTTGAAAAATCTTCTCAGACAATACTCACTCTTCTTATTATTACAATTTGGGATTTATGGAATTTGCGAAACAAAAAGATTTTTGAGAAGAAAGACATGTCTCACCTCCAATTAACTACAAAAATTGGACAACATATGATTGAATTCGAAGCTGCAAATGTCAATTTTTCTTCAATCAATCAGAGAAATTGTCAAAAGAGATGGATTCTACCTCTAGAAGGTTATGTCAAAAATTAATTTTGATGCAGGTTTTAATAATTATAATAAATTGACAATTGTAGGGATTTTAATAAGAGATTATGAGGGTCAAATTATGTCAACTTATACTTATAGGTGCAATTATGTATTGAATTCGAAAATTGTAAAGCTATAGCTTGTGAGCAAGCTTTAATTTTTACTATTGATCTTGGATTTAAGAAAGTTATTGTTGAAAGTGATTCGAAAAATATCATCAGAAGATACAATGCCTAGGGGTTGATTGCTCAGATATATTCAGATTAACCTCAAATATAAAATGCATTTGTTCCGAATTTGAAGAAATTACTTTTAATCATATTTGAAGATTACAAAATGAAGCAACACATTCCTTGGTCATAGAAGGGCGTTCTTTCAACTATCAGAAAGTCTGGATCGAAAAAGCGTTGGTTGTTGTCGAGGAGGAGAAATTATTACACGGACCGGTTCCACCACGTCATCCATGGTCCTCAATAATAAAAAACAAATCCACGTCATCACTTTTCACACATAATTTGTATAGTCAAATTTTTAATTTCTAAATCATCTCTCCAATTAAAATATATTAAAATTAAAAAAGACATGAATTAATTTTAGGGTTGCATCTTCTCCTCCAAGTATTCTTCACTGCCGCAAGTCTCCATATCCAAATATTAGTTGCCTCTTGTCCAAATATTTGCAGCTGCCGCAGTCTTTATTATTGTAACACCAGATTCAAATTAATCAGCAAATATTTCTCCATTGCTGCAAATATAGAAGACCCATCAGAACATCAGGTTTCCTTCTCTTCCAACAAAATTAATCAGCAAAATCAATAATTTTTTTATTTTTTTCTTCAACTAATAAAATTCGAATTTTTTATTTTGACTTCAAATTGATATTTTTTTGATGATTCCTTCACTGCCGAAAGTCTCCATATCCAAATATTAGTTGCCTCTTCTCTAAATATTTGCAGTTGCCGCAGTCTTCATTGTTGCAACACCACATTCAAATTAATCAATAAATATTTCTCCATTGCTACAAATATAAATGACCCATCATTAAACACCAGGTTCCCCTTCTCTTCCAACATAATTAATCAGCAAAACCAATAAGTTTTTTTATTTTTTCCAGCAATTAATAAAATCTGAATTTGTTATTTTGGGGTCAAATTGATATTTTTTTGGTGACTCTAATAGCGTCAATTCAGAATTAGATTTAATTTGAGATTTTATCCTCAGTGATTATAATCGAATCAATTTAAATTAGTGTTCATTGTTGTTTTGGGTTTAAATTAATCTGTCAAATTGACTATTCTAATAGAATCAATATTTTACTAAATTAATATTTAGTTTGAGAATTAGATTCAATTTGAGATTTTATCCTTAGTTTTATTTTTGTTTGAGAATTGTTTGGCTATATCAATATTTAGTTTTAGCATCCATTGTGTTAAACATTGTGAAGAAAGATTAATATTTTACTAAATTAATTCAATAAATTTAGTTTATTTTTTGCAATTAAAAATATTTAGTAAATTATATTCATTTATTTTGTAGTTAATTACTTATAATGTTTTATTATTTTTTGATAATTAAATATATGTTTGAATATATCAATTAGTTAGTTTTATGCAGATATATCTAGTGACGAGAAAAATCCTCAAAGTTTCAATTTCATAGAAAGGGGAGATAAAAATGAGGTTGATTTGAAAGGACTTTGTGGTGAATAGTGAAGATGTGACTTATACTTCATATAATGATTATGGTCAAGGCATTGGTTTCAATGTTCGGAAAGGAAAAAATAGATATGTATTTTGTACTAAAATAATTCGAAGTAAAGATTTCTATTATTCTAAACAAGGTTTCAAAGAACTTGAAGGCGACGAGAACACAAAAAAGTACAATAAATTGGAAACTAGAATTGGGTGTTCAACGATGATTCAATATACGATGCAAGATGATCAATGGACAGTTAGTCACTTTATTTTTGAGCATAATCATGAGTTGGCAACCCCTTCAAAAAGACATTTACTTAGATCAGCTCGATCTATTCCAACAACCAAAGCAAATGTCATTGATTCGATGGTTAGTGCTGGTATATGTCCCATAAATGTTTACACTTACATGTCGAATGAAGTAAGAGGTGTTAAAAATATTGGTTTTACAAGACGCGACTGTTACAATTATGTTAACAAGCATAAGATGATGATGATTGATGCTGGAGATGGTCAAAGTTTACTCAACCATTTTAAGGTTAAAACAAGTGAAGATCCAATGTTCTTTTACACGGTTCAAGTAGATCAAGAAAATTGTGTGACAATTTTTTTTGGAGAGAAGTAGATCTAGAGCAGACTATGATGATTTTGGAGATGTTGTGATGTTTGATACAACTTACCGTACCAATAGATATAATTTGATATGTGCTCCCTTTGTCGGAATTAACCATCATCGTCAAACTATAATGTTTGGTTGTGCATTTTTGTTGGATGAGACCAATGCTTCTTTTGTGTGATTGTTTAAATCTTTCTTGCAATCGATGAAAAATCAAGCACCGAAGACTATCATGACAGATCAAGATCATGCAACTAGTAAAGCTATCAAAGAAGTCTTTCCTAATTCATGTCATAGATTATGTTTATGGCATATTTCTAAGAATGCCTCTTCTGATCTTGGTGATCTTAATGTAAATGTGGAATTTCATGTCTTATTCTATAAGTGTATGTAAGGTTGTGAATCGGAATCGGAATTTGAAGATACTTGGGCAAAAATGATAAATGACCATAGTCTCTAAGATCATTCATGGTTAAATGGTTTATACAAGTGTCGTGAAAAATAGAGTACCGC
Organism: Abelmoschus esculentus; assembly: GCA_035048815.1. Taxonomy (NCBI): domain Eukaryota; kingdom Viridiplantae; phylum Streptophyta; class Magnoliopsida; order Malvales; family Malvaceae; genus Abelmoschus; species Abelmoschus esculentus. Next base: position 3,380,853 of record JAUCBN010000064.1, on the reverse strand, counting down.
TTTTAGCATTGATGTATTTTCGTCTCAAATTAAATCTTCTCAAAGAGCTGAAGTTACTAATAATGTTTTACATGGTATTTCTAAAGCTACTACTTCTCTCACTGAATTTGTCTTTGAGTTTGTGAATTTGGGGTCAAGGTGGCATTCTTCTAAAAAAGATTTTCAATGTAAAAATGAATCAATTACGAGGGTCATTAAGGATTCTAGTATTTTATCTCATGCATCGAAAGTTTATACTCATGAGATATATAAACAGTTTCAGAAAAAATTTCTTGATGGTATTCCTTTGATTTGGAGAAAAGTTGCAGAAAATGATAAGATTTACACATTTGAAGTGAAGAGACATGAAAATAGTTCAAGAGTTCGAACTGTCCAATTTAATACAAGTACTATGGAGATTCACTGTACTTGTAAAAAGTTTGATTTTTGTGGGTTTCTTTGCTCTCATGCCTTGCGTATTCTTAGTGTCCAAAACGTTCAGAAAATTTCTGAACGATATATCTTGCAAAGATGGACTAAAGATGTGAAGAGAAATATGCATGGTGATAATGTTGTGGAGCTCTCCCAAGAGTATAATACAAAGATTGTAACTGTATTTCGTAATTGTATGCTTCGTTTTGCTTATGGCTTGATTGTAAACAGTCAAGAAAATGAAAATACAAGACAACTTTGTCAAAATATTTTGTATGACGGAGATACAGAAATTAAAAAAAATGAAAAAAGTATGTGTTTCCAACAATCATGAGCTCAAAGAGAATGAGACAAAATCGAGAAGCGTGCGAACTAGTAAGTTATCCTCACAATCAATAATTTTATCTTGAGAAAAAAAAGTCAAAAGCATTAAAGTTATCTCAGCCTAGTAAGTGATTATATTATAAAGTTATATTTTTATATAATTATTTTTTTTAAATTTATACTTACTTTTGATAAATGTTTCATTGTGTATAGGAAAAAGAAAATAATCAACTATCGAAGAACACTCGGATATGTATGTTATTTCTACTCAAATATCTGAAAATATTGTAAGTATGTCATTAATATATCATTTAAAAATAATTTTGTTTTTATATATATATTTTTTGTGATTCATCTCATTCCTTTAATGATGATGTCTCAGCATAATATTTATGCATCACCTCATCCAAATGCTATGCAATTTTTTAATATGGTAATCATTTGTTATCATTATTTTATATTTGTATAGCATTAAACATCATATTAATTTTCTGATTTTTGATATATTTATTATAGACTTCAGATAGCAGTTTGTATTTAAATAGTACAAATTTACCTTATAATAATATACAACAAAAGATTGTTCTACAACTTTAACTTTCTATCAGGTATGTATTGTAAGATATTTTATATTTTATTAGTTGTTTTTGGTAGAAAGAATATTTTATATTTTGTTATTTTATTAATTTTATTATCAATTAATTACAAGATCTACTTGCACGTACTCAAGGATATCAAAATTCTAATCTTTAATCATAGGTTTTTATATATATATTATTTTATTTTTTCACGAATAATCTATTTCAATAAGTTTATTTTTTATATTTATTGAAATTTCATTTGATTATACACTTTGAATTATCTTTTTTATATATATTATTAATGAAGGTATTTTGACAGATTATGAGAAATTTCATATCTGATGGATTATGATGCGAAGAAAAAATTGAAGAAACTAGATGCAATGTTTCAATTGTTTGGAGAGCTTATATTTTAGATATCTTTTTATTATATCAGTTAAGGTGCTTCAGTGAAGAAAAACTTCACAAATAATTTTGTTTGCTTGAGATTTTATTATTTAATAAGGTTATAAATTTGATTTGATATTTATTTTTTGAATTTTTTTTTAATTTTATATTTAATTATGTCTTCTCTCTAAAAATCACATAAATTCTTACATGTATATATTTGTAATCTTAGACGTACAAAAGTATCAACTATTTCTAACAAATAAAAATATACATATATATAAATCTCATAAGGATACACGAATGATAACATCTAAATATCATATAAAACAAAATCTTCAAAAATGTAATAGCATGTAAGATAACTACAATTGATTAAGTTTTATCTTAAATCATGACATGATAAGCAAGGAATAAAGTACAAGACCAAACAATAATATATGTGGCTATCATTCGAATACACATATATAATTTACATTGTAAGATACAAATTACACAATAATAACTAAAATTTATCTTCTCCTCAACTCCTTATTATGTATGTATGTATAATTTTATACAAACATTAATATGATAGATGACAAGCAAGGATCGAATCGTAGAAAACAAATATCATACTGATTACCAATCAACATCCTTGTCTTATTCGTATTGAAGTTTGATGTATTGAAGTTTGTGTGAAACTCAATTGGGGTGCAATCTGTTGAGAAATATTGAGGGGGTGATACCCATTCCCAAGTTACCCAATTGGGGTGCAAGCCAAAGGTTGTGTGAAACTCAAACCCTGACCCTGATGCATCATTCCCTGAGGTGGCAATGGAATAAGATGAGGATCTGGAACAAATCTAGTTACTGCATCACCTGAGGGCCATTTCTCATTGGTAATACGCATGGGCATCTAAACTGAAGGAATTTAAGACCGAATTTGTGGATTAGGCCCACCAAATTGCATGGAAACAGACGCTTTGTGAGAGTTGCAAGGGATACTGTTGTAAGATTTAGAAGTAGGAGGCTTCAGATTTTATTAGTTGAAGAAACTAAAATAAATAAAGAACTTACTGATTTTAGTGAGAAAGCTCGAATTCTTGAAAATCTTAAAATTCTTGAATCTTACCGCACTCAAAAACTATATTTAAAGAGAAGAGTGGACTTTTTCAATTTTTATATACTATAACCAAAAAAATAGAAGAGAATTTTGAAGAACCTACAGGTTTAAAAAAATTAACGTAAAGTGGTATTCCAAAATCTTTAAATCTTGTTGCTTAAAAATTATGTTAGAAGAGAAGGAGAACCTGATGTTCAATATTTGGATATGGAGACTTGCGACAGTGAAGGAATCATCAAAAAAATTATCAATTTGAACTTAAAATAAAAAATTCGAATTTTATTAATTGAAGGAAAAAAATAAAAAAGTTATTGATTTTGTTGATTAATTATGTTGGAAGAGAAGGAGAACCTAGTGTTCTGATGGGTCTTCTACATTTGCAGCAATGGAGAAATATTGGTTGATTAATTTGAATCTGGTGTTGCAGCAATGAAAACTGTGAAAGCTGCAAATATTTGGAGAAGAGGCAACCAATATTTGGATATGGAGACTTGCAGTAGTGAAGAATGCTTGGAGGAGAAGATGCAACCCTAAAATTAATTCATGTCTTTTTTTTAGTTTTAATATATTTTAATTTGTGAGATGATTTGGAAATTAAAATTTTGACTGTATAAATTATGTGTAAAAAGTGATGATGTGGATTTGTTTTTATTACTGAGGACCATAGATGACGTGGTGAAACCGGTCCGTGTAATAATTTTTCGTTGAGGAGATAGCCAAATCGAATAGATGGTGGTTTACTCATCAAAACTCTTGAAGAAAATTATCAATTCTACTAGTGATTCTATGAAGTATTTTGTCATCAGATCAGAGACCCATTTCATATTCAAATCTGATTGCTTGAAATATCGTCTGTATATTCATGTTTTATTTTTACTCGATCAAAGAGTGCTGAAATCAGATGATGGTTGTTGGTTGTGAGGAAAAGTTTTCTCTATTTTATTTTTTTGTTTTTTTTGTTGGTTTTATTTTTAATGTCATTTTATTTTGTTGACAGCTTTATTTTTGGTTTGTGGTTTGTTGTATCCTTCTTTTAATTTTTTATAAACCAATATTTTTTTTTAAAAAAATGTATAAAGGAATCCACATTAATCTATACAAAATTTCCATTAATCAAACCATTTCAAAATGATAGCTATTAATAAAATAAGTTTTAAGTACTAGAATTATCATTATACCAAATCTTATTAGATATTTATTTATATTTTATAGAGAAGTGAATAATAATGACTAAAACTTTAATGAAGTGGTTTAATTATAATCTTTAATAATTAAATGGTCTAATTATAATTTTATTAATAATTGAGTGATATTTAATATAATTTATCCAAATTTTTATGGTAAGTCATTTGACTTATCATGAACTATGGTAGATACGCCCCTGCCTGCAAGTGTGTGCTGACGATTAGGGATGTAAAAATAGATACTTGGATGAGTTTCAGGTCGGGTAAAATCGGATACAGATAATTTAAGATTGATTTGATGTTTTAACTTGATTCGGGTCGGGTGCGGGTCCATTTCAGGTCGGGTTTATTACAGGTCGGGTTCAAACGTTTCAGGTCCAAATCAGATAATTGAAAGGTTCATTTCAGTTCGGGTAGATTTCAAGTCAGGTTCATTTCAAGTCGATTTTATTTCAGGTCAAATTAATTCGAGTTTTAAATTCATATTAATTAAAATTATTAAGTTTGAGTTTGGTCCAAATAAATAATTAAGTAAATAATCAATATACTTTGGGTTGAATGGTTGATCATTCATTTCGAATTAATTATTTAATATCTAACGTATTTAACTAGCCTGAATCTCATTAAAAATAAATATTATGCACTAGACTAAACAAAAATATCATCAAATGATACATATCTTAAAAATTGGGTTAAATTACAAAAATTAAAAATTAATAAGGAATAAACATTGGACTAGAAAGAATAAAGTTTTAAATTAAAATGGATAATTATTAATAAAATAAAATATCATCTTATTAAAAACACTAAACTAAATTAGAAAAATAAATAGTAATCAATTTAAAATAAAAATAAAGTTGTTAGGACTAAAATACAAAATCTATAAATTAATAATAATTAAATTCGATAAAAATTTAATTTTAATATATTATAATTTATACATATACCATATAGTTTAATACATTTAAAAAATGGAAATATGAAATTTATACTATATATGAAATATATTCTATATATAGAATTTATACTATATATGGTATGATACTATATATGAAAATATTAAATGTATTCTATATATAGTATACATATTACTTATATGCATATATACTAAATGTATAAATTAATATATGTATATAATATACATTAATTTATAGTATGCATAAAATATACTTATATATTATAATTTATGTATTAATGTATTATATATAATATATTTATAATATATATAATATACTTTAATATATATATATTATATATAATATATGCTTAGATGTATACTAATATATGTATTTAATTAATATATGTATATTATTAATTCTTTAAGTCCAACATTAATCCCCTGAGCCTAAATCATTAAACTAGTTCTCTAAGATCAATTCTCCAATCACTTAACTAATTCCCTATGATCAAATTAAAATAATTTTAAAATATATATAATCTATTTTTAATTAAATAAGAATCAAATCGAATAAAAAAATAAAATTTAAAACTTAATTTTCGAATGATCATAAATAAATTAAAATAATTTTAAAATAAGGTGTAGAGAGGCAAGATATTCGATTTTTATGCGTGACCTATATAAAAAAATATGCGGAATTTTTTTACCCAACCTATAGTCGTGTTAAATGAATATCTAAATTAATCTCCGCTTTTTTTTTTCTATTTTTAATTGATTATATTTAATCAAATTTTATTATTTGATTATATGTTGTAATAATAATCCTCCTCCAAAATTTACTAAATATATTAATTCCATTCAAAATTTTATTTTCCCCTCTTTTTTATATAATAATAAAAATTTACTTCTAATTCCTTCCAAATTTTGGGTAACTTATATCCCTAAAAAATTTTTACACTAACATGTTGAAATTAGGTTCGGATCATTCTTGGTTAGATATATTTTGGGTTTGGTTAATACAATAACAAGTAAAACTTGGGTTCAGGTCAACAACAGCCGGATATAAATCGGGTTTGAGTCATTATATTCCCGGTCAAATTAAGTTCTGACTTAAATAAATTTTAATCGGATTTTCAGATCGAGTCAACTGTTTACATCGCTGACGATGGCAACATGGCACAGAGAGACATTATACCATAGGGATGACTTTCAACAAGAAAAAGAAGATTCATGTGTTATCTAGTAAAACAAATTAATGATAAAATTAAAAAATAATAAAAATGTTGAGGGCTAATTTTGTTATTATATTAGTAGATATAAATAATAAAATTTGTCTGTTGACAAATTTTTGAAATAATGAGGTTGGAATTTTAAAATTAAAGGGAAAATTAAAAATCAGTAAAATATTGAGAACAATGATTGTATTATTTGAATTGAAAAAACTTTAAAAATAAATTAATTTAATTTTAACTTAAGTTTAATATATTAATAATTTAATAATTTAATAGAAACATAAGTTGTCTTTATGGTTAAATTATGTTTTTGATTTCAAACCGTTGTAAGAGTAATTTTTATCGTTCAAAATTACGTTATTTTAAGTTACTTTTTATATTAAAATAATCAAACTAAAAAAATATTGTTTTAGTTTAATTTTTATATAAATGACGATTATATCATCGTTCCGCTAAAGAGTTAACGACAAAATAATATAAACAAATTAAAAACTAAAATTTCATGTTAAATTTAAATTATTTAAAAGTTTAATAATAAAAATAAATCAACGTCTATAATTTAGTTATTCGTGGTATACTTTACCACACTATTATATTAAAATTTTCATATTTTTCATGCTTTACCTATAATCATCAAATAAGAGAATTATATGGGTGGGAAATTTTAAAATTATTGAGAGTATCTTAATATTTTTACCATACGATATGATCTCATGATGTTTTATGTATTTTTTTGTCAGTTAATAAGATTATCTTATAGATAAATTATTTAAATTTGTATTTCTTAAAAAATAATTATATTATTTTTTATTGAGATTGCACGTATATAAAGAAAAAATTATGATCTAATATACGAAGTCAAATTATTACATGTAAAAATCAATAAAAATTAGTTTAAGTGGTAAACATTTTAATTCCGCTTAAGCATGTCTCGGGTTCGAGGTATTGTGTATGTAAAAAACCCTTATCAGGAGATTCACTTATCAAAATTAAATATACGTAATGAGTCAATTTAAATTAGTTAGAGCGAAACGCAAAAAAACAAAAAATAATAAAAAAATATAAATATTTTATTAAAAATTTAAACTCAAATTTTAAAAGACAAAAATTTAAACAAATTATTTAAGATATAAGATGCAGTTAAAACTTTAAATTTTAAAAATTATTTAAGAATTTAAAACGTCAGAATTTTTGATAATATTTTAAGTTAAATTTTTATATTCTTGAAAAATATCAAAATTTATTTTATAAGTATCAATATTTAATTTTTGGTTAATATTTTAAATTTTTTGAACAAATATTTTAAAAACACAAACAAACAACTTAAAATATTAATAAAAAATCTGACAATTTATATTTTTGGGAATGTATCAAAATTTATTGTCTTTTAACGTATCGAACCCTAAACCTGTTATACATTAGAATCATCTTTTAGCCATTCTTCATCAATGAAACAAACAATAGAATTAATTCATTTTATTAATTTTTTCTATGTCATTTTTCTATCAAGTGAATGAGTGAGGATTTACTCACTAAAAAGATATATTAATTTTATCTGAAGATATTTATTCATAGATGAATATTATTGGTTGATCTCATTACGACTCTAATATGATAATTTGTACCATTTTTTATCTCAAAAGTATGGTTTTATCTGAAGATATTTACTCAAAGTTTTTTTTTTAATTTGTCCCAAATTAATTATTAAAATATACCATTTAACTATTAAAATATTTCTAATATAGTTATCTATTGTTAAAAATTAATAAAGGTGTTATATTACAGTTTAAAATAAAATAAAATAATTACATATTTAATTTATATATTTTTAATTTATTCTTAATTTTATTATAATAAAATATTTTAATTATTTAATTTGTGATACTTTATTGAAGGATTTTAATTATTTTTATTTAATTTATTAAATTTTTTTCCGAGAAAAAGCATTGTGCAAAAATGTGTCTAGAAAGACTCAAACCCACATTCTTCATATGTGAGGAGAATGCATTTATCATTGGACCAAACAAATTTTTGTGACACAAAGTACAAAATATAATATATAAGTTATATGATTGTTAATGTCATGAGAAAGAAAGTAAACATGATTTTAAGGGATTCGAACATGATACACTTATGATGTATGACAACATCTAACCCAACATTTTATAAATTATAAAATCCTAACCCTAAACCCTAAAAATTATAAGTTATAAAACTTAAAATTTTATAAACCCTAAAAAATTATAGTTAGTGCATGATTAAAAAATTAAAAATTAAATCCTAAACATGATTAAAAAATATGAGATCTATGGATCAATTGATTAGAACTACGGATAACGTAATAAAAAAAATCACGATATAATTTCTCTTTAAACATGATACTAAATAATAAAAAATACATAATTACACTGCAAAAATAGGATTCATGAGTTTAGTTTTGAAACTTTTTACAAGTTTCGAAATCTGTTCCATATTGTCTCTTGGAGAAGCGCATCGGGTCTCAAAGTATGCAGCATCGAGGATGAGATTTGAACCTATGTTCGATGATGAAATCTGTTAGATACCGTATCAGACTGTCTCAAAATAAAAAAATTAAATTAAATATTTATAATTACTATATATTCATATTTTTTTGGCATAAAGATAATTTTCACCCTTAACTTTTTATAATTTTTGTCATTTTGGCCCTTATTCTTTTTTTTATAAATTTAGCCCTTAACTTATATCTTTTTTACAAATAGCTTATTTTTTAACTACCATGATGACTAGACCGTTAAAAATTTAACATTAATGACATGTCATATGCATCTAATAATATATTTTAAATGATATGGCATCTAACCTATCAAATTCATATATGGAATGTAATTTTATTCTAATATAAAATATAAAACAATTAAAATTTAAATAAAATATTTAAAATTAATTAATTCTAAAATAAAAGGCTACTAAACCTTCTAAACCCTAATTGCATAGAATCAAAATCTTATTTTTCAAAAAAACTATGAACACAATCCAAAAAAGAAGAGCTTTGTAGAGTTTGCTACCGGTAAATCAAAGGTAAGATATTTTGATACTAATCAATTGTGTTTTTATTATTTTAATTTAGAATTTAGGTATTTTGGCGTTTAACCTAAATTAGAAGGTTTAGGGTTATAGTTTAAGATTTGAATTTAAAAGGTAATAAATTTAAGATTTTAGGTTTGAGTTTTGATTGAATCTAAAAGTAATCTTAAATTATAAAAGAAATACAAAGTAGTAAATTTGTTTAAGGTTTTGATATATGAAAACTCAACGGTTAAGGATTCTATTTGGATATAGATGTCTATTGAAAAAAGATTATTTACTTATTGTGTATATAATTATTTGAATTTTAATTATTTTATATTTTATATTGGAATAAAATTATATTCTATATATATATGAATTTGATAGGTTAGATGCCATATCATTTAAAATATTTTATTAAATGCATATGACACGTCATCAATGTTAAATTTTTAACGGTCCAGTCATCATGCTAGTCAAAAAATAAGTTATTTGTCAAAAAGATATAGGTTAAGGGCTAAATTTATCCCAAAAAAAGAATAAGGGTCAAAATGACAAAAATTATAAACGTTAAGGATAAAAATTATCTTTATACCTATTTTTTTCTATTAAGACAAATTTTAAAAAAATTATATATCTTAAATATTATAAAATAAAAAATCTCATTTTTATTATATTGTGGGGTCCTTAAAATCTTTGGACCACTCTTGCATATATAAGATGTCATCAAGTCGCAAGTTACTTAAGTATAATACATAAATGATAATTGTTATTTTCTTATTAATAACTTTATTTTAAGTTTAATTATTGTGTTTAATCTATTAATTGATTAATTCAAATAGAATATTATAAATATTTATTATAGAAGGATTCTCTTAATTCAATTTTTTATTTATAATATTTATATTTAAATCTTTAACCTTACTTAAAAGATATAGTGTCTCATCTCATTAGATCAACTGATTATATTATAATATTCTTAATTATTAACTATTGTGAGCTAAAAAATCATTATAATATATTTGTAATAATTTTATCCACTTATAATGCGTTTAATTATTTCTAATATTTTTTTTACTTTCTACGTAGAAAAAAGGAAAACAAAGAAAAAATAATAGTCTTTATTCATTAACGAGAGATACGTCATAATTTATTTATAACAATTTATATCAAATCCTATTTCTTTAGATATCTTTGTTATTGGACTGCTTTTTCAAGATGTTCATGGCCGCAGAGATTCAATGACGGATCCTAAATATCTTATAATTTTAAGATGAACAAAAAATTATAAATATTAAAGAAAATAAATATTAATTTATAAAATTTAAAAATAATTATATATATATATATAAATTTTAAAAATTCAAAATATACATCGATTGATTCGTAAACTAGCCAATGCGTAGAATGTAGACCGGTCTATTTCTTTGATGGTCTAGTTTGGAAATTTAAATATGCAAGCTAGAGGTGTTCATTATCGGGTACCTGAAAAATCGGGTATCTGATTCTTTTTGGTACTAATTTTTTGGCCCATGTCTTAGTCCATTTATATCAGGTATCTGTAAAATTTTGGTACTCAACTAATCAGATAATGAGTACCCGGTTCATACATATTTTTATTATTTATTTATTTTAAAATTAAAAAAATCATTAAACACATAAATTTTAAAATTTTATAATATATTACCAAACATAAAAAAAATAGTGACTTAAAGTTAATTTTAGAATATTTATATATATATATATTTATTAAAATTTATCATTAAAATAATATTAAAGATCTTAATATTGTTTTTTCTTTCGGTTTTAACAAAATAATAAAAATATATTTAAAATTTTTAAAAATTAAAAGTATACAATACAAACATAAAATTAAAAATATAATTTAAAGTTAATATATATATATATAATTAATATTAGTCAGGTCGGGTATCCGGTAATTAAAAAAATCGACCTAAAATCAGCCTAATTATTCTCGAGCCGAATACACGATCCGATCAGATAAATAATTCGATCAGATAATTTTATCCGAGAATTATCTAATATTTTTGTTTTGGATAATCAAATCAGATTAATTAAGTTTGATATTTTTGAACACATCCGATGCAAATAATGGTAGAAAGGATTACATTGTTTATGTAAATTGGGTCATGTGGTTTGTGGGAAACAAACTCATTCACGTATGTCTAGAGAAGAAGGCGGTGGAGTTCATTACTTTTGTTAGAGGTTATGTTTATAAATTTGAAATAATTTTATAAAATTTATTATGAAAGCCATTATTTTTAATTTAATTTTTATTAATAATATTAAGAAGACGAAAGATTTAATTACTCGATAAATGATTTTAGTAAAAAATGGATAATGTATCTATTGTAATATCTGTAAGGTTTGTGTATACATTATTAAAGCATCAAAATATCTATAAATAAATACTACCTTATAATCATCTTTATACTATCAACAACATATTAGTTTAACGGGATGAAGAATAATTGTTTTTAAATAAGATTAAAGATGGAAATATTATCGTTAACTTTTATGTAAAAAATTAAATTAAAAAGGTTGATTTTATATTAAATATTTGTAAAATTTAATTTAAATTAATCAATAAATTAAATATTAATAATTAAACTATTATATATGTATGTGTCGCGACCATTTTAAAACAGAAAGTGGAAAAATATAGTATGACGAGTGATTTTGAAAAATTGAGATTTATTGCTTTTAATTATTAAAACTAAAATTTTATTAAAAACGTATATTATTTAAATTTTAAAATCACTTGGAGTCGCCACCGGCCATTTTGGTAGGTCAGACACCGTCAAATAAACTAGAGATTCTCTTTTAAAAATATTTGGGTTTGGGAGTCGATTACGCGTAAGGACGACCCTTACAAGCTCCCGAGATCGGTACCTTATTAATTACACGTGGCATTTTGGCATTTCGAATAATAATATTAATTTAATCCGTCATTGTCAAATAAATATCGTTCGAATGAGAATATCTTTTTGGATAAGAAAATATATTTCTTTTAAATACGAGCTTGAATAACACGTCCTCTAAATAGAAAACCTTAACTTGTATTTAAAGAAATATAAATTCTACCCCAGAAGGTTTAAAATGCATGACCGGTTATTATTTTGTCGATTTTAAGTTCTAACCTATAAGGCTCCATTCATTAAATATTTAAAACCTATTAAATTATTAATTTCACCAAGTGTATTATGATAACATCCGAATGATCGGACACTACCATCTCGAAACCGAACAAAATTAATAATTAATGTTTCTAATCATTTACCAAATTAATCTTATTTAATTCTAATCCTTAAATTATTTATCAATTTCTAGGTTTCGATGGCAAGTCGAATGCTGATATGAGCACTAATGACAAGGACCCGAAGGAGTATCCAGGTGGCCCCATCACACGTGAAAGGGCAAAAAAGTTTCAATCAGCCATGGAAAGCTTGTTCACATCAAGCTTTGAACGTGGAGAAGTGGGATTAACAAGGGAGGATCACTTTATTTTGCTTATGCATAATTATGCATGAGGATTTAAAGTTTTTATACATATCAATGCATTGAATAAGAGTGTTGATCATTTAAGCATGCATAGTATTTAAGCATTTAGTTCATTTAGGGAAATAATTTATCTAGTCATTTAAATAAACTATTTCATTCATGCATGTAGTCATTAATAAAGTTAGTTCATTGATCAAACTAGTTCATTCATTAAACTAGTGCATTAATAAAACTAACTCTTATATTTTTTATGTATTTTTTTAATTAAAATTTAAATAAAGTTTACCTTGGTGTTAGGTGAATGAAGGGAGATGAACAGTCACACCAAATGTAAGAATACATGTCAGATTGATCTCTATTTTTGAATTGGATCCGGAACGATTTGAGTCTTAAAGTCTCTTACAAGTTTATTCCTATATCTCTTAGCTTTCCAACGCCTTTTGAATCACCTTAATCTGATATCGTAAGCTTGAGATATGATCAATTTAACGAAGACAGTGCAGGCTGTAATTTTTATTACGAGAATTTTATGCAAGGATGATTTGGATGAGTTTGAGCCAAGGAAGAGCCCCTTCATCTTCATCCAAGAGACAAGTCATTGAAGGTCTTCTTTATTCACATATTTAAGTCAATTCAAAGCTGATTTTTATTCATACAAATGAAATTCATCATTATGCAAATAATCAAGGCATTCAAGTCATTTTTTCATCATCTTTGGAGGCTATTTGTATTCTACATGAAGACAAGCAATGAAGACCCTCTTAATGCATAATATTATGAAATTCAAGAAGGTTAATTATCTTGAGGATCAGCATGGAATTGGAAGAGACACTCCCCTTTTTTGCTACCAAAGTGTCTACATACATCAAGTGTTCATTTTTCACTCCTTTTTTCTCCATGAAAGAGCAAGACAAGGTAGCTCAAGAGTCCTTCCACAATTTGGACGAAATTATATGTATATTAAGCCTAAATTAAGTTCAAATTCATCATTAATGCCTTGAACATTCATCCACTAAGAGATAGAAGAGAGAACAAAACATTCATTAACATTCATCACTATAAAGATGAAGCATTTATCTCTTGTTGTAAGACTCTTCATATGGTTCCTATGAAGACTATAAATAGGAACCTTTCCTTCATATGTATGACACCACTTTAGATATAAGAAAACTCTTTTGAAAGATTGATTTCAGCTTTGTTCTTGCGAGAACTCTATCGACTTCAAGTGGGTCACAATCTTACGCTTTATGTCTTCATCCATTTTATCTTATTATCGCGTTGGTTCCTAGCTCCTTATAGCTAGTGGGTCACGTGCCACACTTCTAACACATCGAATCCATCATATTATATTGTCGGTTCCTATCTCCATATAGCTAGTGGGTCACAATCCATTTATCCCCTAAAGTTACATACCCACGCCATTTCCATTACACATCCCTAACATTCCTTCATTTAGAATCATCACACTTCCATACACTTAAACCTCTTCCATATCCTTCATCCATCGTTTCCTTATTATTATTCTTATTTCAATCTTACGCTTTATGTTTATGAAATTTAGCATACCAATTCTTGTGAAATTTGTTCTTACTAGAATCACGATCAAGCAACATCATATATGACCTACCAGGTTCATATCAAATGCGATACCAAAATACACTCTTTTGGTCAACGTCATGTTACGTCAAAACACCGACCGCTTATATGATTAAAATGCCATCGTTACTACAATTATCTCCCTATTTAAATTAATTATTTAATTAAAGTGACTACAGAGGTTCTAATCTAATTAATTATGTGTAAATTAAATGATTCTAATTAATATACTATATGAATTTAAAAACATACAAACAAGCAATTTAAATAATTAATTTAAAGCAATAATTAAAAGACTAAGACAAAAATTAAACTCCATTCATAACAAAAGCCTAATTACTAATGAACAGATTCAAAATGTAATATAAAATCTCAATGTAGACTACAATTACAACATGAACAAATGACTTAAAGACATGCTTAAATGTGACAAAATACTTACCTATATATGGTTCACGTGAAGGGATGGTCCACCATCAAAGAAATGAAGCAGCGGAATATGTCTAAGAGGATGATCAACATCACTTCCACCTGCCGAATGCACCACTGCCGAATCCACCTGTCAAATTTGTAGTTGACAGTATCAAAGTGAAAGAAACATGTCCTCTCCATGGCTTTGTTGATCAAGCTTAGTGTACAACTTATTCCCTTTCTCAATAAGTTCGGCATTCTCCATGACCAGTTTTTCGACAAATACTGCATCAATTTGGGACTTCAAATCCTCATCGCCAGAAGCTTGCTTGTTACTGCCTTCAAATGGAGGACCGGAGTTCCTCTCAAAGTCTTGTACATGTAACAACATGCTAGATATATTTTCCGTGAGCCACTCGATTAACGCTTGCGAAGGTGAAGATGTCGATGGAGGGAAAGACAATTCATCACCACTGCTAGCAGCAGCAACATCCGCCAGAACCCCCTTTTCACTGCCTATGAACCTCCAAATCCATGCCACCAAAGGCAATGCTCTCCATGAATGCCAAAAACATGAGAACCATCCTCCCTTTTCCTCCCACTTCCCTCTGTTTCAGTTTTCTCCCTCTCCTGATGGAAAGGATCCATCGCACCACTTATCCTCCTTTTTTTTTTAAACTCCCATTAACCCCCTTTAAATGTAACCGAATGGAACCTTATCTATTATTTTTTTTGAATTTTATTTATTATTTTATTTATATTATTTATTTATATATTTATATTATTTAATATTTATTTACTTGGACCTTATTTTATTCGATCCAGACGAAATTCAAGTATTACAATATTTATTCATTTAAAAATTAAGACTAACATAAAAAAAATCTTCAAACTCCTAACCAACAAGAACTTTCAGCGTTCAACTAACACAACTTCCTGTGTCCTGTGGGAGCCAGCATTACTCAAAGAGTGCAAGTCTAATGGTTCATGTGTTCATGCTTACATTTTTGTAATACTAAATAATTGCATCCACTTTTATTGGTAAGTATGAACTTTAATAAATATATATATTGTAGTTCTTGTCAAATAATATAAATATATCTGTTATACCTAGGATAGAATCCTTGTCTCAACAACAGTAATATGTCATTGATTACCAATTTCAATGCCATTTGACAAGTTTGGAGCTACGTTGTTTTTTAGACATGGTAGTTGAGAATAAATAGATATTTTATTCTTAAGAGCAACTATAGTATGTATATTTGGGTGACCGGTGTTTGAGATAATTACTTTTTAATTATTAATTCTTTTATTTTTATGAACTTATCATTGCTAAATTAAGTGTATTTCATTTGTTTTATGTACAGTGAATTGTTTATTGAATTAATGATTAAAAGGATAAATTTTATTGACTGGAGATATGGGTATGACGTCGGGCTCGGGCACGGTGCAATGCTGACGTGTCAGTTTCTGAAAGATTTTGGAAGCAACTCAATCAACACAATCTGAAAAGATTTTTAAGATATCTTATTTTTAAATTTTAAACTCATGAATTATCTTTTATTTTATTTTGAATTATTTTGTTAATTTTAGGTTGTTAGAAGCCTATAAATACCCTCCATGGGTAAGACTATGAATATCTTTTACCTTGTCTTTGAACTCTTGTTTTGTTGCTTTTTATATTTTATAAATTTCCTTTTTACTTTGTTTACTTTATGTTAATTATGATAATTCATATCATGTTTAGCTAATTTTCTTTAAGTCGAGAGCTAGCAATGAATCAATTCAATGCGTGAGAATTGAAAATACTTAATTCCCTTCGAGATACATTATTGTTTTTCTGTTTTATTAGTTTGACAATCAGTCTTACTTACAAAATTAAAATATTTTCAAACCAAAAAGACCTCATTGGTCTGGATGTTGTTTTAATGTACAGTGGGAGGAAGGATTGACGTATGGCAATTCGAATTCATGTGACACACTTAGCGGCGATCCACTAAGGAAAACGTGATCAGATTTGATTCTCAACGAGACAACATAATCCGAGTCGGGCCTTTCCAATACTTAATCTGATTGTTTTAACAGAAATACCTGTGGTTAATCCACTCAAGAATCATCTTTCAAATATTGACTTGGGAAGATCGGTTACAAGAGAGAAAAACAAGTTACAACGGGTTAGGCCTTGTAGACTGTAACTGACATGAATGGGTACAAGAGAAAAAATTGAAACAAAGCTAATTCAAGGCGATTTCATCATTTTCATTTGTCAACTACTTCTCAATATTTATTTTTATTTTATTTCTTTTGTTCTTTTTACATTTATTTCATCACAATCTCGTCAACCCCTTTTTATTTATTTATTTTACAACATCCTAGACTAGAATAAAAAAATTGCATCAGAAAATTCAAATTCCTTGTGGATCGACCCTTTTTATTATACTATTCTTTTGCTTATTTAATTTAAAGAGGATTATTTTATTTTAACGAGTAAAACGATGCTTGTCAAAATCAGTATCGTTGTTGGGGAACTTTCGACAAATTGCTTAATGATTTTTTTCTTTTATGACCAGGAGCAATCCGATAAATCTTATGAAACTTAACCTGAAGATCAAAGTAAGAGCTCGTAGAACTCACGACCAAACACTTCGAAAGAAGAAAAAACAACGAGAACAAGACAAGCATTTAAATTTAGAATCCACTTTTGAATCATTATCCCATACTCAATCCAACGAAGAATCAAATCCAGATGTCTATCCAACTTCATCAAACGCAAATCATACTCTCGAGCCAAGACCAATGGAAAACCAAATGATTAGAGAGATAACTTCAGCTCTTGAGATACAACAACCACTTTGCATCGCTTTTCCAAATGGCAAAACCCCATTTCAACTCAAAACGGGATTGATCCATCTCTTTTTCACCTTTCGTTCACATAAACACCTCATAGAATTTCATATGGTGTATAGTAACATGAAGCCTCAAGGAGTTTCTAAGGATCAAATCAAACTAAGGAAATTTTCTTTTTCTTTAGCCGGAACAACTAAGGAATGATTATTTTATTTACCGCCTAATTCAATTACTACCTGGGCTGATCTATCACGTGTTTTCCTTGAAAGGTTTTTCCCAATGGTGAAAGCAAGTGAGTTAAGGCGAAGCATTTTGGGAATAAAACAAAAAAATACGAAACCTTCTATGATTACTAGAAAAGGTTTAAAAAATTATACGTTAGCTGTCCGCAACATGGTTTATCTGAGCAAACACTCCTTCAATACCTTTACGAAGGAATACTTACGCTTAATAGGAAGATGGTATATGCCGCTAGTGGCGGTTCCCCCATTAACATGACACACAATGCAACAAGAACATTGATTTTCACTATGATAGCAAACTCACAGAAATTCGGCCCCTCGAGTGAACCTAGTCGATGGGTTCACGAAGTAAGTGCAGTTTCAATTGAAAACGAACTAGACAAATTAACTAACATATTTAATTCACTTGTTTCAGGAAAGATTAGAGCCGAGAACCTATGTGGAGTTTGTACTATGTTGGATCATCCGATATAATGTTGCCCATTATTACAAGATGTATCTGAAGCACAGGTTAATGTCATAGAAAATTTTTTGAACCTCCTAAAAGACCCTATAACCCGTACGATAATACTTTCAATCCGAGATGAAGGGACCACCCAAACCTGAGTTACGGATACAACCAAAATACTAACCCAAATTATCAACCAAAACTTTCTTCTTTTCTAACTCAAGCGCCAAATAAACCTTCCTTTGAATCAATTTTTGAAAGATTAACCACATCACAAGAGAATTTCCAAACGCATACACAAAGGGACATCCAAGAACTTGGTAAACAAATAACACAATTAGCTCAAACAGTTGGTCACCTAGAATCCCAAGACTGATTATCGTCACAAACCGAAATGAATCCTAGGAAAAATGTGAGTTCAATAACTCTCCAAAGTGGTACCATCATTTCACCTGACCAGCCGAACAAGTCCACTAAAGAGTTTGACGAACAAAAGGATGATGTACCGTCAAAAGAATCAGAAAAGAGCCTTCGCCTATAACTCGAACACGGGACCAACGCCTCAATATCATTTACGACATCACTTTTCTCTACTCCATGCATCAAGTTTAAATTCTTTTCCAACACCAATAGACATTCCATCATCGATATTCGATAATCCTGGACGTAATCGGTGTGACCGTTCCTATGTTTTTCTAATCGAGGAGAACTTGAGAGGTTCTTTTCACTTCGAAAATGAACAACTGATACATTTCCAATATATCCATCGTCAACCATTCCGACTTTGTAAGTTCATTCCTCAAAGGATTCTTGAAAGTTAACATATTGAAGATGTTCTTAATGCCTATTTTGATGTAATTGATTGGACATTGTATTCAAAGATTAAGAACGATACCTTTTATGAAATAGTTTTTGAGTTCTATCTCACCTTCACATTTTCACATTCTTGGTTTATCATAGTTGAATCTCCTGATGTTGTTTCATTTCGATTATGCGAAAACCATGTTCACATGTCTATTTTCGAATTTAATCTTGCCATGATATTCATGACGGATGTCACGAGTATAGACTATTTGACTGCTTTGATTGAGATTCCTTAAGATTTTGATGCAGATGTAATTTTCTTCATGCTCACGGGATATAACAATCAACCCTTCGATCCTCGTTCGACCAAGGCAATTCAAATTCATGATCTGGCATTGCGTTACATATACAAATTTTTGGCCTATAACTATTCTAGCCGAAATGATTCTTCCGATGCTTTGAGTAAGACTGAATTATTTTTTCTTTGGTGTATGTTCATCGGTAAAAAGGAAATTTTGGGTTTTTGGTTTTTACATCAATTTGGGATCGTTATACGATCTAATCATCCTTTAATCCTTGATCCTTACCGTAACACTCTCAACCTGAATATCATATTGGGCCTCCGGACCAAAACCCGTTTTACCAAATTTTCACTTAAAGACCCATCTTTTTAAAATCCAAGAATTTATAAAATAAAATAAAATCATTTAAATAACGTAAAACCCAAAGTATTAAAAAATAGAAATTGGATTTCCTTTTTAAAATACATAATCTGACCCAAGTAAAATACAAAAGAGAATATAGACTCTACTTGTGGTAAGGTTCTATGAATACATTAAGTCCTACTAAAGATCAAGTATTGTAGTCTGATCTCGACTTCGATGCTAGGAATCCCTTATCGATGTGCTTCTCCTAAGCTACCTATCACCAACGCAATAGAAAAACCATAATTTCGCACGCTGAGTTAACAAGATCAATGGTACATTTCTACTCTATTGAAATTCATGAATATCATAAAATGAGCATGCAAGATAAGATAGTCAAGAGTGCACAGAAAGGCTTCTACACTAAGGTTTATATCTTATTCTACCTTAGCTAGAATTCTCAAAATTATTATTCTCAAGATATCAACACAAAGTACTAAGGCCCGCGTCCACACAACATCGGGATCCTACACTTAGGATTGAGTCCGTCCTTAAATCTTATGCTTAGAATATTACATCGAACATCTTCAAATGAGGCCGCCATACATTAGGAAAATAGCATTTGGTGCACTGGGAAAGCGACCTTTCTCCAATTCCCATGTTTAGAATGTTACATCGAACATCTCGATTGAGGCCACCCTATATTCGGAAAATAGCATTTGGTGCACTAGGAAGGAGGCCGTCATCCAATTCCTATGTTTGGAATGTTACATCGAACATCTTCGAATGAGGCCACCATACATTCGGAATATAACATTTGGTGCACCGGAAAGGAGGTCTTCCTCCAATTCTCATGTTCGAAATGTTGCATCAAACATCTTCTAATGAGGCCATCCTACATTCAGAAAATAGTCTTCAATACATCACCCAACGTATTACATCGAATGACCTTCTTTGTATTTCAAAACTATTTGGATATTTGGATTTCCAATACCAAGACATACAAGTGACTCACGCTCCATGAGTATCCACACATACACAATCAATAGGTCGAGCATATAACTCAAAAATGACCAATACATCACTCATAATTTAGATTAGATACACCAAGCCACTAGATCATCTACAAGATCCTCTTAACTATATTGGTGTCTCAAAAGTATACAAAAAGGACCTTAACCACCCTACGTTATTGTCCGATCCATCATGGATCCCTAGAGACACATAATACTAAGCCATCTATCAATTATTAAGCCCTTATTTATAAATTCATATGTTGGGGTAATAAACTCAGTTTATCAGTCTTGTAACTCATTTCATGACATAATTGACCTATAAGAATCCATAGCACAATTTATAGAACCTCCAAACTCAACCCTTAAAAACTTGGATAGAATGCCCAAGCGTATTGATACGCTTGTAAAGGGGGTATCGAAATGCCCCTTTATCGATAAGCTTCCCTTCCGTATTGATATGCTAATACGTTGACTTAAGGCCAAGGAAAACTTACCTGTATCGATACATCTATATGGGGTATCGATATGCTACCTTGTTTCGATAGGCCCCTGTGGCGGTATCGAAATGATGCCATTAAAATCTTTGGTTCCAAAATACGGGCAGGGAATTCCGAAACGCATTCCATATTCACCTTTTTTTTTCTCTCTCTAGGGTATCGATAAACCTTCCCAAGGGTATCGATACGCTAAGCTAATCAACCTTGCCTAGATCACGAGTTAACTACACAGTATTGATAAACCTCCCTAGGAGTATCAAAACCAAACCTTACTAGAATTTGGCGTATCAAAATGCAGGATATCCGTATCGATACGACTTCTATCTAAGCCTAAATTTTTCCTTCAAGGTATCGATACACCTTCCCCATGTATCGATACACCTACACGAAATTTCAGGTTTAAGACCGAAAATATGGTTGATTCCCAAATCGATTGTACAAGTTTAATGTATCTTAGTAGGTGATTTCCTAACAGTTTTACATCAAAACAACTTCTAATACGAAATCTACCATTTCTACGGTTCTAAGGTTTTGAAACACAAATCTCAAACAATCTATAATTAACAATCAAGCAAGATAAGCATTTTATGAAGCAAATGAAGTGTAAGATTCAAAAATGTGCTGACCTTTAAGAAATAACCCGTATTGAAGCAACAACCAAACTTAACTCACCTCTAAACCTTGTTATTGAGTTTCAAACCCCTTCCTCCACCAACCCAAGATATGCACACTATGAAACGAAGATCTTGATCTGTTGATCAACCTTTCTTTGATGCCCAAAATGAGATTTTCTCTCAGCAACAACAAGCTTTCACCTTTCTCTTGAATTAGGAAAAGAAAGAAGAAGGGGATTGGGGAGATGGTGAAAGATAGGATTTTCGTACTCTAAGGATGCAAGGCTTTAAGTGAATTGCCAAGGAAATTACTCCTTTGCCCTTTAATTACATCTCCTCATCCAACCCAACCCCAAAAGCTAAGCCCAACAAGAAAAAAAGAGGCCCACTACAATCCAACACGACCCCACGAGCTCAACACGATACCCGAATTAAAGATCTATGGATCGAGTCGATGCCTGATGTTGACCTGGAAAAACCAGATCTTTACACCTACATTACTAATTTAGCCGCTCATATAGCTAATTTAAATATCATTGATTACACTTATGTATTTTCTATGGATGAATTAGATGAATGTTGCTTGGACATAATGGGTTTACTAGGCAGTACCCTCATCGAGCCACACTTTGTTCCACCTGGTATAATAACACCAAGAATTGAACGAGTCTTTAGTCTTCAAAGTGCACCTCTTAGTTCCCCACTATAATCGCAGTCGAATATGCAAGTGCAAATGTAAGATGTTACTAATCATCTTCATTCCATTGAAGATAACATCACCTAGATCCTATCTAATCTTTTCCCTAAATGTTGTCGTGGTTGTGTCCACGGACGTCGATGATCATAGGGAGTGTTCTTTACCCTTCTTCTTTTTTGCTGTACTTTTTATTACGTATTAGGGTAATACGATTAAGTGAGGGGGTAAAGAATTATATCAAATTTCATTTTACTTGTCTTGGTAATTGTTTGACTGATTCATTGATTAAATTGGTTGGATACTTATTTAATTTTTTTCCTTTTCATCGACTATCTTTAGCATGTTATGATTGTTTAAGCTCATATAATTATTTTGGATTTAGAACATTCTTGATAGTTGAATTGTATGAGTAAGAATTTAAATTGACTTCATTGTAATATGCCTTGATTTTTTTATTTAATTTTCGCCTAACTTGATTAATTAAACACACTTTGGTGAAGTTTTGAGCTTTGAGCATGCTTTATCCATTTTATGCTCTTTTTCTTGCATGATTGTGTCGAATTGGATTTTGAAAATCTAGAACTTGTGGTATGAATACATTTTGAGACTATACATGAAATATGTTGTTTTGATATGATTTGAGTATAGGATTCACTCCATTTTTACCCAAGAGAAAATTCACCCTTTCGATTTTCCATTAGTGAATCAATTTTGAGCATACAAACTTTTTTTTTGTTTTATCCACTTTTTTTGTTTCACCTCAATTTTAGCTTTTAAGCCTTTTTTATTTTATCATTCTATTTTTACCCTTTTTTAAGACAAAGAATTGAACCTTAGGAGCATTTTGTTCCACGAAAAAAAGAGAGGAAAAAATAAGAAAAAAGAAAGAAATAAAAGAGGAAAAGAAGAAGAAAAAAAAAGAGAAAAAAAAAAGAACTAGTTTGTTTGGTTTTAATTTTACTTTTAATGTAAATATTCTTTTTTATTTCATTTATCTTGTTTGCTCGTGTACATTGGTATATATTATTAAAGAATTATTTATCTTGATTAAAAGTCTTATTTAAGCTTTTTTCCCTACCTTTACTTCAACCTTGTTATACCCTTTTCAAAAACTCAATGATCTTGCATCTTATTTCTTCTAAGTAGTGGTGAATTGATTATGAAACAAGCTTATGGAAATCCTTATTTGATTACGAATTTGAACAAATTTTTTCACTCAAAATATATTTGAGTGAATTGAGTGATACCTTGTGAGAAATTGAGTTAGACTGAATTTTTTATTGATGAAAGATTAGTTGATTTAGTAGTTGATTTTATTCTTATTCTTAAATTTTAGCAAAAAAATTAATTTATGAAAGACTTAGTAACTTGTTAATAGTTTATAAGAGTTATTTTTTTAAAATTATATTTGTAAATTAGTTTAGAAAATTATTTTCTAGTTTAGCAAAATAATTAGTAAAATAATTTAGCAAATAAGGTAGTACTATTTTTATAAATTATTTTATAGTTTAGCAAAATAATTAGTAAATTAGTTTCTCAAATAAGGTAGTATTATTTTTATAAATTAGTTTCTAGTTTAGAAAAATAATTAATTTTGTAAATATTTGTGAATATTTGTAGAAATTTTGTAAATATATTTTCTTGTCTTGCAGGATGGATGAGCAAGTTCCTCTTTTGTGATTACAAGATCAACATATTAGTAGTTTACCGATTTCTGAGATGGTACTAATTTATTTATATTTTATTTAATAAAATTAATTATGTTAATAATAATATTTTTTTATATTTTTAACGTATTATAAGATTATAAAGATGCATTTAGAAATCATTTGACCATGACCCATAACTCTTTAGACGATTGAATCTTGATTGGTTAAAAGGTTCTGAATTTTATCATGCGACCTTTATTCGTGAAACCCATATGTTCCATATGCCTTTTGGGGAATGTATGATCACACTTGAAGATGTGGTCATGTTGATTGGGCTCCCAGTAAACAAGGAACCATTGATCGATAGTCCATTGACTGGTGACCCGGACATCGACAATGTGAAAGCTACACCTGAAACCATCTACGAATTTTACCTTGGACAGGTTCCGGATAAATTAAATTTGAAAGAAGGTCGTATAAAATTGAGTTAGCTGCAAAATAATTTTCAACTTGATGAATATAGCTTGGTTGGTTCAATTTATAATGTCAGTCGAGCTTATATTCTTCAACTGATTGGAGGCATATTGATGCCAGATAAATCTGAAAATGTTTTTCATACAAGATATCTATGGTTTTTTAGGTATCCGTGGGAAACTGCCACCTATAGTTGGGGTTCGGTTGTATTAGCGTGTTTGTATCGTGAGTTGTTCATGGGCGCTATAATAGTAGATGGTCATAAGGTTCGTGGTATCGGTGGATGTTTGTGCAAGCGTGGTCTTGGCAACAATTACCTTTTTGGAAACCGGTTATACGGGACATAGCTTCAGTTCCCTCTTGTGTCTCTGTAGTTTTATTCATTCTTATTTTAATTTTAAATTTTCATTTTAATTTAGTTATTTAAAAGAATCTTTATTGTATTCATATGGTGCGAAAAAAAATCTCAAACAGGGTTGGTGCATAACAACTAAAAAGTTTTTCGAGCTTAGATAAATTTGTATTCTCAAGAGCAAGTATTATTTTTATTTAATTTAAAATTTAAAATAAATTATTATTTATGTTATAAGTCGATATCTTATTGAAATAATATTTCTTTGTAGTTTATTTGGATGTCAAACGACATCGATGATCTTAATTTGATACCTAAAGAATTATTGGTGGATTCTTTATTATGATATTCTGTTACACCATTAATACACTTCGCATTTATTGAGTTTCTTTTCGTCGATAGGGTGTTAAGGGAATTTGGCTTCCATCAGTCAATTCTGAATAGTCCATTCAATCATGACTTTCTACATGAGTTGGATGGACGCGGTAAAGCTGACGTGAAATGGGAAAGTTTTCATGCATAATACATTTATATGTGGAATAACAGAGCTCAAAATTTACTGTTACGTGCTACACTCCAAGATGATGATTTTTTATTTTTAGAGGTCCGAGTATATGATCTACTTTCTTAATAATGAAATGCCTTACTTAAATTTTGTCAATGAGCGAGACGAATGTCGAAAATTTAAGAATAAATATGGTGGTAAGGGTGAATCTTCTAAGATTTCAGCAACATGCACATCTCAAAATACCGCATGGGGTAGTAATCCCGAAGGTTGGTCAAACACTTGGGAAGAACTAGCGACAGAGCTAATTGTATGGGAAAAAGAACCGGCTCCAACCTCTCTGCAACCAGAATCGTTCCCAACCTTCTCATACCTTAAGATGGTACCTGGGATAAAACGAGTCTTTGCTAACAAGAAAGCCAGTAGCTCATTGTATGATTTATTATAATCACCATACACCAAATGCAATGCCTTCTCTGTAGCAAGCCACCCCTTCTTATATTTTATTTGATATTTAAATTGTTGCGTTATGGATACCTATATTGTAGAAATGGGAACCCTTGGATTCACTTCAACCACATTCATTACGTGATGACTTATTACATTTGAGTCCAATTTGGCGTGGTCCTGATCAATGGATGTTCGTAGATACGTGTGATCACCGTTGTAATTTTTCACCTCCCAACGATCAATCTCTGTAACATACGACACTCTAATCTTCCAATTGCACTCTTGTCCAAATCTCACACACTTCGCAAAGAAAGTCCTCGGGGTGGATTCCACAACAACATAATATACATGTTGCATAATGCTATACTCTTAAATTGCCAATGTTGCTTTATTTTTTTCCGTAAAATTAAAGTCTAACAAATAGTTGCTGACTAGAATTTAAATGAGGCATATCTAGGAATTGTGGTAATCTCATCACTTCGAAATCCATTAAGCTCATATGACTTGGTGGTTCATAGAACGTAGGGTCATCCCCCGTTTGAACAAATTCTCCAATACCGAAATTCGGGAAACAAATCAAGATCATCAATATCTTTCCTTCGCTTGAATCTTCAATTGATTCACCCCATTGACCTTTTAGATTCTCCCCAGTTGACATCAGTGAAACAAAACTGCCTTCAACTAGATCAAATTCGTTACCAATACATATTTGACTAGTTTCTCCAACAAAGTTTCTGGATGGGATAGAAAAATCATGAATCTCCGTAAATAAATCAACAATTGAAATATTAATTGAATCATTCTCTACGATCATTATTTCTAAATCTGTATTGTATTCGAGAGCTATTGCGGAATATTTGACTGAATTATCATAAAGCCACCGATATTGTAACGACCCAGATTCGGATCCGAGTATCGGTTTAACCCGATGGGTTTGGGCTTCGGTTTTGGGCTCGAGTTTGTATGGTTTGGACCTGAGGCTTGTTGGGCTTGTTCGTTGTTGGGCTTAGGAGTTTTTAGATGGAGGATGGTTTGGTAATTGTCTAAATAGATGGTAAAGAGTGAGGGGTTTTAGAGAATTGTTTCTGCAGAAAGTAAGGGGGGAGGTCATGGGTTTCATCTTCTTCTTTCTCTTTTCTTCATGAGAAAATCTTGCTAAAGGTGAGAACTTTGAAGTTTTGTTAAGGATTCACGTTTTTGAGGTGAAGAGTAAGTTTTTGAGGGGTTTAAGATCTATTCAAAGAGATAAGAATGTGTTGGTTTAGTGAGGATAAGAGTTTATGGGTATGGGTTGTGAGGAAAAACGGGAATAAGGATTCAAGGGTTTAAATCTCGGTTTTTTTAGTCTTTGATGTTCTGAGAATCTCCCTAAGTGTGTTCTAATGCTCGGTTTAACATCCCTTTGTAGAGAAAGGTTGGAGAACCTTCTACAAGCTTAAGAGGGGGAAAAGCTTGAAGAGAAGAGAAGAGGACGTTTTTGTTGTTGCCTGCAAGAGGTTGGTACTCCCAACTTGTTCTTACATTATACATGCCATGGTAGATTGCATAGCATATAGAATCATGTATGTATGCTTGATTTTGCTTAGTTTGAGCTTGGTATGTTTAAATGGTAAAAATGGTATTAGTGAGTTAAATGGCTGAAAAATCGTGTTAAGACGTCCTAAACATCTCTAAGAATTGATAGGAACACTTTAGAATCGAATATATTAATGTTTGAGAAGAATCCCTAGAAATTTCTAAGTGCAGACCTGCATTTCGTGCAGGGGTATCGATACACGGGCTACCGGTATCGATACCCATAAGTGGATTTTGGCTAAGTGGCCAGGTGTATCGAACCATGGTTCGATACCGGGACCTCTAGTGGCATAATGGCATCGATACCCGTATCGATGCTGGAGGGTCCCCTTTTGTTGACTTTGAAAATGGTCAAAGGATATCGATAATGGTATCGATACCCATGGTTCGATGCCTTCTTTGGGTAGGTATCGAGGCAGGGTGGTTCGATACCCTATATAGGGGTATCGATACCCTTGCGAAAACTCGACAAGATAAGCTTTATTTGGAGTTCGATAAGGGGTTTAAAGGCTATAATGAGTCTTGTAATTAATAAAATGAATGGTTAACACAAGATTGACGTATTAAAACCTTGAATGACTAAATTATGTTAAGTCTTGATATGTTTTGATGTGAGGATCCTAGGTGGATCGTTTATGTGTGTTGAGTCCTTGATTGATGGAAATCCGGATATCCAAAAGTGTTGCAACACGTCGAAGGCCATTCGATGTAACATTCCGGGTGATGATTTTGAAGACCATACCGAATGTAGGATCCCGATGCTGTGTGGACGCGGGCCTCATTCGATGATACTCAATGTGACATTCCGAGTATGAGATTTGGAGGATCCCGATGCTGTGTGGACGCGGGCCTCAAATCCCGGATGTAGGATCCCGATGCTGTATGGACGCGGGTCTCATCCTGAGTATGAGATCCTGATGCTGTGTGGATGCGGGCCCTACTCGTAGTGTAGGATCCCGATGCTGTGTAGACGCGACCCCTGCTCGTAGTGTAGGATCTCGATGCTGTGTGGACGCGGGCCTCATTACTTTGTGTTGTTGTTTGACATGTATATGCTGTGTGCGTCATTATACATTGTTATGCCATGTGGTAGGCAAGCATGCTAGATCATCATTTCATGCATGATGTTTATATGTTATGCTTTACTGCTTATGATATGCATGATGTTGGCCGAGTTCGGCGTACCCACTGAGCTTTAGTAGCTCAACGTTCGAAATGTGTTTTCGTGCGTAGGTTAGCGGAAGCCGGTTCGTGAAGCACCATCGAGGTTTGGATTTCAGCATCGACCTATGTCAGGGTACATTTATAGATTAGTGGGCTAGTACTTGGTTGGACCCTATGTATTTTGTAAATCTGTTATTTATTCGAGTCGAATGTTTTAATGGTTTATAATATTTTGGAGCTCCGATTACCTTATATTATTTTGAACTTGTTTTTAACTTAAATGGATTTTATAAATAGTATTTTGGAGTTGAATTGGATTTTAAATTGTTGGGCTTTCAAAAGAATTTTGAGATACAGGATTTGGGCCGGTGGCCCAATGTAACATCCGGGTCGGGGTGTTACATTTAGTGGTATCAGAGCTTAGGTTGAGTCGATTCTAGGAAGTCCCCGGGGGAAGTCTAGTGTGTTATATAGGTGTCAGACAAGTACATGCCCACGAGTCGATATAGTACTTCTAAAGCTGAAATTTCGATGGTGTAATCCTATTTGTTGTTGTTGTTGTCTGTGCATTGTGTGGGTGAGTCTGAGGAAGGGGTTAGGCAAGGGGCGAATTATTTCGCCCATTTGCACCATGCTTTGGATCAGATAGTGGAGACTATTCCAAAGCATGCACCTACTTCACGTGAGGCACCTATCGAGAGGGTTTGCAGGCAGGGTGCTACAAATTTCTTGGGTTCTGGCTAAGATAATCTTGTGAGGGCGGATCATTGGGTTCGTGATACTTGTTGGATCATGAGGCAGATAAGGTTAAGGTCCGAGGACAAGCTGTCTTGTTTTCTCTCTCTGCTCAAGGAAAATGCAAGAGAATGGGGGGAAACAATTTAGATGGAGTAGTATCCCGATCAGCCGACATGTGGCGACTTTTTGGATGAGTTTAAGAAAAAGTATTTGGGCGAGACTCACATTGATCAGTTGAGAGATCAGTTCACCCACCTTGTGCAAGGTAACCGTACGGTCGTGAGTACGAGCAAGAGTTCTTACAGTTGGGTAGGTATACAACCGAGTTGATAGCTACTGAGAAGATGAGGTGCGAGAGGTTTATGAGAGGTTTGAGGAAAGAGATCCAGACTTATCTGACAGCTAATCCATCGGTAGTGTTTTCTGAGTGAGCATGTTAGGATGTTGGATATATCTTGTGAGACACTAGATATAGGTGTTAGTATTACTAGTTCTTCAGAGGTGCCGTAGTGGTCAAAAAGATGTACAGACGATGTCCATAGATGGTTCAGGGGTATGTGTTCTCAGTTGATATGATAAAATTGTCATTCTACGGGTTTGATGTGATTTTGGGTATGAATTGGCTGACAAAGAATGGGATTAGGGTAGACATTGAGACCAAGAGAATTTATTAGAAGCTAGCGAATGACCGTGAGATTATGGTTGTGAGTAAGGATGTGAAGTTCTTATTGAGTGTTGTTTCTGCTCTAGAGGCTCAGAGGTTAGTGGAGTTGGGCTGTGAGACATACTTAGTATATATGATGAACCCGAACATGAATGAAGTCAGACTGCAAGATATCAGAATGGTATGTGATTATTCCAAGTGTGTTTCCAGAAGAGTTGTCTGGTTTGCCACCTGACAGAGAGGTTGAGTTTGCCATATAGATGTATTCATATTCTGCTCCTATTTCAATTGGTTCCGTGTCGTATGGTACCGAAAGAACTAAAAGAATTGATGACTCAGTTGCAAGGACTATCAGATAGAGGTTGTATCCGACTGCGTTCTTCTCCTTGTGGCGAACCGTGTTGTTTGTGAAGAAGAAAGACGGTAGTATGAGGATGTGCATTGACTATAGACAGATGAATCAGTTGACAGTGAAGAACAAGTATCCATCATCGAAAATTGATGATATGTTGATCAGCTTAGAGGTGCTACCGTGTTTTCCAAGATAGACTTGAGACCAGGGTGCTATCAGTTGAAGGTAAAAGAAGTCGATGTGCCAAAGATAACTTTTGTACAAGGTATGATTACTATGAGCTTCTGGTTATGCCTTTCGGGTTGACTGATGCATTAGCTGCTTTTCATGGACATGATGAACAGAATCTTCTTCGAGTACTTGGATCAGTTTGTGATTATGGTCATTGAGGACATATTGATATACACACGTACTGAGAAACATCATGACAAACACTTGAGGTTAGTATTGCAGGCTTTGTTGGATCACCAATTGTATGTCAAATTGAGCAAGCATGAGTTCTGATTTAAAGAAGTTGTTTTCTTAGGACATGTAGTGTCAGCTGAAGGATTAAAGTAGATTCTAAGAAGATTGAAACAATTGTTAGTTGGAAGCAATCGAAGTCTGTCATAAAGATTCGTAGTTTCCTAGGCTTAGTAGGTTACTGTAAGAGGTTTGTGAATGGTTTTTCGAAGATAGCTATCCCTTTGACTAAGTTGCGTCAGAAGAATATTTAGTTTGAGTGTCAGATGCAAGACAACAAGCCGTTGAGAAACTGAAAGAAGCTTTGACAGATACATCGATTTTGATACAATCAGTGTTAGAGGAGGAGTATGTGATTTACAGTGATGCTTCGTATGTAGGGCTAGGTTGTGTGCTTATGCAAGACGGAAGAGTGTGGCTTACGCTACGAGATAGTTGAAGAATCATTAGCGCAGTTATCCGACTCATGATATAGAGCTAGTCGTAGTGTGGTTGCCTTGGAAGTTGGGAAGCATTAATTGTATGGTGAGAGATGCACACTGTACACAGATAACAAGAGTTTTAAGTATCCGATGACACAGAGAGATTTGAATTTGAAACAGCGCAGATGGCTCGAGTTATTGAAAGACTATGACCTCAAAATTGAATATCATCCGGGTAAAGCCAATGTAGTGACAGATGCTTTGTGTAAGAAAGTAGCTGTTGAGTTGAGAGTTATGTTTGCTAGTTTGAGTTTATCAGGTGATGGTGGCTTGGTAGCCGAGCTTCAGGTTAGACTTACTTTGGGTCAGTTGATCAGAGGGAAACAACTGTCAGATAGATTTTTGGCACCCCACTTGCAAGATGTAGTTGAAGGAAGACTTACAGAGTACAATTTCAGAAATAATGTGTATTATGCTTCAGAGATAGAATAGTTGAGCCGAATGACAGTGATTGAAGACATATGATTCTGATCGAAACGCACAGTAGTCCTTTTGTTACGCATCCGGGTAGTACGAAGACATACCGAGGTTTGAAAGATGAATACTTCTAGCTTGGTCTGAAGAGAGATATTGCCGACTATTTGAGTAAGTGTATGGTTTATCAGTGAGTTAAAGCAGAATATCAGTTTTTGTTTGGTTTGTTATAGCCGTTGAAGATTCCGGAATGGAAATGAGAAAATATCACCATGGATTCGGTATCCGGTTCGCCATTGACTCCTTCGAGGAAGAACTCAATTCAGATTATAGTTGATTGTTTCATGAAGTGTGTTCACTTTATTGTTGATCATACGACTTACTTGTTAGATAAGTTGGTAGATTTGTACATCAGTGAGATTGCGAGAGTGTATAGTGTGTCGAAATCGTTTGTGTTTGACAGAGATTTGAGATTCACAACCAGATTTTGGGAGTGTTTGCACAGTGCTTTGGGTGGCCGTTTGAATTTCAGTACTTTATATCATCCTCAGTCAGATGGGCAGTTAGAGAGAGAGTTATTCAGATTCTCGAGAATATGCTTCGATGTTGTATCATTGACTTTCAAGGTACTTGAGGGAAGCACCTTTCGTTGGTTGAGTTTGCGTGTAACGACAATTATCAGTCGAGTTTTCAGATGGCTACATATGAGACTTTGTATGGTAGAAAATGCAGAACTCCGTTTAGTTGAGTTGAAGCAGGGTAGAAATTGATATCGAGGTCAGTCATGCTTGAGGGGACTACCGAAAAATTGAAGTGTTTTGTGATCGGTTAAAAAAAACAGCTTCAGTTAGGCAGAAATCGTATGCGGGATTAAATCAGACAGAAATAGAGTATGAGGTGGAAGAAAAAGTGTTCTTGGAAGTGTCACTGTGAAAAGGGATCATCCGTTTGTAAGGAAAGGTAAGTTAAGTCCAAGGTTTATAGGACTGCATGAGGTTACTCTTTTCGCACCCGTTTCCCTTAGGTAAATTTCGAGGACGAAATTTTCTTTAAGGAGGGAAGAGTTGTAACGACCCGGATTCGGATCTGAGTGTTGGTTTATCCCGATGGGTTTGGGCTTCAGTTTTGGGCTCGAGTTTGTGTGGTTTGGACCTGAGGCTTGTTGGGCTTGTTGGTTGTTGGGCTTAGGAGTTTTTAGATGGAGGATGGTTTGGTAATTGTCTAAATAGATGGTAAAGAGTGAGGGGTTTTAGAGAATTGTTTCTGCAGAAAGTAAGGGGGGAGGTCATGGGTTTCATCTTCTTCTTTCTCTTTTCTTCATGAGAAAATCTTGCTAGAGGTGAGAACTTTGAAGTTTTGTTAAGGATTCACGTTTTTGAGGTGAAGAGTAAGTTTTTGAGGGGTTTAAGATCTATTCAAAGAGATAAGAATGTGTTGGTTTGGTGAGGATAAGAGTTTATGGGTATGGGTTGTGAGGAAAAACGGGAATGAGGATTCAAGGGTTTAAATCTCGGTTTCTTTAGTCTTTGATGTTCTGAGAATCTCCCTAAGTGTGTTCTAATGCTCGGTTTAACATCCCTTTGTAGAGAAAGGTTGGAGAACCTTCTATAAGCTTAAGAGGGGGAAAAGCTTGAAGAGAAGAGAAGAAGACGTTTTTGTTGTTGCCTGCAAGAGGCTGGTACTCCCAACTTGTTCTTACATTATACATGCCATGGTAGATTGCATAGCATATAGAATCATGTATGTATGCTTGATTTTGCTTAGTTTGAGCTTGGTATGTTTAAATGGTAAAAATGGTATTAGTGAGTTAAATGGCTGAAAAATCGTGTTAAGACGTCCTAAACATCTCTAAGAATTGATAGGAACACTTTAGAATCGAATAGATTAATGTTTAAGAAGAATCCCTAGAAATTTCTAAGTGCAGACCTGCATTTCGTGTAGGGGTATCGATACACGGGCTACCGGTATCGATACCCATAAGTGGATTTTGGCTAAGTGGCCAGGTGTATCGAACCATGGTTCGATACCGGGACCTCCAGTGGCATAATGGCATCGATACCCGTATCGATGCTGGAGGGTCCCCTTTTGTTGACTTTGAAAATGGTCAAAGGGTATCGATAATGGTATCGATACCCATGGTTCGATGCCTTCTTTGGGTAGGTATCGAGGCAGGGTGGTTCGATACCCTATATAGGGGTATCGATACCCTTGTGAAAACTCGACAAGATAAGCTTTATTTGGAGTTCGATAAGGGGTTTAAAGGCTATAATGAGTCTTGTAATTAATAAAATGAATGGTTAACACAAGATTGACGTATTAAAACCTTGAATGACTAAATTATGTTAAGTCTTGATATGTTTGATGTGAGGATCCTAGGTGGATCGTTTATGTGTGTTGAGTCCTTGATTGATGGAAATCCGGATATCCAAAAGTGTTGCAACACGTCGAAGGCCATCCGATGTAATATTCCGGGTGATGATTTTGAAGACCATACCGAATGTAGGATCCCGATGCTGTGTGGACGCGGGCCTTATTCGATGATACTCGATGTGACATTCCGAGTATGGGATTTGGAGGATCCCGATGCTGTGTGGACGCGGGCCTCAAATCCCAGATGTAGGATCCCGATACTGTGTGGACGCGGGCCTCATCCTGAGTATAGGATCCCGATGCTGTGTGGACGCGGGCCCTGCTCGTAGTGTAGGATCCCGATGCTGTGTGGACGCGGGCCTCACTACTTTGTGTTGTTGTTTGACATGTATATGCTGTGTGCGTCATTATACATTGTTATGCCATGTGGTAGGGAAGCATGCTAGATCATCATTTCATGCACGATGTTTATATGTTATGCTTTACTGCTTATGATATGCATGATGTTGGCCGAGTTCGGCATACCCACTGAGCTTTAGTAGCTCAGCGTTCGAAATGTGTTTTCGTGCGTAGGTTAGCGGAAGCCGGTTCGTGAAGCACCATCGAGGTTTAGATTTCAGCATCGACCTATGTCAGGGTACATTTATAGATTAGTGGGCTAGTACTTGGTTGGACCCTATGTATTTTGTAAATCTGTTATTTATTCGAGTCGAATGTTTTAATGGTTTATAATATTTTGGAGCTCCGATTACCTTATATTATTTTGGACTTGCGTTTTAATTTAAATGGATTTTATAAATAGTATTTTGGACTTGAATCGGATTTTAAATTGTTGGGCTTTCGAAAGAATTTTGAGATACAGGATTTGGGCCGGAGGCCCAATGTGACATCCGGGTCGGGGTGTTACAGATATCGCACACCATGAATCTGACCTCCAATTTTCTCCGATATCTTCTCCTTTAATATTTGAAGCGTGATGTCTTTTTTAAATCTCATCTTCGTAAGACTATCACAGTCGAATTCAATACCGACATTGGTTTTCACCATTTTTTTTATTGTAATGAACATTCGCGACGAAGCTATTGTTGCTCATTTTGCCTGTATTTTTGTGAGAAATAATGTAAATAATAATACACAAAATAAAAAAAAAATAAAATGATACTAAATTTTAAAAACAATACTAAGATTTTTAGATCAGGAAATTAATCCACAAATATATTTTAAAAATATATTTGAAATAACTTTCTAAAACTATACAAATTTCCTAAAAATAAAAAGTTTCATCGTTTAATCTAAAAAATAAAAGTAAAATAATAATAATATTCTTCTAAATTATCAATCCTGGATATTTTACTAAATAATAATAAAATTAGCATCAA
Source organism: Abelmoschus esculentus (assembly GCA_035048815.1). Taxonomy (NCBI): domain Eukaryota; kingdom Viridiplantae; phylum Streptophyta; class Magnoliopsida; order Malvales; family Malvaceae; genus Abelmoschus; species Abelmoschus esculentus. The sequence goes on along the minus strand of JAUCBN010000064.1, from coordinate 3,345,315 downwards.
TATTATAAGGAAAAAATAAATTTCTTAAAATACTTACAATATTTAATCCATAATTTTCTTCTTCTCCTCCTCCTCTACTCTTCCTTCTCCTTCTACCTCTTTATTCAAACTATCAAACAAAGTTTTCAAATAAAGTATTTTCAACATCAATATAACATATTTAAAATAAATAATCAGAATATTTTTTTACTTAATTACCCCTACTGAAATTTTAAAAATCACAAATAAATTTCTAATAAAAAAATTATTACCCCTATATAATTTAAAATTAATATATTACTTAAAAGTACATACCTATACTCAAAACACCATAAAAAATGAGTTATTTCTACTTCAACCCGTGCCTGTTGCACTGCACCCCACTTCCCTACCAGCCTGTAACGTTGACCACACGTTGAAAATTACTATTCAAAGACGGGGGGGAGGACACCCCGTCTTTCAACAGGACCCCACCCTCCAAACCTGCACGTGATGATTGTTATAATTTGGATTTTATGTTTGAAGACGGGCTGTAAGGAGACAATCTTTGAACAATGTTCGAATTTAATTTTCACTATTCAAAGACGGTTTCCTTTCAACTCGTCTTCGGAAAATTTAAATTATTTAATTCTTTTATTGTTCAAAGACGGGTTGGAAGCAATTGGTCTTTTGAACTCAATAGTGTTTCACAATATTTCTGGAAATAATTTGGACGCAACAACAGTTTTTGAATAAAAAAATTGTGAGAACAATATTTGTGTAATTTGGCCTATACATAGTATGGTCTAAGAGAAAACCATAAATTGTTTTTCTCCATCAAGATTCTCTAAATCCTCTATTTTCATTCTTTATTTCTGTTTGAATTCAAAACCATGTTATTCAGTAATTTGAGTTGCTTTGGCTAATGTGTGTTCTCTTACTAGTGCTATATGTGTTTTTTCAAAAAAAAAAAAATTGTGGCATGCTTAAAATTTTGTGTTTTAAGAAAAATATTTGTTGTTTACTAGTGTGTCTAATTTTTGTATTTTGACTTTGATTGTACACTTGTGTTACCATGCATACATATCATTGTGATTTGAAAAATATATGATATTTTTTTCGAATTTTAAGATCTCTCACTTTTACAAGTAATTATGTTTTTTTATATCTTGCGAATTTGTGTTTTCGGATAAATTATGATTTTGGATTGGAATGTGATTGAAGTATGTAGTTTCATTGTTTCTTAAAATATTACTCTTTAGCTTCCTCTCTCTTAGTTTCCTCTTACAAATATTTGAACTTTAGGCAATGTGATTCCTAAAGAATCTCATATTTTATCTGATTATTTTGTTATTCAATAAAAAACTAACTTTGTTATTCAAATTATTATTATTTTAGAAACTTTGATTTATTTGGGAATTAAGATTATTTTCATTATACATAAATATTTTTCTTACATTGAGATATTTTTTTAAACCATCCAACTACAATATTATTTTTAATAAGTTTTTGATATAATTTATTTTGAGAATTTTAATTCTTTTTAGGTTATCAATTTTTAGTTATAAGTTTAACTTTTGGTTTTAACGAATTATTAAGTATTTAAGTATTTGATATAATATAAATTAAATTGGTTTTGAGGTTAAAGTTTTTAACGTTAACTTCCTAGATTTTACCTATTTTTAATTGTGCTAAATGTGTATTTCTTCAAGTTTTATTTTTAAATGAATTTAAATGTGTGTTCTCTTCTTGTGCTAAATGTGTATCTTCCTGTGCTATTGGTAAATGAATTTAAATGTGTGTTCTCTTCATATGCTATTTTTTTTATGTTCTTGATTATCTTTTTACTATGACATTGTGATATTGAACATACTAAATGTAACATCCTCGACCCAGTGTCACATTGGGCCTACGACCCAAAACTCGTATTTCAAAAACTTCCATATTCAAAGCCCAAATAACATGTCCATTTAATTCAAATCCCTTAAAAACATATAATTCCAAGTAAATCAAAATAGTTGAAGCTCCAAATTAGTACAAATCATTAAAAGGCATTCGACCCCCAAACAATGAGATTTTACAAAATACCTAGGGTTCAACAAGTACTATCCCAATACATCAATTAACTTGTACTCTAACACTAAGTCGATGTTGAAATCCCAACCTCGATGGTGCTCCTCCGATTCCGACTTCACCTAAACTACTCACGAAAACACATTTCGAAACGCTGAGCTACAAAAGCTTAGTGGGTACACCGCTACTCGACCAACGTCACACATATCATGAATAAAGCAATACAATACAAGCAATATCATGCATAAAATGATGGCGCTACCATAATCGCCTTAAACATGGAATCAAGAATTTATACTAATCAAACACAAAAAACAAGGTAGTTAGGCTCGCGTACACACAACATCGAGAACCTCCACTACGAGTGAGGCCCACGTCTACACTATATTGGGATCTTTCTGAGTAGGGCCTGCGTCCACACAGCATCGCGATCCCATACTCTGGGATGAGGTCCGCGTCCACACAGCATCGGGATCTTACATCCGTGATTAAGGTCTGATCCACACAGATCAGAATCCTCTAAATCCCATTCTCGAAATGTTACATCGAGCATCTTCGAATGAGGCCGAATTATATTCGGAAATAGTCTTCAATACATCATCCGGAATGTTACATCGAATGGCCTTTTTTGTGCTGCAAAACTATTTTGGATATACGAATTTCCATCACACAATGACTCAACCACACAAGATGATCCACCTAGGATCTTCACACCAAATTATAACAAGACCAAACCAAAGACCATGACTCGAGCACATTTCATCATATCAAAGTTATTATCACCAAAAAGAGGTTTTAATATTCATTTTATAGATTAAATAACCCATAGGAAACCCTAACATAATTTATGGAACCCCAACTCAACCCTTAAAATTTTGTACAGATTGACTAGGGGTACCTGAACACCTATTTGGGGTATCAAAATTCCTCTATATCGATACGCCTGGAAAGAGGGTATTGAAACGAAACGGTACCGAAACGTTTTCTCGTCGTATCAATATGCCAAGTCAACCTTTTCGAGAAGACCAAAGAAAACCTATATGTTTCGATACGCCCTATATGGGGTATCGAAATGATTTGCCTTTGGAATTTTTGATATCGAAACTCGGGGATGGATTTACGAAACGTCTTCATCCCAAGAATTAATTTTCTCTCTAGGGTATCGATACGCGATCAGCCGGTATCAGTAAAATTGCACGAAAATGTAGGTCTGCACCCAAAAATTACTTAGAAATCTATCTTAAACCCAACCATTTAACCCTAAAATAATCCTACACGATAATGGAGATGTAAAATATATTTTTCTATCTTTTTAAGCCACCAAACATCCTATTACAAAATTCACAATTGAAGGTCTCTAAGCTACCAACCAAGCAATCATGCATTTATACACAAGTAATGGAACCTAATCATGGGATGTTTGATGCAAAGAAGAGTTAGAGGGGTACCAACCTCGAGCAAGCAAGTTGAAACAACCCAAAAGACCACACCTTCAAGCTTTTTCCTTGCCTAGCTTCCTTGAGGATTCTCCAACTCCTTTTTCTACAAGATAAGCCAAGAACAACAATTAGACATTAATAATGATTATTCTAAGAACTAAAAACATCAATAAAACTGAGAAATGAGATCAAAGATTGCTGGTCTACAACTCACTAAGACATTCCCATTCTTGACTCTTCAATCTCACTAAAACCCTTGTTCCATCAAACTCAACCTTCTTTACCTTATTTTGTAGATCACCTCAGGCTCTACAATTTACCCTCAAGCCAAAAAAGAGATTCCTAAGCTAACACCCTAAAGATTAAACCTTTAACTTAGTTGCCAAGGGAAGAAGATGGTGATGAATAAGGTAACCCAAGATGACTTCACCCCACCCCTTTTCTCCAGAACAACTTAACTCTTCCCCCTACCTTTGTCCTCAATAAGGGAAAAATACCAAAAAGCCATCTCTAAACACCCTTTTAGCCCCAACAACACTCAACCCAGCTCAACTAGAAGCCCAACACTCATAACTGAGGCCCAAACATCGAAGCCCAATCCCTCGTATTAACCCGACACTCGAATCCAAAATACGGTTCGTTACAACTTTCCCCTCCTTAAAGAAACTTTTATGCTCAAAATTTACCTGACAGGAAGAGATGAAGATAAAAGGTCTCTGATGTCCTCCTCAACTTTCGAAGTTGCTTCTTCGATCCCGTGGTTCCTCCATAATACTTTCACTAAAGGTATACACTTTTTCTGAAGATCTTTTACTCCCTTATCTAAAACTCTGATGGGACTTACCTTGCAAGTCAAATCCGTATTGACTTCGATTTCCTCATGTTGAACCACGTGCGAAGGCTCGTAACGGTAGTGTCTCAACATAGAGATACATAAAACACCACGCAAACATTCTAACTCCAGAGATAGAGCTAGCCGATAAGCCATCGGTCCAACCTTCTCAAGAACCTCATACGGTCAAATGTACCTTAGACTCAAATTTCCCTAACGTCCAAAATAGATCATCCTTTTCCATGGAGATACCTTAAGAAACATATTTTCTCCCAACTCATACTTGATATGCTTAAGCTTACGGTCTGAGTATGCTTTTTGCCGGTCAAACGTTGCTTGCAACCTTTCCTTGATGATTTGTACTTTCTTTTAGGTTTTCTTAACAAGATCGAAAACCAATAAATTTCTCTCACTAGGATCGGCTCAACATAAAGGTGTCCTATACCTACACTTGAACAAGGCATCAAAATAAGCTTTCTTGATACTTGACTAATAATTGTTGTTGTAAGAAAACTCCACAAGCAGTAACTGATTTTCCCAACTCTGAGCGAAGACTACAATACAACACTAAAGCATATCCTTTAAGATATGGATAATTTCGTCATACTGTCCATCGATTTGAGGGTAAAATTTTTGCTGAAGTGCAACTTGATACCCAAAGCCTCAAGGATAAACTTCCTAAACCTAACCATGAACCATGGATCCCTATCCGATATAATCAAAAATGGTACACCGTGCAACCTCACTATCTCTTTGATGTACAATCATGCTAACTTTTCTAAAATGAAGTTTATCTTAACCGACAAGATATGAGCCAACTTAGTCAACCAGTTAACAATGACCCACACAAAAACAAGTCTCCTTGAATCCATTGGCAACCCAATGACATAGTACATGGTCACTCGATCCCACTTCCACTATGTAGTCCAACAAGGCTGAAGCAAACCCGAAGGAAACTGATGTTCCACTTTCACAATCTAACACGAAAACATGTTGTCATAACTCAGAAAGATCCCTCTTTACACACAACCATCGAAAAGAAAGAACTAAGATCTTGATATATCTTGTTACTTCTGGATGAATAGGAAACGACTAGATGAGCTTCCCCCAAAATACGATCCCTTAGATACTTTAAAGCTACTACTCACAACGAATCTTGAAGTAAAGGAATCCACCATCCTTACTTGAAAGTTTGACACCTTGAATCTCTAACATGACTCTAACCGAGCTATCATCTCTTTGTCAAGCACTTATATTTTCTTTATCTCTTGAACTAACGTGAGTTCCAAAAGCAACTCCGCCAAAAGGCATCTATCCTCAGTCATCCTTAATCGAGCACACATAGCTCTAAAGTCCGATAGGGAAATCGAATCAAGCATCAACAACCAAAGTCACATTACTAAGGTAAAGCTCTATGACACGGTCATAGTCCTTTAAAAACTCTATCCACCGTTGTTTTCACAAATTCAACTCTTTTGGGAAAAACAATAAACTACTCACCAACGGTCCTCAAACTCTCCAACCCTAGAATCTCAACCCTCACATCCACTACGAGAGCTAATAAACCTCATAACCTTGTCGGATCAACTATTGAGCTGACAAGGCCGAAACCACATTTGGTAGACACAAGTTCCTCTTGCCTACCCCTACAAGCTTAGAACCATCCGCTACACAGAGCTTCAAAATCCTAGCTCTACACTCCATTTCACTTCATGCTCGAAAAACCAACTCATCCCAAATATTGCATCGAACTCTCAAAACGGTAAAACCAGATCTAACGGGAAGATCGATCCTTGTACCTCTATCGAACACCTTTGATACACCTCAACCACCAATACAACAACCCTGACGGACTTGTTATACGAAACCCTATTTCTAGATTCCCTGGTGACGACTTTGAAGTCCTTAATTTAAGCTTTCTCCTTTTTTCAAGTTGTAGTATTTGAGATGTCGAACCCACAGGGACTATATTACCTAAGTTGCATAATATTCCTACACTTTGAAGATAATAAAAACACAATTAATGGTTTAAGATTGATTTAATTGAAAAGAAAAGAAAAACTAAGTAATTAAAAAGAATCACAATAAAATAAGTAAGGTCGGGTTGTTTTCTTTGTAGATGAGAATCCATTTGCACTTATTATCAAATTATTAATGTATGGGGGTTAAAATACCTTCGCGGAGGTTTGCTCAAAGGGTCGCCTCAACTGTCTTGGCGGGGTTATGCCTTGTCGACAACTCAACTTTTCATAGTTCGATAGAGCATCTTTAATTGTCTCCTCTTTATCCCTAACTCGGAGAACTATTGAAATTCACGTCTTGATAATACCTCCAGGCGTGAATCAAGGATGAACTAGAACCGATTTTATGTTTCCTTTTACTCGCTGAAACCCTTTAGGATTAGTCGATGACCATGAGCATAGATCGTACACTCTCGTTTCATGAATCTAACTCTTTCGATATTATATAAATATATTTTTTCTCGCAAACTTATCTTTCAAGCTTGTATGCATAGAAGATTAAAAGCCAAGAAAGAGTAAACTATGAAATTAAGAATTTAATTAATAAATATCAAAAAAAGTACAACTTTCTTCCTCAACTACTCCACAAATAACTTATGCCTCGAAAGGACTTTAGAACATAGTGAGCTTGTCGGAGGCTAAGGGTTTTTTCAAAGAGAATCGTTCTTTATGACCTAAGGGTTTGCTTTATATAGGCCAAACCTAGGTTAATGTCTCCATAAATAATAGGAGTTCTAAAAGGAATAGAATACTTTTCCATATTAAATTACAACTCTTTATTCTATTTCCCAATTTAACTCCTTTTTGGACTCTTTGATTTTCATTGTCTTTGACCATCGCTTGACCTTTTCTTTTCTCGTTTCTATCTCTTTTATGGAATCAACACTTTATTCTCTATCTATCGAGCACCCGTTATCATCTTTATTCCGCTGCCGCAACAGTAAATGTGCTACAAAGGCGAGTGCTTCTCTGTAATTAGCTTTAATTTCCAGCATCCATCGATATCATCTGGTATTACTTGTAGGTTTATTTCCCTTCTAAGAAAGAAAATAATTAACCATACATGTTTTATAGCAAATAATGTATAAAATAATAATTTAAGTGCATGTATGTTGGAATATGGAAATTATGTAAAATTATCCTTTATTTCCATTAAATCTGTTCATTACTAACAATAATCGAGAGGGGAAATGATATAAAAATTAGGACTTTTATGCATTTATCAAGTAACCCCAAACTCGAAATATTGCTTGTCCTCAAGCAATGTAATAATATCTTTAAGTATGAATTTTTATAGCAATATACCGTCCTGCCTGTCGCGGTAAAGGTCCTTTCTTGACTCGACCTCTTCTAGGTTTTAGGAATTCCTCGGAACTGGACTATAAGTCTGTGTGAGTGTGTGTGTGTTGCTATAACAAGGCTGATTTTCTAAGTTCGAATCCCTTTTTCTAGCTCAAAACTCTCGACTTAGATTTTGTTTAATTTTTTTTTCTCTCTCTTTTTGTATATAAGCAAATAATTAATTATATACTTATATTGCTTGAGCAGATTTCAGATACCTCAAGTGTTTAGCAACTCTTACTAGATTCAATTTCGGGCACCTCTAATAAGTGGGAAAAAGACTAAGTTCTATAGTTGGTGATAGGTACCTCTAGTAAAAATCCAAAGTCTAAGTTTCTATTGCTTGAGCCGATTTCAGATACCTCAAGTTTCTATTGCTTTTCTAAGGCAAAGAACTTTTAAAATCAACTAAGTCCAGCAGTGTTTATTTAATTATCAGGCTCATAGTCTAATCCTAAGTATTAATCCTAAAATACCTTTCTAAATTCAAGTCTGGTGAATAGTGCACTCTGCTGTGGCGGCGGGACTGAATATTATTGCCGAGGCAAACTCTATAAAATTAACAGACTTAAAAAATTACAGTAAAATGTAAATAAAAAATTTAAGGCAATATTGAGATGATTCATAATATTTTCCATACATGGCAGATTAATTACATATACAAAATTGGATCAATACTCCCCCCAAATCAAAGGATGCATTGTCCTCAATGCATGAAAAAATAGATAGAGAAAAAAAGGTTTAGAATAGAGACAAAAAGAGAAATAATTAACTACCGTCCTTAGAATTGTGTGGATCCGAAGGAGTTATCTGAATCACTGTCAATAAGGAGCTCATAGTGGACTGGTAGTTGGCTTCTTGGCAGATCGGGGTGGTTGGACTCTGAGGGGAGTGGGGTCCTTTATGATCTCCTCTTTGGAGTCGATGTTGATGGTGGAAGAGTTGACAACCTTTCTTTTCTTTGTGGTTTGGGCCTCCGCAAGAAATTCCCTCACCGCTTGTGTGGGGGACTCTTATGGGTTACTCCAATATAAGGGATTGGATTCCTCCGGTGTGGTTGTGCGGTGTGTGGAGTCTGTCAGAAAAGCTGCTACTGAGTCGACAGAGAAAGTTTTTTTGGCAGTAGTAGTGGCAGCGGGCGAGGATGGTAATGGAACAGTGGTGGAGGCAGATGTTGACCTGAAAGGCACAAGAGGAGGTTGTTGGGGAATGGAGGTCTCGACCGTGAAAGTAGGAGAAATAGTCGAGCATTCCAGGAATTGCTCTTGAATGGTTGCAAAAATGGCATTGTTGAATTCCCGGACGTAAGTCATGAAGGCCAGCTACCTTCGCTCCATGCGCTTGAGTATTAGTAGAACTCCTTCTACTATTGGGGCTGTGGGTTCTACTGCTTCGGCGGTGCTTGTTGGTTGTGTTGCCTCGACGGAGGTGCTGCAGCAGATGAGGGGATGTATTATTAGGGAATAGCGTCTTCAACTTGCATTCTCTTCATATAAATTTTCCTGGTCCAGCCCTTCCTCGCCGGTGTGTGTAGGGCAGTGGGCAATGTAAGGAGTCTCTCTAAATATCCTAAGGATGTAATTAGGTATGGGAAATAAAGCATACCTCGATCCTTGGTAGCGCATTCGAATATTTGTTTTGATGATGCGACCTATGTCGATTCGTCGATTGTGTATGATCCATTGAATGAGCGTTAGACGCGGCCGATCGATAGTTTAGTTGTGAGAGGCCAGCAACAAGTTCCGTTTAACGAAAGTGTTCCAAATTTTTGCCTCTGGCCTAAGGTCGCGGTGGCTGACTGAGCCTCTGTGCTTTCCTGTGTTCCATTTTGCTTCCGAAATGCAAAGTTCCACCTTCATAGATTCGTAGTCGGTGGTGGTTAAGGCAACGACAACTTGGCATGTTCGTCGGTTTCTGTATGAATTCCGAAATGGGCATTGATGGTGATATTCGTTATCGGAATTGCCCTACCGCGGAGGTGGTTTTAGGGGTTGTTTAGCATCGGGCGGTGGGCATAAAACTCACGAACCCATGTGATGTTCGTCGACTCTGGTTGCTTGGCAAATTTATGTCACCTCTATAAGGATATTTTTGATGGTATGAAGGCTTCTATGCCGAGATCATCGGAGTCAGTGTAATGGAAGCCTTTCTCCTCCCATATCTTTCGATTCTTGAACTTGTGCTGGTACTCTTTCTCGACTGCTTGGGTTTTGAAGCACCGATAGTTTTCTTCGGCCGCTTCGGCAGTGTCTTGCCTTTGATTTCGGTTCATCATAATTTTTGTGAAGAAGAAGATGAAGAAACTTATAATAAAAATATGAATAAGAAGAGTGAAAGAAGGTCATCATCTGTCCGTTAATTTATAGGCAGAGATTGGTGCGTTGTTTGAGGGAGCGAGTTCAACGCATAATTTGAATTTGGGCGGCATAATTCCCGCCCAGATATTCGTTGCCACTTGATGAGGCCGATAATTAATTGGGTCGGTTACCATCTTTTATTCTTCTTAATTGGTCCTAAATAAATAAAAGAAAATAATTAAAATAAAATGTAAAAAATATTGAAAATTACCGAAAATAAAATACAAAAATTTAAATCTAATTCCTAAAACATAAAAATAAAATACTAAAAATTAAAAATAAAATTAGGTTACTGAAGGAATGCAATTAAATACATCTCCTGAAGTAATCATCTTCCATTTTTTTGACGGAGGAGGATTCTATGATCCGGTTAGTGCCTCCTTATTAGGTGGTTTTTTTTTTCTTGTGTGCTTTTGGTCAGGGGCTATGCCACCGAAGCAGCTGTTGCCTTGGCAGGCATCTATGCATTCTGTTTCTGCATCAAAGTTAAACTCAGATTTAACCTCAATCTGTTGACATTCATCTTGTTCTTCTGGATGCCTAAGTGCCTTGAACACATTGATCTTCACTTGTTGGTCATTGACTTGAATAATCAATTCACTTCTTTTGCAATCGATCAATGTTCTTCTTGTTGCTAAGAACGACCTTCCCAATATGATCGGAGCATTTTCATCTGCTTCACAATCTAAAATCAAGAAGTCAGCAGGAAATATGAATTTATCAACTCTTACTAGGATATCTTCTATTTTTCCTTCAAGTTGCACGTAAGAGCGATCTGTCAGCTGCAGCATAATTGTGATAGGTTTTGCTTGCACGATGCCTAGCTTCTAGAATACTGAATAAGGCATTAAGTTTATGTTGGCACCTAAGTCATATAATGCTTTACCCACATATTGATCCCCAATAGAACATGGTATCATAAAACTACAAGGATGTTTCCTTTTTTGTGGCTCTATTATGCAACATTTTTACACATTCTTCTATCGCAGTGAAAGTTTCAAACTCCTCAATTCTTGTCCTCTTGGATATGATGTACTTAAAGAACTTTGCATAATTGGTCATCTGTTTGATTGCCTCCACTAAGGGTATATTGATTTGTACTTGTTTAAGAATGTCTAGAAACTTCTTGAATTGGTAATCTTGCTTCTGTTGTTTTAACCTCTGTGGAAATGGTGTTGGTAACCTCAAATATTCAACCCTTTCAGAACATTAAAATCTGATCTAAGGTGTTTTTGCGGCATCATCGTTGCGGTATCTTCTTCGGAAGAATCTTCTATTGGTTCTTTCACCTCAGTTTTTTCTTCAGTAACCTCCTTGGAGATAATTGTCTCAGATTTTGGACCCACTACCTTAGCATGTATCTTAGGGTCTTTTAGTTGAAATCCAATTCTTGTGGTTATCGCCTTACATAACTCATGTGGACCTGTTCTAGCGACTGTAGTATCGCTCGGAGGACTTTCTAAGGGTCGTGTATTTATCTGTTGTACAATTTACCCTACTTTTATTTCTAGTAATTTCAGAGCAGCTTTGTTATTTTGCATACGCATCTCAATTCTGTCTATAAATGTGTCAGCTCTTTGAATAAATTTATCCGTATGAGCTATGTAGCATCTGGTTTGAGCCATTAACATATTTAGAGTATTCTCTAAGGTTCGAAAATCAGTCGGTTGTTTCTACGGCATCGCCTTCAGCGATAAATATTGTTGAGCTGGTTTGTTATTCTACTGAAATCCATAGGGTTACACGTTTTGTTGTTGCGGGTTTAGCGCATTGTTGGGGTTAATCCATTAAAAGTTTGGGTGTTTCCTCCATGTAGGATTATATGTGTTGGACATGTTATTCCTATTGAAATTTCCAACATAGAAGTTGGAATCTGGATTCTGTGGGCACTCGTTCGAGTCATGATTGTCGTTGTATGTTTCACAAAAAACAACTGCCTTTACCTCTCGAACATGATTAGGCTTTTGCAGATCCTTAACCATATTTGTTAGTTCTGACAATTGGGCAATATAGAATCTAAAGAGTCTAGATTTTTCATATCTTGCCTTTTTACTCATCTCCTTGTGGTTGGGTGTTGATAATCGTTCTTGGCGAGTCTATCCAGAATTTCTAGACTTTCATGGGGTGGGCGGTCTAGAAGTGTGCCATTGGCCGAGGCATCAAGCATCATCCTTGTGGGTGTGTTCACCGTATTGTAGAATATGGATACTTGAGTCCATTCGGGCAGTCCATGCATTGGGCATTTTCTATAAAGCTCTCGATATCTTTCCCATGCCTCATACATGGATTCATCGTCATCTTGCCTAAATGATGTGATGTCGTTTATCAACTTATCCGTCATGTTTTTTTAACTAAAAAAGGCAAGAAAACTGCGACACAATTCTTTACATAAGCTTAGAGATCCCGGTTGGAGATTGTTTATTCAATATTTTGCCCTATTGCTCAGTGAATAGGGAAATAATTTCAGTTTAAGTAAATCGGCAGACACACCCGGGAGCTTAAAGAAATTACAAATTTCTAAAAAGTATTTGAGATGTTGCCGAGCATCTTCATTGGTTGAGCCTCCAAATTTTCATTGGGTATTTATCATGTTGAACATGAACATTTTAAGCTCGAAGTGTTCTGCATCTATGTTTGGCATGACAACAGCAGGTGTCAGCCCATCTAAGTCCTCCTCTAAATAGTCACAAATAGTTCGGACTCGTTCTTTTCGAGGGAGATTGTTTGGTTCTAATACTGCAAAGGTATCAGGATTGACAGTGTCGACAACATTCATGGCAACTTTATTCCCCTGCTGGTCAGGTTCTTGATTCATCCTTTCTCTTATCCTTTGTTGAAGACTTCTTGCAGTTCGCTCGATTTTAGGATCAAAAGGGTAGTCTTCAACTGATGGATTTTCCCTGGTCATGCAATGAAATAACCCAGATAAAATAAAATAAAAGAATGCAGAAGTAATATGCGGGAAGGATGGAACGCTAGTCCCCGGCAACGACGCCAAACTTGGTAACGGCTTTGGAGTCTTTAATTTAAGCTTAAACCTTTTTCCAAGTTTTATTATTTAACATATCGAACCCACAGGGACTGGATTACCTACGCTGTACAATATTCCTGCACTTTGAAGACAAGAAAAACACAAGTAATGGTTTCAAATTGATTTAATTGAAAAGAAAAGAAAACTAATTAATTAATAAGAATTACAATGAAATAAGTAAGGCCAACTCGTTTTCTTTGTAGAGGGGAATCCAGTTGCACTTATTATCAAATTATTAATTCGACGGGTCGCTCGAAGGATCTCCTCAACTGCCTCGACGGGGTTATGCCTTATCGACAACTCAATTTTTCATAGTTCGACAGAGCATCCTTAATTGTCTCCTCTTTATACTTATCTCAGAGAACTATTGAAATTCACGTCTTGATAATACCTCCCGGCGTGAATCAAGGATGAACTACAACCGATTTTATGATTCCTTTTAGTCATTGAAACCCTTTCGGATTAGTCGATGCCCATGAGCAAAGACCTTACTCTCTTGTTTTATAAATCTAACTCTCCCAATATTAGACAAATATATTTTTCTCACAAACTTATCTTTCGAGATCGTATGAAAAGTAGAGTAAAAGTCAATAGAGAGTAAACTATAAAATTAAGAATTGCATTAATAAATATCAAACAAAGTACAACTTTCTTCCCAAACTACTCCACAAATAACCTATGCCTCGAAGGGACTTTAGAACATATTGAGCTTGTCGGTAGCTAAGGGTTTTGTCTATGAGAATCGACTTGTTTTCTTTATGACCTAAGGGTTTGCTTTATATAGGCCAAGCCTTGGTTAAAGTCTTCATAAATAATAAGAGTTCTAAAAGGAATATAATACTTTTCCATATTAAATTACAACTCTTTATTCTATTTCCTATTTTAACTCCTTTTTGGACTCTTTGATTTCCGTTTACTTTGACCATGGCTTTACCCTTTCTTTTCTCGTTTCTATCTCTTTTATGGAATCAATACTTTATTCTCTATCTATCGAGCACCAATTATCATCTTTATTTCGCTGCCGCAAATTAAATGTGCTGCCAAGGGGGTGCTTCTCTGTAATCATTTTCAGTTTCCAGCATCCATCGATATCATCTGACATTACCTATAGGTTCATTTCTTGTCTAAGGAAGAAAATAATTAACCGTACCTGTTTTATACCAAATAATATATAAAATAATAGTTTAAGTGCATGGATGTTGGAATATAGAAATTATGCAAAATTATCCTTTATTTTCATTAAATCTGTTCATTACTAGCAATAATTGAGAGAGAAAATGATATAAAAATTAAGACTTTTATGAAAAAGAGCAACTAAAGGAACAGAAAGCAAGGTCAATGTACCTGAGATAACGTCTATAGCTGCACAGTCCTCCTAAGCCCTCATCCCAAACTATCTAGCTGTGGCTCTAGCAGTAGACGAAAAGGTGCCTCCCGCTGCATGGCTAGCTCCAAAACGTGAGAATCCTTGATCCCTCTGAGCCTGAAACTTTTTCATCTGAGTCTGACCTCATGGTGACGTCACTACCTCGGGACAATCCTTCACAAGGTGACCCGGAGACCTACACTGGTGACAAACTCTGGAAGTACCCCAAAATTCACTTTTGTGGCCCCGATCACATTAATTATAGACTGGTGCACCGAAACTTCCTTGAGAACCTTCTAAGCCCTTATCAGAAGATGACACAGATTGTCTCCTACGCCCAGTAGACTCTGATATTCGGTTCGACATCGAAACCTGATTCAAAACACCTATGTTCCAATAGTTTCTATTCCTACCGGAATGAAACTGAGAGTTTATAGCATTGCTTTGACTAATCCTAGTCGAACCTAGTTGGCCAACAAACGACCCAAAGGTCAACCCTTGTACTTTTTGTAGAGACTTAGCATTGATAGCCAACTTTGAAAACACCTTAGGTGGTGCAACAGTGAGATAAGTTTGGATCTCCTTCCTCAGGTCTTTTAGAAACCTCTTACACCTCATCTTTTCTATTGCAACTAACTCCGGGGCATACCGGCTCCCTTAAGGTATTGAAGTGCATCATACCATCATACTTCCTCTGGAACTCCTCGAGGAAGTCTTTCCAAGTAGGACAGTTAGGATACCATCCAATATCCACGGTTTACCACCGCACTCGTGCATCTCCCTTCAGAAGCGATAAATTGTCTTCTAACCTTAACCTCATTTGTCTCAAGATACAATGGGTATCATGAAACCACCGATCCACTTGTATGAGATTGTTTTATAATGTTCCATGGAAGTCAAACGCTCCTTGCCTTCGTACCCTCTCAAACATTGCCTCTCAAGACATTGAAGATTACCTCGGTATCACCCTCACGATCTGGTTCAAAGTCCGATTAAATTGTGAGAAGTATTTGGCCCCTTGACCAACTACATCATCCGAAGTTGCCTCCACATAGGGCACATACTCATTGTCAAAGTAAAATTATAGGGAACCCCAACTTTCCTCGACATTTATGTCTCTTCTTGACATTTTCCTTACTACACAACAAACGGGCGAGGTTACACCATCGAAAATTTCAGCTTTAAGCAAATACGACATGACTCATAGGCATGTACTTGTCTGACACCTATATACCATTACTAGACTCCCCCGGGGACTTCTTAGAATCGACTAAACCTAAGCTCTGATACCACTAAATTTAACACCCTCGATCCGGTGTCACATTGGGCATCTAGCCCAAAACTAGTATTTCAAAAACTTCTATTTTCGAACCCCAAATAACATTTCCATTTAATTCAAATCCATTAAAAACATATAATTCCAAGTAAATCAAAACAGTTGGAGCTCCAAAATAGTACAAATCATTAAAAGGCATTCGACCAAAAATAAATAAGAGTTCACAAAATACAAAAGGTTCAACAAGTACTAGCTCAATATATCAATTAACTTGTACTCTGACACTAAGTCGATGTTGAAATCCCAACCTTAATGGTTCTCCTCCGATTCCAACTTCACATAACCTACGCACAAAAATAAATTTCGAAACGCTGAGCTACAGAAGCTCAGTGGGTACACCGCCACTCGACCAACGTCACATATATCATGACTAAAGCAATACAATACAAGCAATATCATGCATGATATGATGGCGCTAACATAATCGCCTAAAACAAGGGATCAAGAATATATACTATCGCACACAACATATACTGATCAAACACAAAAAAACAAGGTAGTGATGCTTGCGTCCACACAACATCGAGATCCTTCACTATGATTGAAGTTCGCGTCCACACAGTATCGCGATCCCATACTCTAGGATAAGGCCCGCGTCCACACAGCATCGGGATCCTAAATCCGGGATTGAGTCATGGTCCACACAGTATCAGAATCCTCTAAATCCCATGCTCGGAATATTACATAGAGCATCTTCGAATGAGGCCTACCTCCATTCGGAAATAGTCTTCAACACCTCACCCAAAAGGTTACATCTGATAGTCTTATTTTTGTTGCAAAACTATTTTGGATATCCGAATTTCCATCACACAAGGAATCAACCACACAAGATGATCCGCCTAGGATCTTCACACCAAACTATACCACGACAAAACCAAAGACCAAGACTCGAGCATATTTCATCATATCAAAGTTATTCTCACCAAAACCAGGTTCTAATATTTATTTTATAGATTAACTAACCCATAGGAACCCCTAATGTAATTTATGGAACCCCAACTCAACCCTTAAAAACTTGGGCATATTGTCCAAGGGCATCGAAACGCCTATGGGGGGTATCGAAACTCTTATGTATCTATACGCCTAGAAAGAGGGTATCTAATCGACACGGTACAGAAATGTTTTCTCAACGTATCGATACACCAAGTCAACTATTTCGATAAGACCAAAGAAAACCTACTTATTTCGATATGCCCTATATGTGGTATCAAAACGATTTGCCTATGGAATTTTTGGTATCGAAACACAGGGATGGCGTTCTGAAACGCATACATCCTAAGCCTTACTTTCCTCTCTAGGGTATTGATACGTGACCATCCGTTATCGATACGCCTGCACGAAAATTCAGATCTGCACCAAAAAATTTGCTTAGAACTCTACCTTATACCCAATCATTTAACCCCAAAATAATCCTAAACATTATTGGAGGTGTACAAAGTGTTTTTGTATCATTTTTAAGCCACCAAACATCCTATTACGAAATTCACCATTGAAGGTATCTAAGCTACCAGCCAAGCAATCATGCATTCATACACAAGTAATGCAACCTACTCATTGGATGTTTGAAGCAAAGAAGATTTAGAGGGGTACCAAGCTCGAGCAAGCAAGTTGCAATAACCTAGAAAACTACCCCTTCAAGCTTTTTCCTTGCCTAGCTTCCTTGAGGGTTCTCCAACTCCTTTTTTCTACAAGAGAATCCAAGAATAGTAATTAGACATTGCTAGTGATGATTTTAAGAACAAAAAACTTCAATAAAACTGAGAAAGGAGATCAACATCACCTTTCTCGTTCTTGACTCTTCAATCTCACTAAAACCCTTCCTCCATCAAACTCAACCTTCTTTAACTTAGTTTTTAGATCACCCAAGTCTTTACAACTTACCCTCAAGCCACAAAACGGGATTCCTATGCTAACACCCCAAAGATTAAACCTTTAACTTAGTTACCAAAGGAAGAAGATGATGAACAAGGTAACCCAAGATGACATCACCCCACCCCTTTTCTCTAGAACAACTTAACTCTTCCCCCTCTCTTTGTCCTCAACAAGGGAAAATATCAAAAAGCCCTCTCTAAACACCCCTTTAGGCCCAACAACACTTAAGTCAACTAGAAGCCCAACACTAACAACCGAGGCACAAACGTCAAAGCTCAACCCTTCGGTTTAACCCGACACTCGAATCCAAAATTTAGATCGTTATACTATGTGATACTGTGATCTTGAGTTACCCTGTATCATAGTTATAATCAACGAACTGAATCAAATAAAAAATGTCTAAATAACGTACTTTTGTGTGGTAAGGTTTAAATAATTGATAAAATAACATCAATCTTGTAATTCCTTGTTAACACATTAGTTGACTTTTGAGTTTTGTTTTTCCCATCCTTTTAGCATTTAAAGTATTATATTTTTTTATAATATTTGGGTTGATAATTTTTTTATTGCTCTTCTGGTTTTAGAGTATCATTTTGACTAATGCGGATCAATCCGTATCGTACACCTAGTTTTGATGGATGAGTCTCTTAGAAGGGATTTTTGACATACACAACATCTAAAACTTGAGACTTACTTAAACAGAACCAAATTGCTTACCAATTTGGATCAACTTCTGCTAGTTGGTTGATATTTTTTTCCATAAGTCTTAAAATTTATTTTATGAACAATTTTGAAATTTGTACTAAAAACATGATACCTATAATATTATCCAACAATATAATGTTTCAATTATGCGGTGACATTTTAGATTATGCATAAATTGTTTAATCTTAGATTAAGTACTGTACCCTAAACTCGCTATAAATTTCATCAATACATTATAAAACTTTTTATTTTTACGTATTTTTAATATCGTTGGTTGTCCTATTGATTTTAAAATTTTGCTCGAATTAATTCAAACCGATTCTCGTTACAATAAAAATTTTCTATATACTCAAAGCTTTAAACTTAAGACTTGCTTAATAAATATTAAACTGCTTATCACTTGTATCAACCCGTTAATATAAACGATTTAACCTTTTTATAATTGTAAAAACAATTTATATTTACATGGAGACAAATATGTATAGATTATATCTTAAATGTTTTTTTTATTTAATTTTAATTTCTTTCCCTCAAAGAACTTTCAGTAGAGATGGAATCATCCAGTGAAACTGATAAAGAAGTGTGACATTCATACTCAAGATCCTCAAATCCACAGAAGTCTTCATGCTCATCTTCTTCTGGCATTTTCCACCTCTCTTTATCTGTTTCACCTCCAATAAGAACCTCCAAAACCTATCATTATACATAAAAATGTATCAGCAATGTCATGTGTTAGTATGTCCCTTTTTATCTTTTCCGGGACTGGGTTATGTCATCGATCTCGTACTAGGTTGAATTACATGAGACTATTAGTGAGACTCGAACCCTGATGCTTGCCGGAGTACTAATGAATCTCAACCGTGTTTAGATTTGAATACGTCAGACATGGGATTTAGGTTAGGTACTAGGTAGAACAGAACAATTTTAGGACAGGGAACATAAAGATCACCTAGTTTAAGTTTTCATGTTCATTTAGGAAGATGACAGCTGAGATTTATCATATAATATACACACAATTGGGTATTTTAAATACCAGAAAAAGACACTAATTATTATCTAATGATCCTTCAAAAATGTTGGTTTGAAAACATAGCACTCCCTTGAAAATTACATCATCCCATGATTAAAATATGTCTAAGTCATTGAATTCATTGTTTGTTGATCATAACCAACGTATGGAGAATCAAATTGCACGTATAAAATACCTCGTTCATGGTCGGATGCCACTCCGAGGATACTCGAATGCAAAGGGATGCTGTGAATGCGAGTCGTTTTAGCTGTGACCCGTCGAAGGACTCTCCGAGTCTCGGATCCACCAATTTCTCAATCTCTTCTCGGTTCAACAGTGGTTTTGCCTGTCGAGTTTGAAAGGGTAAGCACTAAGCAAGGTATGCCAATGTCACGTTTATGGTCAAAGAAAAGGTACCACAATGGCAGCATTACCCAGCAGTGTAAGCTTTGGTGCGAGGCGTCAACCGGTTTCCTCCCCGATATGATCTCTAACAAGAAAACCCCGAAAGCAAACACATCGGTTTTCTCATCCACGGTTCCGTGCATGAAGTATTCGGGTGCTAAATGGCTGCAACATCATCGAATCCGTATTACCATATCGGTCTAGACTCGATGAACATAAAGAAAAGGATTGCTGAATTATAGTACCCAAATGTCCCTTCAATTGGAGCAATGGAATGGTGTGACCATTGGGAAGGAAGCCATTTCGCTAGTCCGAAATCCGATATCTAAAACATTAATTGATTTCAAAACGAATGAACCATTGAACTCGAAATACTACACCGGAGAAAGTAGAGCATGGTTGGATACCGAGTACCTGAGGTTCGAAATCTGCAGTCAATAGAATGTTTGATGACTTAATATCCCGGTGAATTATCCTTCTCTGGCACACTTTGTGCAAGTAATGGAGTCCTCTGGCAGCACCAATTGCTATCTTGTACCTTGTTTTCCAATCCATTGGTGGCGAATTCGAATCTGAATCGAAAATAACTCGAATGAAACTAGGAAAACAGCAACAGTTTTTCTCGGTATATACAAATATTACCATGTAGACGTGAAGCAACGGAGCCTCGAGACGAGAACTGAAATATGAGATACAGGCCGTTGTCGATGCAACAGCCTACAAGTCCCAACACATTAGGGTGACAAACATGGCCCATGGTTCCGATTTCCGTCAAGAAATCCTTTTCTTTCCGTTCATCTGTGCAAGTTTTGGTTAGCCTCTTCACGGCAATCTCTTCCCCTTCGTTGAGCACTCCTCTGTACACCTCCGCATACCCTCCTTTTCCGACAAAATTCTCTGCTTTATACTAACATAAAAATCAAATTTTCCGACAAGAAACTGAGACCAAGAAGCAGGTTGTAGACAGACCTGAGCTGAAAGCATTGGTGGCGACAAAAATCTCCTCATAGGAGAAGCATCTCCAAGAAGGTCTCGGAGCAGCTGAAACAACCTGGAAAGCATCTTTTCCGCCAGCTCTGTCTTCTTCCTCGAAAACCCTTTGTTGGTTCGCGGCGGCGCCTTCATCGGAACTGCGTCTCTTCAACGAGAACAGGCGTTTGAAGTTATTAGCTCGGATAAACTTCATTTCAATGGAAGAAATACAAGGTGGGGAAGTCTTTTTCATGCCATCAAAAGCGATTGGCTTGGAGAAAGTGGAAAAGACGATTAAGAAATCTGAACAAGAGTTCAAGAATCCACTTTCTTTTTGTTTAAAATGATTGAGAAAACAGATGAAGTTAAAAAGGAGAAGAGTTGAAGAACAGTGAAAGGAGACAAAGTGGGAGGCTTCAATGCAGCGTTGGGCAGAAGTAGGCAGTAACATTGCCAGATGCCTAGTTTTGTTTAGAGTAATATTAAAAAAAATAGTTTTTTTACATAAATATTGATATTTAATTAATATAAATTTAATATTATAAAAAAATCTATATTTTATCCTCTTAAATTGACGTATTATTAATTTTTTAAGTCTTTTTGTAGTATGTACGTGTACGTTAAATACAATTATATGATAAAAGTATAGATTAAATACGACGCCTTACTTAATTCCCATATGATGTTTACAAAATTAAGACAACTATCATATTTTTATAAATAAAAAATCTTTTGTTTTAAATATTTATTTAAATTTATTTATTTTTATAAATTCTATTAAATTTTTATTAATTCCATAAAAAATAAAAATTATATGGTATTCAAGAAGTAAAATAATTGGATTAAACAACCCAAAAATTTTTACAACTAAAAACAACGAAAAAAAAAGATAAACATACCAATAAAATTCAAAAGTTTTGTCTCTATCCAAATGAGACGCATAAAGAAGGAAGTAATTGTACGTGATCCAAACTGTCATGTAAAAAGTATAGCTACCCATGACTGATTTTATTGGCAAACAACCATCAACCGAGTGGTGATATAAATTTTCAAGTGACCACCGACAAAAACATAAATCAAAAACTAGCGTCAATTGAATCTTTGTGCTAACAACAATCGATCGCTAGGGTATGCTAAAACATGCCATAAAGACAGATGAACCAACCCATAAAACAAAAACATGTCACAAAGACAAAAGAAAAACGTATCACAAGGATGAAAGGAGAGTGCTATAAAAGCAAAGATTCTTATTAAAAACAAAAACAAAAAAAATAATAGATTCGGTGACTAATATTGATTGTTGACCTCCGATCATTTAAATTCAATTAAAATTATTATTTAAATGTTTAAAAAATATTCAAAATGTTATTTAATAAATTAAAAATTAAATAATAAGTGTTGAATGCAATAACAAGATACATTATTCTCTTAATAAGAGAATATAAATTTTAACCTCTTAGATAATATTATTAAGGAACAGAATTATAAATCCCCAACATGTATTTTTCCATATCAACTTTATATTTATGATTTTCTTTTTGACTATTTAAGGACTTTAAAACAATATTTCGTTTAATTTTAAAGTATTTTTCATAATTATTTCTTACAAGATTTTTTAAAGTAAATAAAAATAATTAATAATTCATATATAATGTTTTGACTTAAAGGTCAAATTGTCCCTCAACGAATTTTTTTTTTTAAAAAAGCCTTTATGAATTTTTTATTCAATTGAGTCCTTATAATTCAAATTACTATCAATCAAGGCTGTAGCACCTTAATCCCAATACAAATCGAAAGTATTACAATTGAGTTTTTCAAAATTTGACCCATCATTTTTTATTTAAAATTATGAGTTTATTATTTTTCAAATATCTCATTTTAACAAATACTTATATAAATAATAATAAAAGAGTTTATAAATTAAGAATTTCAATTTTAAATATACCATTTGACCAATAAATATAACTCAAAATAAGTTACAGACTCAATAGTGGTAAGGTCCTAAGAATACAATAAGCCCAAACTAGAATATAGAGTATTGTACTCTAAAATTGTCTCGATGCTGAAAAGTTTTTTACGATGTGCTCCTCCAAAAGCAACTTGTTAATCTATGCACGAAAAACATCACAATACTAGATACTAATCTAGCAAAGATCAGATGTACATTTTTATTTTATCATAATTCATTAATATCATAAAATAAACATACATGATAATACAATTAATAGTACACAAAAAGGTTTTCTAAAATAAGAATCTTTTAGCCTGTCTTCTCTAAAGTTCATAAATAATCTATCTCAAGGCATCACAAAATAAAATCACATGTCATACCAGGCTTACTATACTCAAGGTTAGAGTCGTTCCTGAGATTTTAGTGGCCCTAGGGCAAATGTGAAAAAATAAGCCTTTAATAATAAATATTAGAAAAAAATAATTTTTTAATAAAAAGTACAATAAAATTAAATTATGTATATGCCTACTAATAAATATTAGAAAAAAATAGGCTTCTAAGAAAAAAATATTGATAAAAAATTAATCATTAATAATAAATACGAGAAAAATAAATTTTAAGAGTAAACCTCTAATAACAAATATTGTGAAAAATCTAACCTCTAATAAAAAATATTGAAAAACTATTATCCTATTAATAATTATTGAAAAAATAGAGCTCTTATATAAGTATTAAAAAAATAGACCCTAATAACAAATATATTGAAAAAATAGGTCTCTTACAATAAATATAAAAAAATAAATTTTAAAATTAGACTCTTAATAAAAAGTGTTAAAAAAAATCGTGACTCTAATAGCAAATAAAAAAAATTCAATAGTATATATTAATAAATATTAAAAAAATATTTTTAGAGTATACCCCTAATAATAAATTTAGTGTAAAAGATAGGCCCCTAACAACAAGCATCGCAAAAAATTGAGATTTAAAAATCATAATAAAAAATAGTAAAAAATAAATTTTAAGAGTAAACCTAATACAAATATTGAAAAAAAATGAAACCATAATAATAAATACTAAAAAATAAATTCGTATAATAATAAGTATTAAAAAATAATTAATCCATAATAATAAATATTGAAAATTAAATTCTAATAATAAATATTAAAATTAAAAATTAAATATATTTAATAAAAAAATTAAAATTTGGGGTCTAGACAGGGGTGGGCCCTGGACTGTCACCTTTATTGCCCACCCCAAATCCGGCACTACTCGAGGTCACATAACTCATCAAGTTACTCAAACTCACATAACCCAAAGGGTTATACATATCATACCCTGATCACACAATCCTAGGATAATAAGCTATTAACTAACATCCACACAACATTTTTACGTAAACATATAACATCCATACCTATGGGTCAATGAAGTCCTGTTTTACCCGTGCTCACACAACCGTCAAGTTCCCTGTAATTACATAGTCACTGGGTTAGAGAATATCTAGATCTCTATAGCCACAAATATGCCTTAGATGTACTTGAATCACAATATTCACAAACAATTTTTTTTGAGATTACATAGTTTATCATGTTACTCGAACTCACGTAGCCCACTGAATTTTTTGATGCTCTCACAACCCATCAAATTATGTTTCCTTATATGCATCACTAATGTTATAAATAGACTTTAACCGCATTCAAATCACATAACCCATGAATACATTAGATGTATTCAATCACACAACTCAAAGTATATATTTTTTTATATAAGTATCCTTGCATTGACTCTATAATATCTAAATTTTTTTATTAAGACATACAAGATGTTACATCACTAAGAGGTAGAAGCATCAAACCAATCCATTATAAAAATAACATTAAGGCATATTTCTATTTGTTATAATTTATTAATTGTATTATTATATTTTTTTATAAGATTTTCATTAGATTATAATACTAATCGAGTTAATTCAATCATGAATGTATCCTTTTAGTATACAACAAGAACCCTAAAATATCATGTTATTTCAATCGATCCACCAATAACCCTTATAGATTATTAATACAAGTAAATTATTCACCAATTATCAAGTTATTAGCTATTATGATGGAGTATTTTTCTACGATAGGGAGTGTTAGTGGTTAAATAAGCGATAATGCGTGATTTAGGGATTTGAGTTTTTTTTTAAGAAAAGAAACTTTGAGGGTTTTAAGAAAAAAATATTATTTTATGTTTTTATAAAAAAATAATAAAAATTAAATTAATTTAATTTTTTATATTTTTTTAGAATTTTGTAGATACTTTTTGAAGAAAAAAATGATTCTGATGACGTGATACTTTTAGAGTGTGCTATGTGTATTTTTTATCTTTTGAACGCTAAAAGGGCATTGATGGTTAATGCGAATATGCGATCAACATAACGGGGACAAAATTGGATATAATTTAAATTTTTGAGGGCTAAATTATTGGAAAAAAATTATTTAATTGTTTTTTTCATTTTTTGTTAAGGGCGAATTTGACCTTTAAGCTTTATAGTTTTTAGTATAAAATATCTAAAATTAATTATAAATTAAATAAAAATTTATTATCTGATTCAATTAACCATATTTTTAAATTTTTGAACTATAAATCACTCAAATAATTCAGTTTGGAATAATTTTTTATTTTTCGGTTTATGTTCATTCGTAGTGTTTAAAATTTATTTTATAATTAAATTTTGATATATTTGTACATTTGTAACATGTTTGAACAATAACAATAATTTATAGATCCAATTAAATTTCACGTATTTAAAAGTTTTCGATTCTTAAATAGAATAAGAATTTGTATAATTACGTAAATTATTATTAATTTAAACTTATTTAACTATGTAATTGTAACTGTTAATATCAAACATAACATGAGAAATTAAGATGTAACTACACACGTTAGTGAAAGTGTGTAAGAAATAGAATTCCTTGTAATAGCGCAAGAGTGTATTTATTAGTGAAATAATTATATTCAATTATACAATGGTGTTAAAAAAACACTTTAAATGTCGGATTTGTTTTTATTTTGGTCATTAATCGTTAACGCTTAACGATGATATTTACGTGATTTTTTTAAAAAAATCATGTTATCTTCTCTCTTTATAAACAATCTATATGTAATTTTATAATATTTTTATTTGGATCAATAAGGTAGTGACACATGTCACCATATATATTTACGGAGTTATATTGTAGATGAACTAAACGTTCAATGAACCGTTCAGTGGAAAGT
Organism: Abelmoschus esculentus; assembly: GCA_035048815.1. NCBI lineage: Eukaryota > Viridiplantae > Streptophyta > Magnoliopsida > Malvales > Malvaceae > Abelmoschus > Abelmoschus esculentus. Next base: position 3,319,386 of record JAUCBN010000064.1, on the reverse strand, counting down.
CTGTTTATATTCGTTTATGTTCATTAGTTCATTTACATTCGTGAATGTTTGATAATTCGTTCGATTATATTCATTTAAAATTATTGACATATGTATTTTTCACTATTCTTTTCATTTTCCACCCCACCCCAACGCAAATTAATTCTAAACTTGTAACCTTCAATAATGAATTTTGTGTGATTATTATTATGATTTATATTAGTTTACGTTCGTTTATTATTTTAACGAATAAGCATAAATAAATAAATACGAGCAAGTTATATTCTTTAATAAGAATGAGAAATTCCATTCGTATAATTTTTATTCATTTGTTTGGTTATGGTCCTGATAAAATAAGTATTTAAATTAAAAATAAAAAAAAATTATTAAATGTTTAATAAGAAGGGATGGAACCAAATAAGAATGAGCTCGTTTTCTCAAATTTTTTAGTCTAAAAATAATTTAGGTCCTTATTAGTAGGATTGTGCAAAAATATCCGATCCGATTGATCTGATCAGTTTGATCTAATCTGACTGGTTCGATCTGATTATCCGTTGATTTAATCCTAAATTTTGGATATCCGATCTGAATTTTATTTTTTAGATAATTCGAATTGGGTATCCAAAAATTTTGGAGATACGAATATGTATTTTACATTCGGATTTGATATCTGATTATCCGATATTCGAAAAATTCAATATTTTATAGATATAAATATTGTTATTTTTGATATTTTTATTTGTTATATATGAAAAATTAAAATTTTCATGGATAAAAATCTTGTTATATTCTATAATTGTTGATTGTTATATTTGAAAACCTAAAATTTTTATGAATAGGATCATCAAATTAAAATAAATAAATAAAATAATTCATAAATTTAAATATTCAGATATATGAATATCCAATCAAAATTTTAGATATCCAATTTTTTTATCGAATATAGATCGCTATTTAGATGATCCAAATTTTTTAAATATCCAAAATTTTAGATCGGATCAAATCTGTATCCGAATCCAAATTTACACACGCCTACTTATTAGGATTGTCTTGGATATTTTCAATGTCCCGAGTGAAAACTAAAAAATAGACCCATATAAATATATCTTATTACTTCAAACAAATAATTTAATATTTCATTAATAAATCATTGAAACATGATTAAAACTTTTTCAATCACATTATTTTTATTGATTTGTTAAGAAGATTTGAAGATATTAAATTATATGTAAGATATGAAGTTTGATTTTAAAAGATAAATATAAAAACATTTTCGTAATCCCTTTTTTAAGCGGTTCGACGATTTTTTCTTTAAAAAAAAATAAACGGAGTTGTCATCAATCTTTTTTAAAAAAAAACAGGTGTGATTGGATCACCTAAAAAACTGGGTCATTTTAACAAAATCATTTTGTTTTTATTAAAACAACAATTTTGGTCTGCAAAAACACAAAAACGAGTTCGGGAGTCGGTTATGTGTGGGGAAGGGTTAGGACCCCACAACGCTCAAAAACTGGTACCTAGCCAATTACAAAACGTTTTAAAGTCGGAATTTGCAAGTATGTATAAAATTTAAATTAATGTTCATTTATGAATTTGATTCTATTTTAACGGCCCCACTGTCAGGAGAGTAAACTTTAATCACCACCAACATTTCTGGTGTTAACTCGTTATCTCTCTTTAGTGGAACACCGCATTAATTAAATTACACTTTTTTAATCAAGAAAACTAAAGAAAATTAGGTGTGTTAAAGCTTTTATTCTAAGTTAATGATTAGGAAAATTCTACAACGGGCGTCGAACACCGCTGAATACCATTAATGTTGAACATTGTTGAATACCATTAAATTAATTAATAAAAATTTAAAATCTTAAGGACTCGGTATGTAATTAATAAAAGTGTGATAAACTCAACATATTATTAATAATTATATGATTAGTCCTTTAGATTTTTATTTTTTATAAATTAATTTAATAATGTTCAGCGGTGTTCAACATTAACGATGTTCAGCGGTGTTCGACGCCCGTTGTAGACTCATCCTAATGATTATTAACCTAAAAAACGTCTAAGTTAATTTTACTTATTGAGGTTATAGTGTAGTTAAGTGTAATTTATTAAAGTGAGAAGTATTTAAAAAAAACTCTAACTATGGCATTTAAGTACCTAACCCTAAGGCTTTATTTAAACTAATAAAAGATAAAATATATTACAACGATTAGTAAAAAATTAAAAAATAAATAAAAAAATTAAAGAATGTAATAAAGGTAAAAAAAAATTAAGAACAAGATTTCAATTTATTCCTTATTTCTATCTTTCTTTTAATAAAGGTTAAAGTTTTTAAAAGGATGATAATATTAAAAAAAGTTCATTTAAAACAAAAATAAATAGAATTGTGTTTTAATAAAAGTGATTGAGCCATAATTATGAAACCCGATTTTTAAACAACTCAAAAACATTATTTCAACAAAAAAATGGATCAAATCACCATCTTTTTAAAAAAAATTCAAAAGTTCTTGATGTTCTTCAAGAATGAAGAACACCGGGAACAAACCACCGTGTCGACCACCTTCCACCGGTGCTGACCGACGTTACCGACGATGGAAATAAAAAAATCTTTTTGATTTTAAACTTTAAATAAAAATCTCTCTTTAAATCAAATGGATAAAAATACTCAAAAATCCAACAATAAGGATGATATTTAAAATTTTTAAACAAGATAAATTTTATTATTTTTTATAATAGACATCCAATAATAAAAAAATAAAAGCAAATCTAAAATAAAAATAAATAAATAAATAAAAGGAGATACCTTAAAAAAAGCTTCCGAGTTCTCATTCCAACACAAATCCCAGTACAAATTGGAGTATTCTCTAGGGAATTTTCGCATAGAATCTCTTGTGCAAGTGTTGCGTTTCAATTATGGTTGGTGTGTGTAGGAGTTGTTTAAATTGTGGTGTGTCAATTACAAGTGATGGAAGGGGGTTTATATAGGATTTTTCAACCCATAAATACATGGAAAATAAAGAAACTTAATACCCAAAATCACTAATTTTTGGTAAAAAAATCACCCCAAAAGTCTTGATTTGATTTCTTCTTTTTCTTGTTCAAATCTGGTAATATTCTTTCCTCCATTTTTGAGTCAAATCTCCTCTAATTGCTTTCCTTTTCTTTTCTCTTCAAATCAGCTCAAATTGTCTTCAATCTTCGATTCGATTTTGATCAGCTTTCCTTTTATTATATTTTTCTGATTTGAGCTAAAAATCAGTGACAACATTTGCCCCTTCTTTGCTTATTACAGTGAAACAGTGATAAAGCAAAGAACAAAAGACACTGACTTTTATTGGTTGTACACTCGTTGGACGACTCCATATTCCATTCTCTTTGTATCCGAACGAATAAGAAAGTTCTATTCTTCTCGTGCCCAAATAGATAGACATGTGTTAAAGATAAAGGTTCCATCCTCCTCATGCTCGGATGGATAAGCAAGTTCTAGTCTCCTTATGCTCGAATAGATAAGCAAGTTCAAAAAATGGGTTCCATTCTCCTTATGCACGAATGGATATGCAGATTCTATTCTCCTCATGCTCGAATAGATAAGCAGGTTCTACTCTCCTCATGCTCGAGTAGATATACAAGTTTTAAAAAGGGTTCTATTCTCCTCATGCATGAATGGATATGCAGATTCTATTCTCCTCATGCTCGAATAGATAAGCAGGTTCTACTCTCCTCATGCTCGAGTAGATAAGAATTTTTTAAAAAATAGGGGTTCCATTCTCCTCATTCACGAATGGATATGCAGGTTCTATTCTCCTCATGCTCGAATAGATAAGCAGTTTCTATTCTCCTTATGCTCGAGTAGATAAGCAAAATAATGGCTCCATTCTCCTCATGCACGAATGAATATGCAGGTTCTATTCTCCTCATGCTCAAATAGATAAGCAGGTTCTACTCTCCTCATGCTCGAGTAGATAAGCATTTTTTAAAAAAATAGGGGTTCCATTCTCCTCATTCACGAATGGATATGCAGGTTCTATTCTCCTCATGCTCGAATAGATAAGCAGGTTCTACTTTCCTCATGCTCGAGTAGATAAGCAAAAAAATGGTTCAATTCTCCTCATGCACGAATGAATATACAGGTTCTATTCTCCTTATGCTCGAATAGATAAGCAGGTTCTACTCTCCTCATGCTCGAGTAGATAAGCATTTTTTTAAAAAATAAGGGTTCCATTCTCCTCATGCACAAATAGATATGCAGATTCTATTCTCCTCATGCTCGAATAGATAAGCAGGTTCTACTCTCCTCATGCTCGAGTAGATAAGCATTTTAAAAAAACATAGGAGTTCCATTCTCCTCATTCACGAATGGATATGCAGGTTTTATTCTCCTCATGCTCGAATAGATAAGCAGTTTCTATTCTCCTCATGCTCGAGTAGATAAGCAAAAAAATGGTTCCATTCTCCTCATGCACGAACAAATATGCAGGTTCTATTCTCCTCATGCTCGAATAGATAAGCAGGTTCTACTCTCCTCATGCTTGAGTAGATAAGCAAAAAAAACGTTCCATTCTCCTCATGCACGAATGGATATGCAGGTTCTCTTTGCTGAGAGATTTTATATACCTGTCAAATTGAACAAAAGACACAATTGCAATGAACATGCCTTTAGTGATGCCTAGTATTCATTTTTCATTTTTTATTCTATTCTTTGGGCTTTTCTCTTCTTTTCACTTCAAGATTCTTCTTCTTCATTTCCAAGTGCATTTGCTTGTTCGACCCAGATAGACAGTCATGCTCTGTTGTTTATCTCTTTTTGATTTGCTCATTTTGCTTACTCAATCCAGTCGATTTGAATGATCAACTTTTAGCATAATATTTTCAACATTCCTTTTGCCTTCGTCTTTTATAAGGTAAGAAAAATTTCTAATCCAATGAAAACCCTCACATTATGAGACATCTTCTCCGATAAAGGTAAACGTTCATGCTTAAAGGTATATTGGTACCAAGCATCTTTTGTATTTCTCATGTGTTCTTCGATTCTTGCCATTTGCTGAGTAAATTAACGCGTTTACTTGTAAATATTTATGTTTTGACATCTTTGTCGCGTGTCAAAAGTGTGCGTTCAGTACAAGCGGACACATCGCAAGTAATAAGTGATAAGTATATTATCGAGTTATCGTCTCCTTAGGGACTGGTATACTCAATATGCCTTCTTTATCTTCTTGCTCTGTAGAAAAATAAAAACACAAGTGAATGGGTGTGATTTATTTAAACTAAGGTAATTGAATAAAAATAAAAGGGTCGAAATATTAGAGAGAAAGATGGGCCAGGATCCAGTTGTATTGTATTGTGGACTTGATTGACTTGTCTTTATCCAATGCAATCGTATATCTCTGCCTCAGCAGCACTGTAGTTTACTGCCTGGGTAGCGATCACGTTGTCTGCCGCGGCAATCCCTTGCTCGTGGGCAGACCTTACCAAAGTTCGGCAAAGTGTCCTTGAATGACTCCGCTTATCCCTAAGTCAGAGTGCTGTTGATGACTAGTCCTTGATGATACCTCCCGGCGTGAACCAATTATACTCACCAACCAATCTCACACTTCTTTTAGCCGCTGAAACTCTTAACCTATCCCTAGGCCGAGTTAGTATTTCGCGATTGAAACACCGTACTTACCCCTTTCGTGAATCTAACTCTCCCGAGCTTAGATAAATGGATTACTCACAAACTTCCCTCCCGGGCTTGAATGCAAGAACAAGGAATAACAAAGGATAAGAAAACCTTGATAATTCTTATTGCATTGAATGAAAGAAAAAGTACAATCTCCTCTCACAAATACTCCAAAACCTTCACCTAAACCCTATGAAGGTTTTAGAACATGATGGAGAGGAAAGAAACAAGAGTAGAAGTCGACTCTCCCTAGGTATTTCGATCTTCGATACATTGGGTGGCTAGGTCTTTATATAGGCTAGACCTAGGGCAAACCTTTCCTAAGTAGAATACAACTTGGAGTAGGGAACAAGTCAAGTACATAATAATAATATATTTCCAAGTTTGAATTCGGCTAAGGGGGCTTTCCCGCATGGTCTTCCTTTGGGCTTTTCCTTGTGCTAGCCAGCTCCGAATCATGGGCTTCAAGTCCAGACAAGTTCCTTGGATTTTTGTCTTTCCATCGCCTATCACTTTGCTTCCCGTCTTCCTGCTGCTGCCTCGGCATCAGGTCCTGCCTCGTCCTTGTCGCTGCCGCGGCAATGGTTCTCCTGCACAGATACGAAAACGCAGTAAAACGTGCCTTTTTCTATAAATATTATCTATTTAAGTATAACTTCTAAATATATCACATTAAGCACATGCATTGGTTCAAGTGGGTGAATATTTGGTGATAAATGCCGATAAAAGGAGTATAAAGTGATAGTGTGTTGAGCACTTATCACACCCCCAAACTCGAACTATTGCTTGTCCTCAAGCAATGCAAACCATCAATTTGCCGAACTCTATTCTCTCTTGGTATTACATGTCCATCTATTCTCCCCACCATAGCTAGGCCTATCTTTTAAGCCTTAACCATTCGGCTACCTAAGAATTTACCTAGAAACAAACTATAGGATTTGTGAGTGTGTGCGTTTCTGTGGACAAGTTGATTAAAGGCTTTCTTAGATAAACTCTAAGTTCAAGACAAATAGACATTGGTTTAAGTGCTCTCTTCTTTTTCAAACCCCAAATCTTGAGCCGGTTTCGGGCACTTCAAAGACTTGTGTTTTTCTTTTCACTAAAAACCCTTTTTTTTCTTTTTAATATTCCTTAATACATACTAGAGCCAATTTCGGGCACCTCTAGCATGAAGAAGAGATTTTCTAGAGCCGGTGATAGGCACCTCTAGTTACTTTTCCAAAAATCTAAGTCTTTATCACCTAAGTTCATTAAAAGAATTCCTATAATCCACAAGTCCCAAAAGTGTTTAAAATTCTTCCTATAGAAAGCTTCTAAGTTTTCATCCTTAAGCATCCTTAGGTTAAGCCCTCTTAACAGAACCTAAACATGGTAAGGAGAAAGATTTCTATAGCCTTAAAGAATAAACTAAGGCAATACTAATGATGGGCAGTGCCAGAGTGTAGGCAGTTAATTCAAGTAAGGCGGGGAGCATAAAAATAAAAATAAAAAATCACTGGAATACTCCCTTTTTGGCAAGGCCGCGGCAGTAGATTGCTGTCTTGGCAGTGAATCTGCACCCCCAAACTCAAACCAAGCATTGTCCTCAATGCTTTATATTTCGAAGGAATAAACGACAAACAGAATATGAATTATATGCAGCAAGGAAAGATAGTAAAAGCAATTGAATATAGAAATAAAGGACAAAGAATTTTAGAGCGACTCCGAAGAGCTGCTCATAACAATTTTTCTCCGTTGCCTAGATGCCATGTGCTTTGTCCTTGGAGAGGGTGATGGTTGCGCCTTTGCTTGCCGTGGCGGCTGGACTCGAGTGGGTGGGGTCCTATGCATCGGGGCCTCTACTTCTTCTCCTTCTTCAACATCCGCCATCTCCTCGGTTATCATCACGTCCGTTCCTCCTCCCATCGCAGTTGCTCCTCCGGTGTGGTGTGTGCTTGGGCCGGCGATAATAGAGCCTTGGTGTACATAAGCATCTATCTCGGCGGATAGACTGCCCATGATAATTGGCGATCTTGGTGGAGTGCTGAAAACGGCTCTCCGCTTGGATGGCCTTCGGCTGACAGATAAGGCCGCGGCAGAATCTGCTGGCCTAGATGGTCTAGCAGCCTGGTATTGGGGCTGAGGGTCCGGATGGAAGAACGATCGCGGTCCTCCTGGGGCTGGTGTAGTCTCGGTATAGGGTGCAACAGTAACGAACATATTGCTAGGGAACTCCGAGAATTGTACGTCTTGGTCCGGAAATGCGTGCATCATCAATTGGGCGAGCGTTCCATTGAAGTCCCGTTGGTACTCCATGTACCATTGTTGTCGAAGATCCATCGCGGCCATGCGCTGCAAGATTACTTGATACAGGTCTGCTGCGGCAGAGGTGTGGGCAGTACCAGGCATATCTGCCGTGTACTGGGCCCCGACAGCAGTATCGACAGTGAACTGCTGCGGTGTTGCCTGGACAGGTTCTGCTTGTGTGATCTGCATGACTTTGTGGCAGAATTCCCTGGTCCATCCTCTTCTGGGGGGTGTATTCATCGGTTTCTTCAATGGGTACACCTGCAAAAACACATAAACCCGTAATCAAGCAAGGGAAATACAATGGTCCTCGATCTTTCTTACCGCACTCGTGAATCTCCCGTAGGATAATTTCTCCAACGTTGATGGTCCTTTTGTTGATGATGGATTGGATAAGCACCAATCTCTTGCGATGTTGGGATGAGGCATCGTTTGACGAAGGTGTTCCACATCTTGGCCTCCGGCTTCAAACTTTGTCTTGTTACGGAACCCCGATGGGTACCGGTTTCCCATGGAGTGTTCGCGTAACAAAGATCATCTTTGATAAGTTCATAGTCTTCGGCAGTGATATCTTCCAAGAAGTCAGCATGGAGATCACTGTCTAGGGTGAGGCCGTAGAAGTTGTCGATTGTATCGGCATCAAGCTGCACAGGCCTGCCGCGGCAGTGAACAAAGATGGAGTCTTTGCTGGGCCCATGAGCGTAGAACTCCCGCACGATTGTGGCGTTTGCCTGGGCAGGTTGCAAACAGAATGTTTCCCAATTCTGGTATTTTATTCTATCGAACAAGTAGTGTTCAATGCCGTAATTCTCTTCGTTCGCGTGCTGGAACCCTTGTTCTTCCCACAGTTGCCTTGCGATGAAAGATCGATTGAATCGTTCTTCAACGTTGGCTGGGGCGAATCTTCTGTAAGTTGCCATCAAGAAAGAGAAAATTGAGTTCTTGGAGGTTTTCTTGAAGAGAATCTGGAGATTGAAAAGGGATTAGTAGGCAGAGAGTAATTAAGAGAGTGATTGTTAAGAATACTAAAGAAAGCAAGAAAGTAAGAGTGAATAGTTCAAGAGGAAGGAGTTTCTTATATAGGCCTCGGCCTTGTGACCGTTGAGATAACTAGCCGTTGTAACCGTTTCCTTTTCTCTGTCGTTTCCTTTTCTACCGCGGCAGGTATCTCGGCAGACTAGCCGTTACACTTTTCTGTCCGTTGGGACTGCTGCGGCTCTGACACTGTTGTATTGCCTCGGCAGAGTTACTGCTGTGAACTATTTTTCCCTTATCTTTATTTTTTTATTCCTGAATAAAAATTTAAACACACAAAAGAAAAATACTACTGAAAGCGAAAATAATTAGCAAAAATAATAAACTATTAACCCTAATATAATATTTAAAGTAAAAGGGAGAGGCTAGGTTACTGGTGGAGAGCATGCGAATGCATCTCCAAAAATTATTTTCTCCCTTAGGCCCAAATTTTGTATCGGGTGTGGGCCGCTCCTTTGTGCTTTCTGTCCATCCATCTTGGGCTTGATTTTCTTGCCAAATATCCTGCCGTGCAGACTGCCCAGGCAGGATATCTTATTGTTTATTGTGCGGATGGCCTTGCATTCCTCTGGATCGTCATACCTCTTTAAGTTGTGGAATGTGTTGAGTTTGACTTGTTGGTCATTGACCCGCATACTCAACTCCCCTTTTTCCACGTCAATCAATGTGCGTCCAGTTGCTAAAAAGGTTCTCCCAAGGATGATCGGTGCATTGTCATCTGCTTCACAATCAAGGACAAGGAAGTCGGCAGGAAAAATAAACTTGTCAACTCTTACCAGTATGTCCTCGATTTTGCCTTCAGGTTGCACATAAGATCTATCCGCGAGTTGGAGCATCACTGTTGTAGGATTCGGCCTTCCAATTCCAAGCTTTTGGAAGACTGATTTAGGCATAAGGTTTATACTTGCTCCAAGGTCGCATAGGGCCTTTCCTTCATAACTCTTTCCAATCGCACAAGGTATAGTGAAGCAACCGGGATCTTTTAACTTTGGTGGCATGCGGTTATGCAGCATTGTCATGCATCCCTCGGTAGCAGCCACTGTCTCAAACTCACCTATTCGTTTTCTCTTGGACACCATGTCCTTTAAGAACTTGGCATAGTTCGGCATCTGTTCAATAGCTTCAACGAACGGTATGTTGATGTGGACTTGCTTCAAGATGTCGAGGAACTTCTTGAATTGCTGATCCTGATTTTGCTTTTTCAACCTTTGCGGGAAAGGTGGTGGTGGTCTCATTTCATCCAGGGTTTCTTTAGTTTGAAGTCTTATACCCGGCACCACTGGAATTATTGCTGCCTCGGCAGACTGCTCAGACGCTGCAGTGCTTGCTGCCGGGGCATTGTTGTCAGTCTCGGTTTGCTCAGCCTCTTCTCTTGATTGATCCGCCGGTTGGGTTCGATTCTCTGGGATCTTCTCTTTCAACTGTAGACCACTCCTGGTAGTGATTGCCTTACACTGTTCATGGCTTAGTACCTTAGCAACCTCAGTATTGCTAGGTAGGCCTCCTTGTGGTCTAGTGTTTATACATTGAGCAAACTGCCCAACCTGAGTTTCCAGAGTTTCTATGGCCGCTTCTTGATTTTGTAGCCTCATCTCAGTCCTATTCATGAAGGCGTCGGTCCTCTTGATGAAATTACTATTTTCCACCATGTATGACTCGGTTTTCATCATGAAGGCCTTTAGCATGTTTTCCAATGAATTGACAGTTTGCTGCTGCATCTACTGCGGCAGCATCGGTTGTTGAAATCCCGGTGGTTGGGTGATTGGGTTTAAGGCATTATTTGGGTTACTCCAGGATAAGTTTGGATGCCTCTTCCATGAGGGGTTATATGTGTTGGACATCACATTATTACGGTTGTAGTTCCCAACATACATACCGGTTTCTTGATTCATGCAATCAACAGAATTGTGATTACCTCCACATAAATCAATTACCTTGACCTCACGGGTATTGTTTTGTAATTGTAGGTTTTGCACCATCTTGGTAAGAGAGGCCAATTGTGCAGCCACTAAACTTGATGAATCTAATTCGTTTACCGTGGCTTGGCGTCTTACTCCTCCTCGCCTAAATATGGGAAACTGAAAGTCATTCCTTGCGAGTTTATTCAAAATTTCAATAGCTTCCTCGGGTGCCTTGTCTAGGAGTGTGCCGTTTGCCGAGGCATCCAACATCATCCTTGTCGGGGCATTTGTGGCGTTGTAAAACATTGTCACTTGTGTCCATAAGGGAAATCCATGCAGCGGACACTTGTGCAATAGCTCTCTATAGCGTTCCCATGCCTCGTACATTGGTTCGTCTTCAGCCTGTCGGAAAGAAGTAATTTCATTACGAATTCTATCATATAGATTAGTAGGATTAAAACGAGTAATGAAATCACGGCAAAGTTTACTCTAGGATCCAATAGATCCTGCTGGAATGCTATTTAACCAAGCTTTCGCCCTATCCCTCAGTGAATAGTGGAATAGCTTTAATCGCAAGACATCTTCATGGACTCCTTGGATTTTGAAAGAGTTGCAAATCTCCATGAAGGATTTAAGATGCTGTCTTGCGTCTTCAGTTGCAGACCCACCAAATTGTCCAATTGTATTTAACATGTTGAACATAATAGGTTTAAGTTCAAAATGGGCTGCTTCAATCTCGGGTGTAACGACTCCTGGGTTTAATCCATTTAAGTCCTCCTCCAAGAAATCTCTGACAGTCAGCTACCGCGGCCCAGGTGGCGGCGGAAGACCTTCATTGCCGGCAGGTATGTTTTGTCCTGCCTGAACCTCTGCCATGACTCCTCGGATTTGTCTCCTCAACCTTAACCTTGTTCTTTCAATCTCAGGATCTAACTCGTATAAGGGGTTGGTTGGATTGGCCCTGGTCATACACCAACAAAAACAAAAGTAAAATAAAAATAAAAATAAAAATAAACAAGAAAACAAGGAAAACAAAATTTAGTTGCTAGTCCCCAACAACGGCGCCAAAAACTTGTCGCGTGTCAAAAGTGTGCGTTCAGTGCAAGCGGACACATCGCAAGTAATAAGTGATAAGTATATTATCAAATTATCGTCTCCTCAGGGACTGGTATACTCAATATGCCTTCTTTATCTTCTTGCTCTGTAGAAAAATAAAAACACAAGTGAATGGGTGTGATTTATTTAAACTAAGGTAATTGAATAAAAATAAAAGGGTCGAAATATTAGAGAGAAAGATGGGCCAGGATCCAGTTGTATTGTATTGTGGACTTGATTGACTTGTCTTTATCCAATGCAATCGTATATCTCTGCCTCGGTAGCACTGCAGTTTACTGCCTGGGCAGCGATAACGTTGTCTGCCGCGGCAATCCCTTGCTCGTGGGAAGACCTTACCAAAGTTCGGCAAAGTGTCCTTGAATGACTCCGCTTATCCCTAAGTCAGAGTGCTGTTGATGACTAGTCCTTGATGATACCTCCCGGCGTGAACCAATTATACTCACCAACCAATCTCACACTTCTTTTAGCCGCTGAAACTCTTAACCTATCCCTAGGCCGAGTTAGTATTTCGCGATTGAAACACCGTACTTACCCCTTTCGTGAATCTAACTCTCCCGAGCTTAGATAAATGGATTACTCACAAACTTCCCTCTCGGGCTTGAATGCAAGAACAAGTAATAACAAAGGATAAGCAAACCTTGATAATTCTTATTGCATTGAATGAAAGATAAAGTACAATCTCCTCTCACAAATACTCCACAACCTTCACCTAAACCCTATGAAGGTTTTAGAACATGATGGAGAGGAAAGAAACAAGAGTAGAAGTCGGCTCTCCTTAGGTATTTCGATCTTCGATACATTGGGTGGCTAGGTCTTTATATAGGCTAGACCTAGGGCAAACCTTTCCTAAGTAGAATACAACTTGGAGTAGGGAACAAGTCAAGTACATAATAATAATATATTTCCAAGTTTGAATTCGGCTAAGGGGGCTTTCCCGCGTGGTCTTCCTTTGGGCTTTTCCTTGTGCTAGCCAGCTCCGAATCATGGGCTTCAAGTCCAGACAAGTTCCTTGGATTTTTGTCTTTCCATCGCCTATCACTTTGCTTCCTGTCTTCCTGCTGCTGCCTCGGCATCAGGTCCTGCCTCGTCCTTGTCGTTGCCGCGACAATGGTTCTCCTGCACATATATGAAAACGCAGTAAAACGTGCCTTTTTCTATAAATATTATCTATTTAAGTATAACTTCTAAATATATAACATTAAGCACATGCATTGGTTCAAGTGGGTGAATATTTGGTGATAAATGCCGATAAAAGGAGTATAAAGTGATAGTGTGTTGAGCACTTATCACTCTTTCTTCTATACCCAATACCGTTAGAGACTTTAAGTCGATATAGAGTTAAAACATTAGCAAATCTCTTGAATGTTGCTTTTGCTGAGTAGATTTTGGAACCGTTAGAGACGTTTTTTAGGTTAATAATCATTAACAAAATTTCTTTGAGGAAATTATTTTATGTATCTTACTTTACTCGTAAGATGCAAAGAATTTTTTTAAAAATAATATAGTCTTTAGACTCAAAATCAATACCAATAAAATTTTTTCATGAATTTATGTTACTTTACTTGTAAGATGCAAAAAAGGCTAGAAATAAGGTTTTGTGGAGAATAAAGGCTGGAAATGAGAATTTAAACTTGAAAATCATGGCAAACACACAAAAGAAGAACAAAGTTAGATGCCCCAAAATTCATAGTATGAAAGATTCACAAATCCATCAACCGAATATTGTCCCATTTTAGTGGCTCTCTTTAACTCACCAACTCACCAAGTTTCAATATTCTCACTTTTCTAATCTCGATTAGACATTAGAAGTTCATTGTTTCTTGAAGAAAGGTTAACTCAATTAGGTGGAATGTATTCTGAAAACAAACTTCTTTTTCTCAAATATTCATGTGTGATCCAAATGGTGTCAAACCAAAATTGATTTTGATATAACAATTAAGTATAAGGACTATTTTGTAATAAATTTTTAAGTCCGAAGTCAAACTTTTGATTTCAAGTCAAACTAAGAACTTTAAAATAAATTTTCTAAGTGATTTTATACGCGAGTATCGATACCATTAAGACCGGTATCGATATCGATCTGCATTTTTAAAGCATTGTTCTTGAAACTAAGAACAGGTATCGAAACATGATTCGATACCAATACCTTACTGCCAATGCATGTTTCGAAACACGTATCGAAACACTTCGATTATTTTAATTATTTTTAAAATCATTTAAAATTATGACTCATGGTATCGATACCAGTATCGATACCCCCTTTAATTCCCAGCGACTATTTTAGCATTTAATGAGTTGACCATTGGTGGCAGTTATGTAAAACCAAAATTGATTTTGATATAACAATTATGAATAAGGACTATTTTGTAATAAATTTTTAAGTCCTTAAGTCAAATTTTTGATTTCAAGTCAAACCAAGAACTTTGAAATAAAATTTCTAAGTGTTTTGATATGTGATTATCGATACCAATTGAACCGGTATCGATACCTACTGCATTTTAAAGCCTTGTTCTTGAAACTAAGAACAAGTATCGAAACATGGTTCGATATTATTATGTCACTGGAAATGCATGTTTCGAACCATGTATCGAACCACATCGAGTATTTTTATTTGTTTTAAAATCATTTAAAAATAGGACTCAAGGTATCGATACCAGTATTGATACACCCTTTAATTCCCAACGGCTACTTTAGCATTTAATGAGTTGACCGTTGGTGGCAGTTAAAACTTTAAATGATGGTTGAGATGTTTCGAAACATGGTTCGATACCCACCATTACAGTGCAGTAATGGCATCGATACCTGTTTTGATACCCTCCTTATTAAATGCACAACGTCTCTTTCTTTTTATAGGTTGTTCCGAAACAAGTTCCTCGTGTATCGATACCTGTGCCTACAGAAGAGCATTTATAATGGGAAGATATGGTCCTAACGTCTTTATTTCTTTTCCCAACAACCACAACGGTTAGAAATCAATGAGGACATACAAAATGAAGATGTTCAAGCAACATTAACAACTATTGAACCTCAAGCAACATCCAAGCAATTAAATACAACTCCCAAGCACTTTCATTGAAAATCTTGACTCCCATCTCTTGTACTTAAATTTGATTCTTTGTAATTGAGTTTGGGGAGAGTTTGTTTGTATTTGTGGCATATATCTGTTGAGAGAATTCATTTAGCCCTGTCTTATCTCTTGTATTTCTTTGTGAGGTCTAAGTCAATTTTGGGTAGAAAATTGGCTTGATTGTAAAGGTTATCCCTTGAACCTAGAAAAAGTTTGAATTCATAGTGATTGGTTTCAAAATACTTAGTGGGAGCTAAGGTAGTGGATGTAGAGCTTGTTCCGAAGCTTGAACCACTATAAATTGCTTTGTTCTTCTTTTTCCAATTTTACCGAAATTCCACCAACAAAAAATTTAATTGTCAATTCACCCCCTCTTGGCCAACTGTCAAGTTCGATCAACTCAATAAATGGTCTTTTAAGGCTTGTAATTTGGGGTAGGTTACGGTTGCAAAAGAAAGGATACATAGGATCAAATATATATTCGAGGGCTATTAAACCAAGGATCAAATATATCTTCGTTTGCTTATTCTCAAGATCACTCTAGACTGCCCATTTTGGGTTTTCACCCTAGAGTTCACTTCTTTTCTTGCACATGCCTAATTTGAAGGATTTAGCGTAAGCTCCATGCTTTTATCTTCTTTCACGATTTAACTCGTATCTCTTTTTCTTTCTTTTCCCCCCTTTTTTCCCCTATTTTTTATTTTTTGCTCTTTTCCTTCAACTTTTTCTCTTTTTTATTTTTCTTCTTGTCTTTTTTCATCTGACATATTTTTCTCACTTAAAAATAACCTTTCATCCTGTTTGCCCCCCAGTGTGGGGAGTGATCCTTGGTTAGGGTTCAAAGACAAGAAAAATGTCAGACTCATAGGGGACAACAAGTGATTTTGTTATTTTCTTATTTGAGAAGAGAAATGAAGAAATGCCAAATGTCATTTCACACACAAATATAATCAAAGAGAAGTAGTCTTCAGTTGGTAAATGTTTTAGAGCTATCACTTTATTCAAAAACCCTTAACAACAATGTCTGAGAGGAAAATTCACTCCAAATGGGATTTTTTCCATTAATCCTAAACACACATTTTTGCCCTCTATCTCGGGATTAGATTCAAGAATCATTCATACAATCAATAATAGAGTCTCTGCCAAAAGTGTATATTTTGGAAGAGAAATATATCAAATAAAAGAAAAAAATGTTTGCCACTTGTGAAAAATAAATGTCACCCATCTTTAAAATGAGTAAAATAACATAAAGTCTCATTAAAAAAGATCTTTGATATTCGCGAGCAAAAAGGGTTTGTTCTAGGAGTGATTCCACCGTTGACTAGGAAAATCTTCTAGTGTCCAATTAGCATGAGTGAATTTCATCTAAGCTCAACATATCTATGATGCAACAAGATTCAATTGCTGAAGTCATTCATGTCATAGGATACTCTTCGTATTCTTCTTCCTCAAGTTTCCCATCTTTAATAACTCATTTTCAACAATGGATGAACTTGGGTTGTCATATTTCACCACCTCTACGCATATTGACAGATGCTTTTATCTTGTTTCTGCTTCATTCCTTGTAGGAAAAGCCGATTTAGGACAATATCAATGACATGTTTGCACCACTTGCTGAAAACTCATGATAAATCTCTTTATGTTCGTATACTTGCCCAATTTAACTAAATGTACCAAGATGTAGACCCGAACAAACAAATCAATCACCAAGCTTAGTCTCTAACAGCTATATCTCTTTGAATGTTTTCCACTAAAGGCTTTGAGGATAAAAGTTTCCTCACTTCTTTTCATTCGTGGCCTTATCAACAAATTTATCGAGGTCAAACACATTGTAATCTTGGGTTTCCTGATGATTAACAATCTGTTGGTTTAGGGCACTAGTGAACTCTTCCGAGATAAAGTTGAAACTTGACTTTGGGCGAGATGAATTCCTTTAGAGCCTCTAGAGAAGTGTAAGCAATCTCTAGCAAATCATTGATTCCATTATTTTTCTCTTTGTTTGGGTCCTAAAACCCCAACATGACTGCTATCAACATCCAATAAGCCCGTGTATTCCTGAAGTTGTCGACTTATCTTCAATGACCATTAATTTTGTATCATGCTTCAGTGAAACTTTGTTCCCTTTTTAGACTAATTCTGTTTTAATGTATGCAATGATGTAAAAACACAAACAAATGCAAACAAACAAAATGCCAATGCATGAATGCATAAAAAGGGCCATCAATTCCATAAATAGTTGCTCACAAAACAAGCTTTTATTGGATGCCAAAAGTCCTTATTACAAATAAAAGTTTAATAAGTCTATGAATACATCTCAGCTCGGGCACCTAATTCTTTTATCTCCTCTATCAACCATACGAGTCTTGGTCCCAATTCCCCTGCTGGCGAAGACATGTTGCTTCCTTAGCTAACATCATCACGTGTTTGGCTACATCTTGAACCTGAGTCATGACATATCTATCGAACTCATCCCTTTCTTGGAACCTCCTAACATTGTCTCTGAGTCGAGTGAACCAGTAATCATTGCCTCCTTCATTGATATCTTCAAGAACTAAAATCTTCTTTCTTTACTCCTGAATGATATTTTCCATAGCCTCTACTTGCTTCTTCAGCATCTCATTCTCATTTTGGCTAGCCTGAAGCTCAGTGTAAGTGTGAGGAATTTGAAGCATTCGAAGAGATTGATTTAAGTCTGCTATCTTGGCTTGTAGCTAAGTCACGACAGTCTGGCTTTGCTTTAGCTTTTCACTAGTTGTATCATACAAAGACTTCAACTCTCCCACAAGAATTTCATTGTCATTGGACTTTCTCTTCCATGCAGCTGCAATCTTATCTTCTCCTTCACGGACTCGTTTGCTAACGTCGACTTGTTTTCCCTTCTTCTTCTCATTTATCAACATTTGTTTGTATTTTTCAACTTCCTTTACACCACGCTCTCTTTCATTTTCTACAGCTTGTTCAATATCTTGTTTCCACTGCTTAGGAGTCTTCCTTATATCTGTATTTCGGACTGTTGTTTGGAACTTGAGGAAATCAACTTTCTAGATTTCAAATTTCTCTTCCAAGTCCTTGTATAACTTTAGTATTCAGTTTTTCTCTCCCTTTTGTTTTTCTACATCCAAACTTGCATCGTACAAGTCTCTCACATGCTTTTCTTGTAGGGATTCTATCGCGTGTCAAAAGTGTGTGTTTAGTGCAAGTGGACACATCACAAGTAATAAGTGATAAGTATTTATCGAGTTATCGTCTCCTCAGGGACCGATATACTTAATATGCTTTCTTCACCTTCTTGTTCTGTAGAAAAATAAAAACACAAATGAGTTGCTTTGATTTATCTAAACTAAAATAACTAAATAGAAAAAAAGAGTCAAAATAGTAGAGAGAGATGGGCTAGGATCCCTAAGAAGGTTTAGAACATAGTGGAGAGGAAAGAAACAAGAGTAGAAATCGGCTCTCTCCCTAGGTATTCCGTCTATTGTACATTGGGTGGCTAGGTCCTTATATAGGCTAGACCTAGGGCAAACCTTTCCTAAGTAGAATACAACTTGGAGTAGGGAACAAGTCAAGTACATAATTAAATATATTTCCAAGTTTATATTCGGCTAAGGAGCTTTCCCGCATGGTCTTCCTTTGGGCTTTTCCTTGTGCTATCCAGCTCTGATTCATGGGCTTTAAGTCCAGACACGTTCCTTGGATTTTTATCTTTCCATCGCCTACAGTCTTGCTTCCTGTCTTTCTGCTGCTGCCTCGGCATCAGGTCCTGCCTCGGCCTTGTCACTGCCGCGGCACTGGTTCTCCTACACAGATATGAAAACGCGGTAAAACGTGCCTTTTTCTATAAATATTATCTATATGAGCATAAATTCTAAATATATCACATTAAGCACATGCATTGGTCCGAGTGGGTGTATATTTGATGATTAATGCCCAAAAAAGGAGTAAAAAGTGATAGTGTGTTGAGCACTTATCACACCCCCAAACTCGAACTATTGCTTGTCCTCAAGCAATGCAAACCATCAATTTGTCGAACTCTACTCTCTCTTGGTCTTACATGTCCATTTATTCTCCCCACCATAATTAGGCCTATTCTTAAGCCTTAACCATTCGGTTACCCAAGGGTTTATCTAGAAACAAACTATAGGAATTGTAAGTGTGTGCGTTTTTGTGGACAAGTTGATTAAAGGTTTTCTTAGATAAACTCTAAGTTCAAGACAAATAGACATTGGTTAAGTGTTCTCTTGTTTTTCAAACCCCAAATCTTGAGCCGGTTTCGGGCACCTCAAAGACTTGTGTTTTTCTTTTCACTAAATTTCGGCGTGGATATCACTATCTGGGGTGAGACCGTAGAAATTATTGATCGTCTCGGCATCGAGCTGGACTGGTCTGCCGCGACAGTGAACGAATAGGGAGTTTTTGCTGGGCCCATGAGCGTAGAACTCCCGCACGATCGTGGCGTTCGCCTGGGCAGGTTGCAGACAGAAAATTTCCCAATTCTGGTACTTAATTCTGTCATAGAGGTAGTGTTCAATGCCGTAGTTCTCTTCGTCCGCATGCTGGAAACCTTGCTCTTCCCAGAGTTGCCTAGCGATGAAAGATCGGTTGAATCGATCTTCAACGTTGGTTGGGGCGAATCTTTTGTATGTTTCCATCAAGATAGAGAGATGTGAGTTCTTGGAGGTTTTTCTTGAATAGAATCTGGAGATTTTACAAGAATTAGTAGGCAGAGAGTAATGTGAGAGAGAGATTGTTATGAATACTAAAAAAAACAAGAAAGTTAGAGTGAATAGTTCAAGAGGAAGGAGTTTCTTATATAGGCCTCGGCCTTGTGACCGTTGAAGCCACTAGCCGTTTGTAACCGTTTCCTTTTTCTGCCGTTTCCTTTTTTTGCCGCAGCAGGAATCTCGGCAGACTAGCCGTTACACTGTTCTGCCCGTTGGGACTGCTGCGGCCCTGACACTGTTTTATTGCCTCGGTAGAGTTCCTGTTGTGAACTATTTCTCCTTTATTCTTGCTTATTAACCTAAGAAAATAAAACACACGGAAAGAGAAAATACTTAAAGCAAAAAATAATTAGAAAAATAAAAATAAACTACTAACCCTAATATAATAATAAAGAAAAGGGGAGAGGTCATGTTACTGGTGGAGAGCATGCAAATGCATCTCCCAAAATTATTCTCTCCCTTAGGCCCAAATTGTGAATCGGTTGTGGGTCACTCCTTTTTGTTGTGTGTCCATCCACCTTGGACTTAATTTTCTTGCCGAATATTCTGCCGAGCAGACTGCCCAGGCAGGATATCTTATTATCTACTGTGTGGATGGCCTTGCACTCTTCTAGATCATCATACTTCTTTAAGTTGTGGAATGCATTAAGTTTGACTTGTTGGTCATTGACCCGTATTGTCAACTCTCCTTTTTCCACGTCAATTAGAGTGCGTCCAGTTGCAAGGAAAGGTCTCCCAAGGATGATCGGTGCATTGTCATCTGCTTCACAATCAAGGACAAGGAAGTCGGCAGGAAAAATAAACTTGTCAACTCTTACCAGTATGTCCTCGATTTTCCCTTCGGGTTGCACATAGGATCGATCCGCTAGTTGGAGCATCACTGTTGTGGGTTTCGCCCTTCCAATTCCAAGTTTTTGAAAGAAGGATTTGGGCATGAGGTTTATGCTGGCTCCAAGGTTGCATAGGGCCTTACCTTCATAGCTCTTACCTATCGCACAAGGTATAGTAAAGCAACCAGGATCTTTTAACTTTGGTGGCATGCAGTTATGCAGCATTGCCATGCATCCCTCGGTAGCAGCCACTGTCTCAAACTCACCTATTCGTTTCCTCTTTGACACCATGTCCTTTAAGAACTTGTCATAGTTCGGCATTTGTTTAATAGCTTCAACGAAAGGTATGTTGATGTGAACTTGCTTCAAGATGTCGAGGAACTTCTTGAATTGCTGGTCCTGCTTTTGCTTTTTCAACCTTTGTGGGAAAGGTGGTGGTGGTCTCATTTCATCCAGGGTTTCTTTAGTTTGAAATTTTATACCTGGCACCACTGGAGTTGTTGCTGCCTCGGCAGGCTACTCAGGAGCTGCAATGCTTTCAGCCGGGGCAGTTTTGTCAGATTCAGTTTGCTCGGCCTCTTCTCTTTCTTGATCCGCTGATTGAATTTGGCTTTCTGGGATCTTTTCCTTCAGCTGTAGACCACTCCTAGTAGTGATTGCCTTGCATTGTTCATGGCTCATTACCTTAGCAACTTCAGTATTGCTAGGTAGGCCTCCTTGTGGTCTAGTGTTTATGCATTGAGCAAACTGCCCAACATGAGTTTCTAGCGTTTTTTATGGCCGCTTCTTGATTTTGCAGCCTCATCTTAGTTCTATTCATGAAGGCATATGTCCTCTTGATGAAATTGCTATTCTCTGCCATGTATGACTCAGTTTTCATCATGAAGGCCTTTAGCGTGTTCTCCAGTGAACTTACCGATTGTTGCTGCATCTGCTGCTGCGGCATCGACTGCTGGGCTTGCTGCTGCGGCATCGGTTGCTGAAATCCCGAAGGTTGGGTGATTGGGTTTAGGGCATTGTTTGGGTTACTCCATGATAGGTTTGGATGCCTCTTCCATGAGGGGTTGTATGTGTTGGACATCACATGGTTGCGGTTGTAGTTCCCAATATACATACCAGTTTCTTGATTCATGCAATCAGAGGAACTGTGGTTACCTCCACATAAGTCACAGTATGAATCAATTACCTTGACCTCACGGGTATTGTGTTGTAACTGTAGGTTTTGCACCATCTTGGTAAGAGAGGCCAATTGTGCTGCCACTGAACTTGATGAGTCTAATTCATTTACCGTGGCTTGGCGTCTTACTCCTCCTCGCCTAGATGTAGGAAACTGAAAGTCATTCTTTGCGAGTTTATTTAATATTTCAATAGCTTCCTCAGGAGCTTTATCCAGGAGTGTTCCGTTTGCCGAGGCATCTAACATCATCCTTGTCGGGGCATTCGTGACATTGTAAAACATTGTCACCTGTGTCCATAGGGGAAATCCATGCAAAGGACACTTGTGCAATAGCTCTCTGTAGCGTTCCCATGCCTCGTACATTGGTTCAGCTTCTGTCTGTCGAAAAGAAGTAAATTCATTACGGATTCTATCATATAGATTAGTAGGATTAAAACGAGTAATGAAATCACGACAAAGTTCACTCTAGGGTCCAATAGATCCTGCTGGAATGCTATTTAACCAAGCTTTCGCCCTATCCCTCAGTGAATAGGGGAATAGATTTAATCGCAAGACATTTTCATGGACTCCTTGGATTTTGAAAGAGTTGCAGATTTCCATGAAGG
Organism: Abelmoschus esculentus; assembly: GCA_035048815.1. Lineage (NCBI taxonomy): Eukaryota > Viridiplantae > Streptophyta > Magnoliopsida > Malvales > Malvaceae > Abelmoschus > Abelmoschus esculentus. The sequence continues at coordinate 3,297,007 of JAUCBN010000064.1, read as the reverse complement.
ACTTGAGGTGCTGCCTTGCGTCTTCAGTTGCAGACCCACCAAATTGTCCAAATTTATTTAACATATTGAACATAACGGGTTTGAGTTCGAAATGGGCTGCTTCAATCTCCGGTGTAACGACTCCTGGGTTTAATCCGTTTAAGTCCTCTTCCAGGAAATCCCTGACAGTGAGCTGCCGCGGCCCAGGTGGCGGCGGAAGTACTCCATTGCCGGCAAGTAAGTTTTGTACTGCCAGGTGTTCTGCCATGGCTCCTTGGATCTGTCTCCTCAACCTTTGCCGTGTTCTTTCGATCTCTGGATCTAAATCGTACAAGGGGTTGGTTGGATTGGCCCTGGTCATACACCACGAAAAACAAAAGTAAAATAAAAATAAAAATAAACAAGAAAATAAAGAAAACAAAATTTAGTTGTCATTTCCCAACAACGGCGCCAAAAACTTGTCGCGTGTCAAAAGTGCGCGTTTAGTGCAAGTGGACACATTGCAAATAATAAGTGATAAGTATTTTATCGAGTTATCGTCTCCTCAGGGACCGGTATACTTAATATGCTTTCTTCACCTTCTTGTTCTGTAGAAAAATAAAAACACAAATGAGTTGATTTGATTTATCTAAACTAAAATAACTAAATAGAAATAAAGAGTCGAAATAGTAGAGAGAGATGGGCTAGGATCCAGTTGCGTCGTATTGTGGATTTGATTGACTTGTCTCTGTCCAATGCAATCGTATATCACTGTCTCGGCAGCACTGCAGTTTACTGCCTCGGCAGCGACAATACTGTCTGTCGCGGCAATCCCTTGCTCGTGGGCAAACTTTACCAAAGTTCGGCAAAGTATCCTTGGATGACTCCGCTTATCCCTAAGTTAGAGTGCTGTTGATGACTAGTCCTTGATGATACCTCCCGGCGTGAACCAATTATACTCACCAACTAATCTCACACTTCTTTTAGCCGCTGAAACTCTTAACCTATCCCTAGGTCGAGTTAGTATTTCGCGATTGAAACACCGTACTTACCCCTTTCGTGAATCTAACTCTCCCGAGCTTAGATAAATGGATGATTCATAATATTCTCTCCCGAGCTCAATTGTGAAAACAAAGAATAACAAAGGATAAGCAAACCTTGATAACTTTATTGCATTGAATCAAAGACAAAGTACAATCTCCTCTCACAAATACTCGACAACCTTCACCTAATCCCTAAGAAGGTTTAGAACATAGTGGAGAGGAAAGAAACAAGAGTAGAAATCGACTCTCTCCCTAGGTATTCCTTCTATTGTACATTGGGTGGCTAGGTCCTTATATAGGCTAGACCTAGGGAAAACCTTTCCTAAGTAGAATACAACTTGGAGTAGGGAACAAGTCAAGTACATAATTAAATATATTTCCAAGTTTATATTCAGCTAAGGGGCTTTCCCGCATGGTCTTCCTTTGGGCTTTTCCTTGTGCTATCCAGCTCTGATTCATGGGCTTCAAGTCCAGACACGTTCCTTGGATTTTTATCTTTCCATCGCCTACAGTCTTGCTTCTTGTCTTTCTGCTGCCGCCTCGGCATCAGGTCCTGCCTCGGCCTTGTCACTGCCGCGACATTGGTTCTCCTGCAAAGATATGAAAACGCGGTAAAACGTGCCTTTTTCTATAAATATTATCTATATGAGCATAACTTCTAAATATTTCACATTAAGCACATGCATTGGTCCGAGTGGGTGTATATTTGATGATTAATGCCCAAAAAAGGAGTAAAAAGTGATAGTGTGTTGAGCACTTATCAGATTCTATCTTAGCCTTAGCTCTTTATAGTTCGGCTCTTAAAATATCTTCTTCGGATGGGACAACCTTCAAGCGCTCTTCTATAGGCTTGGCTTGGCTAGTGGGTAATAAAATCTGATCATTTACCCTTATCCGTCTCTAAACATCATAATCAGAGATAAGCATGTGTTCACTATCATACTCTAGCTTCATGATATAGCAACGCTTCTATGAATCATTGATAGTTTGGATCTTTTCTCGAAACTTCCCTTGAAACTCGAATTCAGAGGAATCAAGACCTACAGTGAAGGGAACAAATTTTCTTGAGCTATACTGTCGTGAGACTAACAAAGGAGAGCAACCAATACCACCCCATAAACCTAAGAACATAAGATGATTATAGTCTCCACACTTGTACAACACCTTAACATGACCCATCCAAGGAACCCTCCACACGATATCCTGATCACGAAGGTCTCTAAATATGTCAATCCACTTATTCTTCTTAAATATTGGTCATTCTTTGGCTAGAAACTCTTGGAGAGGGGAGAAGTTTGGAGAGGACCTATTAGGTAAAGTTAGCGTTGGGCATTTCCAGAAATGACTAAGAGTCCAAACTTGAAGCAATGGAGCATATCCTCTAAAGCACACACCCTCTAATTTCCTACATGCATTCAAAGAAATAAAGGTCTCTGCTAATACTGTTGATATTGGGTTAACTCCCCTCTTCAACTGCTCAAAGAAATCTAATAAAGCCACATCAATATACCCAAGGACTCTTGGAAATATGACCAAGCCATAATTGCTATGGCTAAAAGATCTACCCTTTTCTCTTCATCTGGATGAGTAGGGATTATGTTTCGAATACGAGACCAAGGAAAAGAAAATCTACCTCCTTTTTTCCGTATCTGACCTTTAACTCATCCATCACTCATACCGGTAAAAGACATGAGCCTTTGGTGAGCATTTTTATTCTTGGGTGGTTTGGCATAGAGCCATTTCTTATAAACCTTACGCAGATTGAACAATGTAAAATACTCTTCGAACGTTGGCATCATATCCTCCCCATTGAAAGTGAAGCAAAAATATCCAGGATTCCAGAATTGAACTAAAGTTTTGAGGAATGGCTCGTCTACTTTCACATACAACAAGTAGGCTATGTCTCCATAAGTTTCAAAGAATAATTTCTTAGTGGCATTGTCCATATGATCCCATATCTCTCTCAACTCATGTATCCTGTTATGTTTTACACTGATGTAGGCTTCCTCCGATGTCTCTGTCATATGATCGACAGTCAAACTATCCCCAAACTCATGTTGATTGACCTCAGACCAATGACACACTCTTCCATGTTCTTTTTCTTGTCTTAGGTACCTCTCATCCATTTTTAAAAGTTGTTTTCTAATTGAGCAAATACCTTGAGAATCAACCCCTTCTAATATTGAGATGCTGCTGCAAGGAACGAAACATGCAAAACAATAAAATAAAAACAATTAGCATAGAAATAAAACTTAAAGGTCCAAAATAATTTCATTGTATGAATAATAACTAGGCAGTGCATTCCAACATTTTTGGACATGTCTCCACTGACTATTCCTACGAAATTATTTTGACTACATTCTAAATGTAATGTTTTCCACATGGCTCTAAAGGGGTGGGCTCCTAGATTCACACACATGGTTTGGTTCTAGAAATGTCACCAAGTTGTCCTCATTGTCCCTACTAATGGTAGCAAGGCCCCTGATTTTCACCCATTATAGGCTTCCAACGAATCAAGTTCAACTTAGGAGGACTCATTTTCCTAGGTCTATGCGAAGGATAATATCCTTACGAAGACTTAGGCCATATGAGCCCCGAAGATACTTACTAGGCCCATGCGGAGTATTAGATTCTCACGAGAGCAATAGCGTGTTCCCTTCACTTAAACGATCGGGACAAAGCTCGGGTATAGAGCTTAAAAATAAGTTTTAAATGCGTAAAATAGAATCAAATTCATAAATGGACAATTAAGTTAAATTTTATATAAACTTGTAAATTCCTAAAGTTAAAACAAGTTGTAATCGACTTGTGGCTTGACTCTTTTTTTTGTAAAAAAAATAAAAGTCCCCAGCGGAGTCGTCAAGCTGTCACAACCCCTTTTTCAAGCGTTTCGACGATTTTTTCTTTAAAAACAAAAAAAAAGGAGTCACCATCAATCTTTTTTTTTTAAAATGTGTGATTGGATCACCTAAAAAACTGGGTCATTTTAACAAAATCATTTTGTTTTTATTAAAACAACAATTTTGGTCTGCGAAAACACAAAAACGGGTTCGGGATTCGGTTACGTGTGGGGAAGGGTTAGCACCCCCACAACGACCAAAACTTGGTAACTAGCCAATTACAAAACGTTTTAAAGTCGGAATTTGCAAGTTTGTATAAAATTTAAATTAATGTACATTTATGAATTTGATTCCATTTTAACGATCCCACTGTCAGGAGAGTAAACTTTAATCACCACCAACATTTCTGGTGCTAACCCGTTACCTTCCTTTAGTGGAACACCGCATTAATTAAATTCCACTTTTTAATCAAGAAAACCAAAGAAAATTAGGTGTGTTAAAGCTTTTATTCTAAGTTAATGATTATTAACCTAAAAAACGTTTAAGTTAATTTTACCTATTAAGGTTAAAGTGTAGTTAAGTGTAGTTTATTAAAGTGAGAAGTATTTTAAAAAAAAGCTCTAACTATGGCATTTAAGTACCTAACCCTAAGGTTTTATTTAAACTAATAATAGATAAAATATATTACAATGAATAGTAAAAAATAATAAAAAAATAAAAAAATTAAAGAATATAATAAAGGTAAAAAAAATTAAGAATAAGATTTCAATTTATTCCTTATTTGTTTCTTTTAATAAAGTTTAAAGTTTTTAAAAGGACGATGATATTAAAAAAAGGTCATTTAAAACAAAAATAAATAGAATTGGGTATTAATAAAAATGATTGGGCCATAATTATGAAACACAATTTTTAAACAACTCAAAAACATTATTCCAACAAAAAAAATGGATCAAATCACCATCTTTTAAAAAAAATTCAAAAGTTCTTAAAGTTCTTCAAGAATAAAGAACACCGAGAACAAACCACCGTGTCGACCACCTTCCACCGGTGCTGACCGACGTTATCGACTGTGGAAATAAAAAAATCTTTTTGGATTTAAACTTTAAATAAAAATCTCTTTAAATAAAATGGATAAAAATACTCAAAAATCCGACAATAAGGATGATCTTTAAAATTTTTAAACAAGATAAATTTTATTATTTTTTATGATATACATCCAATAATAAACAAATAAAAAAAATCTAAAATAAAAATAAATAAATAAATAAAAGGAGATACCTTAAAAAAAGCTTTCGAGTTCTTATTTCAACACAAATCTCAGTACAAATTGGAGTATTCTCTAAAGAATTTTCGCATAGAATCTCTTGTGCAAGTGTTGTGTTTCAATTGTGGTTGGTGTGTGTAGGAGTTGTCTAAATTGTGGTGTGTCAATTATAAGTGATGGAAGGAGGTTTATATAGGATTTTTCAACCCATAAATACATGGAAAATAAAGAAACTTAATACCCAAAATCACTAATTTTTGGTAAAAAATCACCCAAAAAGTTTTGATTTGATTTCTTCTTTTTCTTCTTCAAATCTGACCAAATCTGGTAAAATTCTTTCCTTCATTTTTGAGTCAAATCTCCTCTAATTGCTTTCCTTTCCTTTTCTCTTCAAATCAGCTCAAATTGTCTTCAATCTTCGATTCGATTTTGATCAGCTTTCCTTTTATTATTTTTTTTTTCTGATTTGAGCTAAAAATCAATCACAACAAACATTAAAAAATATTATATTATTTATTTTTTATAGTTATATTGGAGAATAATAATACGAGAATTAAATTTGAGAAAGAGAATTAATTTATCATTTGATAAATTAAAATAATAAAAAAAATAAACACTTAATTTTTAGGGGTCTAGATTGGTTGAGGGACTGAGCACTCGCTTGTGGTGCTCCACTAATAATTGCTTGTGATTTTTATAAATTTAAATGTTATATAAATTAAACATTAAATTTTAAATTTTAAACATAAATATCTAATAAATTTTTATATTTTTTAATATTAATATTTTAATTTATTTAAATATTAATTCTTGACTTCGTCTCTACCGACAAGAATTAATCCTAAGACCCCGTGTAAGACCCCAACAATTAGCTATCAAGCTAAGTTCGAAAGTTTGTCGAGCTAAAATTATATTTAAGTTAAACTTTAGCCAAATTTAAGCTTTGTTTAGTATTTTTTTTAAAATCAATTTTTGACTTTAAAAGTTAATTTAAGATCAAAAGTAATAATAAACAACTAACTTTTAAAGAAAAATTACGTTTGAAAAGTATTTTTAAATCCAAATGCAAAAATTAAATTTAAATTATTAAAATATTTTTAGTTTAAAAATTATATATATTAAATAAAATATTTGATTGTTAGAAATATATATTTATTAATAAAAATAGTTTTTATATTTTTATGATAATTTAAGTTAATATATTTTATATATTATAACATTAAAGAAATTATATATCATTTATATATAACTTACAATATCATATTTAAAATATTATCTAACTTGTCAAAAGTACTTTTTAACAATAATATTAAGGCTTAACTCAGTAATAGGTGCCCAAAGTATACATTTTTTTCTGAAATAGGTGCCTAATGTTTTTTTTGCCTAAAATAAGTGCCTAAATTATATATTTTTCTGAGATAGGTGCCTAATGTATTTTTTGGCTGAAATAGGTGCCTAAAGTTTTAATCCCTTAGTGTTTTAAGGTAACATTGTTCAAAGAAAATTGTTTAATTTATAAATAAGTACCTAAACTATATATTTTTTCTAAAATAGGTGTCTAATGTATTTTTTATTGAAATAAATGCCGAATTTTTTTCTTATAAGATATAAAATTATTTATATCAACGTTTTAATCTATTAAATTATTTATTATAATTGATTAATAATTTATTTAAATTTAAATTATTTTATCCGAGCCCTTGTTTTTTTAAAATAATTTATTTATTAATTTTATCTCACTTTTAAATATATATGTTTTGTTCTCAATCCAATTTCATCTCATAGTATCACAATAGTCCTACACAACTTCAAGTAGTATAAACAAATTCCCACCGTTGCTCATTCCCCGACTTGACCAGTAACTGTAAGTAACTCAAGCTCAAGGTTTCACAACGACCTTCATGCAATTATCCCACATGCAAACAGAATTTTTTTCATCATTGACACCTATTTTCCATCGATTCTACAATCATACGATGCAACAAATATTTAATCCGCAACAACGAAACCGGATCGAAAACAAAACATAAATATTTAAAAGTGAAATAAAATTAATTAATAAATTGTTTAAAAAAACAAGGCCTCGGATAAAATAATTTAAATTTAAATAAATTATTAATCAATTATAATAAATAATTTAATAGATTAAAACATTGATATAAATAATTTTATATCTTATAAGAAATATAAATTACTTATAAGAAAAAATTAGACATTTATTTCAATAAAAAATACATTAGACACCTATTTTAGAAAAAATATATAGTTTAGGTACTTATTTATAAATTAAACAATTTTCTTTTAATAGTATTACCTTAAAGCACTAAGAGAATAAAACTTTAGGCACTTATTTCAGCCAAAAAATACATTAGGCACCTATCTCAGAAAAAATATATAGCTTAAACACTTACTTCAGCCAAAAAAAACATTAGGCACTTATTTTAGAAAAAGTATATACTTTGGGCACCTATTATTGAGTTTTTTATTACACTTTTTAAAAGTAATGTTAAACTGGACCTTAAAATAAAATGAATAATTTTTTTATTTTAACATAAATATTATTTTAATTAATATTATACAAAATATAAATAAATATATTCCAATTAACAAATAATATAAGGTTAATTAAGAATCAAAACCTATTAAATTGTTCTCTTTTCTTCTAAGAACAAATATCATGAAACCGACTGGTTGAATATTCATTCCATTTTATTTCCTTCTCTAAAATATAAGTGAAAATTAAACGACCAGAATTTCGAAAGATCTGTCCAATGAGACATTAAAAAAAATCTTAATGTTAAATTTAACTTAGAAATATGTTTGCTTAAAAGCAAATGTAGGATATAGGGAGAAAATTAAATTATTTGATAATTGTATATTTGAAAAGACAGGATAATTAAAAGAAATGCAATAAAATAAAATGCGTTGGAAATATTTATTTGTTAATGTTATATTGGATGTAATGTGTAGGATTTTAAAACAAGAGAATCAAATTGTAAAAATATATTTAGCTATTATACGGTTGATTTAGATAAATTTTAAATGTTAAAAATTAAAATTTTATTTTGTATTAGTTTTAAAATTTATTCGGGGTAGAGTTGATTATATCTCTCTACTCTTATATAGTTGTTTATGTATATTGTTACGGGTTTATTATATTTTTACTAAAAGACATGTAGGATATGCAACCTTTTTTTAAGAGGTGGGCTTAATGATTTTTTTGCCTATTTTTCATGTGAGATTAATGATTCCTTACGTGATTGGTATCTTGTCACAGCTGTTTACTTTGCTTATCTTTCTCATGGGCGTTCAACGTGAAATCGTACAGTTAAAGAGTCGTTTTGATATTACTTGTCACCAGGGACGGAACTAAGATTTAATATTGGGAGGGACAAGAGTCTATTAAGCCTTTAAATTTAAAAATTGGGAGGGGCAAAAACCCTATTTAATTAATATTTAAACTAAAATGACAAAAATACAATTATACCAAAAATTTGGAAGGGACAAAAACCCCTCCCACTACCTACACAGCTCCGCCCCTGCTTGTCACAGAGTTATTATCTTCCTCCTAAAAGATATATTTGATAGGATGTGCAACGTCACCGATTATATATTTCAAACATTTTTTTTTGATGTAGGATTAATGATCCTTATATTTTTTTTCAGGCGTGAAAATATGCTTTAAGTTGTTTTTTATTGACACTGATATTTCCATATTAAATCAGCTCCATTAGGAGACTAGTTAGTCATTCAGTAATGCTACTTTTATGTTCTAAGCCCAGGAACAATTGGGCATGCCAGATGCCGGCGGTGGAAGGATGCTGGTTTCCGCGGTGGCTCTATTCCTCACAACGAAAACGGTGTCCAATCATGTGGTGAACTGAAAACACCATTGACACTCCTGTGGTAGTATGCTCGGAGGATGTCTGTCGGTACGCGAGACTCGAAAGATCACATCATTCATCGCCACGACAAATCTCGTAGAAGAAACAACAAGACATTCCGTGTTGGTGCAATTAACCGAGCTAGTAGAGATTGCAAAGTAGACACATCGGTCGATATGTCTCGGCACTTCCAACAACGGATTCTGTCTAACTCTGGTGTTCCTAATTCGACGAACTAAGCCATTCGCAGTGTTCGACCAAGGAAGCATTACTATCCAATCCTATTCGTATACTGGAAAACGCCGGTAGGATTCAACCTATGACAAATACCACTGAATGGTAAAACCATAAGATCCTTGATTATGGACATTAACAAACACTACGAACTCGAATCTCCAATCCCGGATAACTATCGTTTATTATTAATATTGCCTTTGGGTTGCACAGCTTTGTAAACTTCGACTCTCGGACCGACAATCATGCATTTGTTGAAAAAATAAAGTCTGCAAAACGGGGCGTTAGCACTGACAGGAAATAAGTAACCAAGAAAAATAAATTGACCGTGTCGTGGTATGGAGGCCACTGCCTTAGAAACAAATCGCCCCGATGTGTGTACTCGCTACGTTAGGCGGTTGTCCCCCGAAGGTTAGCACGGTCCTCCAAACAGTGTACACCCAAAGTTTGGAGTGGACTTAGGAGGAAACACTCGTCAGAAAATAGAATCGACAAAGGAAAGCTCTCAGATTTTCTCTCTAAGTAAGACAGTGAATACTGAATGGGATGATGAAAACCGAGAAATCTGCTTTATATTTATAGGCTGGACATGAGGGTATAACCGTCAAAAAAATTAGATTTTATCTGATTTATTTTCAAATTTAAATTAATTAAATTTGAAATATACTAAAAATAACAGATAGAATCCATTTAAATCTCGGATAATCTGTTTATTTTTAGATAAAATATCGGGTAACAGATAAAATCGTGGTTAACAGATTGTATATCCATTAAAAATCTCAGATTAATCTGTTATCAAATTAAATCAATCAGAACAGCATCCATACAGCCTATAAATAAAAGGAGAGTGACTGCAGAAGAAACCTTTCGCATTTCGCAATAAAAGAAGAGAAAAGTTCTTACTGACTTTCTCTAAAAAGATAGTACGCGCACGGACGTGTCAAAGACATGTGTTACCACGACCACGACCCGACCACGACCCAACCACAAGCCGAGCCGAGCCGGACGTACGGCGGCGGCGGTGCGCAAGGGACTCCCTTGTTCTCTATCACTCAACAAGGAAGTGGAGGGATGCCTTAATAAATACCCTTTCCCAAAGGTATTTGTTATCCATGTAGGATTCAAGCATTACCTTATTTCCCACAATCCCCCACTAATGCGAAAGAATCCTCATGATGTCGCCAAGTTCGACTATCACTAGACGAGCATTTGCGAGATTAATTACTTAAGTACATAGTGAACGAATCTTGAACTAGTACGTAGTGATGATGAGTAATCCTCCTCTTAGATAAGTGAAACTAGTCTTGAACTTTCTAAGATCGGGGTGAACTCATAACACATAACTAATCCCTTCATCCTCTACAGTCCGCGATGTGAAGATATTTATATATACTAAGTATATATTTAGCCATCTTACCTCGGGATTTTAGTAAGTGTACTAGAAAAACGGCCCTATCGTTTTTCATAGAAGGCGGCTAACTCTTCTCACTTACATAGGTTATTTCATCAAGTTTATCTCAACATAAACCACCCAAATTTGGGCTATGAAATAATTAAGAGCTTTGTATAAAGCTCAACCTCACAAAATAAGGTGATCTTCTTCAAGTTCATATTAAATGAACCACCCAAACTCTAGGCTAAGAAATCATTAAGAATAAAAACTCAACCTCTTGTTCGGTAAATTCAATAATGTTCTTCTCAATAGAACAATCCAACCTCTTTGGATAGAATTTATTAAGAGTTAAAAACTCATCCTTTCGAGCGGTAAGTTCAATTAGTCCTTCGCAATAGGTCTAAGAACTTATTAAGAGTAGTTATTCAACCAAAAAATCGATAAATTCATCAAGTCTTTCTCTCTAAGACCACCCAAACTTGGGCTATGAATTTATTAAGAGCTTTTAAGCTCAACCTAGGCATGTACATGAAACGTCATAGGGATTGGGTAAATGGACATGTACACTATGAGTCGTTTCATGGTTTCGTTTAACCACATTGAACTTAGAGAACTAAGTTGGGTATCCACCATGAATCACTCAACCAATGGGCTTAAGACCCCCCCCCCTCGACGAATCCAGAATTTGTTTCCTGCTCAATCCTTTGGTAAGAGGATCAGCCAAGTTCACTTCCGACTTCACATACTCTAAAACGAGTACTCCATTCTTTATTAGGTTCCTCACAGATTCGTGTCTTATACGGATATGCCTTTTCTTACCATTGTAAGCTTGATTCAAGGCCACATGTGTAGCAGATTGCGAATCGCACAATAAAGATATTGGAGGAGTCGGTTTTCCATATAGAGGTATCTCTGCTAAAAGATTTCTAAGCCACTCAGTTTCTTGCCCTGCTAAGTCTAGAGCTATAAACTCTGACTCCATGGTGGAGCGTGCAATACAAGTCTGCTTAGCAGCTTCCACGAGATTGCGGCTCCTCCTAAAGTGAAGATATATCCACTCATAGAGCTTACTTCATCACTGTCAGAAACCCAGTTGGCGTCACAATATCCTTCTAGTGCAGCAGGATAGCCAACAAAATCAAGTTTCCAGTCCATAGTGCCCTTAAGGTACTTTAGTAAGCGTCTAAGAGCTGTCCAATGTTCACCATTTGGATTATGAGTATATCTACTTAATCTACTCACAACATAGGCAATATCGGGCCGAGTATAGTTCATTAAGAACATTAGGCTTCCTATAATTTTAGCATATTCAACCTGAGAAACTGAGCTTCCTTTATTTTTAGTGAGATGAGTACTAGAGTCAAACGGGGTTCGTGCAGGGATGATATCCCAACTGTCAAATCTCTTTAACACTTTCTCAATATAATGTGTTTGATCCAAAGAGAATCCCTTGCTAGATTTGGTAACCTTGACACCTAAGATTATATCTACTTCTCCCAAATCAGTCATCTCAAAACGAATGGATAAGAAATTTTTGGTTTTATTAATGGCTTCTAAGTTAGTACTGAAAATCAACATATCATCAACATATAAGCTAATGATAACACAATCAGTACCAAACATCCTCGAATACACGCATGTATCCGCGTCATTTACAATAAAATCGAAACTAAGAATAGTTTTATGAAATTTCTCATATCACTGTTTAGGAGCTTGCTTAAGGCCATATAAAGACTTTTTAAGTCTACACACTTTGCCTTCCATGCCAGGTGTCTCAAAACCTGGTGGTTGCTCCATATAAATCTCCTCATCTAGGTCTCCATTTAAAAATGCAGTTTTTACATCCATTTGATGTACATGCAATTTATGAATGGAGGCTAGTGCAAATAATGCACGGATCGTTGAGATTTTTGTTACGGGAGAGTATGTATCAAAGAAGTCTGTTCCAAATTTTTGAGTGAACCCTTTGACTACTAGCCTAGCCTTATATCTTTGGATTGACCCATCTAGCCTGAGTTTTTTCCTAAAAACCATTTGTTCCTGATAGGTTTAAATCCCCTGGGCAGATCTACCAGTTCCCAGGTATGATTAGACATTATTGACTCTAGTTCATCATTTATAGAGCTTCTCCAAAAACTAGAGTCAATAGATCTCATAGCTTCTTCATAAGTTTTAGGATCATCATCTAACAGGAAAACTTGAGCTATAGGATCTGATAATTTGTCTAAATCATTTATCTCACAAATAAAGAAAGTAACAAAATCTGGTCCAAAAGAAGTTTCTACCCTTTTTCTCTTACTTCTTCTAGGCTCTAAATCAAACTCTAGAGCTTTTTTGGCAAGTACATTAGAAGAAATGGATGGTTCGTTTTCTATATGTGTTCTCTCTATTAATCTAGGTTTCTTTAAAGGAAAGATATTTTCAAAGAAAACAACATCCCTAGATTCACATATAGAAAAGTCATGTAGTAACATGAACCTATATGCGGCACTGTTGGTAGCATACCCAATGAAAACTGCATCAACGGTTTTGGGACCGATGGTGGACTGCTTAAAGTCAGGCAAACCACTTTTAGCCAGACACCCCCACACTTTTAGGTATTGCAAGTTTGGTGCATGACCTCTCCATAAATTGTATGGGATTGAGTCTAATTTCTTATGAGGTACTCGGTTTAAAATATAATTTGCCGATAGAATGGCTTCCCCCCACATGTTATCAGCTAACCCAGAACTTATCAACAATGAATTCATCATCTCTTTTAAAGTTCTATTTTTACTCTCGGTTATACCGTTCTGTTGAGGAAAATAAGGGGCAGAGGTTTCGTGGATTATGCCATTCTTCTCACATACCTCTTTAAGAAAATTAGATCCATATTCACCACCTCTATCGGATCTAACGCGTTTTATCTTCTTATTAAGTTGATTTTCAACTTCTGCTTTATAGATTAAGAAGTTTTCAGCTTCATCTTTAGTCCTAAGAAGATAAACCTTTGTATATCTAGAGTAATTATCTACAAAGGTGATGTAGTAGTGTTTTCCTCCCTTACTCTCGAAGTTTCTAAAGTCTGCTAGATCTGTGTGAACAAGTTCTAAAAATTCAGTTTTTCTCTTAGAAACAGTTTTAAAGGAAGGTTTAGTATGCTTGGCTTCTACACAAATTTCACATTTATTAAAGTCATTTTCGTCTAGATTAGGTAATAGTCTCATCTTAACCAGTTTCTTTAGAGATTGATAATTCACATGACCTAATCTAGCATGCCACATATCAAAAGATTCAACAGTATAAGCAGAAGTGGTAGCTTTATTCTCATTAAACTCAGTTTCGATTACAAATAAACCCCCATTTAAAAACCATTTCCCAACATAATCACCATTGCGGGAAAGTATAAGTTTATCTGCCTCGAAAACAAGTTTAACGCCTGCCTTATTCAATAAACCACCATTGATCAAATTTCTACGCAGGGCAGGTACATATAAAACATTATTTAAAGATAAAGTTTTACCAGAAGTCAGCTTGAGTAAAACTTTGCCTTTACCTAGCACCTCTGAACTGCTAGAATTGCCCATGTACACTTGTTCTCTTTTGTTCCCATCCTCGAACTCGGTGAACAACTCCCTTTTAGTGCAGAAATGTCTGGAAGCACCAGTGTCAACCACCCACTCAGCAGGATTTTCCACCAGATTGACTTCTGAGATGACTGCTGCAATGATATCATTATCATCCTCTGCAACATTCGCTTGCAGTCTATTGTCATTCAGGCGGTCTGAGCGGCGTGGGCACTGGTAGGCTTTATGTCCAACTTGTCCGCACACATAACAAGCAGTGGGCTTTCCTGAGGCCTTTACATTGGTTGACTTCTTGAAGTTCGTGGACTTTAGAGGCTTGGTGAAATTCTTTTGATAACCCTTTTTCATAAACCTTTTGGGTTTGGACCTTGAGGCACCACCAGATTCAACCAAGTTAGCCTTAAAATTAAATTGACCATTAGAGTTAGAAACCTTATCTTTCAAACGGTTGGCTTCCTCTATTTTCATATGCCCCACTAGCTCCACCAATGGAATATCCCTTTTCTTGTGCTTAAGGGAATTGTGGTAGTCGGACCATGACTTGGGCAACTTCTTGATCAGCACATTGGCTTGAAGGACTTCACACATTTTCATCCCTTCGGCCAAAATGTCCGAAACCAGCTTCTCATAATCATGGACTTGCTCCATTATTTGTTTGTCATCGGACATTTGAAACTATAGCCACTCACCAACGACGTATTTCTTAATTCCAGCGTCAACGGCTCCATATTTCATCTCAAGAGTATCCCAAATCGTTTTTGCACTTTTCTCTTTGAGAAACATGTCAAATATTTTGTTTGACATGTGACTTAAGAGATGGCCTCGCACCATTTTATTGTCCTTGACATACTTTGCCTTATCAACGACAGTAGCACCTCCGGCACTACTTCCAGCAGTATCTCCGGCAGCACTTGATTCGTCAAACGGAGAAGGATTTAGGAGAAGGTAGTCGAGATCTTGTTGTTCAAAGAAGATCATTATGCGTTGGGACCATCCACGATAGTTGCGCCCGTCGAGTGCATCTACCTTGGATAGATTGAGAACCAACTTATCCATTGGAACTGATATTTTGCAGAATGAGTTTGTTTCTAAATTGTTGAAAAAATAAAGTCTGCAAAACGGGGCATTAGCACTGACAGGAAATAAGTAACCAAGAAAAATAAATTGACCGTGTCGTGGTATGGAGGCCACTGCCTTAGAAACAAATCGCCCCGATGTGTGTACTCGCTACGTTAGGCAGTTGTCCCCCGAAGGTTAGTACGGTCCTCCAAATAGTGTACACCCAAAGTTTGGAGTGGACTTAGGAGGAAACGCTCGTCAGAAAATAGAATCGACAAAGGAAAGCTCTCAGATTTTCTCTCTAAGTAAGACAGTGAATACTGAATGGGATGATGAAAACCGAGAAATCTGCTTTATATTTATAGGCTGGACATGAGGGTATAACCGTCAAATCTCGGATTAATCTGTTATCAAATCTGTTCGGTTATTTATTTAAAATTTCAAAGAAGAGAAAAGTTCTTACTGACTTTCTCTAAAAAGATAATACGCGCGCGGACACGTGTTACCACGACCACGACGGACGGCGGCGACGGTGGTGCGCAAGGGACTCCCTTGTTCTCTATCACTCAACAAGGAAGTGGAGGGATGCCTTAATAAATACCCTTTCCCAAAGGTATTTGTTATCCATGTAGGATTCAAGCATTACCTTATTTCCCACAACAATCATGCATGTCAGATTCTGGATATGGTACGATAAATAATGCAAAAACTAAATAAACAAGTACGTACAAAGAAGCTAGTCATTAGTAATGTAGATCTGCCATGCAAAGGTTACATAGGAACAACATCCCTAGCAACCATGGCACAACACCCAACTTCGACAAACCCATATTTCCACAAAAAATATGTTTTATGTGTCTTAAAGAGTGTTGTTCAGTTCCCACCTTAATTATTTTGTGAATTTTGGGTTACAAACTTAACGAATTTATACAAAACCAGTTCTATATTTGACTAGGAACGTCGTCTCATAAAAGGAATTACGAAGAATTCATAGGTCATATGAATAATTTTCCAATATTAATTGTTTTTGATAAAATAATACATAATATTATATTTTATTTCTATTTCAATACCATCATATTTTAAAATTAATATCAATGATAATATGAGTTGATTTAATAACAGTTTTAGTAAAAAAAAACTTATATTATCTATCGATTTAATCTAAAAATTATATCAATTTAAACATCACTTTAAATTTTGGATTTAAATTGTAAATTCCTCATTTTACCCCTCTAAACAGATTTATACTTGGATTATAACATCTAAAAACCAGTGATGACAATTTGACCCACCCTGTCGGATTTCGACCCGATCCGATCGGGGCGGATTTTTTATTAAATAATCGGGTTCAGGTTAGATTGAGTTGGATTTTTTTTAAGATAAGATCGGATCGGATCGGGGTTGGGTTTAGGGTAAAAACTCCTCGACCCGATCCAATACATTTTTATATTATTATATTTTATATATAATATTTAATATTTTTATTAATTTTTTCTGGTCGGTCGAGTTTAATCAGATTTTTATTATTTTGTCGGGTTTGAGTCGGTGTCGGGTTATACATTTTATTATTTCGGTTCGGGTCAGGAAAAATATACATTGAGATCGGGGCGGGTTCGGGGCGAATATTTACATTTTTGGGTTGAGGTCGAGGCGGCCATAAAACCGACCCGTTGCCATCCCTACTAACTGAGAAATTATATCATAGGTAAGTCCCACCACGTCATTCATGCGACCAACCACTAAAAATCACTCATCTCACCACTTTTTCCATGTCATATATTTTTCCAAGCGAATATTCACTTGGAAAAACTGTTTTTAAATGAATCAACAGTAAATATAAGTGAAGATTCACTTAGAAAATATATGATATGAAAATATGATAAGAAGGATGATTTTTAGTGGTTGGTCCCATGAACACATGATGGGACTTACCCATAATATAATTTTTCCTACTACCAAAAAAAAAATATACAAACATTAATTTCCAAAAACTCGTCAAATTGTCCAATACCAAATATTCAGAAAAACAATTTATCAATCAAGATTCTTTAATGACATGCAAATTCAAAACTTAATGAAAAAGAAAATCAAAGAAATAACCTAAATGGCTAAATCGATGGGTTTTATAATTTTTTTACTAAAATTGTTATACATCAATATTTTGATTAATTTTAAACGATGAAAATACAAAAATAAAAAATGTAATGTTTTAAAAAAATAGTTAAAATACTAAAACAATAATATTGACATAGGTGAGTATTAAATAAATAGTTTACCTAATTATATTTGAATCCTCAAAACGATACAATTTTAGTTTAATATCTTTAAAAATATATAATTACATGATAAAAGAATTATAAAATTATAATCTAATTATGACCTCCTAAAAACGATAAAGCAATTAATTTAAGTTTCGGATGTAATAATATTTTATTCATAAAGACGTTAAGTTTCGATTTGATTTATGTTTTTATTTAACTTGAATAAATATATTTAATTTAAATATTTTGATTTTAATTTAAGTAGAGATGAATTTCCAGGAAAATTTAAAAATGAAACTTCCAGATTTAAGGTAGCTGCCGTGTACGCCATGCATCTGATTGACAATTTGGAAGTCCTTTGTCTTTCTTTTCTTCTAATCCTTTGTCCTGAAATTCATAGCAATAAATTGGGATGAAATGTTAAAACATGGGAGACATTAATGTCCTAATCAGGCAGGAAACATGAATGTCTTACCCAGAAATAATGAACTAGATTCAAAGGTTGTCCAAAAGTATTACACCTTTTTTCTCATTCATATAAGTTAGTTTCATTATTTAGTTATTGTTATTCGCTTTATTAGGTAATTAATTTAGAATAAATATTATAATGATTTATTATTAATGCAGTCATTTTAATCTTATTTATTCTATTCACGACATCAAAATTTAAATTAGGAATGTCATTGGGGTGAGTTTCGGAGAGAATCACACCATTTCGTATTTAAATAGTAGGTGAGTCTCCTGGTAAAAATTTATCCAAGGCGTGTTGATCACATCTACAAGAAGAATCAAATAGCCTCCACCTCCGGTTCATGGAACGAGTCACATTCCATGCCCAAGCCACCTTTCTTCAATGGGGATAACTACCCCTATTGGAAGAATAGGATGAGGTTGTTCATCAACTCTAATGATTATGTCCTTTGGGATATAATCGAAGATGGTCCCTCAATTCCTATGAAGAAAGAAGGAGATCGGCAAGTGACTAAGAAGAGAAATGAGATGACCGATGAAGAAAGAAGAAGGATGTCCACAAACGACAAAGCTCTTCACATCCTATTTTGTGCACTTGGTCCCGACATCTACTCAAAGATGTCATCTTGCACAAGTGCCAAAGAAGTATGGGACTCCTTGGAGACAACTTATGAGGGCACAAATGATGTCAAGGAGACAAAGATAGGTCTTCTAAAATCTGAACTATGAGAATTTCATGATGGAGCCGGATGAAGACATCACCAAGATGTTCGATAGATTCTCGGTGATCGTCAATGGTCTCAAGGGTTTCGGTGAAATCATTCCGGAAGAGAAACTCGTTCGAAAGCTCATCTACTCTCTTCCCGAGTCTTGGGATAGCAAGAAAACGGCTATCATTGAAGCCAAAGATTTGAAGACTCTAAAGCTTGATGCTCTTGTGGGATCTCTTCTCACCCATGAGATCATGAGGAAAGAAAGAGAAGAAGAGAAAAGAAGGAAGAGGAGAAGATTGAAAAGAGAGAGGTTGAGAAGAAGAAGCAAGGGATTGCTCTCAAAGCCTCAATGTCACAAGAAGAAGTGGATTCTAGTGAAGAAGAAGAGTTAGAAGAATTGGCTATGTTAGCCAAAAGATTCATTAGACTCATGAGGGCAAATAGGAATAGGAGATTCCAAAGAAAGAAGGATTTTAAGTCAAAGGGCAAAGAAGAGAAAGATCAAATTATTTGTTATGAATGCAAGAAGCCTGATCACATTAGGACCGATTGCCCACAATAAAAAAGGAAGGGTTTTGACAAGAATAAGAAACAAAAGGCTCACGTTGCCACATGGAGTGATGAGGAGTCATCATCCGATGAGGACAATGAAGTAGCCAACTTTTGTCTCATGGCTCTTGATGAGCCTAAGGTAACCCTTGATTCCTCTTGCAATGATCTTACATATGATGAATTATATGATGCTTATGATGAATTGCAAGATGTTTATGATGAGTTGGTTTTAAAATTCAAAGAATCAATTTTGAAAAGCAAGAAAACTATTTCCGATTTAGAAACGAAAAATGATTTTTTGACAAAAACGATTTTGGATTTGGAAGAAAAGGTTGTTACTTTAAATGATGATTTAAAGTTGTTTCAAAATGAAAATGTGGATTTAAACAACCTTATTTCAAGCTTGAGTGAAAATCACCACAAAGTGGTGAATGAGCTTAAGGAACAAATTAAAGTGGTTGGTAGTTCAACTTTTGAAAAAGGAAGCTCTTCAAAACCCAACCATGTGAAAAAGAATTTTTATGGCCACAAACAAAGAGGTTTTCAAAGGCATGCTAGATATAGAAAAATTAGGAGTGTGTGGGTTCCTAAGGAACTCATTATTTCTAATAATATTAATGCCATTGCATCTTGGATTCCTAAAGGAACCAAGTTTTGGGGAACTAACTCTCATGGACTCAAAATGATTTAGGTACCAAAAGTCAAAAACTAAATCTTTGTTTGTAGGTTGAGCATTGCTTCAAGGCCAAAGCTTCAAGTCAAAATATGTGGTACCTTGATAGTTGATGCTCAAGGCATAAGACCGGAGACAAGGGACGATTTAAGGAGTTAGAGCTTAAAAATGGTGGAGTAGTGACCTTTGGTGACAACTCCAAAGGCCAAATTGAGGGTATTGGCTCTATTGGTAATCACTCCTCTATTTTAATTGAAAATGTCTTGCTTGTTAATGGTCTTAAGCACAATTTGTTGAGCATTAGTCAATTGTGTGATAAAGGTTTCTATGTCTCTTTTGATAAACATGGTTGCAAAATAATAGACATAGAATCAAATAGAACAATGCTCATAGGTCATCGCATAGGAAATATATATATGGTGCATCTAGATGACATAAACATTTCTCATGCATGCTTAGTTGCTAGTGATGAAAATGATGCATGATTATGGCATAGAAAACTAGGACATGCTAGCATAAGTGTTTTAGAGAAACTTGCCTCCAAAATCTAGTTAGAGGTTTACCTAAGCTCAAGTTCTCCTTAGATAAAATTTTTGATGCATGTGCTAAGGGTAAACAAAAGAGAGTTTCTTTTAAGTCCATTAATGATGTTTCTACTAGTAGAGTTTTACAATTGATTCATATGGATCTTTTTGGGCCTATTAGAACTACTAGTTTGGGTGGAAAATCATATGCATTTGTTATTGTTGATGATTACTCTAGATACACTTGGGTTCTATTTTTAAGTACCAAATATGAAGCCTTAGAAAAATTCATCACATTTTCAAAAATTTCTCAAAATGACCTTGATCAAAGAATTTCTCATATTAGAAGTGATCATGGAACCGAATTTCAAAATTTAGGTTTTGAGAATTTTTGTAATGAAAATAGGATTAGCCACAATTTTTCGGCTCCTCGCACTCCTCAACAAAATGGGGTAGTTGAGAGGAAAAATAGAACTTTAGAAGAAATGGCTAGGACCATGCTTTGTGAAAACAATTTACCTAAGTATTTTTGGGCGAAAGCCACAAACACTTTTTTTACATTATTAATCGAGTAATGATTAGGCCAATTTTAAAAAAGACTCCTTATGAGATTTTAAAATCCAAAAAGCCTAACATTAGTTATTTTCACCCTTTTGGGTGCAAGTGTTTTGTTTTGAATAATGGAAAAGACAATTTAGGTAAATTTGATGCAAAAAGTGATGAAGCTATTTTTCTTTGATATTCTTCAAATTCAAAGGCTTATAGAGTTTTCAACAAAAGAACCTTAGTTGTAGAAGAGTCAATACATGTGGTTTTCGATGATAACCTCCTTCCTATGAAGGAATCTTGTGATAATGATGATGTAGGAATCATTGAAACCATTGATGATGGACAAGCATCAAAGGCGGATGGGGTTCCAACCAATGAAGAAACACAAGATCCTCCAATAGAAGCTTTAGAAGATGTAAAGCTTGAAGAAAGGGAAGTGAGCTACCCAAGGGAGTTCAACTATATCAAAAGTGGTGAAATCTTGGGTGATCCATCCAAGGGGGTAACTACTCGTTCTTCTCTTAGATTAATGAACCATATTGCTTTTATCTCATGCATAGGGCTTAAAAATATCAAAGAAGCCTTAGGTGATGATTTTTGGATATTGGCTATGCAAGAAGAGTTAAATCAATTTGAGAGAAGTAATGTGTGGACATTAGTTGATAGGCCTATTAATAAATCTACTATAGGAACTAAATGGGTTTTTAGAAACAAACTAGATGAGAATGGTAATATTGTGAGAAATAAAGCTAGATTAGTTGCTCAAGGTTACACTCAAGAAGAGGGAATAGATTTCGATGAAACCTATGCACCCGTAGCTAGAATGGAAGCCATTAGGATGCTACTTGCATTTGCATGTTATCATGATTTCAAGCTTTTTCAAATGGATGTCAAAACTGCTTTCTTAAATGGTTTTATAAATGAAGAAGTGTATGTTGAACAAACATCGGGTTTTGAAGATCCAAAGTTTCCAAACCATGTATTTAAATTAACAAAAGCTTTATATGGTTTGAAACAAGCTCCTAGAGCTTGGTATGAAAGACTATCAAATTTTTTAATTGAAAAAGGTTTTGAAAAAGGGAAGGTGGATACTACACTTTTTATAAAAAGGTTTAAAAATGACATCTTAGTAGTTCAAATTTATGTTGATGATATAATTTTTGGATCTACTAATGAATGTTATTGTCAAGAATTTTCTAAGCTAATGCAAGGTGAATTCGAGATGAGCATGATGGGGGAGCTCTCATTCTTTTTGGGACTCCAAATTAAGCAAAGGAAGGATGACACCTTCATCAATCAAGCAAAATACATCAAGGATATGCTCAAGAAGTTTGGCTTGGAGAATGTGAAACCTCAAGCTACTCCTATGAGCTCATCTACTAAGCTTGACAAGGATGAAGGAGGTAAGTGTGTTGATTCTAAATTGTATAGATCCATGATAGGTTCTTTGCTTTACCTTACCGCAAGTAGACCCTATATCATGTTTAGTGTTTGCTTGTGTGCTAGGTTTCAAGCTAGTCCTAGAGAATCACACCTAGTTGCCATTAAGAGAATTTTTAGGTACCTTAGAGACACACCTTGTTTAGGTCTTTGGTATCCCAAAGTCTCATTCTTTGATTTACATGCTTATTCGGATGCGGATTATGGAGGTTGTAAGATAGATAGGAAAAGTACTTCCAGAACATGTCAATTCCTATGTAGTATGCTCATATCTTGGTTCTCTAAGAAACAAAATAGTGTAGCTCTATCTACCACCGAAGCGGAGTACATATCCTTAGGGAGTTGTTGTGCTCAAGTTTTATGGATGAAGCAACAACTCTTAGATTATGGCATTAAGGTAGAAACCATACCTCTTAAGTGTGATAATACTAGTGCCATATGTCTTACCAAGAACCCCATTCAACACTCTAGAACCAAACACATAGAAATTAGACACCACTTTATTAGAGATCATGTGTCTAAAAATGATGTTGTTTTAGAGTTTGTTGACACTTTGAACCAATTAGCGGACATTTTTACCAAACCTTTGGATAAGGAGCGTTTTTGGACCCTTAGGAGAGAGTTAGGTCTAACTAGCCTATCTTGACCTCTTAAGTGTTGTTTTTATGCTTTTTGCTTGAATCTTGATTGAAATCATGCCTATGTTGTTTTTGTATCTTGATGCTTCTATGCATGTTGCTAGGGGGAGTGTGAACTTGTTCATGCATATTAATCATGTCATAACATCATATGCATGCTTCTAGGTCCTTTAGAGACTCATTTCTAGTACTTTTAGAAGCCTAAAATGCAAAGCACAGCCCAATGGTATCGATACAGCTAACTCCTGTTTCGATACCTGTTCATCAAGTTCATCTGGAAGTTTCTGGGAAGAACATGTATCGAAGCATGGTTCGATACCTGTGGTTCGATACAAGCATCGAAACATGCCTGTTTCAATACCGGTATCGATACGCGAGCACGCAGAATGCTTAAAAGACTCCAAAACTAATTTTAATCTCATTAAAACACTTCCCAAACTTAAACTCTCTAACCCTAGTAGGCCACCCCTACAAAATCCTCTCAATTTCATCGTTTTTAACACAAAATCAAGGGGCTTTTCTTGAGGGTTTTATATCTAAACATCAAAGACTACACAATATCATCAATCGGTGCTTCACAATCCACAAATTCATCCTAATCTACAATCAAGGTAAATTTTCGAAAAACCATATTCTCGTATGATTTTAGGTTGTTAAAATTTAGTTTTTGAACAAATCTTGAATGCTTATTGTATGGGTTTTCATAATTCTACGAAATTTCTTCAAAATCAATTTTTTTTAATCGAATATATTTTGATTTTTCCAAAATCTTTTCAAAATTATCAAATACCTTGAATTGTTGGATTAATTAATAGGATTGAATTTGATTGTAAGAGCATACATGTTTTTATCAAACTAATCCAAAATTTGTGTAATCATTAGATCATGGCACCGAAGAAACGCTCTAGTAACGAGGCTAGTTCTTCATCGTCTCGTCCCGCCCGTGTTGATGTCCAAGAAGTCTTTGCACAATGTTTGGATATACCTAGTCGGGTTGATCAATTCAATCTCTTCTGTCATCTTCCACTCAAAAAGGAACGTTGTGTGGATGTTCAATTTATGAACTCGCACAAGTTCAAATTCCGATACTATAATCGTCTCATCCAATGAAAGTTTTTACGGTTTCTCACTCATTCCGGCAAGTTTTTTCCAACTCTTGTCCTTATTTTTTACACTAATGCCAAGTGTCTTTTTGATCCTATGGACAAGAAAAAGGTAGTGGCCATTGAATCTTTTCTCATGGGCAAACTTTTCCAAATTGATGTCTCTACCTTTGTTGATGTGTTTGGCCTTGAGGACGAGGGTAATACCGATGAACACTCTCTTGGCTATTTCACCGGATCCGTAACAACCCTTGACGTACACGATCGATTTCATCTTATCATATCTTGGTGGATTCGTCCATCAAATGGTAAGTACTCTCGTATTCGTCAAGTGGATAGTTATTGGATTAAATGTTTTCGTGAGGGTATTCAACCCAATCTTCCTCAAATCGTTTTCTCGGACATTGTTTGGCATGTCCAAAATCGTGCTACCCCTCTTGTCCAATCTTTTCCTTATGCATGCATCCTTAGCTCTATCTTTTTGCATTTGGAAATTGATTGCTCTTTCGAAAAAGTGGGATCTCTTAAAGAGCTTATTGGTGAGACTTCCCTAAACCGTGCCCACTTCCAATATGTTTCAAACGGTGAATGGGTTCGTGGTTCTCCTCCTCCTCCTTCTCCTCCCGTTGATCCCGAGCCTCTTCATCAAGTCCCTCCGAGTGTTGACATGATGAACTTCCTTACCACTCGGTTCAACCATTTAGACACTCAATTTGAATCCTTGAACACCCACTTTGGTACCTTGAGTGCTCGCATGGATTCCATGGATGGTAGACTTGACTCTATGACCACTCAATTCCAATCTAGATTTGACTCTATGAGTACTAGATTGACGGGATTAGAGACCCAAGGCCATACCTTGCGTATCTTCATTGAGGCTCTTCGCTATAGTCAAAAGCTCAATGAACAAGATGAAGATGACAATGATGAGGAAGAAGAAGAAGAAGAAGAAGAAGAGGAAGGAGAAAAGGATGGTGATGGTGATGATGAGATGGGCGATTAGTGCTCTTCGCTTTATCTTTTGCTTTTCTATTGGCTTTTAGGATTAGTTATGTTTCTTTAAACATTATGTTGCATTCATATTAGAACCTATGCACTTTGTTTCCTTATGCTTTGATATTTTTATGTTGGATTTGAATTTTTAAGTACTTTATGCTATGGATTATGTTATGAATTATTCTCCTTTAATGCATTATCTTGCTTTCTTTATTGCCTTATATTTCATTGATTTTGATCTAACAAAAAGGGGGAGAAATATTTGTATTTTTAAGTTAGGAAAACACCCAATTTTACAATTTAAAGTTATGCACACATTAAGGGGGAGTCTTCAAAGTTTTTCAAAGTTTTTGAAATCCAAAAATCTTGATTTAAACTTAAAAATTTTCAATGGTTTTGTTATATCAAAAAGGGGGAGATTGTGAAACTAAATTTGATTTTGATATAACAATTAATTATAAGGACTAATTTAAAATAAATTTTTAAGTCCCTAATTCAAACTTGTGTTTTTAAGTCAAACCAAAAACTTTAAAATAAAAATTCTAAGTGTTTTTACACGAGGGTATCGATACCCCAAGAACAGGTATCGATACACCTGGGTTTTTAAAGCCTTGTTCTTGAGATCAAGAACAAGTATCGAAGCATCGTTCGATACCTTTTCTTCACTGCCATCCTTTGTTTCGAACCAGGTATCGAAGCACTTCAAGAGTTTTAATTATTTTTAAAATCTTTTAAAAATTTACTCCATGTATCGAAACAGGTATCGATACACCCCTTAATCCCCAACGGCTATTTTAGCATTAAATGAGTTGACCGTTGGTGGTAGTTAATTTTTGATTGGTGGTTAACCTGTACCGAAGCATGATTCGATACCCACCTTTACAGTTTCATAAAGGTATCGAAGCATGGTTCCATACCCCTTTTATAAAATGCACAACGACTCTTTCTATTCTTGGTCTGTTTCGAAACAGGTTCTTCGTGTTTCAATACCAACTGCATCAGAGTGTATTTATGACGGGAAGATGAAGTCTCAACGGCCTTATTTACATTCTCAACAACCACAACGGTTAGAAATCAATGAGATGGTATAAAATGAAGCATTTTCAACAGCATTAAGTAATTATTGAACCTCAAGCAACATCCAAGCACAAAAATCCAACTCAAAGCACTTCATTGCATATCCTACCCTCCCAACTTGTGTACTTCATTTTGATTCTTGTAAAATTGAGTTTGGGGAGAGTCTATTTGTAATTGGGGCAATATTCATCTTGTGAGAGATCTTTTATTTGCCTTTATTCCTTTGTATCACCTTGTGAGGTCCAAATCAATTTTGGGTAGAAAATTGATTTGTTTGTAACGGTTATCCCTTGAACCGAGAAAAAGGTTGAATTCAATAGTGAATTGGTTTCAAAATACTTAGTGGGAGCTAAGGTAGTGGATGTAGAGCTTGTTCCGAAGCTTGAACCACTATAAATCGTTTGTCCTCAAATTTCACATTTTTACCGAAAATTTCCCGACCAAATTTTAATTGCCAATTCACCCCCTCTTGGCCATACTTCAAGATCGATCAACTCAACACTAATAAACAGGTGCAATTGTATTTTTAAATATTTTAAATGTGTTGAGTTGATCAATCAAAGAAATTGACTAAGAGGCAGTGAATTGGCTATTAAAATTTTGTGGAAGAATTTTGGTAAAAATGGAGAAAAATGAGGACACAAAATTTATAGTGGTTCAAGCTTCGAAATAAGTTCTACATCCACTACCTTAGCTCCCACTAAGGATTTTCAAATCAATTCACTAGATGAATTCAATCTTTTTCTAGGTTCAGGGCTAACCTTTACAAACAAGCCAATTTTCTACCTGGAATTGACTTAGACCTCACAAAGGATTACAAGATTTAAAAGATGGGCAAAAGAGTTTCTCTCACCAGAATAAAATACCCCAATTACATATTTGCTCTCCTCAAACTCAATTGCAAATAATCTAAATGAAAATACAAGTGTTGGGTACTAGGATATGCAATGAAGTGCTTTGGAGTTGGATTTGATTGCTTGGATGTTGCTTGAGGTTCAATAGTTGTTAATGTTGCTTGATATGCTTCAATTTATACATTCTCATTGATTTCTAACCGTTGGGGTTGTTGGAGATGTAAATATAGACGTTGGAGCTTCATCTTTCTATCATAAATGCATTCTGCAACAGTTGGTATCGAAACACGGGCTACCTGTTTTGAAACAGTCCATAAAAAGAAAGATACGTTGTGCATTTATTAAGGGTGTATCGAAACTGGTTTCGATACCTGAAGTAAACTGTGAAGTTTGGTATCGAAACGAGATAACCACCATTTAAAGCTTTAACTGTCACCAACGGTCAAGTCATTAAATGCTTAAAAGAGCCGTTGGAGATTTTAAGGGTATCGATATTGGTATCGAAACGTTGAGTCATAATTTTAAAATAATTAAAATTTAAAACTTGGTTCGATACTGGGTTCGAAACAAATGTTGACAGTAAGATCTCAGTATCGAAACGAGTAACGATACTTGTTCAAAGTCTCAAGAACATTCTTTGAAAAATGAAGGGCGGTATCGATACCTGTTCTAGTGGTATCGAAATGTTCGTATAAAAACACTTAGAAAAAAATATTTTAATGTTCTTAGTTTGACTTGAATCTTAATTTTTGACTTAGTAATTTAAAAATTTATTACAAAAATAGTCTTTTAACATAAATGTTATATCAAAATCAATTTTAGTTTTACAAAACGTTCATATAGTTTATATATTTTTATTGATGGTTTGGGTTTATGTACACTAAAATTTTATAACTTTACACTTTTAAATTTTAAAAAAATATATTTTTAATAGTTTATACTTTTAATATAAAATCTTATATTCGTTTGTATAAATAAATTAATTATGTATTTCCGTCAACTGAAATGAGAATACGCAAGTCTCGATTGTAATAATATTTTATTCATAATGATGTTAAGTTTTAGTTTGGTCCATATTGGTATTTAACTTGAATAAATATATTTAATTTGATTTAATTTAATTTTTTGAATTTTATTTTTAAAAATATAAATATATTTTGAATTACGGAAATAAAATCCTTCAAACTCAGTTAATTTAAAAGTTTTCATTTAGATTTGAGTAAACCCGAGTAGCAGTTGGGGTAAGAACCAACGCAAAAGTTTACGATGGAAAGAGTAAATTTATAAAATTTTAACGTACGGATTTATAAAATTTTAAAAGTAAAAGTATTTTTTAAAAAAATATACAAAAATTTTAATTTTTTAATTATATAAAAGTTTAAAATTTTATGAGAACAACAGTTCCTCTATGTCTATCTCTAAGATAAGATAGAGATGAATTTCCAGGAGCAGGTTAAAATGAAAGTTTCTTATTTAATCGTGGACGACAATGACATGCATATCCTTGACATTGTTAGACTTCCTTTGGTCTTAAAGTCTTTTATCTTTCTTTTCTTCTAAGCCTTTGTCCTGAAATTCATAGCAATAAATTGGGATGAAGTGTTAAAACAGGGGAGACAATGTCAAAATCAGGCAGGAAAGGGGAATGTCGGAACCACAAATAATACATTATATCCAAAGCTTGTCCAAAATGATTGAACTTTCTTTTTTCTCATTCATATAAGTTATTTTATTATGCAATTATTATTATCCGCTTTATTAGTTAATTAATCTAATCGAGTGTTATAAGGATTTATTATTAAGACAGTTATTTTCGTTTTGTTTATTTTACTCGCAATACAATGATTTAAATTAAAAATGTTACTGGGATAAATTTTACAGAAATTCGCATCACTTCGCATTCAATTGGGCATGAATGGTTATAAATTTTGTAGGTTATGAGGTAGGGATGAATATAAAAATTAAATTCGGTAGGGAAGTCGTGAACATGCCTTTGCACCTTTCCTGCTCCCACCCACCTCAGTATATCTTATATCATGTTATAAAAAAAAAATTTACGACGGGCGTTGAACACTGTTGAATATCATTAATGTTGAATATTGTTGAATATCATTAAATTTATTAACAAAAATTTAAAATTTTAAAGACTCAGTATGTAATTAATAAAAGAGTGATAAACTCAACATATAATTAATAATTATATGATTAGTCCTTTAAATTTTTATTCTTTATAAATTAATTTAATAATGTTCAGCGGTGTTTAACATTAAAAATGTTTAACAGTATTCGACGCCACTAAAACTATAATAATAGTTTGGATATAGTCAAATACTCAAACGGGATGAAACAATATGTCCTTTTGTAATTAAAAGTTTAATTTAGGGATGTGAATAGGGCAGTGACTCACTCCACTTCTCATTCAATGGGTATGGATGGTTAAAAATATTGCAAGTTCTAGGTGGACATGGATATATAAATTAGATTCGTCGTAAATGATAGGTAAAGCATGAATATGCCTATGTACCCTCTCATCCTCACTCGTCTCAACATATCTTATGACATATTATTATAAATATTATTAAAAATATGATATTAGTTTGGATCATAATCAATTATTCGAATGGAATGAAATATTATATTCTTTAATTAATTAAGACTTTAAATTAGAGATTTCAGTAGGACGGGGATTCACTCCACTCCACATTTAATTGGACATTGATGATTATAAATTTTGCAGGTTATAAAATGAAGATGAAATAATTATATAAAAATTAGATTCGTCATAATCGATGAAAAACACATGAATATAAGACTTTGTACTCGCCCCGCATTATTTACATCCGTCTCAACATATCTTATAACATATTATTCTAAATATATTAAAAATATAGTTTAGATATAATCACTATTTAAGATAATTCATATTAATTTATTTTAAAATATTAATAAAAACTAAAAAGTTATATATATATATATAATTAAGATTGAGATCGATCAAATCAAATTTGTTTCTTACTCCACAGTCCTCACTATAGGTATAATATTTTTCTATTT
This sequence comes from Abelmoschus esculentus, assembly GCA_035048815.1. Lineage (NCBI taxonomy): Eukaryota > Viridiplantae > Streptophyta > Magnoliopsida > Malvales > Malvaceae > Abelmoschus > Abelmoschus esculentus. The sequence continues at coordinate 3,266,858 of JAUCBN010000064.1, read as the reverse complement.
TTTTCTATTATATGTTATTTAGATTCTATTTCTTTTTATTCTTTTCACTTTCGTTTTTATTTTTTAAAGGTATTTCATACCAAAAAAATTCGCGGAATTGCACCAATGTTTTAAATTTTTTCAAGAATATGATACTATAACCATATACTCTAATAAAATAATAAATGCGCGTCATCGTGACCAAATTAAATTTGGACACAACCTACAAATATTAGTATGTCGACATTTAGATTTACAATTTTTTTTGAGCATAACAAATTTCAAATTCAATGTCATGTATTGGATTTGGGGTTGAATTACACTTTTGCTTCTAGAGTTAATTTGTTATACTTTAACCATATACTCCAATAATTCAAAAAAATGTCAAAACAATACGTACATAAATAGTGATAAAGTTAAAAATATTATTAATGTTATTATATGTGTACATAGATGAATTTAAGGGCACTGGTTGCAGCCCTCGAACAAAAATCTTCTGCCTTTTTTTTTTGCCTCCTTTCATGTCTCCTTTAAATTTTTTTAAAAAATTGAATTTTAAACCCTGAACCCTTATTTTCTATATCTTAAATCCTAAACCCTACACCCTAAAAAATACACCTTACCCCTAATTCCCTAAACCCTAACCCTAACCCCTAACCTAGAACCCTAAACCTCTAATTTAAAGTGGGGGCATAAATGGAAGCAAAGAGAGGGGGAAGACGATTTGAACCCACAGTCGTCCCCTTAAAAATTTTAAGTTTCTTTTTTATATTTTTATATATTTTATTTGTATTTTTTATTGATAATCTAATTTTATACCCCTAAACTCTTATAATTTTACACCCACTACATTTTTAATATAATTTCTTGATAATTTGCACCCTTACATTACATATACTCATGCATCTATCCCAATGTCTGTATAGATTAAAATTAATAGCTTTAAGTGTTAGAATTAAAATATATTCAATACGAATATAAACCCAAGATCTATACATGTCAAATTATAAATACACCTTATGGTATCTACACTTTTAATTCCATGACAATTTAATACCTATAACACGTGTAACATAATTGGTCACTTAATTACGTGTTAAACTTTATAATAGCAATATACATTATACATATGTGCCCACTATTATTGAATTTTTAATCCAACAATCTCCCACTTGGGCAACATATGTTTGCTGAAAAATGTATAACCTTATGAGCTCAAAAAAATTTGCTATCATATAATAGGTATTCTATAACAATCTCGTCCATCAATTATATCCATATAGGATCAAAGCGGTCTTCATCATATCAATCATGACTGGACCCATCAATGGTCACGTATACAAACATAATCAAATGACATAGATCAATCATGGATGCGTAGCATGAAAATTACATGTAAATGTGAACCGAACATGCTTATTTCCAACTGGTCCTCCTAAATTTTAATGAGATCAAACTTTACTAAATTCCGAGTGTGCATAAGTCAAAATAACTTTATGTCTGCAGAAATTAACTTTAAACTGAAGTAATCGAAATTGTGTCTAAAGCGAATGAGCATCTGTCAAAATAAAAAACTCCCACTAAAACTGAATATACTTAAATAATATTACACCCACATGAGCAATGTGCTCATGAAAGACCCAGGGCGATAGTTTCTCAATAAGCGCGCAATTATGGAGTTTGTACCAACATGCTCTATAGACACACAAACACTCTGAAATTTCTTTAACAACTAGGAACTAAATTTTTTTTAAAGTGTTTCTATTGTTTATAAAATAAATGATGCATATTTATTGTCACAAAATAACTGAAATGGTCTTTCTAGTCAATCTATAATTAGCAACCCATGTGACAGAGTCTTTTGCATTAATATTCTAGTAGAATCAAAGCCTGTAAACTTGATGATCTCTAACTTACCAGAACTTCGATATGTGAACATGTAATTTTTGTTCTCTAAAGGCATTTCATAACTCTATTGGCTGCTATCTAATGGTCCATATTAAATTTACTTAAATATTTGTCTAACATTCTAATAATGTACGCAATATCCAAATGCATACATACTTAAACATAAATTAGATTCTCAATAGCTTATGTATATAGAATCTTTTGTATTTTATAAATTTCAAGGTTACTTTTAGGGCACTGAAAAAAAAATTGTCTTCTTTAGTAATATGAGTGTCACTTGGTTTACTCCCACTGAACTTGTAATACATACAATTTTCAACAAAATTTATCTCAAAACCGAATGAGATAATCAATATAAAATTTATAATTTTATTAATGAGAGTTAAACTTAAGCTCATAGATGGATTTCTTTAATTTACATATCATTAATTTTGCATCATTAGATACAAATCAATGATTGTACCATATAATTAATTTATTCAATGTTGTCATTGAAAAACATAAGCTTAACATCCATCTTATGTAGCTCAAGATTAAAAGTAACAAGTGTCAAGATTATTTTGAAAGAGTCTTTCAGTAAAACTTGAGAGAAAGTCTCCACAAAATCAATATCTTCTTTTAGAGTATATCCTTTAGATACAAGACATGCCTTATATTTGTCCACATTATCATTTACATTCCTCTCGGTTTTAAATATTAATTTAAAACCAATTTGTTTGTACCTTAAAGTAATGAGACAAGTTCTTAAACTTTATTGTCTTGTATAAAATTATAGTCTTTTGAATAACATCAATCCACTTTTGAGAGTTAAAATTTTTATGTTTTGATAAAAGAAACTGATCAGGTTGTCTTTTATCATTCCATTATTATCTTTATTTTATTGATGAAATACTAAGTAATAATCCTGAATAGTATTTCTCTTTCCTCTCATGGATATCTTTAAAGACATTTTTTTAGGTTGTTTTGAGGTTGTTGAGTTTGTTCTTCTAAAAAATAATTACCTTATCTTGAACAAGAGTTGTTCAATATTGTTTTGTTGATGTACTTGATTCACTTTTTGATTAATGATAGGTGTGAAAACCTAAACATCTTGAAAAGTGATAGTAGGAATTAAATTAATATCCAATTCCTCCTTAACAACAATGTATCTAACCTTATTCTCCCTCTAAACTCAACATCCTAAAAAATAATTATAAACCTCCCATTAAAATAATATTAATTGTGGGATCATAAACTTTACAGCCCATGGATCACTCAAAATAGCCTATGTAACACCCTAAATTTGGGCCTAGAAGTTTAGAGGTCTAGTGGACCGGTTTTGTTGGTTTAGCCTAGTTCGGGATTAAGTACTTAAAAATTTATTTTTAATCAAAATAAATTATAGAAAAATATCCTAAAATCCTTATTTAATATAAAATTGACTTTGGTCAACTTAATTTTGAAAATGGACCCTTGAATCTTTAGAATTTTGAAACTAGTGACTATTTCGTAAAAATTAAAAACTCAAGGACAATTTTATAAACTAAGCCAAAACTTTGAATCTTTAAGGGGATTTGATCCAATCCAAATTATAATTGATTTAAACTTCCATGGGCTTATTTAAATAACACTTAACCCAAAATTTTAATTAATAACCCAAATTACTATATTTAATTCCTAAAAACATATTTTATATCAAAACCTAAACCCTTATTTTATTATTTTCTTTTTCCTTCTTCCCAAGACTGAGAACGACCGTCTTTTCAAGGTAAAACTGATTTCTTTTCATTAATTTTCGTTCTAATAATTAATTATAATTTTTCCTTCTTCAAAAACATTGTTTTTCACTCGTTTTTCTTCTTAAAAGCCATGAAAGTTGGTTGGATCATAATTGGAGGTGAGAAACATTCAATCATCTGATTTTAAAAGGTTCTTTATTGAAATTCTCAAGTTATTGACTTGGTAAAAACGTTTTTACTCTTTTATAAGCTAGTTTGGTAGACTTGTTTTGGATGAGGATGAGTTGAAAGTGAATGTTTATTTTGCTGGTAAATTGAGCTTGAGGGTCAATACTCTTTGAGAATGTTATTGTCGTCATAAGTATTAGAATAGAGGTGTGTGAATAAATCTCCGTAAGTTTTGTAACGTGGTTTCTTAGCAGTTATAAGAGAGTGTTTTCTTTGAGAACGATTGGAGCTGGTGAGTAGTATGTTCTAATATGATAAGATTTTGAGACATATTTTGGGCTTCCAATTGAGTTTATGGGTGTTCTCTCGTTAATAGACATGTAACTGGTATGAGTGAGTTATCTAGGTCTGGAAAGGTATGTTAAGATGATGTGACATGAATCTTATGGGTTTTTGGGTAAAGATGTTATCGTTGTTAAGTTTTTGTTGGTGAAACTTGTTATGTGATATTATGTTGAGCGAGGCTCGGTGGAAAGTTTTAGGTTTTGCCTTGTATATTAGAATTATGCTTGAGAAAGTTAAACTTGTTAGTGGTAGATGAGAGCTCTTGCAGTTTTCCGAAAGTCGGATGCTAACCTTAAGTAAGGAAAGGTTGGGTTGCTAGAAAAGAAAAAGGGTTTTACTTTGGCTTGAGTATGCAATGAGTGTTGAGACGAACCATGGTGTTTTTGGTGTATCGTTGTTCGGGATATCATTGCAAGTTTTGATGGCAGGTGATGTTATGATGAAACTAAATCTTATCTTTATGAGATGTATGTTGGGATCTTGGTTTTTGATAGCAAAGGTCCTTTGTGGTAAGATCCGTGTGTTGATCAGGGTGTTTTAGTGGCGTAATGGTGAACGGGAAGTCACGAGGGAGTGAAAGGAAGTTGTGAAGAAAAAGTTTCCTTAACTCTTTTCACGGTGAAAATTTCGAGGACGAAATTTCTTAAGTGGGGGAGAGCTGTAACACCCCAAATTTGGGCCTAGAAGTTTAGAGGTCTAGTGGACCGGTTTTGTTGGTTTAGCCTAGTTCGGGATTAAGTACTTAAAAATTTATTTTTAATCAAAATAAATTATGGAAAAATATCCTAAAATCCTTATTTAATATAAAATTGACTTTGGTCAACTTAATTTTGAAAATGGACCCTTGAATCTTTAGAATTTTGAAATTAGTGACTATTTTGTAAAAATTGAAAACTCAAGGATAATTTTATAAACTAAGCCAAAACTTTGAATCTTTAAGGGATTTGATCCAATCCAAATTATAATTGATTTAAACTTCCATGGGCTTATTTAAATAACACTTAACCCAAAATTTTAATTAATAACCCAAATTACTATATTTGATTCCTAAAAACATATTTTATATCAAAACCTAAACCCTTATTTTATTATTTTCGTTTTCCTTCTTCCCAAGACTGAGAACGGCCGTCTTTTCAAGGTAAAATTGATTTCTTTTCATTAATTTTCGTTCTAATAATTATTTATAATTTTTCCTTCTTCAAAAACATTATTTTTCACTCGTTTTTCTTCTTAAAAGCCATGAAAGTTGGTTGGATCATAATTGGAGGTGAGAAACATTCAATCATCTGATTTTAAAAGGTTCTTTATTGAAATTCTCAAGTTATTGGCTTGGTAAAAACGTTTTTACTCTTTTGGTTTAAGAAAAAAACGGTTTTTGATCAAAATATATAATTTATCGTTCAAGAGTTTTACTCATTGTTTTTGGGTCTTAATTTGTTGATTTTAATCATGATAGGATATTTATAATTTGTTTTTAAAGTCCCTAATCCCGGACTATAGGTTTAGGAGAAGTTTGGTAGTTTTCGGAAGGTTTTCGGTTAATGTTTCGATAGGTTTTAAGGGTTGTTGTGTGGGGTCCGACTTGGGGTTTGTTGTATGTGATTAAGAGCACTAAATCCTTAGTTTTTGATGGTTGAAACAGGACAAGAAGTTGGTGATCACGTTTGAAGAAGTTTTGGATCGAATCGGTGACTTGTCGGACAAGAAACGGTTATTGGTGAGTGGATTATGGGGGTTGAAGATTTGGCATGTTTTTAAATGTGTTTTCAAAGGTTTGGGGGTGTAGGGAAGGTGTGAAAAACCTCCCTATACTCGGAAGTAAGTTTAAAGTTTTGTTTTCTTAAAGGTTCTCATACTATGCCTTGTTTTTTTTTTACAATGTTATTTGTCATGCTCTTGTTGTATTGTGCATATGTGATTATGCATGTATATAAATGCTCATGAAACTGTTTTTAAAGAGATTTTATATGCATTCAATGTTCCCACGGTTTTGTTTTGAAAAATAAGATAAAAGTGGTTTTATCAGTTTTTGTAAGTGATGCGTGAAAAGTGGGATACATGTGATTTGAATTCTATTTTGAATTAAGTTTTGAGCATTGATTTTTGATAATATATTGGCTAGTTAAGTGATGAACCTTATGGGATAAGTTGATCGATCAATAGGGTCTAGAGTGCACTATAAACATTCAAAAGTCGTACGTGTATAAATTCCTTGTGTGTTGCATTTTGCCTTTTATTCTAATGCTATGTGATGGGAGTAGTACTGTCACATACGGGTTGATCAGAGTAGTACTGTCACCGGACACCAAGGTGAGATAATTCATGTTGAGAGTAGTATCAACATGCGCATGCTCTGGGAGTAGGACTAACATGCGTTTGCCCGTTTATCCTAACGATTTGGAGTAGTACAAATCGGATCACTAGCACCAATATATGTTTTTACTTTTTTAAAGGTAAGTGTCATGGTTTCTACTTGTTGCATATGAGATTATGCATGCGAGGTTTTATGCATTGGTATGCATGTGATTATAGCATTGCTATGTTGATAGCATGTAAGACTTGAGCTTGTGCATTGAGATGCACGTGTAAGCATTGTTACGTGAGTAGCATGTAAGACTTGTGTTTTAGCTTTTAAAGCATGTGATTTCAAAGTGGTTGTTACTAAATTTTAATGATGGCATTGTTAGCCATGATTTAATGACACTTACTGAGTTTTAAAAGTGGCATTGTTAGCCATGTTTGTTTTGTTTTATAAAGAGCATGACATGTTTTTAAATTGATGAAATTGGTTTAGTATGGGCTGCATTGTAAGGTGTTTTTATACTTGTTTTTATTCACTCACTAAGCTTATGCTTACCCTCTCATTTACCTTGCAATGCAGAGTAAATAATGTTGAGGCAACGAAGGGAAGCAAGGATCCAGGTAACCGCCAAGGGAAAGCTCAAGTATGTCTTTATAACATTAGTAGTAGTGAGAGAGCAATGGGGATGGGTTATCATGTTAAGATTATTGATATGATGATAAGACTTGTTGTAATCGTATGCTTATATATATGATGTTTATCAACATTGTTATTGCTTAAGATATGGTTTAGTGAATCTATGTGTTTTTGGATATTCTGACTTGAATACTATAAATGATACACTTTTATGTTAATGAGGTATTTTGAGATCTATTATAGGTTAATTTTAAAGTATGATATACCATGCTTGTTATTGTTGAAGTATGCTTAAATTATGTGTTTTGCGTGTGGAATTAGGTGACTTTGCATCTAGGGATGATATTCGAAGTGTAGATTACGCCTATAGGGTCTTGTATGCATCTAGAGAACCTTACTTGTTCGGTTAAATTAGGACTCACATCACATCTCTTTCCGCTGCAAATGAACTTAGTCCTTGCATGAACATGTAGGATCTAATTAAAGCATTAGAAAAGATAAAATATAATTTTTTTTAGGGTTATTTATCGGGGCGAGTCTCCGGATTAGCCTCGATATTCCCCGTGTAGCTCATTCGAGTCGGGTGACGTCTAGACCGGGTCGAGGGGGTTACAGGCTAAGTAGTTGCTTACTTTTGAAGTTTAATTTCTTTACATGTATCCTAACTTATACAAAAGAATAAATACTTTATAACTTGATGTTATTCCTTTTGAGTAGGACCCTTTTCATTCTAATATATATTTTATTGCCCTTATTCTTGGAGACACTAACTAAAGAGCACTAACTGGTTGAGTATTTTTACAATTATAATGCTTCAACTTTTCTTCCTCTTTAACACGATGAGAAATAATCTCATTTGAAGTTTATTTCTCCTTTAATAATTGTAACTAATTTTGAATTAGTTAAATTGTATAAGAAGCTATACTAAAATTATAAGGACAAACAATTGTTATAAAGTTTAATCTTATGTGCCTTAAGTTTTGAAGCAATATAATATACTCCCTCACATTTCCTTAATCCTTATACTTCATAGACATCAAGTAAACCAAAAATGATATCATATTAATCTTAAAAAATTAATAATATTTTTTTCTCAATAGAAAACCCTTAGTATAAATAATTTCTTTAAATTTGTGCTCTTAAAAGTTTCTAAAATATTATACTTTATGATCATTAGACTTATGCAACTTGAACGAACTCGCCTCTCAAAGTCCTATTTATGGATGCTAACTGTCGTGTGAGGTGCAAGTTGTTCTTCACTTAGTGAAAGTTCTATGTTCATAAAACCAAATACTATATATAAGTGTCTTTTCTATTCCTTGAAATTAATTTCACTAAACATGAGTGTAGAATGTATTCAACAGATATTATGACAACAAAGATAAATTACCTAAATATAGAACAAAAAATAATTAAATAAACAAGCTCACATAATATCCATAAGTAAACAATAAATTCAAAATAATGGCTAGTTCCCCTCAAGATACCAAGCACAACATTAATATCAAGTCTTTGGACAGTAATATTAACTGTAAACGGTACTCTTGTTGTAGCAATCAAACATTAACAATAAATTATGTCAAACAATAGATTAATCTTTGGACTAACGTATTGTTCACATAAAACACCATATAATTGTCATACATTTATCGTCACAGTTGTCGTTATAATTCAGCCAAATATTAATTTTCCTTTGGGCCAATTAATAAACGCATGAATTACAAAGACCCGTAATTATCTTAATATTTTAAATAAACTAATCTACACAAAAGCGGTCACTTTGGTGACATTATGTTTCAACTAATCTATTAAAATATTAGATATCCGAAGCCAAAATATGAATTTAATTGTTTCAAAAATATATATATTAATTTTATCTTTCACTTAAAGTAAAAGATAACCAAAATAATAATAAATTTGAATAAAGGTAACATCATCTCAAGATATCAGACACTCCATTAATATTTAATCTTTAGACAAAATATTAACTTGTAAGTGATATCTTAGCGTAGGAATCAAACATTGATAATAAGAATATGTTAAACATAAATCTTCCTTTGAGCCGATTTATTATTCACATATAAAACTGAATAATTATCACATGTTTATTACCACAGATGCACATGTAACATTACTAATTATTAATCTTCCTTTGGGCTGATTAATATTAGCATAAACTGAATTACTAATTATACAAAACCTTCTATATTTTAAAGTAAAAATAATTTCCGCAATAAAGGTCATTTTGGTGACTTAGTGATTCAATTAATTTACCGTAAAATATATAACATAAATATACCAATATTCAAACTTAATATTTATAATAGTCAAAGCTGAATTTTCTGATAACACTTAAGTTTCCAAATTAACCTAAAATAAGGTTATCTAAATGGGGCTACCAGAATTTAAATAACCGAAATCATTGACTGTTCTTCTTCAGAAATTCCTTAATATACATTTACCAAAACTAAAGTCGATCAAAGTATTTAATCTTTAACTAAAAGTAAAAAATAGAAGCATCATACAAATAAGTAATTCATATAATGATTACTTGAAACTTTAATATAACCATAATAATCTAATAATCAAAAAAGGAAATTTTGATTAAACCGAATTGAATATATCAATACCAAATATATATTCTATAATACATAATAACATGTGACTAAGTACTGAATATATTAATTAACTACGTAAAGTAGTATACTTTAAAAGTAACATGTCGAAAGATCATTCAATCATAACTTAATAAACATAAACCATATATAATGCTTCAATAGCCAACTTGATTATAAAATTTTTAAATCATGATAAATTTATCACGACAAAACCGAAATTAATTATATTTTTCTTTTTTACTAACGATCAAAACAAAAAAATTTGATCTAACCGAATTTAACTTAATATCCAATGATCAAAACTAAAATTTTGATATAACCGAATTAAATATATATTTTAAATAAAATATGTATTCCATGTCAATATATTGAATATGCAATTTATAAAATAAAAGCCATAAAAAAATAAAAAGATATTCATATCCAAAAAAAACTTTACTGTAACTAATGAATATATGATATAACATGAATATTCATTATTTTGAAACCCTAAAGTTGTCGCCGCATAACCAAAACAAATCACAAAATCCACAAACAAATTGATTGCGGCATATAAAATTAATTCACAACCATTTTTTTAACTAATTACGGAAAAAAGTGATCTAATCTTATACAATTAATTATAAAACTATAACGAAACAAATAATTCATAGAATTATATTTAATTTCGGATCGATAATAATTAATTAAAACTCAAAAACTTATGATCTCAATGATTCGACATAATTCTAGTACTGATGCCACTTGTTAGAATTAAAATATATTCAATACGAATATAAACCCAAGATCTATACATGTCAAATCATCAAGAACAATAAAATAAATAAACTGAATGCGGAAGCGTACCTGAATTAAACTGAATGCAAGCTAACCTAATTCTTGGGGACCATAACCCCTTTATATAGTTGATTTAATAACCAACTATTAAGTATTTGTAATTCTGCCCCTCATCAAATTATAAATACACCTTATGGTATCTACACTTTTAATTCCATGACAATTTAATACCTATAACACGTGTAACATAATTGGTCACATAATTACGTGTTAAACTTTATAATAGTAATATACATTATACATATGTGCCCACTATTATTGAATTTTTAATCCAACATTAAGAACCCAAATCTTTATATTTTTGCTTTTTGAGAAAGATATATGTTTATTTTTTTGTTTTCTCTCTCTATTCTTTAGGATTTTGTTTTGATTAACTTAAATTATTCTGTATCATACACCCCGTTTTGATAGATGAATTTTTTAATAGAGATGTTATGTATATATAAGACTTTAAACTTGAGATTTACTTAAACAGTATTAAAATGTATATCACTTGGATCAACTCGTTGATAAAAAAAATAAGGTTTTCTATCGCGGGCTTTGATTTAAAAGGTTCAATTAAATAAGGTTTTCTCTCATAGTTCCGATGAACAACAAGAGAAAAATAATCGGAAAAAAGGTTAAATTTATTATTATATAAAATTTTAAAAATCATTGCATCAATTTTTTATCTATAAATTAACAAGTGAAAATAAAAATTTTAATAAATAAATGACTATTTTATAATTTTCAAAAGTCTAATAACAAAAAAATACTAATAGTAAATTACACAAATAATTATTAAACTATCCGTAAAAATGTCACTCAAGTTTTAAAAGTTACAAAATAAATTAAATTATAATTTTATTTGTAAAAAGTTAATTATTAACAAGTAGACTTGATAATTATGAAAATGTATATAATAACATATTTAATCTTTAATATTTATACATTCAATTATAATGAGAATTAAATTAAAAATAAATGATTCAATGTATTGATATGAATGATTAAATGTTATATTGTTCAAATTTAATTTACGTAATTATCACGTCACTCAATTAATAATAGTTAATAGCTCAATGATATTTTATATAAAACATAAAGTTTAATTCTCGTTATATAATTTTTAAAAGTGTAATGACAATTTTATATTTTTAAAGATAATTTAATGATTATTTACATATTTTACCTTTATTTTTATTAAAGAAGAGGTTGGAGTTATTCAAGTGCTACTTGTTTGATCCAGTCCATAAACTATGTCCCAAACTTTTCAATGTCCACTACTATATATGTCTACATATATGTTTTTCTAGCTTTGATAAATATTTCAACTCCATTAGATTTTTTAGGGTTAACCATTCAAATTTGGAACAAATTTCAAATGAATGGTTTCGTACAAAGATGACGATGTTCATCTTAGAAAATTTGGGTTCGAATATTTATGTGTAAGATATGTGTTTATTATAAAAAAAATTTAAAAAATAAAAAGATATACTATCAATATATTATTTGATTATCCTCTTGAGATGTAAGTTTTTTTTTTCTTTTCAAAAGAATATTGTATTACAAAAGATATTATTTGATTATCCTTTTGAGCAAAAAAAATTGACTTATAAACATCTAGAAAATCAAACATTTTTACATAAAAATGTCACTTTTTTCATATTTTTGAAGCAAAATCATCTACAATAATTTTAATATCAATTTCTTCTAAAAGATCACTTTCGATTGCCATAAAAGCTATTTCATTTAGTCTTTCTTGTGACATAGTTGTTCGTAGGTATGACTTCAATAACTTTAATTTTGAAAAATTCCATTCTGTAGAAGCAACAATAATAGGAATAATCAATAAGATTTTATAAGCAACTCTTACATTTATAAAATAATTATACCATTTTAACAATTATAACTCATCTTTCTTAAGAGTGTTTTTAATTTTTTTACAATGACTTTTAAGATTAATATCATACAATAAATGTAGTTTATCAAAATCTTGGACCCACCTTTTTTTTTATTCATGTATTTTCATCACTCTTATTGTTCATTATTAGAACCCCACTATTATCAGTGATTATAGAGTATTATTATGATACACATGTTATATAAAAATATTATACAATCCCGAATATTTAATCTTTAAAAAATAAATTATAGTCATTAATCTTAAATTTTAATCACTACAAATTAATCTCGTAATTTTAAATTGAATCTTTAATCTTAAAACTAATAAAGTTCTATAGTGTATCGAATATTTTTTCTTGATTATATTATTGGATTGTAACAATTATTTACTTCTCCTTTGGAATGATACATAAAACTTCAGTAGATTTCAATGAAGAAAATCCTTAAACTTTTTTCCGTTTCCTTCGACGTTAAAAAATTAAATTTTAAGTATTAAATTTAAATTTTAAATTCTAAAATTTAAATATATATTATGCTTTAAATTTTTTAAATTTTAAACTTAAATTTTAAACCTTAATCATGAAATTTAAATCTAATTTTTTATACGGTTATCTTTGTCTTTCTTTTATGCCTACCAATTGATGTCCCTATTTGATTACATCTGTTTACATTTTCGTCCAAACTAGAATGCCTTTATGGCATCTGTTTGATTTCGTTGGAAAAACATTACAGCTTTGTGATGGGAATTAGAAATAAGGCAACCTTTCAGATAGACAACTAAACATGTTTTGCAGGTAGGGTAAGATCAGGTATCCGGACAATTTGAGTAGAATTGATCTCAGTCTTGATAATCATCAGTTCTAGAAAATTGAAACCAATCCCAATCACACCAACTCCTAAATTTTAGAAACCGATCTTATTACTAGTGAGAACCAGTTCCAATACCGGATACCCGGTCAATTGATTTATTATTAAAATAAATTAAGCAACAAGAGAAAAAAAATTCAACTGACAAATGCATAAAAGTCCTAAATATTATATCATATTTTCACTCGATAATTGCTTGTAAAGGACAAATTTAGTGACAATTAAGTATAATTCTGCATATTTTCCATTTTCCAACATCCATGCACTCAAATTATCATTTTATTTATTATTCGGTGTAAAATAGGTATGATTAATGGTTTTCTTTTAGACAGGAAATAACCATGTAGGCACAACCAGATAAATGAATGGATGCTAGGACAAGAGCTGAAATGCAAGGATGCACCCGCCACGGCAGCAGAGAAAGATGATAACTGGTGCTCGATAGATGAAGAAAAATATACTGAATCCAGTGGATGCTATGCGAGACAAAACGGAAAAGTAGAAATAGAGTCAAACCATGGTCAAAGCTGACGTGAAAATTAAGGAGTTAAATTAGGAAATAGAATAAAAGAGTTGTAATTATTTAAGGATAATGTATTATTTTCCTTTTAAAACTCTTATTTTATGGAATTCTTTAACCTAGGCTTGGTCTATATAAAGCAAACCACTAAGGCTAGTGTAGCGACCCTTTTCAAAATCGAGTTTGGAAATAAAACGTCGCTAGTAGAAAAACTATGTTACAATTAGAAAATTAGGGATTAAATTGAAATGTTGTTTTGAAAAGAAAATTTGATTTGAAAAGGAGAGATTCGAAAATTAGGTTAAAATTAGGGTTTTAAAAGATTAGGGATCTGAAATTAAAAAGGGGATTTTTGAAATTAGGGATTTTAATTAAAAAGAAAAATTGAAAAATTAAGGAAATCGGGAATTAAAATTGAAAATTAAGAAATTATGGATTTGAAATTTGGGGAAGGAAATTTTAAAAAGGAGTTAGAGTTTAGAAAAGATTGAATTGAAAATTGGAAATTATGTGATTTAGGGATAATTAGGAAAATAATTGGAAAGATTTAAAAAATGGATTTAACATGGTTAAAAACAAATTAGAAATGTTGGAAAACAATTTGAAAATTAATTGAAAAACTATTTAAAAAACAAAGGGAGTCGCCACCAGTCAATTTGGTAGACCGGACACCGTAAAAACAAAGATTTAAAAATACAAGGGTTTGGGAGTCGGTTACGGTTAAAAACTAGGTTAACATTTTCAAACCGCCCAAAATCGGTACCTTAAAAAATATTTACCGCTTATTTAATATTAAACTTTTTAAATTAAAGTGGCAATTAGGTTGGTATTTAATTATAAATTTGGGTTTATTTTAATTATTTCTTTATTTAAAGGTAAACGCATATACCGTCGCCACTACACCTGGCGTTGGGCCTGTTACGACCGAATAAAAAGGCATTAAATTAATGAATTGATTGTGAGTTCGAACTGAAGACTAATAAAATATACGACAAAATAAATATATACATGATACATGAAAATAAGTGAATACATGAATAAGTAGACAAATAAATACAAGATATAAACAAAATAAGAAGGATAAAGATAAATAAATAATATATTCATGACAAACTAGTTATAGATATAGAAAAAAAGACATGCCATAATACTACCAAAATGTAATATGATATAAAAACTTATTGTAACAATATAAAGTCTAGCTAAAAGCATATATGAACAAATCACATGGCAAAGTAACAATGTATTAATCTAATAATCTAACCATATTCAAGCATATCATGCATTAAAACAAGAACACATAATACAAACGAACTACCTACCATACCATAAATCTATCGAGTCCTAAACAAAGAAAACTATATAC
The DNA here is from genome assembly GCA_035048815.1 of Abelmoschus esculentus. Taxonomy (NCBI): domain Eukaryota; kingdom Viridiplantae; phylum Streptophyta; class Magnoliopsida; order Malvales; family Malvaceae; genus Abelmoschus; species Abelmoschus esculentus. Next base: position 3,251,710 of record JAUCBN010000064.1, on the reverse strand, counting down.
ATATGCATTAAAGAGACCATTAATGAAATAAAATAAGTACATGTGTATACAAGCAAAATAAATAAATAAATATATGAATAATTCATATGATATGGATATGCGGCAATATGTAGTCATAATAATACAAAACTAACACGTATAAAGATCGACATGTTATGTAACCCCTAAAATTAACCTAATTTCTTAAATTACAAGTCAAGATTTACGCTTTATAAAACTTGCTTCACAAGTTAGGGATTTCATAATTTAAATATAATTATCAAATAAATTATTAAATAATTAATAATTTAAAATATTAAAAACTTAACATTTAAAATATATTGTGTTCAACCCATAAATTTAATAAACATTAAATGTCCCATAATCCAATATAAAATCTAAAAAATTCAAAGTTTAATACATAACAACAAAATATCCAAAATAATCATAATTATACTAAAGTCGGAATTACATACGTAATAGTCTGAAAATCAGGATCCTCCAAGTACCGTGACCTAAGTCTGAGAATCTGAAACAATAACTGAGAGGGTGTAAGCTAGGAAGCCTAGTGTGTCTCTAATGTTTACAGATAAACAGAAATCAAAACAGAACAAAATAATGCAGATGATGTAGTGAATGCATGAAATGCACCCATCTCCGAACACCAACAGAAGAGTAGGTTCCCCCTCGAACCACTCTCACTCCGTCACACCAAACAGAAGTGGAAACTCGACCCGCAGGTGGAGCCACTGAACAGAAGTGGTATCTCGACCCATAGGTGGAGCCACTGAACAGAAGTGAATATATCACTAATCTTCCCCGTACAAATAATCCAATCAGATGCAATGCTATATACAGTTACAGAATCAGAATGCGTTCCTTAAGACTAACAGGAGGCAGCATGATATACAGGATCAAGTATGTAAACATATGACAGAGTATGACAATATGATGTATGTATAGGATTACAGAAATGGTGTAAACAACATGCTTATACAGAATCAGAAACTGCACACAGCGAAAAATAGGAAAATAACGGCAGAGACACACCTGAAGCAGAAGACTCAACGACGAGAATGTCGTCTACTGGACTCGGCTCTACCACTAGATTGAGCGGGTTGATGAGTGAATAAAAGTTCTATTTTTATCACCATTTTCCCACTCGATATTTACTAATAAAGGACAGGATTCAAGGACTTTAATAGATATTTCTACATATTTTCCATACTTCCGCATCCAAACATATAATTCATGAATTCATCTAATAATTGACATAAAACAGATGCATTTGATAGTTTTCTCTCTTAGACAAGAAACTACATATAAAGATGTCCAATTGGGAAGATAGATGCTGAAGAGTATATAGAGCACCCGCCGAAGCAGCACTTTTGAGGCCGCGGCAGCATAGTGAAGATGACAACCAATGCTCGATAGAAAGAGAAAAAGATGTTGATCTTAATGGACAGTGAGCGAAAAAAAGACAGAGCCAAACTACGGAGTCAAGCCTTGGTCAAAGTCACGTGCGGGAAAGAAGAGATATTTTAGGAAATAAAGTTTAATTAGGAATTATACTTCTTTCTTCTTTAGAACTCTTTTCTTGCATAAAAAGCTTTAACCTAGGACTTGGCCTATATAAGGCACATATTAGGTTCAGTTTTAAGAGAGGAGTTTTTACCCTAGACAATACCTTTAGCCGCCAACTACATCATGTTCTAAACTTCTTCGGAGGTTTAGGTTGTTTGTGGAGTAGTTGGAGAAGATATTTATGTTATGCTAGATATTTATTAATGCAAAACCTATTTCATAGTTTATTCTCTCTTGGCATTTACTTTCTTTGTATATGAGCTCGAGATGATAAGTATGTGAAGAAAAATCTATTTGTCTAATATCGGGAGAGTTAGGCTCACAAAACGAGAGAATACGGTCTTTGCTCATGGGCATTGAGTAATCCGGTTATCTAGGATTTCAACGACTAACAAGACGCATGTGAGGTTGTTATCCGCCCTTGATTCACGCCGGGAGATATCATCAAGACTCGTGGGTTTCAACAGTTCTCTTCGCTTAGGGATAAGGAAGAAGACATACAATGATGCTCTGTCGAACTATGGAATGTTGACTTGTCGACGAGGCATAACCCTGCCTAGGCAGCTGCGGCGACCCTTTGTGCGATCCGCCGAGGCGGCAGTTCAACCCATTGCATTAATAAGTGGATACGTAGCATAACTGGATTCTCCTCTACGAAGCACTCAACTTAGCCTCACTTTATTCATCTTTATTTCTTCTATATTTAGTTTAGCTTTAGTAGTTAATTTAGAATTCTCAACTCAACCATTACCTGTGTTTTTACTTTTTCTAGTGCCGTAATAAGAGGTAGTGAAGTCGACACAGTCCCTATGGGATCGATAATCTAAAGTATTACAATCTGACAAAGGTGGAAAAAGAAAGGACTTCCGAGCCTCCATCACGGGTGTAGAACCTACGAGTACAAAGTATTAGACACACTACTATGCCACTAAACTAGTAAATACACGAAACAGAAATAAACTGAAAACTCACGTGCGCGTCTCGAATGCTGATGAACAAGAGGTCGTCCAGGAGGAGAAGGTGGTAATTGCTCGGGGTCGGAATCCACGTCATCTGAACCAAACAAAAACTGATTGAGAAACCGATACAGATAACTTCTGATAAAGCATTCGAACATAAACGGCTTAAAAACGACACTTTGGGTTCGAATTTCGAAAAACGGATTGTGCCATCGAACTTAGAACGTCGAAAAAAATAAAATGGGATCGGGTCAGAAAAAGACAACGTTGACGTCAACATTGGTCAACAATAACGTCAGCAGGTCAACGTTAACGTCAGCAGATGACGTCAGCATGACATTAGCAGATGACATCAGTGGGTCATGAGTCGGTTCTCGGGCTTGGGTCAGGCCGGTCGGGTCTTGGGCTTGGGTCAGGCCGGTCGGGTCGGGCGGTTCAGGCTTGGGTCACGATCAGGTTTTCCTGAGAAAATCTGTATTTTTCAGATTTTTCGGGAAAATCCGTAAAAATCCAGATTTCTCCCAGGTTCAAATTTGCCTCCAGAATCGATTCAAACACCACCTAAACCGATTCGATAAAACTCCCTTAAGTGATTCGATCCAAAACCAAAAAAACAACACTGAAAACCGAATTAAGCAATACTAGATTCAAAAGAAACACCAACTCTCCTTCAAAACAAACAACCTGATACTTACCTTACAGATTAAACACTCACACTCAAAGATTCGAACCAAATAATCTAATCCTCCTTCACCCTTATCGAACCGAAACAAAAACAAATCGAACCCAGAATCGGTATTCATGAGAAGGAAGAATCAATTACCAAAGAAAATTGGTAAAACTACCCAGTAAGGGTTCAGAGTTTTCAAAATTTAAAAACAGACCCTCAGGTTTTCAGAAATTATAAATTAGACACTGACTCCATAAATGGAGATCCCCAATTGTTACAGTTTTGACTTAGGGATTTGGACTCATAATTTGAGAATAAAAATTGGGGTGTTACAACTCTTCCCCCTTACAAAAATTTCGTCCTCGAAATTTACCTGGATCAAAAAGATGCGGATATTGAGCTTTGATAATAAACTTGGGCTCCCACGTAGCATCATTATACCCTCGATTATGCCAAAGAACCTTAACCATCTTAATGGTTTTCCTCCGAAGAATTTTTTGGTCCTGAGCAATAATCTCAACAGGTTCCTCCTCATAACATAGATCTGGACGGATCTCAAAATCCACAATTGACAGAACATGAGACGGATCAGCTCGATAGCGTCTCAATACAGAAACATGAAACACATCATGGATACGCTTAAGCTCTGATGGTAACTCAAGCTGATAAGCTATAGGTCCAACTTGTTTGATAATACGGTAAGGTCCTATATAACGGGGACTGAGTTTGCCCTTACGGACAAAACAGAGTACCTTCCTCCACGGAGATACTTTTAGAAAAACCTCATCACCAACCTCAAACTCAAGATCCTTACGCCTCAAATCAACATACGATTTCTGTCTATCAAAAGCAGCCTTAAGTCGATCTCGAATCAACCTGACAGTCTCCTCAGCCTCATGTACAAGATTTGGACCCAATAAACGATGCTCATTAAGCTTAGTCCAACCAATATGGGTGCGACACTTGTGCCCATACAGAGCCTCATAAGGTTCCATCTTAATACTGGCTTGGTAACTGTTATTGTACGCGAACTCAGCAAGCGGTAAGAAATCCTCCCAACTGCCCTTGAAATCCAGAATAAACCCTCTCAACATATCCTCAAGGATCTTAATCACACGCTTAGACTGACCATCGGTCTAAGGGTGATAAGCAATACTGAAATTTAACCGATTACCCAGAGTAGAATGAAGAGAACCCCAGAACATAGATGTAAACCTCGATCTCGATCAGAAATAATAAACAGAGGTACCCCGTGCAACCGAACAATCTTAGAGATTTACAATCGAGCTAACTTACTCAGAGGGTAAGTAGTTCTGACTGGAATAAAGTGTGCAAACTTGGTCAACCGATCAACGATGACCTAGACAGAATCTTTCTTTGACGGAGTCAAAGGTAAACCACTGACAAAATCCATGGTGACACGCTCCCATTTCCATTGAGGAATCTCAATCTACTGAAGAATCCCAGACGGGCGTTGATGCTCTACTTTGACTTTCTGGCAAGTCAAGCACTTAGAAACAAAACTGACAACGTCTCTCTTGAGACCTTTCCACTAGTACTTTTCCCGAAGATTCTTATACATCTTATCACCACCTGGATGCATAGAATATGGACTGTCATGGGCTTCCCGAATAATAACTTGTTTCAGATCAGAATTCCTCGGAACACAGTACCGACCCCGGAAACACAAAACTCCATCTTGATCAATAGAGAAATCCTGAGATGTTCCTTCATGGACCTTCATAATACGATGGGCCAAGAAAGGATCTTTGGGCTGCTCAACACGAATATCTAATATCAGAGTAGGAACAACACGGAGTTCTGCCAACAAACTATCATCCTCGAACAAACTCATACGAACAAACAAAGCTCTCAGATCAGAAATGGCGTTGCGACTCAAAGCATCCGCAACGACATTAGCCTTACCAGGATAATAATCAATCTCACAATCATAATCCTTCTGAGTGAGAAGGTACTTCGGGCTCTTATGATCTGTGAAAATGTAACACTTCTCTCCATAGAGATGGTGTCTCCAGATTTTTAGAGCAAAGATCACTACTGCTAACTCCAGATCGTGGGTCGGATAGTTACACTAATGCGGTTTCAACTGTCGAGAAGCATAAGCCACTACCTTCCTGTCCTGCATCAGAACATATCCCAAATCGGTATACGAGGCATCACTGTAAACTGTATAAGGTTACCCCGACTCTGGCTATATCAGAACTGGTGCTTCTATCAGAACAAACTTGAGTTTCTCAAAACTCTCCTGTTGAGCCTCAAACCAGGTAAACGGAACATCTTTCCTCAGAAGCTTGGTCAACGGGGCGGTAATAGAAGAAAATCCCTCTACAAACCTCCGATAGTAACCAACAACCCCCAGAAAACTACGAATCTCTGCCATATTCTTAGGTTGTTTCCACTCCATAATAGCCTCAATTTTCTTCGGATCAACTTGGATACCCTTAGCTGAAACAACATGACCTAGAAATACAACCTCAGATAGCCAGAACTCACATTTGTTGAACTTCGCATAAAGTTGTTTCTCTCTCAGAGTCTACAAAGCAATATGGAGATGTTGCTCATGCTCATCCTCAAACTTAGAATAGACCAAGATATCATTATGAAGACCACCACAAACTGATCTAGATAGGGTTGAAACACCCTATTCATCATATCCATGAATGCTGCAGGGGCATTCGTAAGACCAAAGGGCATAACTAGAAACTCGTAGTGACCATAACGATTCCGGAAAGCTATCTTAAAAACATCAGAATCCTTAACCTTGAGTTGGTAGTAACCAAACCTCAGGTCTATCTTAGAAAACACAGAAGCTCCTTGGAACTGGTCAAACAGATCATCGATACGGGGGAGAGGGTACTTGTTCTTAATGGTCAACTTGTTCAACTTCCGGTAGTCGATGCACAGACGTAGAGATCCATCTTTCTTTTTTAAAAAAAGGACATGGGCTCCCCACGGAGAAACGCTATGTCGGATGAAACCTTTATCCAGGAGTTCCTGTAACTAAACTTTGAGCTCCTTAAGCTCCTTCGGAGCCATCCGATATGCTGCCATGGATACTAGGGTAGTCCCCGGATACAACTTAATACCGAACTCCACCTCTTCCTGCTTAGGGGTACTCCCGGTGTAACACCCGACCCGGATGTCACATTGGGCCTCCGGCCCAAAACCTGTGTTTCAAAAATTTCTTCCAAAAGCCCAACAAATTAAAATCAAATTCAATTCAAATATGATTCATAAAATCCATTAATATAAAACGCAAGCCCAAAATAGTATAAGGTGATCGAAGCTCCAAAATATTACAAACCATTAAAACATTCGACCCAAATTAAAATAAACAGAGTTACATTACATAGGGTTCGACATAGTACAAGCCCACTAAATCTAATACATGTACTCTGACAACACGGTCGATGTTGAAATCCTACCTTGATGGTGCTCCACGAACCGGCTTCACCTAACCTACGCACGAAAACATATTTCGAACGCTGAGCTACGAAAGCTCAGTGGATACGCCAAACTCGGCCAACATCATGCATATCATAAGCAGTAAAGCATAACATATAAAATATCGTGCATGATATGATGATCTAGCATGCTCGCCTACCACATGGCATAAACAATGTATAATGACGCACACAGCATATACATGTCAAACAACAACACAAGGTAGCGAGGCCTGCGTCCACACAGTATCGAGATCTTACACTACGAGCAGGGCCCGCGTCCACACAGCATCGGGATCCTACATCTGGGATTTGAGGCCCGCGTCCACACAGCATCGGGATCCTACATCCGGGATTTGAGGCCCGCGTCCACACAGCATCGGGATCCTCCAAATCCCATACTCGGAATGTCACATCGAGTATCATCGAATGAGGCCCGCGTCCACACAGCATCGGGATCCTACATCCGGAATGGTCTTCAGAATCATCACCCGGAATGTTACATCAGATGGCCTTCGACGTGTTGCAACACATTTGGATATCCGGATTTCCATCAGTTAAGGACTCAACACACATAAACGATCCACCTAGGATCCTCACATCAAAATATCAAGACTTAACATAATTTAGTCATTCAAGGTTTTAATACGTCAATCTTGTGTTAACCATTCATTTTATTAATTACAAGATTCATTATAGCCTTTAAACCCCTTATCGAACTCCAAATAAAGCTTATCTTGTCGAGTTTTCGCAAGGGTATCGATACCCCTATATAGGGTATCGAACCACCCTATCTCGATACCTACCCAAAGAAGGCATCGAACCTTGGGTATCGATACCCTTTGACCATTTTCAAAGTCAACAAAAGGGGCCCTCCAGCATCGATACGGGTATCGATGCCATTATGCCACTGGAGGTCCCGGTATCGAACCATGGTTCGATACACCTGGCCACTTAGCCAAAATCCACTTATGGGTATCGATACCGGTAGCCCGAGTATCGATACCCCTGCACGAAAAACAGGTCTGCACTTAGAAAAATTTCTAGGATTCATTCCTAAACTCGATCCAATCAGCTCTAAAGCGTTTCTAAACATTTTTAGAGGTGATTAAGGCATTTTAGCATCAGTTCCAACTTATTTAACATCCAAATCCAAAATCCACCATTAAAGCATGTCAAGCACCAATCAACACACACATACCTCAACATCTAAATGTATGCAACTACCATGTTATGCAAGATGTAAAGAACGAGTTGGGAGTACCAACCTTAATCAAGAACAGCAACAAAGCCACAAACCCGAGCTCCAAACTCAACCTCAAGGTTTCTCCTTCCTCAAGCTTGATGATGGGTCTTCCACTTGTTTCTCTACAAAGTGAAGGGTAACAACAACTTAGAACCACTCTAAGATGATCCTTAAAGCTTAAAAACACTAACAACTAGGATTTAGGCTCTCCAAAAACCCAATCCCGTACTCCCCCCAAAACCCCTCTTAAACCCCAACTTCTACCAAACTCTCACATATCTACCTCATTATATAGATCAAGAACACCTCTATAACTTACCTTTCACCTCCAAAACGTGATTCCTCAACAAAACTGACAAGATTCAACCTTTAACTCTCTCTTCCCCAAACCCCTTCTTTCCATCTAAATAGGCATTTACAAAAATGCCCTTAAACACCCACTCAAAAGCCCAACACAACAAGGCCCAACAAAGCCCAACACAAACCCGAGGCCCGAAACCACTAAACTCGGGTCCAAGACTGAAGCCCAAACCCTCGGGTTAACCCGACTCTCGGATCTAAAATCCGGGTCGTTACAACTCTCCCCTCCTTAAGAAAATTTCGTCCTCGAAATTTACCTGTCAGGAAGAGATGGGGATACTGAGCTCTCATGTCCTTCTCCGCTTCCCACGTTGCTTCTTCTATTCCGTGGTTTCTCCACAAAACCTTTACCAAAGGTATGCACTTGTTCCGAAGCTCCTTAACCCCTCTATCCAAGATCCCGATAGGTCTTTCCTCATAAGTCAAATCTGCATTGACTTCGATTTCCTCAAGCTGAACCACATGCGACAAATCGGAACGGTAACGTCTCAACATGGACACGTGGAACACATCGTGTATACGTGCCAACTCCGGAGGCAAAGCTAGCCGATAAGCTACCGGTCCAACCCTCTGAAGAACCTCATAAAGCCCTATGTACCTTGGACTTAACTTCCCTTTACGACCGAACCGGATGATCCCTTTCCACGGGATACCTTGAGAAACACTTTCTCACCAAGCTCATACTCGATGTGCTTATGCTTCTTGTCCGCATAAGCCTTCTGTCTATCAAAAGCTGCTTGCAACCTCTCTTTGATGATCTGAACTTTTTCTTCGGTCTCCTTAACAAGCTCCGAACCCACTATCTTTCTCTCATTAAGCTCTGTCCAACATAAGGGTGTTCTACACCTACGCCCGTACAAGGCCTCAAAAGGAGCCATCTTGATGCTTGACTGATAACTGTTGTTGTAAGCAAACTCTACCAACAGTAGCTGCTCTTCCCAACTGCGAGAAAAGTCCACGGCACAACACCGAAGCATATCCTCCAAGATCTGGATGACTCTCTCAGACTTTCCATCTGTCTGAGGATGAAAAGATGTACTGAAGTGCAACTTGGTATCTAAAGCCTCGTGGATAGACCTCCACAACCTCACGATCTCCTTTATGTACAACTGAGCCAACTTTTCCAAACTGTAATCCATCCTTACCGGTAAGAAGTGAGCCGACTTGGTTAACCGGTCAACTATAACCCAAATAGCATCATGCTTCCTTAACGTCATCGGCAACCCGGTGACAAAGTCCATGGTCACTCGATCCCACTTCCACTGTGGAATCTGGATAGACTGAAGCAACCTTGAAGGAACTTGATGTTCCGCTTTCACTTGCTGACACGCTAGACACCTGGTCACAAACTCTGACACATCTCTTTTCATGCACGGCCACCAAAAGAAGGGACGAAGATCCTGATACATCTTGTTACTACCCGGATGAACAGAAAACGGACTACGGTGAGCTTCTCTCAAGATACGATCCCTTAAATCCTCTAAAGCTGGAACACACAACCAACCTTGAAAGTACAAGAACCCACCATCTCGTACCTCAAAGTCTGACAACTCACCTCTCTGAACAGCCTCTAACTGAGCAACCAACTCCTCGTCTAACACCTGTGCCCTCTTTATCTCCTGAACAAGCGTGGGTTCCGTACGCAACTCTGCCAAAAGACCCCCATCGTCGGTCATCCTCAACCGAGCAAACAAAGCTCTCAAGTCCGACATGGACTTCCGACTCAAAGCATCGACGATCACATTCGCCTTGCCTGGATGATACTCTATGACACAGTCATAGTCCTTCAACAACTCTATCCACCGACGCTGCCTCAGATTTAACTCTTTCTAGGTGAGCAGATACTTTAAACTCTTGTGGTCGGTGTAGATGTAGCATTTCTCCCCGTAGAGATAATGCCTCCATATCTTCAAAGCGAAGATAACCGCCGCAAGCTCAAGATCATGTGTAGGATAGTTCCTCTCATGGGGTTTCAACTGTCTCGAGGCGTAAGCAACCACCTTACCCTCTTGCATAAGCACACAACCTAACCCATTCAAGGAAGCATCACTAAAAAACACATAATCTTTCCCCGGTTCCGGTTGTGTCAAGACCGGAGCCTCTGTCAGATAAGCCTTAAGCTGCTCAAAACTCTATTGTCACCTTTCGTTCCACACAAACGGAACACCTTTCTGAAGCAACTTGGTCAAAGGTGCCGTTATGATCGAAAAACCCTTAACAAACCTCCTATAGTATCCGGCAAGCCCTAGAAAACTACGGACTTCCAATACATTCCTTGGTGGTTTCCACTCCACCACAGCTTGGATTTTCTGAGGATCTACTCGGATTCCATCCGTTGCAACTATGTGGCCAAGAAACGCCACCTCAGACAACCAAAACTCACACTTACTAAACTTGGCGTACAGACGCCTATCCCTCAAAACCTGAAGAACCACTCTAAGGTGATAGTCATGCTCCTCCTCTGAGCGTGAATACACCAAGATGTCATCGATGAACACAACCACAAACTGATCTAGATATGGCTGGAAGATCTGGTTCATCAAGTCCAAAAAAGTTGCAGGTGCATTCGTGAGCCCAAACGGCATCACTAAGAACTCATAATGCCCATACCGTGTCCTAAAAGCGGTCTTTTGGACATCCTCTTCCACCACCTTTAACTGGTAGTACCCTGACCTCAGATCTATCTTAGAAAACACACAAGCACCCCTCAACTGATCAAACAGGTCATCGATCCTAGGCAAAGGGTAACGGTTCTTGATCGTGACCTTGTTGAGCTGACGGTAGTCGATGCACATCCTCATCGATCCGTCCTTCTTCTTCACAAACAGAACCGGTGCTCCCCACGGTGACACACTCGGTCGGATAAAACCTCTCTCAAGCAACTCCTGGATCTGTTGCTTAAACTCTCTCATCTCCGTCAGTGCCATACGATACGGCGCTATGGACACCGGTGTCGTACCCGACAAAACCTCTATCCAAAACTCCAACTCACGATCGGGTGGTAAACCAGGAAACTCCTCTGGAAACACATCTGGGTACTCACAAATTGTCCTCAAACTCTCTAAAGCTGGACTCTCAACACTCACATCCACCACGTGAGCTAAGAACGCCTCACAACCCTGCTGGATCAACCTCTGAGCTGACAAAGCTGACACAACATTCGCTAAACACGAGTTTCTCTCACCCCTCACAACAAGCTTAGAACCATCAGTTACTCGAAGCTTCAAACTCTTAGATCTACACCCTAAGCTCGCATCGTGTTCAAACAACCAATCTATCCCAAGGATTGCGTCGAACTCCTGAAACGGCAAAACCATGAGGTCGGCCGGAAAGATAGATCCTTGTACCTCGATCGGACACCTCCGGTAAACCTTATCCACCAACACATCTAACCCCAACGGACTGGTCACACGGACTCCTACCTCTAGATCCTCTGCTGGTAACCCCCACTGCTCCGATATCCCGCTACGAATATACGAGTGGGTAGATCCCGAGTCCACAAGAGCAACTATAGGAACAGAGAACAAACTGAACGTACCTGAGATCACATCTGTCGCAGCACAGTCCTCCTGTGCCCTCACCGTATATTGTCTCGCCGGTGCTCTAGCAGTGGACTGGAAGGTACCTCCTGATGCATGGCTAGCTCCGCCACGCAAAAACCCACGACCTCTCTGGGCCTGGAACACAGTCCTCTGAGCCTGACCTGGTCGAGATGTCACAACCTCTGGGCAGTCCCTCACAAAGTGCTCCGAAGACCCACACTGAAAGCAGACCCTAGCATTGCCCCAACACGGTCCTCGATGATTCCGGCCACACTGATTGCAAACCTGAACACTGGCGCTCCGCTGCAAACCCTCCAGACCTCTAGCAGTAGAAGACACAGACTGCCTCCTACACCCCACAGACTCTGATCTCTGGTTCGACCTCGAACCCTGATTCGATGCTCCTCTACTCTGATTCCAACGACTCCTACTCCTCCCGGAGTGAGACTGAGAGTTACCCGTATGACTCTGACTAGCTCCACCGGTGGCTCCCTGGCCAACAGACGGCCCATAGGTCAAACCCTGAACCTGCTCCAACGACTTGGCACTAACAGCCAACTCAGAAAACACCTTAGGCGGGGCAGCAGTGAGATAAGTCTGGATCTCCTTCCTCAGACCTCTCAAGAACCTCTTACATCTCATTTTCTCTGTAGCCACAAGCTCGGGGGCATACCGGCTCAACTGAAGAAACTCCTGCTCATAAGCAAAGACCGAACGGTTCCCTTGGACAAGATGGGTAAACCGCTCCCTCAAGGTGTCGATGTGAGTCTCACCCACATACTTGCTCTCGAACTCCTCAAGGAAGTCCTCCCACTTAGGACGATGAGGATACCAGCCCTGTTCTACTGTCTCCCACCACTCTCTAGCGTTTCCTTTCAGAAGCGACAACACACACGACAACTTGTCCTCTGACCTCAACCTCATCTGTCTCATGATCCACCTTGTGTCATGCAACCACTGATCAGCCTGCACGGGATTATCCTGTCCCGTACTAAAGAAGTCCACAGCCCCTTTCTCCGCACCCTCTCAATCGGTGCCTCACGAGGCGTAGAAGATGGCCTCGGTATAGCTCTCACGATCCTACGCAAGGTCTGGTTCAACTGAGCAAAGTAGTTGGCCCCTTGACCAACTGCATCATCCGACGACACCTCCTCATCGGGCTCATACTCATAGTCGGAGTCTCCTCCACGAGAACCCCGGATTTCCTCTTAATCCCTCACACGTTTCGGCATACTTAACCACTTCTGCACAAAGAACAACAACAACAAGAGTACACCATCAAAATTTCAGCTTTAAAGAAAGTACGATATCGACTCGTGGGCATGTACTTGTCTAACACCTATATAACACACTAGACTCCCCCTAAGACTTCCTAGAACCGACTTAACCTAAGCTCTGATACCACTAAATGTAACACCCGACCCGGATGTCACATTGGGCCTTCGGTCCAAAACCTGTGTTTCAAAAATTTCTTCCAAAAGCCCAACAAATTAAAATCAAATTCAATTCAAATATGATTCATAAAATCCATTAATATAAAACGCAAGCCCAAAATAGTATAAGGTGATCGAAGCTCCAAAATATTACAAACCATTAAAACATTCGACCCAAATTAAAATAAACAGAGTTACATTACATAGGGTTCGACATAGTACAAGCCCACTAAATCTAATACATGTACTCTGACAACACGGTCGATGCTGAAATCCTACCTTGATGGTGCTCCACGAACCGGCTTCACCTAACCTACGCACGAAAACATATTTCAAACGCTGAGCTACGAAAGCTCAGTGGATACGCCGAACTCGGCCAACATCATGCATATCATAAGCAGTAAAGCATAACATATAAAATATCGTGCATGATATGATGATCTAGCATGCTCGCCTACCACATGACATAAACAATGTATAATGACGCACACAGCATATACATGTCAAACAACAACACAAGGTAGCGAGGCCCGCGTCCACATAGTATCAAGATCTTACACTACGAGCAGGGCCCGCGTCCACACAGCATCGGGATCCTACATCCGGGATTTGAGGCCCGCGTCCACACAGCATCGGGATCCTCCAAATCCCATACTCAGAATGTCACATCGAGTATCATCGAATGAGGCCCGCGTCCACACAACATCGGGATCCTACATCCAGAATGGTCTTCAGAATCATCACTCGGAATGTTACATCAAATGGCCTTCGACGTGTTGCAACACTTTTGGATATCCGGATTTCCATCAATCAAGGACTCAACACACATAAACGATCCACCTAGGATCTTCACATCAAAATATCAAGACTTAACATAATTTAGTCATTCAAGGTTTTAATACGTCAATCTTGTGTTAACCATTCATTTTATTAATTACAAGATTCATTATAGCCTTTAAACCCCTCTAAGATGATCCTTAAAGCTTAAAAACACTAACAACTAGGATTTAGGCTCTCCAAAAACCCAATCCCGTACTCCCCTCAAAACCCCTCTTAAACCCCAACTTCTACCAAACTCTCACATATCTACCTCATTATATAGATCAAGAACACCTCTATAACTTACCTTTCACCTCCAAAACGTGATTCCTCAACAAAACTGACAAGATTCAACCTTTAACTCTCTCTTCACTTCTTGTTGGGTTTTGAAAGAAAGATAGGGGAAGGAGGGACAATGGTGACTTCACCAAGTCTGATTTTTCTGCAGACAAAACAATCCCCAAACCCCTTCTTTCCATCCAAATAGGCATTTACAAAAATGCCCTTAAACACCCACTCAAAAGCCCAACACAACAAGGCCTAACAAAGCCCAACACAAACCCGAGGCCCGAAACCACTAAACTCGGGTCCAAGACCGAAGCCCAAACCCTCGGGTTAACCCGACTCTCGGATCTAAAATCCGGGTCGTTACACCCGGTAACTCTTCTGGAAAAACATTTAGAAATTTACACACAACGCGGATTTTCTCCATCCCAGAATCAGATTGTCTCGGATCAAGGATATAAGCAAAATATGCCACAGATCCTTTCCTGATCATCTTTTCCGCTTTCAAAGCAGAAATAATGTTGGACAAAAAGCCTCTACGCTCCCCGATAAGAATTATCTCAAGGTCATCAGAAGTCCTCAGAGTGGCCTTTTTGCGCTCACAATCTAGAGTAACACGGTGAGCTGACAACAAATCCATCCCAGAATTAAATCAAACTCACCAAACGACAACTCCATTAGATTAGCCAGAAAGATTTCCCCTTAAACCTCAAGAGGACAATCTTTATACACTTTGGTAACCTCCATAGGGTTACCTACAGGACTATAAACTGAGACAGAGCTACTGGTATCCTCTACAGGAATCTCCAAATAACCAGATACAGAACTAGATACATAGGAATGAGTTTACCCATTGTCTAATAGTGCGAATAAAAAAATAGCATGAACAGAAAAAGTATCAACAATGACGTCTGGCTCATCCTGGTCCTCATGTCTCCTCGTAGCATAAACTAACCCGGGCTGAGATCCCCCTGATCGGGTTAATCCTCTGAACTGACTGGGTCTACCCCTACTACCAGTACCAGATACAGCAAGTCTACCCTGACCTCTTCTTGTTGTAGGAGTCTGAACTGATGCTTAAGATTTCCCCGAATCATAACCTGACGGCAGAGACACTAGACAGTCCCTGAGGCGATGATCATAAAAACCAAAACGAAAGCAAACCTCACTCATCAACCGACACTCTCCTGAATGCCACTTTTTACAAAACAAACACTGGGGAAAGACTCGAGTACTAGTGGATCCAGCTCCACTAGCAGCAGAAACTACTGACGTCGGACTCTATGGCTCAAACTCATCACGGTCACTCTCCCGGGACTGAAAACTCTGACTGTGCTGTATAGGTGCTGCAGGCTGACGTCTACCTCTATCTTGGACTTGAGATTCCAGCTAAACCCTCAAACTCTCATTACGCTCAGCTTTCCTTGTACGTCGAGTGATCATCTTGTACTCGGTATCATGGTGGGTGGCCACAACAATCTTTAACGGCACCCGGAGTCCTTTCAAAAAGTGATCACACTTTTACTTCTCGGTAGTAACAATCCTAGGAGCATACTGAAGCAGTCGCAGAAAATCTATCTCATAGTCGTTCACTGACATATCGTTATGTTGCAGATTCAGAAAATCCTCTCGACACTTAGCCAAATACTCGGGACCCATATACCGGTCCTTAAAAGCCTGTCTAAAAAATTCCCAGTCGATCTTATCCGAAGCAGTCACTCTCTCCTCTACCTCCCACCAGTTCAAGGCTTCACCCTAAAGTAAAGATATGGCTGCCCTCAGTTTCCTATCAGAAGGTTAGTCCATCTCCACAAACAAACGCTGAAGCTTCTTCAGCCAGTACTTTGCATCAGCTGGGTCTATCTCGGTTTTACCATTGAACATAGTCATCCCAATAGCCAGAAACTCAATAGATATAGGTTTCCTTGAACCCTCATTCTGCCGAAGATAACAGAGCAGCTCTCTCTGCATTGTCACAGAATCTAATCCGATAGTCTCACTATCTCTAGAAACATATGGTCCCTCACTTTGGATCGACTGATCAACCTCGACTTGTTGAGCCTCGGTCTGAACCTTAGGTAAATCCTCCCTCCTAACTCTTGAGCCACACTCTGATCCTGTGGCGGGTCCACAGGAGGCGGGACATCACTAGTAGATCCAACAGTTAGAACATTGCCACGGCCTCGGCCACGACCTCTCCCGGTCGCTAATCGTGTACTCCTTCGTGGTGGCATAGTAGTATATCTACAGAAAGACAAACAGAACCCTATTTAGAATCGGTACTTAGAGTATTAATCAAAATATTATAGAAAATTTTAAATACGAGTCAAAACAAGAATTCAGATTATTAAATAGGTTTACAAAATCAGTTTCAGATTAAAAACTTATTTTGGACCTCACAATCCGAGGGTTGAACCGGGCTCTGATACCATTAAATGTAACCCATAAAATTAACCTAATTTCTTATATTACAAGTTAGGGTTTACGCTTTATAAAACTTGCTTCACAAGTTAGGATTTCATAATTTAAATATAATTATCAAATAAATTATTAAATAATTAATAATTTAAAATATTGGAAACCTAACATTTAAAATATACTTTGTTCAACCATAAATTTAATAAACATTAAATGTCCCAAAATCCAATATAAAATCCAGAAAATCCAAAGTTTAATACATAACAACAAAATATCCAAAACAATCATGATTATACTGAAATCGGAATTACATACGTAATAGTCTGAAAATCAGGATCCTTCAAGTACCGTGACCTAAGTCTGAGAATCTGAAACAATAACTAAGAGGGTGTAAGCTAGGAAGCCTAGTGTGTCTCTAATGTTTACAGATAAACAAAGATCAAAACAGAATAGAATAATGCAGAAGATGTAGTGAATGCATAAAATGCACCCATCTCCGAACACCAACAGAAGAGTAGGTTCCCCCCGAACCACTCTAACTCTGTCACACCAAACAGAAGTGGAAACTCGACTCGCAGGTGGAGCCACTGAACAGAAGTGGTATCTCGACCCATAGGTGAAGCCACTGAACAGAAGTGAATATACTACTAATTTTCCCCGTACAAATAATCCAACCAGATGCTTATATGAAGTTATAGAATCAGAATGTGTGCCTTAAGACTAATAGGAGGCATGCATGATATACAGGATCAGATATGTAACCAGATAACAGAGTATGACAATATGATGTATGTACAGAGGATTACAAAAATGGTGTAAACAACATGCTTGTACAGAATCCGAAACTGCACACAACAGAAAACAGGAAAACAGCGGGAGAGACACACTTGAAGCAGAAGACTCAATGACGAGAATGTCATCTACTGGACTCGACTCTACCACTAGATTGAGCGGGTGTAGAACCTACGAGTACAAAGTATTAGATACACTACTATGCCACTAAATCGGTATATACACGAAACGGAAATAAACTAAAAACTCACGTGCGTGTCCGAATGCTGATGAACAGGAGGTCGTCTAGGAGAAGGAGGAGTTAATTGCTCGGGGTTGGAATCCACGTCACCGGAACCAAATAAAAATTGATTCAGAAACTGATACAGATAACTTCTAATAAAGCATTCGAACATAAACGGCTTAAAAACGAAACTTTGGGTTCGAATTTCAAAAAACGGATTGCTCCATCGAACTCAGGACGTCAAAAAATATAAAATGGGACTAGGTCAGAAAAAGTCAACGCTAACGTCAACATTGGTCAACGCTGACGTCAGCAGTGGTCAACGTTGACGTCAGTATTGGTCAACGCTGATGTCAGCACTGGTCAACACTGACGTCAGCAGATGATGTCAAAATGACATCAATAGATGACGTCAGCGGGTCATGGGTCGGTCACGGGTCAGGTCTCGGGCTTGGGTCAAGCCGGTCGGGTCTCGGGCTTGGGTAAGGTCGGGCGGTTTAGGCTTGGGTCACGGTCGAGTTTTCCCAAGAAAATATGGAATTGCCAGATTTTCCGGGAAAATTCGAAAAAATCCAGATTTCTCCCAGTTTCAAATTTGCCTCCAGAATCAATTCAAACACCCCTTAAACCGATTCGATAAAACTCCCTTAAGAGATTCGATCCAAAAACAAAAAAAACAACACTGAAAACCGAATCAAGCAATACTAGATTCAAACGAAACACCAACTCTCCTTCAAAACAAACAACTCGATACTCACCTTATAGAATAATCACCCACACTCAAAGATTCGAACCAAATATCTTACTCCTCCTTCACTCTTACAGAACCAAACTAAAAACAAATCGAACCCAGAAATGAAACCAATGAACAGAGAGACTTACCAACCAACGCGAATTGGAGACTTCAAGCACGACTAGTTTGGAACGAAAGGAAAGAGGGAAAAAACAAGGGAGATTGAAAGAAAACAAAATATAACCCAGATTCGATTTGTTTTCAAAACATACATGGAAAAGAGAAATAACCGAACAAAAATAAGGAGAAATTAATCTCCAATTAAAGACAGAATAGATATTCATGAGAAGGAAGAATCGGTTACCAAAGAAAATTGGTAAAACTACCCACTAAGGGTTCAGAGTTTTCAAAATTTAAAAACAGACCCTCAAGTTTTCAAAAATTATAAATTAGACACTGACTTCATAAATGGAAATCCCCAATTGTTAGGGTTTTGACTTAGGGATTTGGACTCATAATTTGAGAACAAAAATTGGGGTGTTACATGTTATTAAAGAGCAAAATTAAAAGAATGGATTTATAGATGCTTTAATGCTACTGAAAACAATAAAAAAAGGAAACTAAAATTAAAGTGTCAAATTAGAGGAAAAAGAAAATCTGGTTTTGAAATAGTAACCAAAATGAATTGAAGAGAAAATTCAGGGGTTGAAATTCAAGAAATCAAATTTAAAACAAAATCAGGACCATTTTATAAGTCGAACCTAAACTATAGGGGTCACGAGAGTCATTTAAAAATGCGGAATCGCTTAAAAGATAATCTCGAAATGCAGAAGGGCCTTAAGTTGATAATACCATTTCGAAAATAGTCGATTAAGGCCAAAATGGCACCAAATCGAAATGTCTCGAAAACTTTCAAGGACTGCGGGGAAGGTTTACATCACACGAAGGGTTTTAAAATATAATAAACCCACTTTTAAAAAGTTGATTTACTGTAAAACATACTCAAAATTTTGAAACAAACCCCTTATTTCATTCTTTCTCATAATCGAAAAATTCAAACAAAACCCATGAAAAAATATGAAAATCCATCTTGTTCATCTCAAACCCAGAAAATGGTCACTATTTCCAGATTCCGTCCACCACCCACGATGGCTGGTGAAATAAAAAGACGTTTTTTCATTCATTTTCAAAACCGAGAACAATAAACACCCTTTCTTCTTCTCCTTTTCAAAACCAAAAGTCAAAAAAAAACTTCCTTCTTCAATTACAAAAATCTAAAAAAAAACTTTTGAAAACCAAAAACGAGAACTCCTTTGATTCGAACGAGAACGAAATGTGTTCCTCCTTTTCCTTGGCTCAACTCACTATTTGCAGTTCGAAGACCGCTAGCTTATCGCCGGCGAGATGAAGGATGAGAGGAGAATCGTTGACTCGAAACGAAGGTAAAAAAAACTTAACCCTTCTTCGTTATTTCGAAAGCATACTAAAGAAAAAAAGCGAGAGAAATTACCACTGAAATCTTCAGTTTCTATTGATTCAAGTGGTGGGAAAAAAAATCCCTTTTACAACGTTTTTGGCTTCCCTTTATAGCCGAAAGATTACATCAAATTCAAAGAGAGAAGGAAAAAAGACCTTAATTTTCTATTTGTGTTCTGATAAAATTTGGATGTATTCCTGTCGTACGTTGCAAATTCCGCTCTAAAATTTGGTCTATGGCCTCTGAAATTATCTGAACTGCCTCTAAATTTTGTTGTATTTTTGGCTCTGAAAATTGGTACAATTCTGACATGGTGTTTGTTTGTTTTCACATGTTTCAATCGGAGCAACAAAGCGGGGCCATTGAACGCCGGCGATGACCAGAAGAGTGATCGACCGAAAGGTGAAGAGGCAATTGGTCATTCGAAAGGTCACCCAGCATCCGAAACGACGCGAGCGTGTAATATACGCGTGTGTGAGTCTCCTGAAGAGCCGCGAGTCTGGCGAGTGGATACCCCAGAAGGTTCATTTGAGTTCCATCTGGACCGTTGGATCCAGATCGGATCCAACGGCTGCGAGTTGGCTGTGCAAAGGGAAAATAAGAGTTAGGGTTTCCATGTGTTATCCGAGTGGGCTTGAAATGGGCTTTAGTTAATTTATGGGTTGGGTTTATTCGGTTTGGATTGTAATCTGATTAGGCTAAGGGACTTGGACTTAAAAACGGGCCTAATGTAATTAAATATATTGGGCTTGTGTATTTATTATTTTGGGCTTATAATTAGAAATGGGTTTTAATTATTTAAGTTGGGTTTTGTATTTGGACTGGAAATAAATATTTGGGTTTGTTATTTAATTAGAGTTTGAGTTTTTATTTATATTTAATCTATTAATAATAATAATAATAAACAATAAATAATAATAATAATAATAATAAAAAAAAAAAACGTGGAAACCGAAACATAATGTGGACTTTGATATACCGCATAGCATAAAAACAAAAATTTTAATATGTGATAAAAATAAATAGATATACCGAATATAAACTAGAAAGAAAATGAAATAAAATTTAATGCTATAGTATTTTTGAAATTTTTAATATGAATATGTAATAATAATTAATAATAGTATATTTATGATGACAATAAATAGAATAATAAAAAAGAGTAAATAATATGACAATAAACAGAACTCATTTCACTCTATTCACTATTCTGATATCTTATTATCGAAAAGTTCCGTTCCCTTAACAATGCTCGTTTGCTATACCTCGACAGCAAGTGCCAGAAAAATCAAAAGAAAGTGTTGGCACTCGGTGGGAATTTGTAGGTTTGTTGCCTCTGTTTGATCCTCCAAGGCATGACAGTGCCGAAACCATTCGCAAAGTTCTTAATCTTGGTGTTAATGTCAAGATGATCACCGGTAATTAAACCCTTTTATGAGTTTATCCTCGCATGATTCCATAGGTAGTACATCCTTCTTTGAGGCAATCTCTAACTTACTGCTTTTGTAATATGTCCAGGTGATCAACTTGCCATTGCAAAGGAAACTGGACGCCGACTTGGAATGGGCACGAACATGTACCCGTCTGCTTCTTTGCTGGGTCAAGACAAGGATGCCAGCATAGCTGCCCTTCCAGTTGAAGAGTTGATCGAGAAGGCAGATGGTTTTGCTGGTGTGTTTCCAGGTAACTGGTTTTCGCATCTTTGCCATTCACAAGCAAGGAATTCTTTACCCGTCTTCATTTATTTTCTTAACACCTATTTGTGACACACTATGTAGAGCACAAATACGAAATTGTGAAGAAGTTACAGGAGAGTAAGCACATTTGCGGAATGACCGGAGATGGTGTTAATGATGCTCCTGCTTTAAAGAAGGCAGATATTGGTATTGCTGTGGCTGGTGCTACAGATGCCGCACGAAGTGCTTCGGACATTGTTCTTACGGAACCCGGATTGAGTGTCATTATTAGTGCAGTGTTAACTAGCAGAGCTATTTTCCAAAGGATGAAGAACTACACTGTAATTTACTCTAATCTCTTAAACATAGTCTAATATTTATATGATATACTTTGCAATGCATGAGTTTGCTTTCTTTTCTTTCTCAGATTTATGCCATCTCCATCACGATCCGTATCGTCGTATGTACATAACAAATGAAATTGTTTTATTTTATAGGAAATAGTTTTGAAAACTTTAATCTTCATGCATTGTTGATTCATATATGTGAACTTTGTTTTCGTAGTTCGGATTTTTGTTCATTGCTCTCATCTGGAAGTTCGACTTTTCTCCGTTCATGGTTTTGATCATTGCTATTCTAAATGATGGTGAGAGTTTCTTTAGCTGTAGATTACATTAACTGGCTTGAAACAAAGTTTTTAACCTCAATCATTTGGAACATTACCCAGGAACTATTATGACAATCTCCAAGGACAGAGTAAAGCCATCTCCCTTGCCTGATAGCTGGAAACTAAAGGAAATTTTCGCCACCGGGATCGTGCTTGGAGGCTACTTGGCTTTGATGACTGTCATATTCTTCTGGGCTATGCATGATACCGACTTCTTCGCAGTATGTGCTGTTGAAAGTTCGTAAGCCTTAAAACATCTTTCGGATTAGTCTCTAACGGTTTCTATCCATGACTGCAGGACACATTTGGTGTTAGGTCTCTTAAAGGCAGGGAGTATGAAATGATGGCTGCTTTATATTTACAAGTGAGCATTGTGAGCCAGGCCCTGATTTTCGTGACCAGATCACGTAGCTGGTCCTATGCCGAGCGTCCCGGACTACTACTGGTCACAGCATTCTTCATTGCACAGTTGGTAAGAATTTGCATTTTTGTCATCCAATTCCGCCTGCAACGAAAAGATGCATCTTATGCTAAGCTAATTGATTCTGGTGCCTCGGTTAGATTGCGACATTGATTGCTGTATATGCAAACTGGGGATTTGCAAAGATTAAAGGAATCGGTTGGGGATGGGCTGGTGTCATATGGCTTTACAGTATTGTTTTCTACATTCCATTGGATCTGATGAAGTTCGCCATTCGTTACATCTTAAGTGGAAAAGCTTGGCTCAACTTGCTTGAAAATAAGGTATACGTACGTACGTACATACATACATACATACATACATATAGACAGACAGACAGACAGACATGTATCATATGGCAATAAGTTGTTTTACTAAACTGGCACTGGTAAACACAGACTGCATTCACCACCAAGAAAGACTATGGCAAGGAAGTGAGGGAAGCTCAATGGGCTCTTGCACAACGGACGTTACACGGACTCCAACCACCCGAAACTACGAACCTCTTCAACGACAAGAGCAGCTATCGAGAGCTTTCCAAGATCGCTGAGCAAGCAAAGAGACGAGCGAGGTTTCCAGGTATACATACAGTTATTCTTCCTAAAGAATTCAGATACTGCAAGTCTGCAACATGAAAATGTTTCTTTAACTACCAAGTAATAGCTAAAATTGTTCGTCTTTCCCTTGTCTGCTTTGCTTATTATAGGCTACGAGAGCTTCACACCCTCAAAGGGCACGTCGTCTGTGGTGAAGCTGAAGGGACTGGACATTGATACAATCCGGCAGCACTATACTGTTTAGAAACCAGGGACAAGGCATGTTTAGATGGGGACAGTATTGTATGTTGTTTGGTGTAATTTTCCTGTCTTGTTTTAGTGTTCCTGTCCTATGTAATTCAAGGAAGTAAGAAAGGTTTGTGTTTGTGCATGAATTGCTCCAATAAGGAGTGAATGTATTGTTTCCATGTTACTCAGTTTCTAGCTTAGATTCTGCATTTTCCATGAAAAAAAATAAAAATAGTAAAATTTTTATGCTTCTAATTATGTCTCATTTTACGTTTTATCTTAAAAAAATCTTTTAAAATAAAATTTTAAACTTTAACCCTAATTTCTATATTCTAAACTTTAATATTAGAACAAATTCTTCAAAAATTTGTACAACTAAGCTATAAAGTGGAAATCAACATTACTGCTCTTCTCATTAAAAAATTTTGATGTTCTTTTCAAATCTTGTGTTAAGATAATTAAAAAAAATCGTTAAATTAATTAAAATTAATAAAATGTTAAATAATTTATATGATTATTTTAGAGTGGTTTAATTTCTAAACCAAGCCTAGGTCTATCACCTTAGCATACCATTAAAAAAATTTCAATTCACTAATAAATTTTTTTGTTTTATCGATTCAAGGGATAACCATTATAATTTTTTTTGTTTGACTAGGATAAAAACACTATAATTTTTATCAAGTTTAAACTAAAAGCTCTATTTTTACAAGGGAATGATTTGCTAAAGAATATACACAAAGTGAAGTGAGTGTTTACAAAGGTTTAAGCTAACAAGAAAGAACATAAAAGATATAAAATTACTCTCTAAACTACGTATAGGATAAATAAAGAAATATAAATTGGACTCAAATTGTCTTGATCATTCTGTTTGGATATGATCTCTAACCATCTTTAAATATCTTTGTAGTATTTATATAATTTAAAATAAGTTTCTAATTGTTTATGGTCGTTTGGGATATAAAATAATCGTTACCTATAAAAATTTCGGTATTTATAACTCGAGGGATCGATCCTTTAAAAAAATAAATTGATTCTTTTCATAAAATATACGGTAA
The DNA here is from genome assembly GCA_035048815.1 of Abelmoschus esculentus. Lineage (NCBI taxonomy): Eukaryota > Viridiplantae > Streptophyta > Magnoliopsida > Malvales > Malvaceae > Abelmoschus > Abelmoschus esculentus. The sequence continues at coordinate 3,227,083 of JAUCBN010000064.1, read as the reverse complement.
ACTGCAACAAAAGTTATTTAATTATGGATAAAATTACATTTAGGTCACATAATTATTAAAAGTTATATTTGGATCACTCATTTATGGGTAAGATTACGTTTGGGTCATCCAATTATTAAAGGTTACATTTGTGTCACTCAATTATAAGTAATGCTACATTTGGGTCTCCCTTCATATCAGAAAAAGTAGATCAATTTGATTTTTTTTTCTAAATCACTTGTATACTCTTATTAACATTAGAGTACTTCATTTGAAACCATTAAGTAATCTAATACATGAATTGATAAATTTTTTTAAATATGAAGAGTGACCCAAATGTAACCTTAACTGTAATTGAGTAGTGATTTAAATGTAACCTTTAATAATTTGGTGACCCAAATGTAACCTTACCCATAAATGAGTGATCCAAATATTACTTTAAGTAATTAGGTAACCCAAATATAACTCTACTCATAATTAAGTAAACTCTACTACAATTTACCCTAAAATATATTTGTTACAGTGAAGGGGTCGATCATAAACTTAAAATATAAAAGAAAAACAAAATAGAATATAAAAATTACCAAAAAATGATATTTTTTTTTCGTTCGATGTGCTTTCCTTCTCCATGTGAAGGGTAATTAAGAATAGAAATATACGTTTTTTCTAAAAATTAAAATTAAAATTTAGAATTAAAAATTTAAATTATAAAATTTTAAATTTTAAAATATCTAATTTAAAATATGAAAAATTAAAACTTAGAATTTAATTTAGGTATAAAGATAATTTTCATCCTTAACGTTTATATTTTTTTATGATTTTAGACCTTATTCTTCTTTTAGAATAAATTTAACCCTTGACCTATGTCTTTTTGACAAATATCTCATTTTTTAACTACCATGATAACTGAACCGTTAAAAATTTAATAATGATAACATATCATATATATGTGATAATATATTTTAAATGACTTAACATCTATTTTATCAAATACATACACGTGGAATATAGTTTTATTCCAATCTAAAAATATAAAACAATTAAAATTCAAATGAAATATTAAAATTTAATTTTTTATTTATTAAAAAATAATTAAATCTAAAACAAAAGGCTATTAAATATTCTTAACCCTAACTATAGTAAAATCAAAATTTTATCTAAAAAAGTATGAACATAATCTGAAAAGAAATGATTTTGTAGAGTTTGTTACTGGTGAATCAAAGATAAAGAATTTTGATAGTAATTAATTGGATTTTTATTATTTTAGTTTAGAATTTAGGTATTTTAGTGTTTAATCTAAATCGGAGGTTTAAGGTTTATAAAGATATTTTAGTTTAGTTAGGGTCGAGAATATTTAGTAAATTTTTGTTTTGGATTTAATTAATTTTTAATATTTTATTTAAATTTTAATTTTTTTTATATTTTATATTGGAATAAAATTATATTCTATATATATGTATTAATAGGTTAGATTTTATGTCATTTAAAATATATTGTCACATATATATGACATATTATCATTTAATTTATTTATCATGGTAGTTAAAAAATAAGATATTTGTTAAAAAGATATAGGTCAAGAGCTAAATTTATTTTAAAAAAATAAAGGCTAAAATAATAAAAAAAATATAAACGTTAAAGGTAAAAATTATCTTTATGCTTTAATTTATTAATATTAAAATATAAATAATAAGAAATTAATGATTAAAAAAATATATATAAAATTTTTGTTCTATAATTAATGATTCTAATATTCGGTTGACTAACAATTGCGGAACTACATGAAATTAGTGGGGCGCATATCTCTAAAATTTAAGAAAATTGTCATCTGATTTTTTTTATTTCTTTTAAAAAAATTATATTAAATTAGTATTCTAAAACATAATATTAGTTTTAAAAATGTGAATTTAAACATTTTTTTAATATTAGTTTCTTTTATGAGAAAAAGCTTCAAAATTAATAAGACATTGACGAGATATAATTGATATATATACATATAAACTTAGTCATTATTTTGGGTTTTTATTTCAATATTATTTTTTAATTCTTGTTTACGAAAGTTCGATGTTCCCTGTAAAACTTTGAATTGATGAATTGATATTTTAAACACTTTTAGGTAATGGTGAGTAAAATTCGATTTAATTTTAAAAAATAATATAATTTAATTCGATTTGAGACGAAAATATTTGTTTTGTTTTATCTCGATTTAAAATTTTATAAACTCGACTAAAAAAAGATAAAGTTTGAGTTGTAAAATAAAAATTTGAATAACTCAAAATTCTTAATAATTAAAGGAGTTATTTTTAAGTTCGAGACGAGTCCCTCAAAATTTTATGATATATATACCGATATATAAAAATATGAAAAAAAATATTATCACATATGAAAAATATGAAATATATATCTTATATGATTAGAGAAAGACATTTAATTACAATTAAATTTTTATAAGAACTCAAAAAATCGACTCGACTAAAAAAATTTAAATAAAATTTGAATCGTAAAATATGACGTGTGAAATCTAATAACTTAAACTTTTTTTACTCGACTTAACTCAATTGAACACTCACTCCTACTTTTAAATTCATACTTTATCCTATAAATAAAGGTAAATACTTACTAAGGTTTTGTTTGATAATTAATAAATAGTTGATAACAGATTATATTAACTAATAACGGATTATATTAGTAAATTTAACTAGCAGAATGTATTAGTTGATTATATGAAATTGTTTGATAAAATTAATTAATAGCTTTTGATTATTTAAAATAACAAGATAATATATAAAAATATGATTATATTCGATATTTGTTAAATAGTTTATTAGTTATCAATATTTTTTATTTATTAATATTATTTAGGAAAGTGATACTCCAATGCCGTGTAAAGTGACTTCAATGGTGAACAACTCAGGTCAGTGGGATATACATAAGTTAGTTCATCTTATTTCAGAAAACATTATACATCAAATTGTAGCTATGCGTCCACCACATGCCTCTTTGGGAAAAGATATAGCAGTATGGAGATGGTCTGACAACCAGGTCTTTTATTAGCAAACTTGCTTACGAGAAACTTGCTCGGAGTGATGAGTGGGTGGAGAATGATGATTGGTCTGTTACTTGGAGAAAAATGTACCACAACGTATTCGAACTTTTCATTGGCTAGCAAGAAGTAATCATCTTCTTACAAATTCGGAGAGACTAAAGAGACATATGGCGAATTTGGGCACCTACTCCATTTATAATTTGGGGATGAATCGGTAGAACACGTTCTTAGGGATTGTCCTTATGTTGCTTCAATTTGACGTCGAGTGGTTAGGCAATCAAAATTGCAGGAGTTTCATGTGTTGTCGTGTGTTAGTTGGCTTATGGTAAACTTAAGAAATAGAGGTGATTTCGTTGTGGATACAAATACTTGGGATTTGTCGTTCCCTACAATATGTTGGCAACTTTGGAAGTGTAGATGTAGTCTTATTATGGATGATTATTATTTTGAATCGTCAAATTTATTGAACAGGTGTTTGAGAATGACACTTGATTTTAGTATGAGTATAAATAATAGATTTGATTATAATTTTGGAGCTAATCGAGGGGTTAGTGAAGGTAACCGACATTGGAGAAAACCAGGTAGGGGTTAGGTTAAAGCTAATGTAGATGGGGCATGTAATCTTGCAACAAATGATGCGGCGGCTGGTGGTGTTATTCGAGATGAGCATGGTAATTGGATCTTTGGTTATGTAAGAAGCCTAGGGGTTTGTTCTAGCCTTATGGCTGAGATATGGACGATTCACAATATTCTTTTCCATATTTGGCATCTTGAATTTCGTTGTGTTGAACTAAAAACTGATAACACAGAGATTGAACAAATTATCGGTGGTATTTCAATAGCCTTACCTTGAAACTCAATTGTGGAAGACATTCGTGATATGTTACAAAGAAATTGGAATGTGATTGTGCGTCGTATTCCAAGGGAAGCGAATAAGGTCGCAGATGCTTTGGCTAGTATTTTTAGAGATCATCCCCTGAGGTTGTTTTATTTGACAGCGCTCCAATTTTTATCGCTCATTTGATTTTTGTTGATCAACATAAGAATGATAGTCTTGGGGTTGATATCTAATTTGGTTGCTTTTTTTTTTTTGTTTTTTTTAGATTTTATCAGGTGTAATCTTTTCCCTCATTTAGGTATAGGAGGGTTTTTAATGAGACACTTGGTTGAATCCTCCTCTTTAATTATAAAAAATATTTTTAATATAACATTACTTAACATATTTGAAGGATATATATAAAAATTTATTATTTATATAATTATTTTTAATTAGTTTAATTAATTATTAAATTTAAATGCAAATATAAATGTACAAGAATAAAAAAATAAAAATTAATTATTAGAGGTATCTTTAAAGTGGGACACTAATAGAACACGATTAAAGAATAGATGATTTACACCTTCTTACGTTACAATCTTTTAGAATATTTTTTTATACATATCTATAAAATTTTTCACACCTATATATTTACGCTTTTAAAACTAAAATCTAAATTTTTAGTTCTAAAACTTTAAATTCTAAATTTTAAACCCGGTAAACAAAGCTTTAAACCTTATCAATTAAATCGATCAAACCCTAAACTAAATATCTGACTCCTAAAATAAAAAATAAATATGTAGTCAAAAAATAACACGGCATGCATGTTGAATAATTTTTATTTTTTAATATAGTAATTGGAGTAAATAAGAATAGACCCAGAATTTTATATAAAAGTATAAACTATAAAAAAAAATATATATTAAAAATACAGAGATACAAAATTATAAGAATTTAGGAGATATATAATTAGATTATCAATAAAAATATTAAAAAATCATATAAAATATAAAAAAAATAGAGAATACGATTATCTCAACATCCAATAAATTCGTCTAATCCCCAATCAACATGGACTTCAAGACCAAACCATTTCTGCTTTGGTCCCTTACCATATGTACAAAATTATTAGGTTTTGTCAACCTTGCTCGTGATGGTGTGATGCAACCTTTCAACTTTAATCCTTAAACAATCTCTTACACCTCAAATAATTGGTTTTATGGACCCACTTGTTATCTGAAATATGCACAAGTCTAGCCTGATTAAAGTTGGCCATAAGTTGGGAAAGTGGTCCCATTGAAAAAGTTTGGTTTACAGATATGCTGAAACATATACAAAAAAACATGTGTCAGATTTATTTCTTTATTTCTCTTTATGAGACCAATCCCCATTCAATTCATCTCATTCTTTTACAGCACATAACAATTTAAAAAACATGTTCTTTCATACACACTTTTTATCTTTTCACATGATATATGTATACAATATATCATGTTCGAAGAACGAATCTTATGTCTTTTTATTGTGTCTCCTCTTATATTTATTATTGAAATTTTTTAAAAAATTAAATTTTAAACCTTAACCTTTATTTTTTATATCATAAACCCTAAACTCTAACTTAATTTTCTAAACCCTAATTACAACCCCTAACTTTAAACCTTAAATATTGTAATTTAAAACGAAGGCATAAAAAAAGACATAGAAAAAAATAAACAATTTTCATTCTCTAAAAATAATGAAAAATATGAAACGTCTAAATTATTGTATTATATGATTATTATATTTTATACATTACGTAATCACACCATGACACCGAATTATCTAGGCTGATTCCGCCATCCTACTTTTCTTTAATCACTCGTTTTATTTCTGTCACGTACTTCATATTTTGAGATAAGAACTTCAACTATATAAAAGCCTAGCCAAGGAAAGAAAGGAATCTTTTAAAGATATTTGTCTTTTTAGTTGTTTTCTTAATTTTTTAGAGTTTTGTCTTGATTAATTCGGATCACGATGCACACTTGATTTTAATGGGTAAGTTTTGTACCGGGGATTTTCTGCACATATAAGGTTTCGAACTCGAGACCTTATTAAATAATATTAAATTGTTTATTACGTAGACAACCTCATTGGTAAAGATATCTCAGTCTTTATATCAACTTTCTCAAAATAGATAAAGCTAGCATATACATAATTGAGAGGAAATGCATGTAGTGGTTTGCCAAGGAAGGACATGCTGAATAGCAATGGTAAGCTTTTCTGACCATGTTAGCATCTTCATTGCTATACTTTCTGCATGCCTAAATAATTCTAATGCTGCCAATGGACAATAAAGCTTTCAATAAGAAATGGAATCTCATATATATATATATATGAATTTGTACTTGGATAAAATATCAAACTCAATCACAGGAGAAGACTAGATAAGATTCTACATATATAAATGACAGAATAATCAAATAATATTAATGACTCAAAGAAAATGAATGTTTAAAATGAAGTTGGTTCTAATAATTGAATTGCAGAAACCAAGAGGAAGAAGGTCATACCAACATCTCCATTTAACTTGATTTTCCTTACAAAAGGACATTGGAATATCATGTTGAAGAGCATACACAACTGTCACAAATCATCACCATTCGACTAGTTTCGAAATGCGTTACGAGTATAATTCGATATTATTCTCTTTAGACACTACACATCTCTTAAGGATTTGTCATCATAAAAGTAAGTCCTAAAGCATATTTCCATAAACATTCATGCATTTATCTTCATTTTTTCCTGCAATGACTTTGGAATGTCATGTTCACTTGCATACACAGACACACAATTGATTAATTTATCAGCCCCATTTCTTTAATCATCCTTCAAAACAAAGTTTGAGACTAAAAATAAATACTAATACATTAAAATATACTGTATCTTCTATATAAATATTATATCAGATCAGCTTTCTGTCTGCTAATCCAGCTCTTTTTCCCTCTCGTCTCCCTCTTTCACAGCCTGTCAAGCTTTGAATTATTAACACCATGATTATATTTTTTTATAGTTAGAGCTCTCCTTGTAATTGATCCTCTAAGATAACTCCGAAAACCCTTTTTTCTTTTTTGGTACCAAGAAAAGAGATCATGCTTGCAGGGTGAGGGATATGTTGAAAGAGAATCACAATCTGGCAACTTTCTTCTTGCAGGTATTATTACTTTCATGGAGGCTTATTTGTTCTTTGCTGCTGATTTATCTCAGATCCTTCAAAGTTGAAATATTTTTTGTTTCATCATAATTTGCAGTAGAAAAACTATATATCAGATCTTTGTGCTTGGTTTCATAACATGTTAACGTCAGTTGTAGTGAGATTTCATCATGTGTCATAATCACTTTAAGAGCTCCCCCATGCAAGTTTCTGAACAATTTTCATGGTCTTTTACCATGGCTGTAGCTAGGTAGGTAGGTAGCTGCAACTTTTTTCATGTGCTGAGCTTAAGGTTCCTAAATATGGCCTGCATTTTGGTACCTAAAAGGGAACACTTAAAGAGTTTGGGTCCATAATATGTACTCTTTGTAGATAATAGACATTTTATGAAAAGAATCAAATCAATTTTTCTGTTTTTTCCTGAATTTTATTAATATATACACGTCCAAACTTTTTATACTAGGTAACAATATACTACACTAAATACAATATTTTGGTCCCATAAATCAACCTAAAGATGTAGCCTGTAAATCTGTAACAAGCAACAATATGTCTACAATTTATACTCCCCTCAAGCCGGTGAGTATACATTTTAGATTCCTCGCTTGAATGTTATCTTATCCAAGCTATCACTTGACAGTGCCTTGGTAAGAGCATCAGCTGGATGGTCTTTGGTAGGTATAAAGTAGAGTTTTGCTTCTCCATAATTGAATTTCTCTGAAATGAACCGTCTATCATTCTCTACATACTTGATCCTGTCATGTTGGACTGAGTTCTTGTGAATGTTGATAGCCGAAAAACTAGCAATATTCACTCATGGATCTTCTGTCTAGTAATTATGTTGTCCAACTGAAATCAGTGAAGATCTTGAGTGTTTTGTCTTCACTCTTCCTAAAAATTAAGCCATGTCCAAGAATTTTCTTTAAATGTCTTAGGATTTCATGAACTGCAGCAAGATGTCTTCAAACTGTAACAAACCACAATATGTCTACAATTTACTCTTTTAGGGTTGTGCATACAAGGCAAGGAATCTGAAGAAACTAGTCTCCCTCCCTTTGTAGATTCAAAGGATTTCTTGATTTCTTCTATTTGGCAAAGGTCGGAGATGACTCGTGTGCTTTAAATCAGTTCTCTTACATTAATCTTTGGTGTCAGGGACGGATACAAGATTTTTTTGTCGGGAGAGGAAATTATTAGGCAATTATATTAGAAATTCATATTCAGGGTATAAAATTTAAAATTTTAGAAGGTGAGAATTTAAATCACTAACAAAAAATATATAGAAAGTATATATATATATATATATATATATGTAAACTATATGAAGTTCAAAATTTTCAAGGGATGCAATTATCCCGGACCCCTAGGTCCATTCCTAGTGCTCAGATGTCACTTTGGGCGCTTCATGAATCACCCACCTACCCCTTTTAGGCTTTTACAAGACCATATAAAGAACCAGACAACTAGAAAAAGTTAATGTGACCAGTGGAACTGGGAAATTTATTGTTTTCTTGTAATAAGTTTAATGGTTAAACCATTTCAGGCATGCAAGGGAACCGGACTTGACAATTTCAGGCTCAACATGGACTCGATTCGAAACACAATGCTGATGCATGAAGATGTCTTCAAACACCAGGTAAGAATATGATGAAATGAAAACATTTTAACCCTTTGTTTTCTCTATTTTCTTCCATGAATCTCAGGTAATTCGAACTGCAGGTACGAGAACTTCACCGGCTGTACAGTGTTCAAAAGATACTAATGGATGAGCTGAAGAAGGAAATCAAGAAGAACATGTTTTGGACTAGTACTAGCTCTGATATGAACCAATCCCTATTCATTAACCAGCACCAGATACCAGCAAAAACCACTAGTGGATTGAATTTGCATGCTCAAGGTGATACAACAGCTCAAACCATTGAAGCAACCACTGTTGTTGTTGTTGCAGAAGACGAGGCAGGGCCTAGCTGCAGAACTAACCAGATGTTGAGCATTGAGGGCTCTGATGAAGATAATGAAGTTGAATTGACACTAAGTATTGGAATTGGAGGCAGCAGTTCAACCAAGAAGAAGCTAAAGAACTACAGTACTAGTTCTCAGTCAATTCATAATAAGGAGATTACTAGGGACCTTGATTCATCAGCTTCATGCAGCGGACCCGGAACTCCGGTGAGCAGTTCTAGTGCAACATTTGATCAGGAAAATAAGTTACCACCACATTGGATTTTCCAAAGTTTTAGCATAAACAGGACTTGAAACCACTGAACAATGTTACACTCACAGTAGTTTGCATCTGTGCATCCTTTCAACTCCTTTTTGGATTTTTGATCAAATTTACTTGGATCATCACTTTAGATTACTATTTTGTTTTTGTTTTTCTTGACCTAATAAAACACAATTTGGGTGTACAATGTTTGTAAATAGGTCAGTGGCCTATATGATTTCATGGAATTTGTCATTAGTTGTAAATAGGTCAGTGACCTAACAGTGAAGAAATAAAAAAAATGTGAGAATTGACATACCCTTGTATCAGTTCCAGAAGTTGAGTCTGCAATTCCTCATCCCTTAGAGTTTCGATTCTCTTGGAAATAGCTTCTACCGAATGTAGCGAAACCTTTAACTGGGTATGCAGATCTCTAATTGCTGCCCTTGTTTTATCCTCTGTAAATGGGTCATCTCCCTTCACATCTTGGTTCCTAAGCTGCCTGCATTTCTTCTCATAAGAAATTCAAACCTTCTCCCCGGACTACTCAGAAAGGTAAGCAATCAGTTTAAGTATATGATTTTAATAACTAAGGCTAAGACTTTTGATTTTAAGCATACCTTTACTTCCTCGTAAAGTTTTTTTTCTCCCAGCCATACAATCTATTCAGTGTTGATTGGTGGCTACCATGAAACATGCAGGATTCCTCCGAGAAGTCACTGTTGCTATAGAAACCTGCCTCTCTTAAACTCGAAGAATTGAATAAGAATCTTGATGAGGATGAGCGCGATGAAGCTGAGCGCAACAAAGCCACTGGATTCAACATTTTCATTGCTGTGAAGAACAACTACTTCAAGTGAATATGCTGAGTCAAAAAAAGTACTAAAGCGATGTATAGACCTTTCATGACGAATCCTCTATCATTGCCATCTTCGGTACACATCATAAATAATTCGAGTAAAATCATAATGGCATCCTTATCTAACTAAATCCTTGGAACAATGTTCAGATTTAAGAACTCAAATGTAGAATGCCGAGTTTTCAGGTTAGCTTGTTCTGCTCGTAAAATGCTACTACCATTTTACGCAAGTGAAAAAAGAACAGAATGATGTAAATTTCGACTTGTAAGTAGGAGTGAGAAAAACTCGATTCGACTCGAAAAAATTGATTTTTTTTTTAATTTCGAGTTATTTGAATCAAATCGAATAACTTTAAAAATTTCGAATTCGAGTCGAGTTCGAATTTTAAAATTTTGAAAAACCGAAAAAATGAAAAACGAAAATATATTGTTTAATAAACGGTGCGTTTTATCCTTAAAAGAATTTTCCAATTACAAATCATGATTCGTTTCTTCTCCAAATTGCAGTCTCTCCGCTCTGCAATTTCGTTTCCCCCTTCCCCCCAAATCCCTAATTTTCAATAAATCAAATCTAAAACATCAAATAATCTTTTCGTTTCTTAGTTCTCGTGCATCAAAAGTCAAGTTCTAAACTTGAATCTCAGAGGACAAACTATTCGTTAAAGAATCTTCGAAGTTCAACAGTTTAAGCCTCAAGGTATGATTTTTAAGTTAGAGATTTGGCTTTCTTGAGATGTCATTGGTTCTATTTAACTCTTAATTTTTTTACAAATTTAAACTTTAAATTTGATGCTAATACCTAGAGCAACAACATAATATGCTTATTTTTATTTGAATTAAACTGATTTTTAAGTTAGAGACTTTTATTCCTTGAAATTATTTATACTTCTAAATTGTTTCAAGTCTACAAAAACTTTCTATTTTGAACTTTCAAGGGTGCCCGGTTACTGCTTCATGCCTGGATTCTCTTTCTGGTACTATTCTAGGCATACATATTGCAATCACTTTGCTCTTAAATTGGTTGCATCAGGAGCTGTAAACTACAATTTTGTTTTTGTGTTAAAAGTTGATATTTTATTTAAATCACCTTTGTCCTTCACTTTTCTATTTTAGTACTTTTCTGTTGATGAGTGATGACAGATACTTATGCATTTTCGTTTTAGAAATTAGTCTTTGTAATATCCTGATGGTCTTTCTTATATGGTTTCTCATTTATTTCAACATTTATCATCTTATTCTGAAGACATTCAAAATGTTTTATTGATCATGTAAACTCTACTTACTAGTTCTTTTGATTATTTTGGCTTTTACATTAAACATGATAATGTTTTGACCAAACATTAAACATGATATTGAGTTGGCCTTTTTTTTTACACAACTCTTGCATCTCTTTATTTTATAGATGAGTGAATCAAAAGGACAAGGAACTCAAAGCTCGCAAAGTTCTTCTCCCTCTAAAGTCAATGATCCAACATCAATGGATAAAAAAAATATCCGAAAGAAACAACAACAAAGAACAGCTTGTTGGAGTCATTTCAGTAAATATATAACTGAAGATGGGGAGAATAGGGCAAGATGCATTCATTGGGACATTGTAACATCCCGAATTTGGGTCTAGAAGTTTTAGGCTTAGTTATGGAGGTTCGATTCTGGTCGAATCGGATTTCTTTGGTTCATTAATTCCGGATAATTAAAATATTAATATTTTAATCGGGTGAATAGTAAATTTCTAGAAAATTTTTAAAAATGTTTAAATAATTTTCTAAGGTTAATTGAGTCTTAATTTTGCTTGATTAAGCTTAATTTCTATTTTAGTGATTAAAATATAAAATTTGAAAAAAAAATTTGGTTCATTAATTCCGGATAATTAAAATATTAATATTTTAATCAGGTGAATAGTAAATTTCTAGAAAATTTTTAAAAATGTTTAAATAATTTTCTAAGGTTAATTGAGTCTTATTTTGGTTTGATTAAGCTTAATTTCTATTTTAGTGACTAAAATATAAAATTTGAAAAATTATTGGCAAAATTGTAATTTTTCGAAAATTGGGTTTTTGTGACTAAATTGAAAATTTAGCCAAAGCTTAGAATCCTTAGAGGTCCATTAACCCAAAATTTTTTAATTAGAGATCTTTCACCAAAATTGGTTTTTAATTGACGGTTAATCACATTTTCCTTTTTCACTTGATTTTCTCACCATTTTCTCTCCATGGTTTCTCAAATCCTTTGCTGAATTATTCTCCACTTTTATAAAGATTCATATCATTTTAATCAACATTTCATCCTCATCAAAACCTATCAATTTGTTTTACAAAATCAAAAGCCAATTTCAAGAAAAATCAAGAGAAGAATTCACGTCAATTTTGGTGGAAGCATCTCAAAGGTAATTTCTTGTTTCCTTTTCAATTCTATGGTTCTTTAATTGATATTCCCAAGCATTTGGCTTACTAATCATTAATCTTAACTTGGTTTTGTGTTTTAATTCAAGATTTTGGAGTTTTTATAGAAATTTCAAGAAAATACCTTAGATCTTGATTAAGGATGTAATTAGGATGACTTTTTATGAAATTATACTTATTTGGATGGTTAAATGAGTCTTGTAATGATCTTATAAAGTTTTAATCCATGAATAAGTGAATCGGTGTTGTTAGAAGTGGTTTTTGGATGGTTTTATGGGTTATTTTTGATGCTATGTTTTTGTTGGAGGTATAAGAGAGGTTTGAAGGTGTTTTTAGTTCATATTTGATGAGGTTTAGGAGTTAGTTTCGTTAGTTTAAAGGCTGGAGTAGTTTTTGGACGTTTCGGCTTAGTTTTCGGCTTTTTTGGCTTGGTTTTTGGTAGAGTTAGTGAAGGTTTAATGTTGCTTCTGTGTTGAGCATATTTTAATATTTATATGCTCTATATTGTTGATGTAGAGGAAGTGCAAGAAGGCTCTTAAGTGGCTGGTATGTTGGCGTTACCGTTGGAGCATCGACGAAGGCTAGTTTTGCTTGTCAGTGAGTGAATTTGGGTTTAAAGTGATTCGCAAACGTTTGGTTATGTTTTGGGAATTATGGAATAGTGTAAAAGCTTTCCATAGTTCAAGAGTAAGTGATTTCTATGGTTTTGAAAGCATTTCCTAAGTTTTGACTATATTGCATTAGCCTTGTGAAAGATGTTTTCATATAAATATTGGGAATGCATAATTGGATTTTTGAAATGATACATGCATGTGTTAGTTAATGTAAATGCATGATTTAGAATGGTATTTGTCGCGTGTCAAAAGTGCGCGTTTAGTGCAAGTGGACACATCGAAAGTAATAAGTGATAAGTCATTATCGGATTATCGTCTCCAGAGGGACTGATAGACTTAATATGCCTTCTTCACCTTCTTGTTATGTAGAAAAGTAATAACACAAGTGAATTGAGTTGGTTTATCTAAACTAAGATCACTAAACAAAACTAAAGAGATTTAATAATAGAGAAAGATGGGTCAGGATCCAGTTGCGTTGTATTGTGGATTTGATTGACTTGTCTCTGCTCAATGCAATCGTATATCACTGCCTCGGCAGCACTATAGTTTATTGCCTTGGCAGCAACGATACTTGTCCGCCGCGGCAATCCCTTGCTCGTGGTTGGACTTTACCAAAGTTCGGCAAAGTGTCCTTGAATGACTCCTCTTATCCCTAAGTCAGAGTGTTGTTGATGACTAGTCCTTGATGATACCTCCCGGCGTGAACCAATTATACTCACCAACCAATTTCACACTTCTTTTAGCCGCTGAAACTCTTAACCTATCCCTAGGCCGAGTTAGTATTTCGCGATTGAAACACCGTACTTACCCCTTTCGTGAATATAACTCTCCCGAGCTTAGATAAATGGATTACTCACAAACTTCCCTCCCGGGCTTGAATGCAAGAACAAGGAATAACAAAGGATAAGCAAACCTTGATAATTTTATTGCATTGAAAACAAAGACAAAGTACAATCTCTTCTCACATATACTCAGCAACCTTCACCTAATCCCTAAGAAGGTTTAGAACATAATAGGGAGAAAGAAGACAAATATAGAATTCGGCTCTCTCTTTCCCTTGGTATTCCGCCTCTAGTACATTGGGTGGCTAGGTCTTTATATAGGCTAGACCTAAGGCAATCCTTTCCTAAGTAGAATACAACTTGGAGTAGGGAACAAGTCAAGTACATAATTAAAATATTTCCAAGTTTGATTCGGCTAAGGGGGCTTTCCCGCGTGGTCTTTTCTTGGGCTTTTCCTCATGCTAGCCAGCTCCGATTCATGGGATTTGAGTCCAGACACGTCCCTTGGATTTTTATCTTTCCATCGCCTACAGTCTTGCTTCCTGTCTTTCTGCTGCTGCCTCGGCATCAGGTCCTGCCTCGGCCTTGTTGCTGCCGGGCACTGGGTTCCCTGCACAGAGGTAAAAACGCAGTAAAACGTGCCTTTTCTGTAAATATTATCTTTATGAGCTTAACTTCTAAATATATCACATTGAGTTCATGCATTGGTCCAAGTGGGTGTGTATTCGGTAATTAATGCCCATAAAAGGAGTAAAATGTGATAGTGAGTTGAGCACTTATCATTATTCATGGCTTTTGAAAGCATGTGAATGATTTGGAACAAAATGTGGTTAATTGCCTTACCTTTGATTAAGCCGTAGAGCATGATTTTGGTTCACTTGATGAATATATTTTGAATGCATTGTGAAACAAAAAGTTAACATGCATGATCGGAATGATATTGGCTTAGTGACACTAACTATAGTTACGAATACAAATGACATATCATTAGGATAAAGTGCACTATAAAGATTATGAATATATTGATGTTGCCTACATGTAAACAAGGGTGACTATGTGTCCAACCGTGCGTGTAGTGCTTGCCTATATGTAAACAAGGGTGACTTTGTGTCCGACCGTGCATATAGTTGACCCATACGTAAAAAAGGGTGACTTTGTTTCCGACCGTACGTAGTGGGGGTAACATATATACAAGGGTGACTGTCGCGTGTCAAAAGTGCGCGTTTAGTGCAAGTGGACACATCGCAAGTAATAAGTGATAAGTATTTATGGAGTTATCGTCTCCTCAGGGACCGGTATACTTAATATGCTTTTTTTATCTTCTTGCTCTGTAGAAAAATAAAAAACACAAGTGAATGGGTGTGATTTATTAAACTAAGGTAATTGAATAAAAATAAAAGAGTCGAAATATTAGAGAGAGAGATGGGCCAGGATCCAATTGTATTGTACTGTGGACTTGATTGACTTGTCTTTATCCAATGCAATCATATATCTCTGCCTCGGCAGCACTGTAGTTTACTGCCTGGGCAGCGATAACGTTGTCTGCCACGGCAATCCGTTGCTCGTGGGCAGACCTTACCAAAGTTCGGCAAAGTGTCCTTGAATGACTCCGCTTATCCTTAAGTCAGAGTGTTGTTGATGACTTGTCCTTGATGATACCTCCCGGCGTGAACTAATTATACTCACCAACCAATCTCACACTTCTTTTAGCCGCTGAAACTCTTAACCTATCCCTAGGCCGAGTTAGTATTTCGCGATTGAAACACTGTACTTACCCCTTTCGTGAATCTAACTCTCCCGAGCTTAGATAAATGGATTACTCACAAACTTTCCTCCCGGGCTTGAATGCAAGAACAAGGAATAACAAAGGATAAGCAAACCTTGATAATCTTTATTGCATTGAATAAAAGACAAATTACAATCTCCTCTCACAAATACTCCACAACCTTCACCTAAACCCTATGAAGGTTTTAGAACATGATGGAGAGGAAAGAAACAAGAGTAGAAGTCGGCTCTCCCTAGGTATTTCCGATGTTTGATACATTGGGTGGCTAGGTCTTTATATAGGCTAGACCTAGGGCAAACCTTTCCTAAGTAGAATACAACTTGGAGTAGGGAACAAGTCTAGTACATAATAATAATATATTTCCAAGTTTGAATTCGGCTAAGGGGGCTTTCCCGCATGGTCTTCCTTTGGGCTTTTCCTTGTACTAGCCAGCTCCGAATCATGGGCTTCAAGTCCAGACACGTTCCTTGGATTTTTGTCTTTCCATCACCTATCACTTTGCTTCTTGTCTTCCTGCTGCTGCCTCGGCATCAGGTCTTGCCTCGGCCTTGTCTCTGCAGCGGTACTGGTTCTCCTGCACAGATATGAAAACGCAGTAAAATGTGCATTTTTCTATAAATATTATCTATTTAAGTATAACTTCTAAATATATCACATTAAGCACATGCATTGGTTCAAGTGGGTGAATATTTGGTGATAAATGCCGATAAAAGGAGTATAAAGTGATGGTGTGTTGAGCACTTATCACACCCCCAAACTCGAACTATTGCTTGTCCTCAAGCAATGCAAACCATCAATTTGCCGAACTCTATTCTCTCTCGGTCTTACATGTCCATCTATTCTCCCCACCATAGCTAGGCCTATCTTTTAAGCCTTAACCATTCGGCTACCTAAGAATTTACCTAGAAACAAACTATAGGATTTGTGAGTGTGTGCGTTTTTGTGGACAAGTTGATTAAAGGCTTTCTTAGATAAACTCTATGTTCAAGACAAATAGACATTGGTTAAGTCTTCTCTTCTTTTCCAAACCCCAAATCTTGAGCCGGTTTCGAGCACCTCAAAGACTTGTGTTTTTCTTTTCACTAAAAACCTTTTTGTCTTTTCTTTTTGATATTCCTTAATACATACTAGAGCCAATTTCGGGCACCTCTAGTATGAAGAAGAGATTTTCTAGAGCCGGTGGTAGGCACCTCTAGTTACTTTTCCAAAAATCTAAGTCTTTATCACCTAAGTTCATTAAAAGAATTCATATAATCCACAGGTCCCAAAAGTGTTTAAAATTCTTCCTATAGTAAGCTTCTAAATTTTTATCCTTAAGCATCCTAAGGTTAAGCCCTCTTAACAGAACCTAAACATGGTAAGGAGAAAGATTTCTATAGCCTTAAAGAATAAACTAAGGCAATACTGATGATGGGCAGTGCAAGAGTGTAGGCAGTTAATTCAAGTAAGGCGGGGAGCATAAAAATAAAAAAAATCACTGGAATACTCCCTTTTTGGCAAGGCCGCGACAGTAGATTGCTGCCTTGGCAGTGAATCTGCACCCCCAAACTCAAACCAAGCATTGTCCTCAATGCTTTTATATTTGGAAGGAATAAACGGCAAAACAGAATATGAATTATATGCAGCAATGAAAGATAGTAAAAGCAATTGAATATAGAAATAAAGGACAAAGAATTTTAGAGCGACTCCGAAGAGCTGCTCGTAACAATTTTTCTTCGTTGCCTAGATGCCATGTGCTTTGTCCTTGGGGAGGGCGATGGTTGCGCCTTTGCTTGCCTCGGCGTCTGGACTCGAGTGGGTGGTGTCCTATGCATCGGGGCTTTTACTTCTTCTCTTTCTTCAACATCCGCCATCTCTTCGGTTATCATCACGTCCGTTCCTCCTCCTATCGCAGTTGCTCCTCCGGTGTGGTGTGTGCTTGGGCCGGCGGCAATGGAGCCTTAGTGTACATAAGCATCTATCTCGGCGGATAGACTGCCCATGATAATTGGCGATCTTGGTGGAGTACTGAAAATGACTCTCTGCTTGGATGGCCTTCGGCTGACAGATGAGGCCGCGGCAGAATCTGCTGGCCTAGATGGTCCAGCAGCCTGGTATTGGTGCTGAGGGTCCAGATGGAAGAACGTTCGCGGTCCTCTTGGGGCTGGTGTAGTCTCGGTGTAGGGTGCGGCAGTAACGAACATATTGCTTGGGAACTCCGGGAATTGGACGCCTTGGTCCGGAAATGCGTGCATCATCATTTGGGCGAGCGTTCCATTGAAGTCCCGTTGGTACTCCATGTACCGTTGTTGTCGAAGATCCATCGCGGCCATGCGCTGCAAGATTTCTTGATACGGGTCTGCTGCGGCAAAGGTGTGGGCAGTACCAGGCATATCTGCCGTGTACTGGGCCCCGGCAGCAGTATCGGCAGCGAACTGCTGCGGTGTTGCCTGGACAGGTTCTGCTTGTGTGATCTGCATGACTTTGTGGCAGAATTCCCTGGTCCATCCTCTTCTTGGGGGTGTGTATTCATCGGTTTCTTCAATGGGTACACCTGCAGAAACACATAAACCCGTAATCAAGCAAAGGAAATAAAATGATCCTCGATCTTTCTTACCGCACTCGTGAATCTCCCGTAGGATAATTTCTCCAACGTTGATGGTCCTTTTGTTGATGATGGATTGGATAAGCACCAATCTCTTGCGATCCACCGTGCTATTATGTGATGTTGGGATGAGGCGTCGTTTGACGAAGGTGTTCCACATCTTGGCCTCCGGCTTCAAACTTTGTCTTGTTACGGAACCCCGATGGGTACCGGTTTCTCATGGAGTGTTCGCGTAACAAAGATCGTCTTTGATAAGTTCATAGTCCTCGGCAGTGATATCTTCCAAGAAGTCAGCATGGAGATCACTGTCCAGTGTAAGGCCGTAGAAGCTGTTGATCGTCTCGGCATCAAGTTGTACAGGCCTGCCGCGGCAATGAACAAAGAGGGAGTCTTTGCTGCGCCCATGAACGTAGAACTCCCGCACGATTGTGGCATTTGCCTGGGCAGGTTGCAAAAAAAATATTTCCCATTTTTGGTACTTTATTCTGTCGAACAAGTAGTGTTCAATGCCGTAATTCTCTTCATCCGCGTGCTAGAACCCTTGTTCTTCCCATAGTTGCCTTGCGATGAAAGATCGATTGAATCGTTCTTCAACGTTGGCTGGGGCGAATCTTTTGTAAGTTGCCATCAAGAAAGAGAAAATTGAGTTCTTGGAGGTTTTCTTGAAGAGAAACTGGAGAATTAGAAGGGATTAGTAGGCAGAGAGTAATTGAGAGAGTGATTGTTAAGAATACTAAAGAAAGCAAGAAAGTAAGAGTGAATAGTTCAAGAGGAAGGAGTGTCTTATATAGGCCTCGGCCTTGTGACCGTTGAGATCACTAGCCGTTGTAACCGTTTCCTTCTACTGCCGTTTCCTTTTCTGCCGCGGTAGGAATCTCGGCAGACTAGCCGTTACACTTTTCTGCCCGTTGGAACTGCTGCGGCTCTGAAACTGTTGTATTGCCTCTACAAAGTTCCTGCTGTGAACTATTTTTCCCTTATCTTTGCTTTTTATTTCTAAATAAAAATTTAAACACAAAAAAGAAAAATACTGAAAACGAAAATAATTATAAAAATAAACTACTAACCCTAATATAATAAAGAAAAGAAAAAGGCAGAGGTTAGGTTACTGGTTGAGAGCATGCGAATGCATCTCCCAAAATTATTTTCTCCCTTAGGCCCAATTTGTGTATCGGTTGTGGGCCGCTCCTTAGTGTTGTCTGTCCATCCATCTTGGGCTTGATTTTCTTGCCGAATATCCTGCCGAGCAGACTGCCCAGGCAGGATATCTTATTATCTACTGTGCGGATGGCCTTGCATTCCTCTGGATCGTCATACCTCTTTAAGTTGTGGAATGCGTTGAGTTTGACTTGTTGGTCATTGACCCGCATAGTCAACTCTCCTTTTTCCACGTCAATCAATGTACGTCCAGTTGCTAGGAAGGGTCTCCCAAGGATAATCGGTGCGTTGTTATCTGCTTCACAATCAAGGACAAGGAAGTCGGCAGGAAAAATAAACTTGCCAACTCTTACCAGTATGTCCTTGATTTTTCCTTCAGGTTGCACATAGGATCTATCCGCGAGTTGAAGCATCACTGTTGTAGACTTCGGTCTTCCAATTCCAAGCTTTTGGAAGACTGATTTAGGCATGAGGTTTATACTTGCTCCAAGGTCGCACAGGGCCTTTCCTTCATAACTCTTTCCTATCGTACAAGGCATAGTGAAGCAACCAGGATCTTTTAACTTTGGTGGCATGCGGTTATGCAACATTGCCAGGCATCCCTCGGTGGCAGCCACTGTCTCAAACTCACCTATTCGTTTTCTCTTTGATACCATATCTTTTAAGAACTTGGCATAGTTGGGCATTTGTTCAATGGCCTCAACGAATGGTATGTTGATGTGGACTTGCTTCAAGATATCGAGGAACTTCTTGAACTGTTGGTCCTGTTTTTGTTTCTTCAACCTTTGCGGGAAAGGTGGTGGTGGTCTCATCTCGTCCAGGGTTTCTTTAGTTTGGAATCGTATACCTGGCACCATTGGAATTTTTGCTGCCTCGGCAGACTGCTCAGGCGCTGCAGTGCTTGCTGCCGGGGCAGTGTTGTCAGTCTCGGTTTGCTCAGCCTCTTCTCTTGATTGATCCGCCGGTTGGGTTCGGCTCTCTGAGATCTTCTCTTTCAACTATAGACCACTCCTGGTAGTGATTGTCTTGCACTGTTCATGGCTTAGTACCTTAGCAACCTCAGTATTGCTAGGTAGGCCTCCTTGTGGTCTAGTGTTTATACATTGAGCAAACTGCCCAACCTGAGTTTCCAGAGTTTTTATGGCCGCTTCTTGATTTTGTAGCCTCATCTCAGTCTTATTCATGAAGGCGTCGGTCCTCTTGATGAAATTACTATTTTTCGCCATGTATGACTCGGTTTTCATCATGAAGGCCTTTAGCGTGTTTTCCAATGAATTGACCGGTTGTTGTTGCATCTGCTGCTGCAACACCGGTTGTTGGACTTGCTGCTGCGGCATTGGCTGCTGAAATCCTGGTGGTTGGGTGATTGGGTTTAAGGCATTATTTGGGTTGCTCCATGATAAGTTTGGATGCCTCTTCCATGAGGGGTTGTACGTGTTGGACATCACATTGTTACGGTTGTAGTTTCCAACATACATACCGTTTTCTTGATTCATGCAATCAACAGAATTGTGGTTACTTCCACATAAATCACAACATAAATCAAATATCTTGACCTCACGGGTATTGTTTTGTAATTGTAGGTTTTGCACCATCTTGGTAAGAGAGGCCAATTGTGCAGCCACTGAACTTGATTAATCTAATTCGTTTA
Organism: Abelmoschus esculentus; assembly: GCA_035048815.1. Taxonomy (NCBI): domain Eukaryota; kingdom Viridiplantae; phylum Streptophyta; class Magnoliopsida; order Malvales; family Malvaceae; genus Abelmoschus; species Abelmoschus esculentus. The sequence goes on along the minus strand of JAUCBN010000064.1, from coordinate 3,206,015 downwards.
CCTTGGCTTGGCGTCTTACTCCTCCTCGCCTAGATGTGGGAAACTGGAAATCATTCCTTGCGAGTTTATTCAAAATTTCAATAGCTTCCTCAGGTGCCTTGTCCAAGAGTGTGCTGTTTGCCGAGGCATCTAACATCATTCTTGTCGGGGCATTTGTGGCGTTGTAAAACATTGTCACTTGTGTCCATAAGGGAAATCCATGCAGCGGACACTTGTGCAATAGCTCTCTATAGCGTTCCCATGCCTCGTACATTGGTTCGTCTTCAGCCTGTCGGAAAGAAGTAATTTCATTACGAATTCTATCATATAGATTAGTAGGATTAAAGCGAGTAATGAAATCACGACAAAGTTCACTCCAGGATCCAATAGATCCCGCTGGAATGCTATTTAACCAAGCTTTCGCCCTATCCCTCAGTGAATAGGGGAATAGCTATAATCGCAAGACATCTTCATGGACTCCTTGGATTTTGAAAGAGTTGCAAATCTCCATGAAGGATTTGAGATGTTGCCTTGCGTCTTTAGTTGCAGACCCACCAAATTGTCCAATTGTATTTAACATGTTGATCATAACAGGTTTAAGTTCAAAATGGGCTGCTTCAATCTCGGGTGTAACGACTCCTAGGTTTAGTCCATTTAAGTCCTCCTCCAAGAAATCTCTGATAGTCAACTGCCGCAGCCCAGGTGGCGGCGGTAGACCTTCATTGCCGGCAGGTATGTTTTGTCCTGCTTGAACCTCTGCCAAGACTCCTCGGATTTGTCTCCTCAACCTTAACCCTGTTCTTTCAATCTCAGGATCTAACTCGTATAAGGGGTTGGTTGGATTGGCCCTGGTCATACACCAAGAAAAACAAAAGTAAAATAAAAATAAAATAAAAAGAAACAAGAAAATAAGGAAAACAAAATTTAGTTGCCAGTCCCCAACAACGGTGCCAAAAACTTGTCGCGTGTCAAAAGTGCGCGTTTAGTGCAAGTGGACACATCGCAAGTAATAAGTGATAAGTATTTATCGAGTCATCGTCTCCTCAGGGACCGATATACTTAATATGCTTTCTTTATCTTCTTGCTCTATAGAAAAATAAAAAACACAAGTGAATGAGTGTGATTTATTAAACTAAGGTAATTGAATAAAAATAAAAGAGTCGAAATATTAGAGAGAGAGATGGGCCAGGATCCAGTTGTATTGTATTGTGGACTTGATTGACTCATCTTTATCCAATGCAATCGTATATCTCTGTCTCGGCAGTACTGCAGTTTACTGCCTGGGCAGCGATAACGTTGTCTGCCGCAGCAATCCCTTACTCGTGGGCAGACCTTACCAAAGTTCGGCAAAGTGTCCTTGAATGACTCCGCTTATCCCTAAGTCAGAGTGTTGTTGATGACTAGTCCTTGATGATACCTCCCGGCGTGAACCAATTATATTCACCAACCAATCTCACACTTCTTTTAACCGCTGAAACTCTTAACCTATCCCTAGGCCGAGTTAGTATTTCGCGATTGAAACACCGTACTTACCCCTTTCGTGAATCTAACTCTCCCGAGCTTAGATAAATGGATTACTCACAAACTTCCCTCCCGGGCTTGAATGCAAGAACAAGGAATAACAAAGGATAAGCAAACCTTGATAATCTTTATTGCATTGAATAAAAGACAAATTACAATCTCCTCTCACAAATACTCCACAACCTTCACCTAAACCCTATGAAGGTTTTAGAACATGATGGAGAGGAAAGAAACAAGAGTAGAAGTCGGCTCTCCCTAAGTATTTCCGATATTTGATACATTGGGTGGCTAGGTCTTTATGTAGGCTAGACCTAGGCAAACCTTTCCTAAGTAGAATACAACTTGGAGTAGGGAACAAGTCAAGTACATAATAATAATATATTTCCAAGTTTGAATTCGGCTAAGGGGGCTTTCCCGCGTGGTCTTCCTTTGGGCTTTTCCTTGTGCTAGCCAGCTCCGAATCATGGTCTTCAAGTCCAGACACGTTCCTTGGATTTTTGTCTTTCCATCGCCTATCACTTTGCTTCCTGTCTTCCTGCTGCTGCCTCGGCATCAGGTCCTGCCTCGGCCTTGTCTCCGCTGGAATGCTATTTAACCAAGCTTTCGCCCTATCCCTCAGTGAATAGGGGAATAGCTATAATCGCAAGACATCTTCATGGACTCCTTGGATTTTGAAAGAGTTGCAAATCTCCATGAAGGATTTGAGATGTTGCCTTGCGTCTTTAGTTGCAGACCCACCAAATTGTCCAATTGTATTTAACATGTTGATCATAACAGGTTTAAGTTCAAAATGGGCTGCTTCAATCTCGGGTGTAACGACTCCTGGGTTTAGTCCATTTAAGTCCTCCTCCAAGAAATCTCTGACAGTCAACTGCTGCGGCCCAGGTGGCGGCGGTAGACCTTCATTGCCGGCAGGTATGTTTTGTCCTGCCTGAACCTCTGCCATGACTCCTCGGATTTGTCTCCTCAACCTTAACCCTGTTCTTTCAATCTCAGGATCTAACTCGTATAAGGGGTTGGTTTGATTGGCCCTGGTCATACACCAAGAAAAACAAAAGTAAAATAAAAATAAAAAGAAACAAGAAAATAAGGAAAACAAAATTTAGTTGCCAGTCCCCGACAACGGTGCCAAAAACTTGTCGCGTGTCAAAAGTGCGCGTTTAGTGCAAGTGGACACATCGCAAGTAATAAGTGATAAGTATTTATCGAGTCATCGTCTCTTCAGGGACCGATATACTTAATATGCTTTCTTTATCTTCTTGTTCTGTAGAAAAATAAAAAACACAAGTGAATGGGTGTGATTTATTAAACTAAGGTAATTGAATAAAAATAAAAGAGTCGAAATATTAGAGAGAGAGATGGGCCAGGATCCAGTTGTATTGTATTGTGGACTTGATTGACTCATCTTTATCCAATGCAATCGTATATCTCTGCCTCGGCAGTACTGCAGTTTACTGCCTAGGCAGCGATAACGTTGTCTGCCGCGGCAATCCCTTGCTCGTGGGCAGACCTTACCAAAGTTCGGCAAAGTGTCCTTGAATGACTTCGCTTATCCCTAAGTCAGAGTGTTGTTGATGACTAGTCCTTGATGATACCTCTCGGCGTGAACCAATTATACTCACCAACCAATGTCACACTTCTTTTAGTCGCTAAAACTCTTAACCTATCCCTAGGCCGAGTTAGTATTTCGCGATTGAAACACCGTACTTACCCCTTTCGTGAATCTAACTCTCTCGAGCTTAGATAAATGGATTACTCACAAACTTCCCTCCCGGGCTTGAATGCAAGAACAAGGAATAACAAAGGATAAGCAAACCTTGATAATTCTTATTGCATTGAATGAAAGATAAAGTACAATCTCCTCTCACAAATGCTCCACAACCTTCACCTAAACCCTATGAAGGTTTTAGAACATGATGGAGAGGAAAGAAACAAGAGTAGAAGTCGGCTCTCTCTAGGTATTTCCGATATTTGATACATTGGGTGGCTAGGTCTTTATATAGGCTACACCTAGGGCAAACCTTTCCTAAGTAGAATACAACTTGGAGTAGGGAACAAGTCAAGTACATAATAATAATATATTTCCAAGTTTGAATTCGGCTAAGGGGGCTTTCACGCGTGGTCTTCCTTTGGGCTTTTCCTTGTGCTAGCTAGCTCCGAATCATGGTCTTCAAGTCCAGACACGTTCCTTGGATTTTTGTCTTTCCATCGCCTATCATTTTGCTTCCTGTCTTCCTGCTGCTGCCTCGGCCTTGTCTCTGCCGCGGCACTAGTTCTCCTGCACGGATATGAAAACGCAGTAAAACGTACCTTTTTCTATAAATATTATCTATTTAAGTATAACTTCTAAATATATCACATTAAGCACATGCATTGGTTCAAGTGGGTGAATATTTGGTGATAAATGCTGATAAAAGGAGTATAAAGTGATGGTGTGTTGAGCACTTATCAGTGACTATGTGTCCAACCGATGCATGTTGAGACCAAGTGTCTCTAATTGTGATATAAGGAATCCATGTATTTGGTAAGTTTAAGGTTCACAAAAATTTGTCACTTGAACGCCAATATGCATGATTCATGAATTGATTTGAGAATGACTATGAGCATAATTTGTCTAATCATGTTTTTAACTTAGCACAAACGTTACGTGTTATGGTTTTTAAATGGTTTTAAATTTGCATTGATGAACTTGTTTTTAGATCTACCTCACTAAGCATGTTTTGCTTAAGCTCTTTTTTCATCCTTGTAGAGAAATAAAGGCTTTCGAAACAACATTTGGAGAAAGTGGTTCGAGGGGAGAAACCTTATTCATTTTTTATATGATTTGGCAAAATAAATAAGACTTGGCAATGTGTAAACTTTTTCCTTAGAGAGGTTGTTTTGAATTAGCAAAAGGGTTGTAAAAGTGACCTATAAACATGTTTCCTTGTTGATTGGATAGATCGGTATGCTATTGTGTTTGCTTGAGGCATGCTTAATCTTGTATGGTTATGAATGTTGTGAAAAAGTTAGAAAGCATGCTTATAGGAGTCACGGGGTCTATGATGGTTTCAATCGGTTGTCTAAGTTGCTCTTGGTGCCTAGGAGTTATGCATATAGTTGATGATGGTCAATAGTTGGGTCTTAAATGAGTTAAATCTGCTTAAAACGGATAATTTGATTTTTTGGGCATAGAGGTATCGAAACCGTTATGATTGGTATCGATACCCCAGTGCCAAACAAGCCTAGGTTTCGAAACCTTGGGGTACAGTTTCAAAACCTGAACCTCACTGGTGACCAAAGTTTCGAAACTGTCAATGGCAGTTTCGAAACCTTTGTCTGTTTATGGTTTGTTAGTTGCCGAAATTGCATTTTAGTCCCGGATATCTTTCTATGTTCAATTATGGTTGCTACAAATGTTATTTTGGTTTGAAATTAAACCTTTATGCATGAACTTGACTTAATTTCAAGTTGGCTAACTTAAATTGGATGTAGTCCTCAGAAATTAAAAGTTTTACATTTGGTCCTTTTTTAGTGAGGCATGTAATTAGTGATGTTAGAATGCTGCATTTGGTTTGAAATTTATTATGAATGCTCTTTGTATGTTTAATTTAACTTCGATGGAATGAATTGCTACCTTGCTATTAGAACCTAAAATATACACGTTTTAGTCCTTAATTTACTCATGCGTTTAACCGAGTGCTCGATTGTGATTGGATTGCTTCCTTTTTTGTTCTGCATGAAATTGATATATATAGGAACTTAATTATGCCTTTAATTAAGATAATATATATATATATATAACGCTTTCAAGATTATTTATTGGATCAGGCTTTCACGGGTTTGGTTCGGTATTCCCTGTGTAATCCATTAGAGTTGGTTCCGTCTAGGACGGGCTAAGGGGGTTACAGACAAAACATAAACAATGAAAAATTTGGGTTACACAACTAGTTTTAATAACCATTTAAAGACGTGCTTACAAAAATCTAAAGGTAATACTTCGGATTTCAAGCAATCAAAATTAGCATTTGTTAAGGTTGGGAGTGGCTCTGAAAGTGAAACAACAATTTTTTTCAACTTGGAAGTTTGATTGAGACGTTATTAGAAAGACATTAATTCATATGATAGTCGTTGATGAGTTACCTTTTCGAATTGTAGAGGGGGAGGGATTTAAGTCATTTCTTTCTGTTACATGTCCAAAGTTTCATCTTCCATATTGTTTTACAGTTATTAGAGATTGTCTTGATTTATTCAATTACATGAAGAGATTATTGAAGAATTCTTTTGATAAAGGTATGAGTAGGACGTGTTTGACTACTGACATTTGGACTTTGCTTCAAATGGTATTTTATATGGTTTTGACTTCACATTGAATAGACGATGACTAGATGTTACAAAAGAGAATCATAATTTTTTGTCCAATATCTACTCATAGAGGTGAAAGTATAGGTCAAGCCCTTGAAAAGTGTATTCGAGATTGGGGGATCAAAAGAGTCTTCACTGTTATAGTTGACAATGCATCCGCCAACGGTGTCGGTATTGAGTATTTCAGAAAGAAGTTGAATCATCGAAATACTTGTGTTGCAAATGGAAAATATATGCATATAAGATGTGTTACACATGTTATTAATCTCATCGTACAAGGTGTTAAACATGCTTCTGTGTCTGTCAATCGATTTAGATACGTTGTGGGTACATAAGAGCATCACCATTGTCACGTTTCGAAAGTGCGCGTTCAGTGCAAGTAGACACATCGCAAGTAATAAGTGATAAGTATTTATCGGATTATCGTCTCCACAGGGATTGGTATACTCAATATGTCTTCTTCGTCTTCCTGTTTTGTAGAAAGAAATAAAATAAAACGCAAGTAGTTTGGGTTTGATAAATTGAAATAAAACAACTAAATAAAATAAAGAGATTTGATAAGTAGAAAGAGAGGTCAGGATCCAGTTGCGTTGTATTGTGGATTTGATTGACTTGTCTCTGCCCAATGCAATCGTATATCACTTCCTCGGCAGTACTACAGATTACTGCCTTGGCAGCAACGATACTGTCCGCCGCGGTAATCCCTTGCTCGTGGGTGGACTTTACCAAAGTTCAGCAAAGTGTCCTTGGATGACTCCGCTTATCCCTAAGTCGAAGTACTGTTGATGACTAGTCCTTGATGATACCTCCCGGCGTGAATCAATTATACTCACCAACCAATCTCACACTTCTTTTAGCCGCTGAAACTCTTAACCTATCCCTAGGTCGAGTTAGTATTTCGCGATTGAAACACCGTACTTACCCTTTTCTTGAATCTAACTCTCCCGAGTCTAAATAAATGGATTACTCACAAACTTCCCTCCCGGGCTTGAATGCAAGAACAAGGAATAACAAAGGATAAGCAAACCTTGATAGTTTTATTGCATTGAAACAAAGACAAAGTACAATCTCCTCTCACAAATACTAACAACCTTCACCTAAATCCTAAAAAAGCTTAGAACATAGTTGAGAGAAAGAAAATAAAGAATCTATGAATCGGTTCTCTCTCTAGGTATTGGTGTCTAATACATTGGACGGCTAGGTCTTATATAGGCTTGACCTAAGGCAAACCTTTCCTAAGTAGAATACAACTTGGAGTAGGGAACAAGTCATGTACATAAATAAAATATTTCCAAGTTTAATTCAACTAAGAGGCTTTCCCGCGTGGCCTTGTCTTGGGCTTTTCCTCATGCTAGGCAGCTCCGATCCATGTGCTTTATGCCCAGACACGTCCATTGGATTTTTCTCTTCCGATCGCCTATAGTCTTGCTTCCTAGCTCTCAGTTGCTGCCTCGGCATCAGGTCCTGCCTCGGCCATGTTGCTGCCGCGGCACTGGTTCTCCTGCACAGATATAAAAATGCAGTAAAACTTGCCTTTTCTATAAATATTATCTTTATAAGCTCAACTTCTAAATATATCACATTAAGTACATGCATTGGTCTGAGTGGGTGTAAATTCGGTGATTAATGCCCATAAAAGGTGTAAAAAGTGATAATGAGTAGAGCACTTATCACACCCCCAAACTCGAACTATTGCTTGTCCTCAAGCAATGCAAACCATCAATTTGTCGAACCCTACTCTCTCTTGGTCTTACGTTTCCATCTATTCTCCCCACCATAACTATGCCTATTGATAAGTGCTCAACACACTATCACTTTTTACACCTTTTGTTGGCATTAATCACCGAATTTACACCCACTTGAACCAATGCATGTACTTAATGTGATATATTTAGAAGTCATGCTATTAGAGATAATTTTTACAAAAAAGGCACGTTTTACTGCATTTTCATATCTATGCAGGAGAACCAGTGCCACGACAGCAACAAGACCGAGGCAGGACCTGATGCCGAGGCAGCAGCTGAGAGCCAGGAAGCAAGACTGTAGGCGATTGGAAGACAAAAATCCAAGGGACGTTTCTGGATTTAAAGCCCATGGATCGGAGCTGGCTAGCATGAGGAAAAGCCCAAGACAAGGCCATGCGGGAAAGCCCCCTTAGCCGAATTAAACTTGGAAATATTTTAATTATGTACATGACTTGTTCCCTACTCCAAGTTGTATTCTACTTAGGAAAGGTTTGCCCTAGGTCTAGCCTATATAAAGACCTAGCCATCCAATGTAACATATACGGAATACTTAGAGAGAAAGAGCCGACTCATAACTTGTTTTCTTCCTCTCCATTATGTTCTAAGCTTCTTTAGGGTTTAGGTGAAGGTTGCTTAGTATATGTGAGAGGAGGTTGTACTTTGTCTTTGTTTCAATGCAATAAAATTTTCAAGGTTTGCTTATCATTTGTTATTCCTTGTTCTTGCATTCAAGCCCGGGAGGGAAGTTTGTGAGTAATCCATTTATCTAGACTCGGGAGAGTTAGATTCACGAAAGGGGTAAGTACGGTGTTTCAATTGCGAAATACTAACTCGGCCTAGGGATAGGTTAAGAGTTTCAACGGCTAAAAGAAGTGTAAGATTGGTTGGTGAGTATAATTGGTTCACGCCGGGAGGTATCATCAAGGACTAGTCATCAACAGCACTCTGACTTAGGGATAAGCGTTGTCATTCAAGGACACTTTGCCGAACTTTGGTAAAGTCTACCCACGAGCAAGGGATTGCCGCGGGGGACAAGTATCGTCGCTGCCAAGGCAGTAAACTACAGTGCTGCCGAGGCAGTGATATACGATTGCATTGAGTAGAGACGAGTCAATCAATTCCACAATACAACGCAATTGGATCCTGACCTATCTCTCTCTAATATTCTTTCTCTTTACTTTGCCTAGTTATTTTAGTTTAGTTAAACCAAACTCAATCACTTGTGTTTTATTTTACTTCTTTCTACAGAACAAGAAGACGAAGAAGACATATTAAGTCTACCAGTCCCTGTGGAGACGATAATCCGATAAATGCTTATCACTTATTACTTTCGATGTGTCCACTTGCACTAAACGCGCACTTTTGACACTGACACCTATTCTTTAGACTTAAACTTTCGGTTACCCAAGGGTTTACCTAGAAACAAACTATAAGATTTGGTGAGTGTGTGCGTTTTTGTGGACAAGTTTGATTAAAGGCTTTCTTAGATAAACTCTAAGTTCAAGACAAGTAGAATTTGGTTAAGTGTTCTCTTCTTTTCTAAACAACCAATTCTTGAGCCAATTTCGGGCACCTTAAGGATTGTGTTTTCTCTTCACTAATTCCTTCTTTCGTTTTGATATTCCTTAAAGCATACTAGAGCCAATTTCGGGCACCTCTAGCATGAAGAAGAGTATTTCCTAGAGCCGGAGATAGGCACCTCTAGTTACTTTCCCAAGAATCTAAGTCTTTATCACCTAAGTTCATTAAAAGAATTCCTATAATCCAACAAGTCCCAAAAGTGTTTTAAAAATTTATCTTATAGTAAGCTTCTAAGTTTTCATTCTTAAGTATCCTAAGGTTAAACCTTCTTAACATGACCTAATCATGGTAAGGAGAAAGATTTCTATAGCCTTGAAGAATAAACTAAGGCAATACTGATGATAAGCAGTGCAAAAGTATAGGCATTTAATTCAAGTAAGGCGGGGAGCATAAAAAAAATAAAAATTTCACTTAAGTACTCCTTTTTCTTGGCATGGCCTCGGCAGTAGATTGCTGCCTTGGCAGTGAATCTGCACCCCCAAACTCAAATCAAGCATTGTCCTCAATGCTTTAAATTTAGAAGAAATAGCGGGCAACAAAAAATATTAAAGAAATAAGCAGCATATAAAGGAACCAACAGCAAATAATATTGAATTATATGAAAAATTTAAAGAGACTCCGAAGAGTTGCTTGTAACAATTTTTCTCCTTGGTCTTGTTGCCGACTGCTTTGTTTTTGGTGAGGGCGATGGTTGAGCTTTCGCTTGCCGGGGCGGTTGGACTCTTGTGGGTGGTGTCCGTTGCATCGGAGCTTCCACTTCTTCTCCTTCTTCCACGTCGGCCATCTCCTCGGTAATCATTATGTCCATTCCTCCTTCCCTTGTTGTGGCTGCCTCGGTATGATGTGTACTCGGTCTGGCAACGGTTGAGCTTTGGTGCACATAGGCATCTATCTCAGTTGATAAACTGCCCATGATGATTGGGGATTGTGGTGGAGTGTTGAAGACTACCCTCCGCTTTGATGGTCTTCTGCTGACAGATGATGCCGCGGCAGAGTCTTCTGCCCTGGATGGGTCGGCAGCCTGGTACGGTGGTGAAGGGCCCATGTGGAAGAACGGCCTTGGTCCTCCCGGAACTGGTGTAGTCTCGGTATAAGGGGCGACTGTGACAAACATATTGCTGGGAAATTCTGGAAATTGCGCCCCTTGGTTTGGAAAAGCATGGAGCATCATTTGGGCTAATGTGCCGTTAAAGTCTCTTTGATACTCCATGTATCTCTGTTGCCTGAGGTCCATCGCTATCATCCTTTGCAATATCTCATGGTATGGGTCTGCTGCGGCAAAGGTGTGGGCAGTGTCTGGCATGTATGCCGTGTACTGGGCCCCGACAGCAGTATCAGCAGTGAACTGTTGGGGCGTTGCTTGGACTGGCTCCGCTTGCGTGATCTGCATTACTTTATGGCAAAAGTCTCTGGTCCATCCGCGCCTTTGGGGAGTGTATTCGTTCGTATCTTCGATTGGTACACCTGCGGCAACAAACAAATCAGTGATCAAACATGGGAAATATAATGGTCCTCTATCCTTCTTACCGCATTCGTAAATTTCACGTAAGATGATCTCTCCAACGTTGATGCTCCTCTTGTTGATGATCGATTGGATGAGCACCAATCGCTTTCGGTCCACCGTGCTGTTGTGGGATGTGGGAATGAGGCGTCGCTTGACAAAGGTATTCCAAAGCTTAGCCTCGGGCTTTAAACTCTGCCTTGCTACCGATCCTCTATGGGCACCGGTTTCCCATGGAGTGTTCGTGTAGAAAAGGTCGTCTTTGATCAACTCGTATTCCTCGGCAGTGACATCCTCCATGAATTCAACGTGAACATCATGGGTCGGAGTGAGGCCGTAGAAATCGTTGATGGTCTCGGCATCTAGCTGGACAGGCCTGCCTCGGCAGTGGACAAAGAGGGAATCTTTGCTAGGCCCGTGTGCATAGAATTCCCGCACGATGGTAGCATTTACCTGGGCAGGTTGAAGACAGAAAATTTCCCAGTCTTGGTACTTGATTCTGTCGAAGAGATAATGCTCGATGCCGTAGTTGTCATCATCCGAGTGCTGGAAACCTTGTTCTTCCCACAATTGTCGAGCAATGAAATACCTGTTGAAACGGTCTTCAACATTGGCTGGGGCAAATCGCTTGTAAGTTGCCATAAAGATTGTGAGAGATTGATATCTTGGAGTCTGGGAATTTTACGAAGAATTGTGAGTAGGCAGAGAGTATTGTGAGAGCAAGATTGTTAAGAATTCTAAAGAAAACAAGAAAGCAAGAGTGAATAGTTCAAGAGGAGAGGGTTGCTTATATAGGCCTCGGCCTTGTGACCGTTTGAATCCACTAGCCGTTTTGTAGCCGTTACTCTTTACTGCCGTTTCCTTTTCTGCCGCGGCAGGTATCTCGACAGACTAGCCGTTACACTGTTCTGCCCGTTAAAACTGTTGCGGCTCTGGCACTGTTTTTTGCCTCGGCAGAGCTCCTACTGTGAACTATTTATTCTTTATTCTTGCTTATTATCCTAAATAAAAATTAAACGCAAACAAGAAAAGTATTTAAAGCAAAAACGAAATAAAAATAAACTAAACTAATCCTAATATAATAATAAAAGAAAAGGGGAGAGGTCATGTTACTGGTGGTGTGCATGCAAATGCATCTCCCAAGATTATCCTCTCTTGTTTGCCAGTATTATAAATCAGTTGTTTGCCACTCCCTTTTGCTGTGTTTCCATCCACTTTGAGCTTGATCTTTTTGCCAAATAGCCTGCCGAGCATGCTGCCAAGGCAGGATATTTTGGTGTCTATAATGTGGATGGCCTTGCATTCTTCTGGATCATCATATTTTTTTAAGTTGTGGAATGCTTTGACTTGTTGGTCATTAACTCTCATTGTCAACTCTCTTTTTTCCACATCGATTAAAGTGCATCCAGTTGCAAGAAAAGGTCTCCCCAATATGATCGGTGCATTGTCATCTGCTTCACAATCAAGGACAAGAAAGTCAGCAGGAAAAATAAATTTATCGACTATTACCAGTATGTCCTCGATTTTTCCTTCGAGTTGCACATATGATCGATTCGCTAGTTGGAGAATAACTATTGTAGGTTTCGCCCTTCCTATTCCAAGCTTTTGGAAGATATATTTGGGCATTAGATTGATGCTTGCTCCAAGGTCGCATAGGGCCTTACCTTCATAATTTTTACCTATCGCACAAGGTATGATGAAGCATCCAGGATCCTTCAATTTTGGTGGCATGCGATTATGTAGCATCGCCATGCATCCCTCGGTAGCAGCCACTGTTTCGAATTCACCTATTCGTTTCCTCTTAGACACCAGGTCTTTTAAGAACTTGGTATAATTAAGCATTTGTTCAATTGCCTCTACGAATGGTATGTTAATGTGGACTTGCTTTAAAATATCAAGGAATTTCTTGAATTGCTGGTCCTGTTTTTGCTTTTTCAACCTTTGTGGGAAAGGTGGAGGTGGTCTCATCTCATCCAGGGTTTCTTTAGTTTGGAATTTAATACCTGGCACCACTGGGGTTGTTGCTGTCTCGACAGGCTGTTCAGGAGCTGCAGCCCTTTCTGCCGGGGCAGTGTTATCAGGATCAGTTTGCTCAGCCTCCTCTTTTGCTGGATCTGCTGATAGATTTTGACTTGCTGGAATCTTTTCCTTCAATTGTAGACCACTCCTAGTAGTGATTGCTTTACACTGTTCATGGCCCATTACCTTAGCAACTTCAGTATTGCTAGGTAGTCCTCTGTCGCGTGTCAAAAGTGCGCGTTCAGTGCAAGTGGACACATCGCAAGTAATAAGTGATAAGTATATTATCGAGTTATCGTCTCCTCAGGGACCGGTATACTTAATATGCTTTCTTCACCTCCTTGTTCTGTAGAAAGATAAAAAGCACAATTAAGTTGATTTGATTTATCTAAACTAAAATAACTAAAATAAAAGTAAAAGATTGAAATAGTAGAGAGAGATGGGCTAGGATCCAGTTGCGTCGTATTGTGGAATTGATTGACTTGTCTCTGTCCAATGCAATCGTATATCACTGCCTCGGCAGCACTGCAGTTTTACTGCCTGGGCAGCGATAACACTGTCTGCCGCGGCAATCCCTTGCTCGTGGGCAGACTTTACCAAAGTTCGGCAAAGTGTCCTTGGATGACTCCGCTTATCAGTCAGAGTGCTGTTGATGACTAGTCCTTGATGATACCTCCCGGCGTGAACCAATTATACTCACCAACCAATCTCACACTTCTTTTAGCCGCTGAAACTCTTAACCTATCCCTAGGTCGAGTTAGTATTTCGCGATTGAAACACCGTACTTATCCCTTTCGTGAATCTAACTCTCCCGAGCTTAGATAAATGGATGATCACAATATCCTCTCCCGAGCTCAATTGTGAAACAAGGAATAACAAAGGATAAGCAAACCTTGATAATCTTCATTGCATTGAATGAAAGACAAAGTACAATCTCCTCTCACAAATACTCTACAACCTTCACCTAATCCTTAAGAAGGTTTAGAACATGATGGAGAGGAAAGAAACAAGAGTAGAAGTCAGCTCTCTCCCTAGGTATTTCGTGTTTTGTACATTGGGTGGCTAGGTCTTTATATAGGCTACACCTAGGGCAAACCTTTTCTAAGTAGAATACAACTTGGAGTAGGGAACAAGTCAAGTACATAATAATAATATATTTCCAAGTTTATATTCGGCTAAGGGGCTTTCCCGCGTGGTCTTCCTTTGGGCTTTTCCTTGTGCTAGCCAGCTCCGATTCATGGGCTTCAAGTCCAGACACGTTCCTTGGATTTTTGTCTTTCCATCGCCTATCACTTTGCTTCCTATCTTCCTGCTGCTGCCTCGGCATCAGGTCTTGCCTCGGTCTTGTCTCTGTCGCAGCACTGGTTCTCCTGCACAGATATGAAAACGCAGTAAAACGTGCCTTTTTCTGTAAATATTATCTATATGAGTATACTTCTAAATATATCACATTGAGTGCATGCATTGGTCCAAGTGGGTGTATATTTGGTAATTAATGCCCATAAAAGGAGTAAAAAGTGATAGTGTGTTGAGCATTTATCATCCTCCTTGTGGTCTAGTGTTTATATTTTGAGCAAACTGCCCAACCTAAGTTTCTAGCGTTTTAATAGCCGTTTCTTGATTCTGCAACATCATCTCAGTTCTATTCATGAAAGCATCTGTCCTTTTGATGAAATTACTATTTTCTGCCATGTATGACTCTTTTTTCATCATAAAGGCTTTAAGAGTGTTCTCCAATGAACCTGCGGCGGCGGCAGATGTTGCACTGGTTGCTGGAATCCTGAAGGTTGGGTGGTTGGGTTTAAGGCATTGTTAGGATTGCTCCATGACAGGTTCGGATGCCTCTTCCATAAGGGGTTGTATGTGTTGGACATCATATTGGTTCGGTTGTAATTTCCAACATACATACCAGTTTCTTGATTCATACAATCAGAGGAACTGTGGTTACCTCCACATAAATCACAAAAGGAATCAATTACCTTAACCTCACGGGTATTTTGCTGTAATTGCAAGTTTTGCACCATCTATGTAAGAGAGGCCAATTGTGCTGCCACTGAATTTGATGTGTCTAACTCATTTACCGTGGCTTGGCGTCTTACTCCTCCTCGCCTAGATGTAGGAAATTGAAAATCGTTCTTTGCGAGTTTGTTCAGTATTTCAATAGCTTCCTTAGGTGCTTTATCGAGGAGTGTTCTGTTCGCCGAGGCATCTAACATCATTCTTGTCGGGGCATTCGTGGCATTGTAGAACATGGTCACTTGTGTCCATAGGGGAAATCCATGCAAAGGACACTTGTGCAGTAACTCCCTGTAGCGCTCCCATGCCTCGTACATTGGTTCGTCATCTGCCTTTCGAAAAGAAGTGATTTCATTACGAATTCTATCATATAAAATAGTGGGATTGAAACGTGTAATAAAATCACGGCAGAGTTCACTCCAAGATCCAATAGATCCTGCTGGAATGCTATTTAACCAATCTTTCGCCCTATCCCTCAGTGAATAGGGGAATAGCTTCAATCTCAAGACATCTTCATGGACTCCTTGGATTTTGAAGGAATTGCATATCTCCATGAAGGACTTGAGGTGTTGCCTTGCATCTTCAGTTACAGACCCACCAAATTGTCCAATGGTGTTAAGAATATTGAACATGACAGGTTTCAGTTCAAAGTGGGCTGCTTCTATCTCCGGTGTAACGACTCCTGGGTTTAATCCATTTAAATCCTCTTCCAGGAAGTCTCTGACAGTGAGCTGCCGCGACCCTGGTGGCAGCGGAAGACCTCCATTACCGACAGGTAAGTTTTGTCTTACCGGGTGATCTGCCATAGCTTCTTGGATTTGTCTCCTTAACCTTTGCCTTGTTCGTTCGATCTCTGGATCTAATTCGTACAAAGGGTTGGTCGGGTTGGCCCTGGTCATAACCAAGAAAAAAAAAGGTAAAAAAGAAAAAGAAAAAGAAAAGAAACAAGAAAATAAAGAAAATAAAATTTAGTTGCCAATCCCCGGCAACGGCGCCAAAAACTTGTTGCGTGTCAAAAGTGCGCGTTCAGTGAAAGTGGACACATCGCAAGTAATAAGTGATAAGTATTTATCGGATTATCGTCTCCACATGGATTGGTATACTCAATATGTCTTCTTCGTCTTCCTGTTCTGTAGAAAAAAATAAAATAAAACACAAGTAGTTTGGGATTGATAAACTGAAATAAAACAACTAAATAAAATAAAGAGATTTGATAAGTAGAGAGAGATCAGGATCCAGTTGCATTGTATTGTGGATTTGATTGACTTGTCTCTGCCCAATGCAATCGTATATCACTTCCTCGGCAGCACTGCAGATTACTGCCTTGGCAGCGACGATACTGTCCGACGCGGCAATCCCTTGCTCGTGGGTGGACTTTACCAAAGTTCGGCAAAGTGTCCTTGGATGACTCCGCTTATCCCTAAGTCGAATTACTGTTGATGACTAGTCCTTGATGATACCTCACGGCATGAATCAATTATACTCACCAACCAATCTCACACTTCTTTTAGCGCTGAAACTCTTAACCTATCCCTAGGCCGAGTTAGTATTTCGTGATTGAAACACCGTACTTACCCCTTTCGTGAATCTAACTCTCCCGAGTCTAGATAAATGGATTACTCACAAACTTCCCTCCCAAGCTTGAATGCAAAAACAAGGAATAACAAAGGATAAGCAAACCTTGATAGTTTTATTGCATTGAAACAAAGACAAAGTACAATCTCCTCTCACAAATACTAACAACCTTCACCTAAACCCTAAGAAAGCTTAGAACATAGTTGAGAGAAAGAAAATAAAGAATCTATGAATCGGCTCTCTCTAGGTATTGGTGTCTAATACATTGGACGGATAGGTCTTATATAGGCTTGACCTAGGGCAAACCTTTCCTAAGTAGAATACAACTTGGAGTAGGGAACAAGTCATGTACATAAATAAAATATTTCCAAGTTTAACTCAACTAAGAGGCTTTCCCGCGTGGCCTTGTCTTGGGCTTTTCCTCATGCTAACCAGCTCCGATCCATGTGCTTTATGTACAGACACGTCCATTGGATTTTTCTCTTCCGATCGCCTACAGTCTTGCTTCTTGGCTCTCAGCTGCTGCCTCGGCATCAAGTCCTGCCTCGGCCATGTTGCTGTCGCGGCACTGGTTCTCCTGCACAGATATAAAAATGCAGTAAAACTTGCCTTTTCTATAAATATTATCTTTATTAGCACAACTTCTAAATATATCACATTAAGTACATGCATTGGCCCGAGTGGGTGTAAATTCGGTGATTAATGCCCATAAAAGGTGTAAAAAGTGATAGTTAAGGATGAAAAAATTTATGATCGGGCAAAAGAAAAAATGATCGATACTAAACCTAGTTTGCAGTTAGATGTGCCTACTAGATGGAATTCAACATATATGTTTTTAGAACTCCTATTTTGATATAATAATTAAAAAATAGTTTTGGACTAATTTGAAAAGACTTTAAAAATGGTTCTTATGTCCAAACAACTTGAAAATATATTTAAGAGTTTTTGAGAGATTTTTTAAAGGTGTTTTAAGTGATTTAAAGAAACCAATGAAGTGCTTTTAACTCAAGCGTTTCGATACACCTTCTAGGTGTTTCGATACAACCATGTTTTTAAAAGGCAAAATTGCATAGGTGTTTCGATACCAATTTCGATACCTCTTTTCCACTGTGAGGTTTGGTTTCGATACCTGTTTCGATACACCCCGAACGGTCATAAACGATTTTTTGAAAACCCTAACGAATAGGAGCAATATCGAAACCCGTTTCGATATTGGTTCTTAAATGCAGGTTCAATGGCTATTTCCCAAAGTAGCGATATCGATACCTCTTTTAAGCGTTTCGATACCACCTGTACTAGAAGCAGAAATAAGCCTCGAAATCAACTCCAAACGGCTCCAAATCAATCCCAACAGTCACCAACGGCTAAAAGTTCATTTGGGATGATAAAAACAAGCCTCAAGCATCAAGAGAAGACCAATGCTTATATTATAACAACAATATGAAAAAAGATTTGTCTTAGAGCTTAATTCTCATCTTTTGGGTAGACAACACTTGTGAGCTTAATGTTTATGTATGCTCAAGTGTCTTAGGGTTGGGTGAGAGCTTAGTTGCAAACAATTAGCCTTATTAGAAGGATTTAAGTCTGCTTAATAATTCTCTTTGTGAGTGAATTCCCAAAGTTCGGTTGTGAACTTTGGATGCTTGATTCGGGTTGTGAGTCAAGGTTGTAAGGTTATCCCTTTTTTCCTCAAGAGGTTGAATTCTTAGTAAATTGTGGAAATCCTTAGTAGGAAGCTAAGGTAGTAGATTTAGGTGCTTTTTCGAAGGTCGAACCACTATAAATCCTCGTGTTCATTATCTTTTTCATTTCTTCCACAACTATCACCCAAATTATCGATTCTCCATCAACTTGGCAAGCTACATCAATTATTCATCAAGCCACATCAAGCCTAACAATGTTGCTGGATGTGGCTACAAAATATGATCATGCATTTGATTCATATGCTCGTGATGATAATAGTTTTTTTCTTGACCTTAAAGTTGGAGATGGAGTTCCTATATCTCATGATTGGGAAAATGTTCGAAGAATTGCAAAAATTTTACAGCCCTTTTATGATCTTATATTGAAAGTTTCCGGATCATTGTATGTCACCTCTAATTTCTTTTGGGAAACATTGATAGAGGTACATTGGTTACTTGATGAATGGATGAATTTTGATGATTTAGACATTGTCTCCATGACTTCTAGAATGAGGGAGAAGTACAATAAGTATTGGGGTGATGCCATAAATATGAACTTTCTAGTTTATTTGACAATTATCTTAGATCCGCATCATAATATGGGTTTTGTGAATTTTGGGGTAAACTTGTTTTTCCCTAATGTTGCTAGTGAGGTTATGAAGATGATTGGAAGAGACTTACATTGTTTTTTTTATGAATATTAGTCTTTTGGTGGAAAAGCTAAGTTCCACGAAGCTCAAGTATTCTGACAAAAATTTCTATGTCTACATAATTGCATCAATCAAAGATAATTTTGGTCATGCAATAATATCTTTTGAAGAAGCAAAGAGTTAGTTCCGAAAATAAATCTGTTTTGGTTAAATATTTAATTGAGGAGGAAGAAGAAAATAACTCAGCTTCATTTGATTTGCTATTGTGGTGGAAAGTGAATAGTTCATGATATCCTATACTTGCACAAATGACTCGAGATGTTTTCTCTATTCTTAGCTCTACAGTTGCCTCAGAAAGTGCATTTAGAATAGGTGGATGCGTTCTAGATGGCTTTCGAAGTTCATTAACTCCGACTATGGTTGAAGTTTTGATTTGCACTCAGGATTGACTTCGAAAATCTAAAGATTCCATCAACCTTGACAAGTATGTTGCGGAACTTCAAGACATGGAAGATGTTAATATTTTATTTTGACTAATAAATTTAATTTTTTACATCTTATTTTATAAAGCTATTTATAATTTAACTAACATATATTTTTAAATTTGTTAATTTTTTTAGAATACCCGAAAATCAAGAAATTCTTTCAAAAATACCGGTTGTGCGTGAAGAGGAAAAAGAAGCCTAAGGTATTCGACAATATAATTCAAAAACTCAAAAAAAAAAAGTTTGTTGCAATTTACTTTTTAAAATTGTTATGTTTTTGTTTTATTGGTTTGTACTATTTGACATGTGTTGGATTTTTTGAACTCTATTGTGTTATTTGGTTTAGTTATTAATATTTTTTTGGTACTCTTTTCCTCCTTCTGCTATCTTTGGTCTCGCCTTGGCTGTACCTAAATAAGAAGTTGTTTTATAACGAGGCCTGTAATTTAATGAAATGACTCAAACTTATAATTATGTAGATCTTATATTCTTAGAGAAAATCTTTTAAATTTGAACAAAACTATAATATTGGAAATAGTTATAATTAAAACTTGTACATAAACTCGAAAAATCGAATCGACTCGAACTCGAATCGAATCAAAAAACTTTCAAAAAGAGTTTAAATTGTAAAATATGATGACTCAACTCGAATAACTCGAAATTTTTTTACTCGAATCGCTCGAACACTCACCCCTACCTGTAAGCTCATTCAAGGCTAATGAGTACTGAACTTGGTTAGCCTCTAACATTACCGATACTTCATTCACTGTATCGAAAATTTCCATGAATTGAGCTTCGAGATGTTTGATAACTTCTTCCATGCTTGTTGGCCTTCGGTTTACATAAATAGTAAAATTCGGTGTTTCTTCTTTAGCTTTGCTATTAACATCCACCATCTCTTTCGTATCGACTTCAACTTGTCCAGCAGTTTGTACGCCTACTTGTAGATCTTTTAATTCCTACTCATTTTCACTTCCACTATCCGTTTCCTCCTCGTTCTCTTCAACATCTTCAATAGTAACTTCTTCTCTATCATAGAATAAGGTGAATTTCACAAAGATCTGAAATCGAGACTATGATGTGTTTTCCTGACCACATTAATAACAACCTTAAATTTCAATTCGTAGAATATATTAAACTTATCCACATAACAAAAAAAAGAGCATGATTTTAAGGTTTTTCCATTAATTCTCCCGAATTCTAAGCTATGTCACAACCTTGGATTGATTGTTGGTAATATTAAAAAGAAATGGAGATTACAAAATAAGAAAAAAATAGATTGAAGAAAAAGCAAAAAAATTTATATCAGACATTCAACATTTTTTTTATTCCTTAGTAGCATACTATATATTATTCCTTATACATTAACTTATTTAATGATAGGTGGCACTCATTCCAAATTCTTTGCAACGGTCTTGTAGAGATTTTGTTATCCAGTTGTTCCTGAAGCATATTGTCTAGTAGCATAATTGATTAAGCTTTGGGTTTGGACCTCTCTTTCTCTTTGTTGGTCCATTGGCTCCTTTTTTCTATCTTTGAAACGAGGTTGTTTTTAGACATTTGGATTGGATTTTATTTAGCTTTATTCCGCTTGATCTTTCATCATGACAATACCCATTCTGCACTTGAGCCTTGTCCCCAAGGATTAAACTTTGGATATTGGGACTACAAGATAGAAAAATCCTCTTAGGTCGTATTTTCTGGTCCCAAATTAGTCCATTGGATGAGGAGTTGAGTAACTGCTCGATTATGCCTCTTCACCATGCACTTGTCAAGAGCTTTCAAACGGAAAATTTTTAAATGACCATCCTCTGTAGCTTCAGGTGGGTCATACGAGATATTGCTTTTATCCACTATCTTTTTCTTTAAAAGACTTACATGAAATAACGAATGAATTTTTGTTGTGTCTGATAGTCGCAATCGATAGCTATTGAGCCAATCTTCTTTGTTATGATGTAGGGTACATAATAAAGAGCAACCAATTTAAGATTCTTGCGAAGAGCTACTGTAGTCTATTGATATGGTTGGAATTTTAGGTAAACCGAATCTCCTATGTTGAACTCTCTTTATGATCTCTTTAAATCTGTATATTGCTTCGTGCTTGTTCTTTACTGAGATTATCTTGTAGTAGTTGTTTGATGCTTTCTTTGGTAGATGAAAGTTCTGTTATTGTTTGAATTAGAGAGTCAAGTTGTCATTTCATGTCCCTAGGTTTGTAGCCGTATAGTGCTTCAAAAGGAGTAAGGCCCAAGACTGAGTGAAAGTTAGTGTTGTACCACCATTCAGCCTGAGACAACCATTGTGCCTAAAGCTTAGGTTTTAGGAAGAAAAATCCCCTTAAATATTTTTCTAAACATTGATTTATTCTTTTAGTTTGACTATCAGTTTCTGGTGATAGGATTTGCTAAATAAAGGCTTAGTTCCCATATGATTCATCAGCTTTTTCAAAAATGTATTGGTAAAGATTTTATCCCTGTCAGAAATATCAGATTTAGAGCTCTCATGTAGCTTATACACCTGGTGCAAGTAAGCATTTCACACTGTAGTTTTTGTGCATGGGTGGGTCAAGGGTATAAAATGCCAATATTTAGTGAATTTATCTATCGCCACTAGTATACAGTTGAATCTTTTAGACTATGGAAGACCCTTAATAAATTTCATAGATATGACTTCCCAGGATTGACTAGGAATTGGTAAAGGTTGAAGAAGACCAGATTTGAGAACATGTTCATCCTTGATTCTCTAAAAAGTATGTAAAACATAAATTTAATTTTTGGTATAACAAATAAGCTAAAGGAATATTTTGTAAATAAATTTTTAAGGCCAAAAAAATTTGAAAGTCAATAAAGTTTTTCAAGCCAAAACATTCAGAATTGTATAGGCGTTTCGATACCACCTCCATTGGTATTGATATCGTGCTTAAAATTTCAAAGAATATTCTTATGTTTTTTCAAGCGTATCGATACGGTGCAAGATCCGTTTCGATACCATTTGAAACTGTAAATTTTGGTTTCGAAACACCTTCAAAACAATATCGATACCACTAAGCAACTAAAATAAATTAAAATATTTTAATCGGTTTCGATACCAGATCTAGGCATTTCGATACATGGGTTAAGTATTAAATGTTTTGATTGTTGGTGTCAGTTAACTTTTCAAAAGTTTATTTACCAGTATCGATACGCCTTATAGGCGTTTCGATACTTGTTTTGGTAGTCACAAATCATTTCAATACGGTCTTCAAGTTGTTTTGGTACCCCTTGTTTTAAAGGCATATCTGTTTCGATAACGTTACCTCTAGTATCGTTACCCTTTTGTAAAATACACATAATGACTCTTTATACTTTGGTAGCGTTTCGATACAAGTACCTCAAATATCGATACCGGTAGTTACAGAAGTGCATTTATGGTGGAAAGATGAAGTTCTAACGTCTATATTTATTTTCCCAACCACTTCAATGGTTAGAAATCAGAGAAAGGATATAAAATCAAGCTTCCAAAGCAGCAACAACAATTATTGATCTTAAAGCAAACATTCAAGCATCAAATCCAACTTCTAGATCTTAATTGCAAAATCCTTGTACACCCAACTCTTGGGAGCTTATTATAATCCTTATTATGAGTTTGGGGAGTGAGATCTTTGTAATTGGGGAAAAAATCTTCTATTAGAGAGAAGTTATCTTTTCCATTCTTTTTATTGTAAAACTTGTGAGATCGAATAAATCTTTGGGTAGAATGATTGATTCGGTTTGTAACGGTTATCCCTTAAATCGAGAAAAAGGTCAAATTAAATAGTGAATTGGGTTGAAAATCCTTAGTGGGAGCTAAGGTAGTGGATGTAGAGCTTGTTCGAAGTTTGAACCACTATAAATTCTTATGTTCTACATTTTTTCCTATTTTTACCAATTCTCCACCAAAATTTTAAATAACCAATTCACCTTCTCTTGGCCAACTACATTGATTAATCAACTCAAAAGTTGATATCAAAGCCTCTTTGTTTGAAGGTATTAACATCCATAAGAGAAAATCCAAAGATTTTTTATCATCTAAACAAGTCAAAGCAAATGAAATCCACTTCCGAGCAAATGCATGAGTCTCAATCCATCACGAAGCTACCCTTCTTCAATGGAGACAATTATCCCTATTGGAAGAATATGATGAAGCTTTTCATCAATTCACATGATTATGTCCTTTGGGAGATAATTGAAGATGGACCATCTATTCCGATGAAACATGAAGGTGACCGACAAATCCCAAAGACAAGAAATTAGATGACGGTAGAAGAAAGAAAGAGAATGTTAACCAATGATAAAGCCTTGTACATTTTGTTTTGTACATTTGGTCCCGAAATTAATTCAAAGATGTCATCTTGCAAGAGTGTAAAGGAGGTATGTGATTCTCTTGAGACAACATATGAAGTCACAGATGAAGTTAAAATAACCAAGATCGGCCTTCTAAATCTCAACTACAAGAATTTCCAGATGGAACCGGATGAAGACGTCACCAAGATGTTTGATCGATTCTCCATAATCGTCAACAGGCTTAAAGGATTTGGTGAAATCATTCTGGAGGAAAAGTTAGTTTGGAAACTCATCTATTTACTTTCCGAGTCTTAGGATAACAAAAGAACGACCATCATAGAAACCAAAGATCTCAAGACATTAAAGATCGATGCTCTTATGGGATCACTTCTCACCCACGAGCTTATGAAGAAAGGAAGAGAAGAAGAAAAGAAGAGAGATGAGAATAAGTTGGAGAAGAAAGAGTTGGAAGTAAAAAAACAAGGGATTGCACTTAAGACCTCTCTACCTCAAGAGTTGGGAAATCCAAGTGAGGAAGAAGAATTAGAAGAATTGTGTAACATCCCGGTTTTGGGGTTAGTAGCTTGAGTGTTATTTGGGGAAATTCGATTCGGGTCGAATCGGATCCATAGGGTTCGTTATTCCGGGAAAAATTAAAATAATAATATTTTAATCGGATAAGTAATAATTTTGTGAAATGGTTCTAAAAATATTAAAATGGTGTTTTAAAGTTAAAGGAATATTATTTGAACTTTAATTTGATTTTTAATTAAGTATAATTATGCACTAGTGACTAAATTGAAATTTTGGAAAAGATTTGGGGATTTAATTAATAATTTTTGGAAATAAGGATTTTTAGTGACTAAATTGGAAAGCAAGCCATACTTAGAATCCTTAGAGGGCCATAAACCCAATTTATTTTTAATTAATGATTTATCCACCAAAATTGTTTTTAAATGGTTTTATTTTAGATGATAATTTTATTTTCTTTGGTAACTTCCCATTTTCTCATCTTTTCTCTCAAACTTTCTCTCTATTTTCTCTCCATCTTCTTCTCCAAATTTCTTCAATTACCTTCTGATTTCTTCTTCATTTTCAACAAGATTTATTTCATTTTACTCATCTTTTCATTCTCTACAAAACCTACTCATCAATTTTGCAAAATCAGCATCCATTTTCAAGGAAATCAAGAGAGGATTTCTCATCTTTTTGGTGGATTTAATCTCAAAGGTAAAATTCTGATTTCTAATCTTTTTCTAAGGTTCTTTATTGAAGTTCCCAAGTATTGGCTTGCTAGTTAACAATTGATATTTAATTTTGTGTTTTTAATTCAAGATTTATGAGTTTTGTGAAATCTTTTGAGATCTCAATTGATGCTGGATTTAGGATGATTTAATTATGATATTAGGTCAATTAAATGATTGATTGAGTCTTGAAATGAGTTAACATCAAATTAATCCCGGAATAATGCAATCGGTGGTGTTTTAAGGTGGTTTTCGGTTATTTTAGGGGCTGTTTTAGGTGTTCTTTTGTTGCTGGAGGTATAAGGATGGTTTGGAAGTGCTTTTGGTTCATATTTGAAGTGGATTAGATGTTAGATTCATTAGGTTTTTGGCTGATGATGTTTCGGATGCGTTTCGGCTAGGTTTCGGTCTTTTCGGCTAGGTTTTCGATAGTTTTGTGAAGGTTTAATGTGGCTACTGTTTTGGGAATGTTGTGATGTGAATATGCTCTATTTTTAATTTTGTAGAGGTAGTGCAAGAATGTGCATAAGTGGCTGGTGCGTTGGCGTTGCCGTCGGAGCATCGGCGAAGGCTCGTTTCGCTTGTCGGTGAGTGATTTCGGGTTAAAAGTGAATCGCATTGGTTCGGTTCTGTTTTGGAGACTATGGAATAGTGTTAAAACTTTCCATAGTTCAAGAGTAAGTGATTTAAATGATGTTGATGCGTTATCTCAAGTTTCGGCTATTTAGGTAATGGCATATATGTGAACAAAGTTTCAATAAGATTTTGAAATAGCATATCTTTGATTTGAAATGATGCATGCATATGTTAATTGCTGAAAATGCATGATTTATAAAGGCATTTATGGCTTATGTAAGCATGAAAAAGAATTTGGAATATGATGAGGTTATTTGCCCTATGTTGATAAAGCCGTTGAGCATGATTTTAGTTCACATGATGAACATTTAATGAGTGCATTATGAGCAGCAAGTTAACATGCATGATTGGAATTGATATTAGCTTAGTGACACTAACTTTAGATTCGAATACAAATAACATGTCATTAGGATTGAGTGCACTATAAAAATAATGAGAATAATGATGATGCCTACACGTAAACAAGGGTGACTTTGTGTCTGACCGTGTGTGTAGAGTTTGCCTATATGTAAACAAGGGTGACTTTGTGTCCGACCGTGCATATAGTTGACCCATGCGTAAACAAGGGTGACTTTGTGTCCGACCGTGCGTAGTGGGGGTAACATGTATACAAGGGTGACTATGTGTCCGAACGATGCATGTTGAGACCAAGTGTCTCCAATTATGGAAAAAGGAATCCGTGTATTCGGTGAACTAAAAGTTCATATTAAGTGATCACTAGGAAGCCAATATGCATACATGAAATGAAATAATATACTTGTGCATGATACATGAAATGATTTGACAATGTTGATAAGCATGATTTGGTCTTACATATTTCAAATAAGCATGAAGGATGCAAGTATGACTTTAAAAAATGATTTTTGATCTTGTTTAGAGCTTCCTCACTAAGCATGTTTTGCTTAAGCTCTCTCTTTTCATACTTGCAAAAAAATAGAGACATTCGAGGCTACATTCGGAGCAAGGGAACCAAGGGGAAAAGTTATCTCAATTTTTGGTATGTTTTGGCAAATAACTTGGGGCTTGGCAATGTGTAAACCAATCCTATGTGAAGAGTGTGATTTTTCTTTGGTTAATGTTGTAATAAGACCTATATTGCTTTGATTGTTAATTGATGGACTATGGTGTTGTTTTGGATCGTTGAAGCATGCACATGCATGAACGTTTTGATTTTAATCATATTTTAGGAAGCATGCCTATAGATTGTATGGAGACTTGATGTTGATAATTGTGTGATTATTATCATTATTTATGCTTAGGAACTTTGCATATAGTTTGGAGTGATTAAGGGTTGAGTTTAAGTGGATGGAACTCCTCTTAAACGCCTGGATTTTGTGAATTGCACAGGGGGTATCAATACCTCTAGTAAGGGTATCGATACCCTAGGCTAATTTTGGGCGGCATCGAATCGTGGTTTGATGCAATTACCCCACTGGACGCTGGAGTATCGATACCACCTATGGGGGTATCGATACCAATAGCCTTCGAAGTGCAACGAGGTTAACTCCACGATAAGGTAACGAGATGACCTGCCTAATAAGGTCAAGTAGAAATCGAAGATTTCAAAGATAGGATGACTTCAAAAGGAGGAACAAAGAAGATGAAAGTGACCAAATCCTTTGCTATGAGTGCAAGAAACCGGGTCACATAAGAATCGAATGCCCTTATTACAAAAATAAAAGGTTCGAGAGGAAGAAGAAACACAAGGCTCATGTTGATACTTGGAGCGATGAAGATGAAGTAGCAAACTTGTGTCTCATGGATCTTGATGAGCCAAAAGTAACCCTTGACACTTTTTGCAATATTTTATCTTATGATGAATTATATGATATTTATGAGGAATTGCAAGATGGTTGTGATGAATTAGTTTTAGAATATAAGGAATCTCTTAAGAAAGACAAGAAAATTATTTTAGAATTGAAAATGAGAATGATTCCTAAGTTAAAAATAATTTAGAATTAGAAAGTAAATTAAAGAAAATGTTTGAGAAATTTGAGGAATTAAAAAAGAAAAATATTGTCATACATAATTTACTTTCTAAAGTAAAAGATGACCACCTAAAAGAAATAGGTGAGTTAAAAGGTATTTTAGGCAAAGTTAGTTCTACTAATATACTTAAAGGTAAATCATCTAGAACTAATTATGCTAGGAAGGCCTTTTATAACTATAAACATGGAAAGTTTTCTAAGCAACATAAGGTTAAAAGGATTAGGAGAATATGGATACCTAAAAATATTATTGCTTCTAATAATATTGTTGCTATTGACACTTGGGTCCGTAAGGGAATCAATATTTTGGGAACTAACACATATGGACCCAAACAAATTTTGGTACCAAAAACAAAAACTTAATTCCATGTTTGTAGGTTGAGCATGCTACAAGGTCAAAGCTTCAAGTCAAATTATATGGCACCTTGATAGTTGATTCTCAAGGAGAATGACCGGAGACAAAAGAAGATTAAAGGTGTAAGAGCTTAATCTTGGTGGAGTGTTGACAACTTCAATTGCAAAATTTTAAAATATAAACCCAATCGGTATTTATACCTTTAATTTTCTTGAATATTCTTATTTGTCAATGATCTTTTGAATGCTTTTGGTTTAGCATTTTTTTCTTAAATGTTGATTGATTCTATGTCTTCATTGCTTTTTGTGCTTGCATGATTTATGATATTGAATCTATGTTCTATGATGCTCATTGATCATTGCATAGTAAAAATTGCTTATGGTACTCTTAATCATGACATTTAATCACTAACATGCATTTAGAGGCTTTAAGATCTCTTTCCTAAACTTTTAGAAGCCTTGCATATATAGCCTAGCATAGTGATATCGAAACAAGGAGGGGTTTCGACACCCTCTCATAGAACACTTGTTTAGGATTTTTTGGGCAAGTCAGTATCGAAACGCCCAAAATGTGTTTCGATACGCCTCTGTTATGATACGGGTAAAGGTTGATTTGATACAGCACCGTATCGAAATGAGGTTCTCATGTTCCGATACTGGCGTATCGATACCACTTTCCTCGGTATCGATACTCGCGACGACATTTGTGTTTTAAAGCTTAAAACCCTAATTCCAATCCAATTAAAACAAAACCTTTCCTCCTCTTCAAACCCTAGGCCGAAAAATCATTTATATACACCCCTCAATACACCAAATTTCTCCACACAAACATCAAATTTTTTTGAGGGTTTCTACTCAAATCATCAAGCCTAAGGTTTTATCAAAGTTTTGTGTTAAAAAAACATCCAATTTCATCCCCAATCTCTACTCAAGGTAATTTAGAAATTTTTTATTTTCGTTTGAATCTAGGTTGTTAAAATTAAGTTTTTATATAGATTATACTTAGCTTTTGTATGGGTTTTCAAAATCCCACAAAAGTTTATCAAAAATCTAAAAAATTTTATTCGAATATAAAAATTTTTGTTCGTATTTTATTTTACTGTTTTTCATTTTTTACGAACTTTGTTTTTAAATTTTTTTAAAACTTTGTTATTGGTTTTAAAAACCCTTGAATTATTGTTTTATAGGATTAAATTTGTTTATCTTTACATATACGGTTTCTAGAGCCTAATAATCCTTAATTGTTTATCTAGATCAATGGCTCCTAAGAAACATCAATGCAATGAGGCGAGAAGTTCTACGACCAACGACGAGGAAGCCACTCGACCAAACCTTCCATTTATCTATCAAAAATCTTTTCCAATTCGTGGCTTATACGAGAATTTTTATCAATATCGAAATCACAAGCTCAAGAAGGAGCATTGTGTCGATATCAACTTCATAGACTCGGATAAATTCTAATTTTGCTATGTTGATAACTTCCAAAATTGGAAGTTCATGAAGTTCCTATCCTTGCCCGGTACCTTCTTTTTTCACTCTTTTGCTTGTTTTCTATGCTAACGCCACTTGTATCTTTTTTAAGGATAAATCTCAAGTTGTGGCTATTGAATCCTATATTATGGAGCGTCGATTTCGTGTCGACGTAAAGCTTCTTTGTGAATTTTTTGGATTTGAAGATGTAAGAATAAAAGATGATAACTTGATCTTATGAACACACAGGATAATACTCAGTGAGAAGTGGATATAAAAGGCTTATTCAAGATCAGATTGACAATGCATACTCTGACCTTTCAAGTCCTTATGGTCTTTATATTGTCTATCTAAAATCAAGATTTTGATATGAAAGTTTGCATTTAATTATATACCCACTATAGAGAATTTTTATACAAAGAGAATAGTCACAACCAAGTTTTGTCTTAGATGCTCATTTTGCACAAAAGATATAAATCATATTAGTAGGTAGTGTTCATTTGCAAAACAGATTTAGATTGTCATAAATTATAATTAACCTAATCATGTAAATCATCTTTCTTTTTGCGATTGACTGAATTATCATTTTCAAAACTACAATAGACGAAGACATTTTTAAATAATCACTATAATATGGTCTATTTGGTTTATACGCAATAAATTTATTAATGAAGGGGTTAGACAAAGTGTTACCTTTGTTACCATTTTTATCTGGAGTTATTTGTCCGAATTAGGAGTGGTAGCTGAATATTTTCATTATCCTCACACTAGATCTGATATGGTATGGATTTCATCTACCCCTCCGATCGCATAAAGTTAACTTTGATGCTAATTTCTCTAGGAAGGAGAATAAATTTTGGTCAGAAATTATTATTAGAAGTTCAAAAGGAGAAATTATGGGTTCGGCTTATCGAATCAATCAGAATATTATATCTATTTTTGAAGCCAAGGTTCTTTCGATGCTTTAAGGAATTAAGTTTGCTATGGATTTGGATCTTGAAGACATAACTGTCGAGGGTGATTCAAAATTCATAATAAGAAAGATGAACTCTGAAATGGATGATCTTTCAATTGTCAGACCCTTAATAGTCAATGCAAAATAAAGATCGAGAGCTTTTTTGAGATGTCGTTTTAATTTCACTGGTAGAAATGGGAATAAATTAGCACATATGATGTCTCTTGTTGGAAAATCCGACCACGAGGATAAATTTTGGATGAAGGATCACTGATTTCAGTTATTTTGGTTGCCTCCGAGGATCGAAGGAATATAGACCCGACATAGCTTTTTGACATGTTGAGAATAAAATGGGATTTTGTTTTACCCCTTTTATTTGACGTTTGTAATCTATTATTTTACTCAGATCATCACCAATATGATATTTGGATCATCTAAGTATGTATCTTCTGTTTTTTGTTATTTTCTTTTGTAATATTTGTGAAAAAATTTTATGTTTACTTTGAATTAAATAAAACTCAGATGATACTCATTTTCAAAAAAAATTCATTTAATTAAACTATCATTACAAACACTCTATAATCGATTCTTTTTATTGTGGAGAATGCTCAACATTTGCATAAAAAATTTAATCATGCAACCATTTCACCTATATCATCTGGTTTTCTACGACCACAAACAACACATGTATAGATTAACTACCTCCATATATGGTTAAACTAACGGTTGTTGGTACGTGTCCATCATATATAAATATTGGAACAATAGAGATTTTAGCACGAGACCATCATGATTTGATTCCAGCAGGATGTGCACACACTATTCCCAAAACTACATCGGCAAAGATCATCGAAAGCCATGCTTTTTATGCTGCTATTCTTTTTGCATTAGATGGATGGCTTAAGGATTTTATTGAATGAGATGCTATAAATATGGTGAATCAGTTACAATCGAAAATCCAAGGTAGACCAACATTGACGCAAAACATGATCGAGGCGAGGGACCTTTTTCAACAACATCATTATTTATCAGTTATCTTTATTCATCATTCAAAAAAGAGTATATCCCACACTTTAGCTCATTGGGCGTTTAGTGATCATCAATGTATTTATTTTTATTTTGAATATTTAAGTTGTATTGAACAAAATGTAATTGATTATACTATTAATGAATCATTCTAGTGGATATTTTTTTTTCCTTTAGGGGTTGACATTAGACATTCTAATGTCAGTTGTAGAAAGAATTTTTAACGAGGTCTAACTTTTAAAAAAATATATATTATATAAGAATAATGACATATTCCATTACAATAATAATTTTAGCCCATAAAATATACATTACATTATTTCAATCCTATTTAGAATCAATTCAATAGGTTTAACTATTTACAATTAAATTTTTTATTATTTTAATATTTCTTCTTCTTCCAAATTATTTGTTCATTTCTTATAAATATTATATTATTTTTATATAATAATATATCATCAGTAATTTTTATATAATTATTTTTTTATTTATATACTCACTTACCTCTGTAATATTATGAACATAAAATTAAAAGAAATTTTAAATATAAATAATTAAATTTATTAAATTATTTTGAATTAGATAAAATTAATAAAATATATATATTGAGACTAAAAATTACTATTATATCATACTATATTAAACGTATATTTTAATTAATAAAAAATAACCTAATAATAACAATATTCTAATTAAATGACACGATTATTTTTTAAGGGAATGGTAAATTTGTTTCCAAACGCATAATTAACTAGTTTTGGGTGTATTTTATATTTTTTATCAATATTTTACCCTAATTTTTAATAATCATCGGATAATTTATAACATATCAGATCTAAACTATTTATATAGTATGTATATACATATTTGCACAAGTCATCTAGCTTCAGTGATTAAAGGAACGGTTATTATTCTTAGAGATCACAGGTTCGAGCGCTAATAATATCAGCATAGTGATGAAACGATCAATGTCCAACTCAATAGTTGAGAGTATACTCTATAACAAATACTACTGTAATCATATATACATATTTAAAGTTTGATCTATATGTTTTAAGTACACTGATCTAGATGGCTAGAGTGTCAAAAGGATTAGATTGAAATGATATTACTATCTATAGGATTCAATCAGAATGTTTTGAAATTCGAGGAGTAATATTGAAAAATTGGTCTGGTTTACGAACACCACTCTAAAAATCTGTCCTTGTCTCTCGGCGGTCTCCGCTGGACTGGTGATTCTCCTCCAATGGCGACCTTAAGAAAGCCATTGCTCTTCGTATTACTTTTACCCCTAATTTTCACCCAAATCACATCTCAAACATCGCCGAGAACCGTAGAAGTTCACTCATCGGATCCCGAAGACGCTGCTCTCAAGCATGAACTTGACCTCCTCAAGTCCAAGATTTTGGGTTTAGGTATATCTAGATATTCTACAAACACACACACACAAAAAAAAAAAAAAAAAAACTTAAGTTCTACTTTTAACACTGTGATTAATGCTTGATTCTGTTTATTCTGGTTACTGCTTTTCACACCGAGAACAATTTTTTTAGTTCATTTTCAGTATTTTCTTTGTTTGGTTGTGGGTGAGTGTAGAAAACGAGAATGATGTAGGAGAAGCATGTAGGAAATGAAAATCTTCTATTCATGAATTCCTCTACATTTTTAAATTATCAAAATTTTAATACCAAGTATCATTCATGCTGGTAAGGATAAGTTTGTTTTCACACAAACTTACCAGAAATCTCTGTATCCGAGTGATTTTGAATTGGTAAACATGTCCCGAATTCATGAACACTAGTGATCCTATTAATATATAGTTTATTATAAAATTGTGGAGTAAAACTAGCAATAGAATTATATGTTTATATGAACACACAAAATATATCTTATAAAAAACATTTTAAGTTCCAATAATTTGTATTTCATTCATGCTAAACTAGTTGGGGAAGATTACCCTATTGAATTACATTTTATAGAAGTAGCGGATTGTGTTCCGGTTTTCTTTCTTGGTACCGGATGAACCACGTCTTAGGTAACATAGTTTTAACATGAATGTTCATGAAAATTTGTAGTTTTAGGGAACATATAATTTAATAGTAATTATAATATGAAGGGATGGCTTTTCGCCATTGGCTAGGTTGTAGGAAGTAGGAACATTTGAACCTCGTTGTGGCTGTACCTTTATGGACTATGTTACAAAGGGTTTTACTTTAATGTGTTTAATTTTAATTATATTATTTGAATTTGTTTCAAGTTTGTGCTTAGAAGTTCATGTGATGGTAAGAAATTTAAGCCCTTTTCAGCCAGGTACTGTTTTCACCTTTTTTTTTTTTCTTCAAATTGTTCTCTTTGGATGCATGCAATTCCCTTTGCTTTTGTGGTACACTAGGTTACCCTATTTTATTTAGTCATTTTTCTTTAAACCAAAGTTTACCAGAATTGATTCTAACATATCAGATAAGATTATCAGTATATCTCACTAAGTTCAAACTTATATATACATATAAATAAATTGCATCCATTTTTCATGGTTTTGCTAGAATCTACAATTGATGAAAGAATCCATGAACTGAGAAGCAAGGATGAGAGTATTACAGAATTGGAAAAGGCCATTCAAGAGAAATCAGACAGCATACAATCTTTAGAGAATGAGATAGAATATTTAAAAGTAACCCCCCTCTCTTTCCCTTGTGTTTGTTTCTTGGTTCTGAGAAATATTTTATTCATTTCTTTTTCTAGGTTTATTTGTTGACTGATTTATACCGAGGTTCTCTTCAAATGTATTTTCAGTTTAAAGACAAAACCATGTGTAATTCCTTGATGGAAACCTTTTTCTGTTATCATTTTTTATTAGCAAAGAGCATCACTAGATTCTACGGAGCAGATGAGTGATTCGCATGCAAGGACTATTGAACTTGAAAAACAGGTTAGTTGGTAATGGATTAACTTTTGTAGTTACACTTTGGAGCTGCTATATTCATTAAGAGGTTGCTTTTCTAACAGGTTGACAACCTTAGGAAGGAAATCAAAATGCAGAATAAGAAAAAAGATGCTCTAGATGTGCGAAGAAATGTAGCTGAGCAAAAGATCCAAGAACTAAATCAGAAATTAGAAGATGTGAGTAATGCGTTTTTATAATTGCCTTTAGGTTCCTTACCTTTGTTGCTATTTCATTATTGCACATAAGTCTTGCTGATTTGTGATACCTTTTATTCTACAAAATATACATTTCACTTTATTCTGATTGGCAATATTCTCCTCCTAAAAGGTACATAAGATTTAACAGTATGGGAACTTTTATTCTGTATTCCAGTATTTGGTCAATTTTCAGTGGAATTGTTGATAGTTTAAAAAATATTACGAGACAAGCAAAACACTTGAATGTCTTCTTATTTTTTCTTCTGTCATTGTTCTGGTTGAATCCGTTTGCAGTTTGCATACAGCTGGATTTGTAGCTAGCATAGGTGTATTTGAATGTCACACTATCTTTTAGACACTCCACAAAATTTCTTTTGAGCAGTGAGCTTCAAGTGTAAAGGTCAAGGGTTTATAAATCTTGATAAAGACTGTCTTCTCCTTTTTCCTAATCCCATCTTCTAAATATCCTTGTGTTCCATCTTTATTGTCTATGTTAGTATTATTTCTATTTAGGATTAATTCCTACTTAATAGGAATTATCTTTTTTAGGATTATCTACTATTCATTAAGAGTTATTAGTTTTTAAATCTCTTATCTCCTTAAGAGATTAGAGTTCTATCTTTTAGGTTTTGAATTAATGTAAAACTCTTGTAAAAGAGTCTATATATTAAGCCTCTCGGCTAAATAATAAAGTAAGTAACAGAGACTATTTACACTTTGTTTTCTACATGGTATCAGGTTAGAGCGATCCTGATTTCTCTAAATTTGAAATCAGTTTTTTTTCCCTCTTCATGACTAATCCAGAGCAATCATCTTCTGAGATTAGTTCTCAGCACGATTCTTCCCAATCGGATTGTGCTATTTCTGATTCCTCTCTCTCTTTGATCACTTCCTACAAACTAAATGGCAATAACTATTTGTCATGGTCCCAATCTGTGCAATTTTACATCACTGGAAGGAAGAAAAGTGAATACCTTTCTACGTCCATGGTTATCCCAGCAAAAACAGACCCAAGATACAGCACATGGCTGAGTGAAAATACCATGATTATGTCATGGTTAATTAATTCTATGATTCCTGAAGTTGGGGAGAACTTTATGCTATATCAAACAGCAGCAGAGATTTGGGAGGCAGCAAGGGATACCTATTCGAGTGCTGATAATACTTCAGAACTCTTTCGAGTGGAAAATCTTATTAAAGATCTTCGACAAGGGGACCTCCCGGTGATCAATACTATGGTCTTCTCAACAAGTATTGGCAGCAACTTGACTTGTATGAAAAGAATGACTGGAAGTGTCAGGAAGACAGTCTATTTTATGGCCAACAAAAGAACCAGAGGCGAGTATTCCAGTTTTTATCTGGATTAAATGGAGATTTTGATGGGGCTAGAGGAAGAATACTGGCCACCAAACCTTTTCCCTTGGTGCGGGAAGCTTTTTCAGAGATTCGAAGAGAAGCTAGTAGGAGAACTTTAATGGTTTCACAACCACGACCATCACAACCAGAGGCTCCAGGCCTTGTTACTAGTTCTAATACTAGGAACCAACAAAGGAGAAATCGTCCTTGGTGTGAACACTGTAAGAAGCTTGGCCATTTGAAAGATCAGTGCTGGAAACTCCATGGGAAACCTGCTGATTGGAAACCTAATAGGTCTCGAATACAGATGGATGCTAATGTAGCTACTTAAGAGGATTTTTCAAGCAGTCTTGTAAGGAGCAAATTACAGCATTGCAGCAACTTCTGAGCAAACTGA
Source organism: Abelmoschus esculentus (assembly GCA_035048815.1). Lineage (NCBI taxonomy): Eukaryota > Viridiplantae > Streptophyta > Magnoliopsida > Malvales > Malvaceae > Abelmoschus > Abelmoschus esculentus. Next base: position 3,170,049 of record JAUCBN010000064.1, on the reverse strand, counting down.
CACCACAGTCCTCCAACATTGCTCATGCTGCTACTGCAGGTAATCTTTTCTCCAACTCCTCTGTTCAATGGATAATAGACTCTGGGGCATCGAACCATATGATAGGAGACTCTACTCTATTGGAGAATTATGGTACTCTCAATTCTTCTACATCCATTCGAATAGCTGATGGTACACTTACGCAAGTCAAAGGGAGTGGTTCCGTTACCTTAAACAACAAATTAGTTCTCCATAATGTTTTTTATGTCCCAAAACTTGCATGTAATTTGTTATCTGTCAGTAAGTTGGTTCATGAATACAAGTGTAATGTTCTTTTTGGCATTGGTGGTTGTATCTTTCAAGAACAGGGATCGAGGAAGGCGATTGGCAATGCTAGGCTGGTTAAAGGCTTATATGTGCTTGAAGGATGTGTACCTCCTCACCATACCCTATCCACTACTCTTAGGAACCAAGCTTTTCTTTCTACTCTTAGTACGAATGAAGTTTTGTTATGGCACTATAGATCAGGCCATCCAAATTTCTTTTATTTATCCAAGATGTTACCACATTTGTTTTCTAATAAAAATCCAGCTTTGTTTCATTGTGAGTTTTGTCAATTTGTCAAACATGCTCGACAATCATATACTCTAGTTAAATATGAACCCACGAGACCTTTTTCTACCATTCACAGTGATGTTTGGGATCCTTCCTCTGTCAAAATCATGTCTGGCTATAGGTGGTTCATCACATTCATTGATGATTTCTCTAGAACCACATGGGTCTACCTTATGAAAGACAAATCCGAAGTTGAAACTATCTTTAAGAACTTTTTATGAGCAAATTTCCACACAATTCGACACAAAAATCAAAGTACTCAGAAGTGACAATGGGAGTGAGTACTTGAGCACCTCTCTTACTTCTTTCTTTCGAGAAAAGGGAATTGTACATCTTACCTCGTGTGTCAATACACCCCAACAAAATGGGGTTGCCGAAAGAAAAAACAGACATATTTTAGAGGTTACAAGGTCTCTCCTCTTTTCTACTTATGTACCTAAATATCTTTGGGGGAGCCAATTTTGACAGCTACCTATCTCATAATAGAATGCCAAGTAAGGTTCTGGGGTTCAAAATTCCTACTGAAATTCTTTTGAGTCAGTTTCCCCACTTTCGACCTCTGCATTTCAAACTTCCTCCTCGAATTTTTGGATGTACTGCCTTTGTCCATATACATTCAAATAATCGAAACAAATTGGATCCTAGGTCTGTCAAGTGTGTTTTCATAGGGTACTCTTCCAGTCAAAAAGGCTACAAATGTTATTCTCCATCAACAAAAAAGACTTATGTTTCTTTTGATGTAACCTTTTTTGAAGATACACCTTATTTTCAAACGACTAAAATTCAGGGGGAGAGTTCTAAGGAATTTCAGTATAATAAAATGGTAGATTCTCCAATTCAAGTTTCTCTACCTATACAACCTATTCCATCAGTTCCTATTGATGTGTTTTCGCAGCCAAATACTCATGTATCCACTGAAAACAGTGAGACTGACCAAGAGGATATATCTGCTGAGTTACCATCTCCCTTGTCCAAACAACCTAGTCCTCCTACCTTCGAAACTCTACCCAACAATGATCCTGAAACTATGACACCTCAGTTACATGTCTATTCAAGAAGGAAAAAAGCTAATGATCAGCCTAGCATCAGCCAAAGACCAGACTTGATTCCTGCTACTGAAACAGTAAGTGATGAAAATGTAACCGAGAATAATGGAACTGAAACTGAAGGTAATAGAGAGACTGGAGCAGGTGAACTCGATGACTTTCCTATTGCCATCAGAAAAGGAGTAAGGAAATGTACAGCACATCCAATAAATAGATATGTAGCTTATGGAAAATTGCAATCTGATTTCAGGACATTTACTGCCAGCATTAACAGTGAGAAAATTCCCAAAAATGTGGCAGAGGCATTCCAAGTTCCAGAATGGAGGAAAGCTGTGGAAGAAGAGATAAGGGCCTTACAGAAGAATAGCACATGGAGATTGACAGATTTGCCACAAGGAAAAAAGGCTGTTGGATGCAGATGGATCTTTACCATTAAATACAATTCAGATGGGAGCATAGAAAGGTATAAGGCGAAGTTAGTTGCTAAGGGCTTTTCACAGACTTATGGTATTGACTATCAGGAGACATTTGCTCCGGTTGCAAAGTTAAACATCATCAGAATATTATTATCAGTGGCTGTCAATATGGATTGGAAGTTGCATCAGTTGGATATCAAAAATGCTTTTTTGAATGGAAATCTTGAAGAAGATGTATAGGAGGTACCACCAGGACTAGAAGGGAAATTCACTAAAAATACTGTCTGCAAACTTGAAAAATCTCTATATGGTCTAAAGCAATCCCCTAGAGCATGGTTTGATCGTTTTGCTAAAGCAATGATACAAGGAGGGTTCAAGCAAAGTCAAGCCGATCACACCCTATTCAAAATGGGTAATCCTAGTGGTAAGATGACTTTATTGATAGTATATGTAGATGATATCATTATTACTGGCAATAATGAAGAAGAAATAGAAGGATTAAAGATGAACTTGGCAAAAAAATTCGAAACTAAGGATCTAGGAAACATGAGATATTTCTTAGGTATGGAGGTTGCAAGATCCAAAGAAAGGTTGGTTATCAATCAAAGAAAATATGTCCTAGATCTTCTTGCTGAGACAGGGATGTTAGGCTGCAAACCAATTGAGACTCCTATGGATCCAAATTTTAAATTCAGCAAGGAAAAGAATGGAAATCCAACAAACAAAGAAACCTATCAAAGGTTGGTAGGTAAGCTGATTTATCTTTCCCTCACTCGACCAGACATTGCTTATTCTGTTAGTGTGGTTAGTCAACATATGAGTGATCCCAGGGAAGAACACACGGAAGCAGTCAATAGAATTCTAAGGTTCTTGAAGTTTACACCAGGAGCTGACCTCATATTCAGGAAAAACCAAGATAGATCAGTGAAAATCTATACTGATGCTAGCTGGGCAGGAGAGTTAACCGATAGAAGATCAGTGAGTGGCTATTGTTCCTATGTTTGGGGAAATCTTGTCACATGGAGAAGCAAGAAACAAGCTGTGGTCTCTAGAGGCAGTGCTAAATCTGAATTCAGAGCTATGGCCCTTGGAATTTGTGAAGGGATATGTATCAAAAAGTTACTTACTGAACTGGAACTGGAGGGTGACAAAAGTTTTGAGATTTTTAGTGATAGTCAATCAGCTATGAACATAGCCAAGAATCCGGTTCAACATGATAGAATGAAGCACATTGAGATAGATCGACACTTCATACACGAGAAAGTTAACAGTGGAGTAGCAAACCTACAGTATGTATCTACTAAGAAGCAGCTGGCAGATATCTTCACCAAAGCTCTTCCAAGAGTCACTTTTGATGAACTTTCATTCAAACTGGGTATATACAACATATATACACCAGTTTGAGGGGGAGTGTTAGTATTATTTCTATTTAGGATTAATTCCTACTTAATAGGAATTATCTCTTTTAGGATTATCTACTATTCTTTAGGAGTTATTAGTTTTTAAATCTCTTATCTCCTTAAGAGATTAGAGTTCTATCTTTTAGGTTTTGAATTAATGTAAAACTCTTGTAAAAGAGTCTATATATTAAGCCTCTCGGCTAAATAATAAAGTAAGTAACAGAGACTATTTACACTCTGTTTTCTACAGTCTATTTTCTACTTCTGTTTTTATTGCTTGTCCTAAAATACAATTTCACCTTGAAGAGTCGATTGCTAATTACTATAGTTTCCATCCAGTAGCATGATGAAGGCACGGACTACTAGAGGTTTCTTCTATTTTCAATTCATGTCATGCAATAAATGCACAATTTACCATAAACTTTGTGTTCACAAAGACTACTACAAAGATGGGATTTCTTATGTTGCCTTAACCACCTAGTTTCTTAGCATTCTTATTGCATTATTCTCCAATGAAACATGCAACATAAGATTTCCAATTCATATGTAACTTAAAATTCTTCAAATCATTTTGTCTGTTCTTCCTTGTCAGATCCAGAGGATTAACAGTGAGCAAAAATCTATAATTCACAAGGCTGAACATGCACTTCAACTAGCACAGGTGTACAGAAATTAATGGTGATTTGTATCTGTCCTATCTTGTAGATAACAAAGCTAACTTTGCTTTACATGCAGGGAGAAATTATGAAAGCAAAATTAAGGGCAGCTTCAGTTTCTAAAGAACTAAGAGAAGTAAGAAATGACAACTTCTAAGGCATGAAATTTTAGGAATTTCTATGAACAACATATTGTCTATTTTTTTAAGTGGTCCAATGTTTGATTTATTCTCAAACTTTCGGAGTAACTGAATAAATCAAGTTTAAAATTTGATCATTATTTAAATATTGATGCTTTTGGTCTTTCTGTTAAAAGAACCTGTTCAAAATTTCAGATTGATCTGCAGATTTCTCTGTGTTAGTGTTAATAAAGAACATTTTTCAGAATTAAAAAGCAAATTATCTTGTTTTCTTCTTCTAGGTGAATTTTGGGGTAAGACTCTGTCACTTGTAAAATTGACCTGCCTTGATGAAATATACTGTTTTGATTATGAACGTGAAATGTTTAAGACTGGATGCAATCTAATTTATTATAATGAGTTTGTGTTAGAAGAATGCTCATACTGTTAACTAATTCTGTAAAGCCAAAAGTTTTTGTTGGGTTGGTATGACTGTCATACTTTTTGCAGCAAGTTTATTCCACAAACTTAGAGATGAACTATGATATACCTTGTTTGTTGGTCTATCAAATAAGATCATTTTTACTTATTGATCTAGTCAGTTTCAGTTAGATCTAGAGTTTCAATTTGGATGTGATCCCAAATTCAACATAGGAACAAATGTGGCAGGTTTGTTACCTTTCACAAATGATGCATCTACCACAGTTAGAACTTTGTGAACTGAGTTGAAAACAATTAGTGTCCACCATCCGAATGGGCAGACTTTGTAACATCCATTTTATGTTCAATTTTGGTACTGAATATTACTTGAGATGTATGTATCTCTTGCATTATTTTGAACCTCACTTACCTTTAGAACTAAGTTTACCATATAATTTGTTACTTATATGGACCTAGATGTGTTGTTAGAGATAGCATTAATCTCTATCTGCCAATTTTTCCCTACCCAACACTAACTTTCATAAGAATGCTGAGTCTCTTACCCACCTTTCACAGTAATCTTATCTGCGAAAGAAAATACTGATATGTATCCTGAACCAAAAGTGCTAGATTTAAGAAAAGAAGTTTAAAAGAATTCTCTGAAATCTCAGCATTTTGTTGCTATATTATATCATAATCCCGGTTCAACATTATTGCCAAATGTATTAAGAATGGTTCAATCTTGGGTTTTCAAATTGCTGGAGAATGAAATTTTGGCAACAATGTTGTCAAAAATCAGGGATTGAAATTGAAAGAAACAGGAGAAAAAGGGTTGTTGTTATAGTAATAAAAAAATAGAAGCAACTATCTGTGCCTTCTTTAGCAGTGACTTGTAGTGAGCCAAACTAGTTTGGAGTTTAGCTTGGTTGAGTTAAGTTGACTTTTTTTTTTATTTCTCCTTCATCACTAGAGATTCCATTTTGGTGATTGTAGTTCTATTCTTGTGTTCATCTGTACTGAAGAAACTTTGACTTTATTGATTGTAACCTGCAATCAGGTCCATGGGGAGTGGCTTCCACATTGGTTAGCTGTCCATATATATCAATTTCAGGTATATTATTTTAGTTAGTGACAATATTTGTAGCAATAATATATTTATGATTGATTGTTTATGGTATGCAGTCCTTCGTGTTGTCTCATTGGAATGAACATGGGAGACCTGCTTTAGATATCACAATCAAAAAGGTCTAGTTTTTTGCTTCCCAATATCTAAAAGCATGGTGCTGTAGTATATGCTACATGCTATTTTCTACGAATAGATATGCATTTTGCAAGATATTGTTTTAATGTATTTGATTACCATTCTATTGCTCCAATCAACCAATTTGGAATGTCATTTTTTTTGTTTCCGTAAAATTATAATCCAGGCCTTGGAAAAGAAAGATCAATTTAAAACTTGGGCAGAGCCACAAATTAGAACTGTTAATACGGTAAGTGTGTACTATAGTTATTTTTCATAATTTCCAAAGATGTGTTTGTTCTTTGTACTAGCAATTTCAAACTCTACATTACATTTTCAAGTGCCTTATGAAGTAGAATTAGTGAGATTATTATTGGCTTTTGAATGTGGTCTGATATCTTAAATGGTTCAATTAATTTACACTGTAAAATAACTTGGTTTGAGATTAGAGCTTCTACAATCGCTTCCTTTCATTAGGCCGTGTTGGATGAAATTTTGCAATCTGGTTATGCTCTTCTTTCTATTGCCTTGTACTGTAAATTTATACCGACACTGGTGTAAAATGTCACTGTCCTTTTATTTTGCCTAACAGGGATATGTGCAAAAATAGAATTTGTCTAACAATGCTCCTGCTTGAATAACTGTTTCTTTGTGTAGTTATTATGGATTAAGGCCACTAAAAGGAAAGAAATCCCTCATTTGTTTTTATTTATTATTAACTATAAATATTGCATCTCTTTTTGTCTTCAACTTTTATCAGATGAGGAATACGTTCTTCTCTATGTTTAGCTGCACCTTTAAAGTATATGTCCTATAGTAGACATCTCAGACTTGATCAATATGTAGAATCTCATTTCAGCACATGCTTAAAAATTATTGTGAAGATATCCTTGGCATGTAAGCATTATTATATTTTCTGGGGATTGGTATGTTCAATGATTAACTGATCACAAGTTTTATCATGTGAAGAATTATTGTTAAGATATCCTTGGCATGTAAGCATTATTATATTTTCTGGGGATTGGTATGTTCAATGATTAACTGATCACAAGTTTTATCATGTGAAGCATTTGATCCCGTTGATGAAAGACAAGTGGTCAAAATTTATAAACAATCTTGAACCTCGTCTTCAGTTACTGCTTTCTAAGACAGTTGATGTCTATGATGCATCCAATACCTTTTTGACGCCACATTTGGTCAAAGCACGCACATTAACAGATCATTACATTCAGGTAAAACAGCATCAAGGCCATGCTTATTTTGCAAATTTCCAATTCCATGGCCTGAAATGACAATAACAATGTTTTGATAGGAGTTGAAGAAGTTTTCTGAACCATACGTAAATCACATTGTGATGGTGACAAAACCTCATTATAAAACAATGCAAGTTGCTTTGAAACCCTACACTAAAAAGACCATCCGCACCTACAGGAAACTGATCAAAACTGCTAGCATATACCATCATCAGGTAACGTGTCTCGTATTGTTTTCTGTGTTGGCATGTAAAATATTTACCATTGGGGATCACCAGTCTTCAGATTTTATTTCGGCAACATTGTTGGTAATGCTGTTGTACCAGGCCTCTTCAATAGTTCGATGGGTGTTTTCCAGTATCAGATCTATATGGCTGCATTAAAAAATAATGTGCATTTTGTTTAATAAACTTAGAATATATAGTTTGTTAAATTAAAATTAATGAGTTGCTCCATTTCTTTGCCTTATGCATATAACAGTCTAGCATTATAATATCAACCAGAAGTCATCATTGTGCCTTGTAGAAAAATAGAGATTTTGAGGTAGAGAAAATTGTTCTCTATTTCCTGATTTTTATTGATAAGAATATCACATATTTATAGTATACAAAAGTGCCTAATCTAGGAGAAATTATATCATGAAGACATGAAACTTGTTCACCACGTCATCTGTAGTTCATGCAATAGGTCCAGTATCACATATTTTTAAGTAACTACTTGATAACTACCACTCACTAATTACTTATAGGAAAGAGGTGATGATTCACCTTGAAAAAAATAAGATGGATAAATCTGGTTGTTTGGGACCACGAATGACGTGGTAGAAAAAGTTTATGATATAATTTCTCCTAATCTAGGAAGAATTACATAAAATCAGTGGCTAATATCTGCACCTATTTATTGATAATTTCCTAAATGTAGCTGCTAGAAATTAGGAAATATAATTCACTAACTTTCATCAATCTACAATCTACAATCTACAATTGTGCCTAGCTCAATGTTTCCTTACTTCAGAAAATTACTTATGCATGGAGTATAATCTTATTAAGAGAGCTGTCAAATAAGAGAAACTAAAGGATAACAAAACAGAAGGGAAACATGAACAAAAAAAGCATGATCAGAGGCTCCACTACAAGGTGATGTGGCATCTAAGCAACTCATACCCACATATACGGTTGTTGAATTTGAAGAGAGTGTGTGTGTGTGTGTTAGATCTGCAGTTGTTAAGAAAGGATTTAGCGGACTGTGTTGTTTACTATGATCTCTAACCGTTTCTAACGGTTAATTTGGTGGGTTACTTATACTAGAAAAAAGGGAAAACGTGGGAGTTTTTTCAGTCAGTTTCTGGGTTAGTTTTGGGAGGAAAAAGGTCCCTCGAAGTACCTTGTGGGCTGGTATTACCAGATGTAAATGTAATCTGCCATTGGCAGTAAAGTATTACTGGAATTACTCTCTAGTTTTCTAACAGAGAGTAAACAAATTGTATGTTCCAGTGAAGGAAAGATGGGACTGGAAATTTATGTTCTACATTTGTGAGTTTATTATTCGACTCTCTGAATATCTAGGTTCCGCTTATTAAGTGGTAAAATTTTGTTTTCATGGTGTAGAATCTATATCTAGTGTCTTCGTTTTGACTGATTTGAAGTGTTTCTCATGAAAAATACTATAACTTTGAGGCATTTAGATTTCTGTTATACTGTTTTAAAAGTATCTTTCATTGAGTATGCCACAGAAGTGAGTAAATCTTGATCATTTGATCATGAAGGAAAATATTGTAATATTGTGATACTTCGGGATGCATGGATCAGCTGTTAGTTTGAGCAAGTCTATCATTTACTTGAGAGAACATCTATCAACTTTCTGACGAATCGTTCATTCTCAGATCCAAGGAACTCTGAAGCGACATGAGTTAACAAGATCACTGGCAAATATGGATCTAGCATGGTTTTTGGTATGTCTGCTTTTAATCACATCATACCCCACTTTTTCTTTGTTTCTTGTGCATTTTAAATATGAACAGCTTGGTTTTAAGCTTGATGTTTATGATTTAGCTAAATATTCTTTCTTCAATTGTCACAGGCGACTGCTATATTGTTTCTACCCATCTTAGTTCTCTTTAAGCTCTTTTCACTCTTCAGGTTAGTTTTGTTTGTGTCTAAACTATTGTAGGATGCAACACTCTCTTCAAGTTTTCAGATAATGGAACACTTTTTTCTATCATATTGCTTTAGAATTTGATTTTTCTTTTTGAAGTGGAAAGGCAAAAAGGCACCAAGTTAAGCATACACGAAGGAGGTTCAAGCGACGGCAACCAGACCAATAAAATCAGTGAAGGTGAAGTTCAAACATCTTTGGTTCCTTGGATATGACTTAGTCCCAGGGTTGCACCCAATAGTGGATATACAAATTTTAGTCATATACATAAAAACAAAGACAGTCATGGCTCATTATAGAGAGTCTACAAGGGTTTCTTTGTTTTCTGTAAGTTTGGTTTTTCTGGTTTGGGTTTTAATCAATCAAGACGAAAATCAAAACTAATTCTTTTACACAGGCATTTCAACCATGGAATGAGATTTTGTTTTAAGTAAATATAACTTGCACTTTATCAGATTAAATGATATGTAAGCATATAGTAGCCGACAAGTATAGGGGCTGAGGTTTAGTATAAGCTGCATAAGGTTGTACTGATCCTTTAATGTAAGGTTTATGTAAGAGGAACAACAATAGGAGCAGGTGGAACCCATTGTTGAACAGGTGAACATTCCCAGCCACCCTCTTTGCTGTAACTCAAACTGAAATGCTGGGGAACCCAGGCTTTTCCCTCGGACCCCATTTCTCTTGACACCAACCTCTGGTTTTCCTCGACAGCGTTCTTCTCCTTTTTTGCTTTCTCCCAGTTCTGGCTCATTATGGCCTCGCTCACCTCGCTCCACACCGCTACCGACTCAGTCGGCTCCACTCCCTAATGAACGCAATAAAACAATCTATCAGCATCCTTCAAATACAAATTCAAAAAAGGTAAGTTTCTCTTAATTCATTAAGGGATTTACCTGCAGATCTTTAACTACAGGAGTTCTCAGTCCTGAATACACTTCCTCTGCATTGTATATAACCCTCAACGTCCCATTATTGTCCTTCACTGTCACTGTTCTGCATTAAATATTTTTAGAATTATTTATTTGTTTATTTCTATATAAAAAAAAGAAGTTTAATAATATCTTGCCAGCCAGAGAACCAAGAGATTAGAAATTAAAATACCTATCCCAATGACCATTAAGTTCAAAAAGGATCCTCTTTGTTGGTGTTTCATAGATCTTTCCTTTGACTGATCTATGGCTTCCTCTAAGGCCAAGAAAAGACTTAGTTCCATATCGTAACTCGGCTTCCAGTCCGGTTTCTTTGCACCTTACTCGAACATTTCCCGTCCATTCGACTCCGGGGAACGGAAGAAATCTTATCAGAAGATTGGGGGAGTTCATTTCATACATCTCTCCTCGGCTAAGGAGCTTAAGCTGCCTCTTCCCTCGTACCTTGGTGTCCACCGATGCACCTGAAATAACATCGTTGTTATTAAACACTAACCAAATAGTCATGAGCAACCAAGGTACAAAGACGAAGATGAACCAGTGAACTTGGAGACACAATGTTGACACCAAATGAGTTCAATGCCATGTTCCTCATCAGTTGCATGTAGAGCAGAAACTGGCGGGTGGTGAGAAATCTGCATTGGAAATTTTCAGTAAACTGACAAATAAAGCTATGAAAAGAACTCAAACCGATCACCGGAGACCGCAACACAATAAATAGGAAAGCCTACCTGCTCAAGGAGGACGTTGAGAGTACCACTCGAGACATGGTGCGTCTCACCGAGAACTGGGTTGTAAGGGGCGACCCCGAACACTAGAGGTCGACACGTCGATATGCTCCAAGCCACGACCGATAAGAATCTTTCGATGGAGTTGTCGTGCAGGTTACATCGACTCAGAACATCGGTGCCGGAACAAAACACTTGTTCTCCATAACATTGAAGATGTGACTTTGGTAAGTTGAATAGAGGTGGTAGCTGAACAAACACAATCACACCATTAATTCCTGTCCATAACAACATGAAGTTGGATTTTTCATTAATTCGTTACCTTGAAGTGAGTGAGGTCGGATCCTGGCCGTACATTCTTGAAGAGACTCAATATCCGTTGGATCAAATTGGGAGCCCTGTAATCAGCTTCAGCTTCACTATCTATTGAAAATGGCTTCGTAAGAACTACTTTTAGTTCTTCATTGCTTCTTCTCGACTGCCATAATTAGTAACAATAATAATAATAATAATAATAATAATAAGTAAATTATGATTGGATAGAATATAAATTATCATTTGACAAAATTATAGACGAAATCACTCTAAAATATTTTTAATTTCATTTTTTCTGACCAGACATGATAACGCTCAAAATATACATATTACTCGTAAAATTTTAATTAAAATTAAGGTGTAATTAAAAAATTGACAAACAGATAAGATTATTTTTGTAATTATACTTTTTTAATTCAATAAATATTTTTCATTTGTCGTTATGTGTCTTTAATTAATATTTAATAAATTTATAAAAAATCAATTAACAATGTATTTTTTAATTTAATTAACCGTGTATTAAATTACTACCAACGCAACTTATATACTAATAAATTGGAACGGTTGGAAGAATTTAATAACTATCCATGTGACGCTAATTAAAACGTTGGGAATATAATTATCTATTGCCGACGGTTGGCTTACTTTATGTCACTATTGATTTTTCATTTGTAATCAGTGAAAAACCTAGAATATTATGTACAAGGTTTAAATTATCAAGAAATTATATTAAAAATATAAAAATAAAAAAAAATACAAAAGTTTGGGATATAAAATTAAATTACCAATAAAAAATATAAATTAAATATATATAAAAGAAATTTAAAATTTTTAGAGAGTACCCTATCCTAACACCCCTTACGTTGGTCCATGTACGTAACCAATGCATTATTTCTAGTAAGCAAATTCTAAAAACATTAGAATTAGAATTTATTGAATGATCTCATCAATAAAAAAATATTATTTTTTTAAGTGAATTAAGTTCGAACAACATAATCTTTATATTATATATTTTTAAAATACTAAAAAATAAAGAACAAATATTACCTTATGAAAAAAAAACACTTATAAATCGATATAGGAAAATGAATGACAAAAATAATAAAAAATAAAAGATAAGGTTCTTGAAGGTTTTGTTTTAATTAATTTAAATTAATTCGTATCACACATCTAATTCTGATAAATGAGTATTTCAGCGAGAACTTTTTATATATAAAATTTGATTTCGAGACTTATTTAAACGATATTAAGTTGTTTATCACCTACATCAACCTCGACTACGTCGGTAATAATTTAATCCTTAGCAAACGCCTCCACTCAAAAGGAAAGAGAAGAGAAACTTATAGTTTTAGATAAAACCTTCCTTTTAAGCTAAGGCTAGCCATTGGCCAAAACTTCCCAGATATCAAAACAATCGATATAATCCCGCGAACCAATTTATCAAACCACAGATTTCATGACCGGAAAACCACCCTCGTTATCTAAAAACCCAGTTTCAGATAACCGGAAAACCGCCTCTCAACGAAGAATACTCCAAATTTTCCGATTATACGTGCGCCGATGCATGTGCATGGTGCAGTTAACAGGAAACTGAAAACAATAATGTCGAAGATAAGTAACGTACCATTTGAACTGAACCCAGAGAGAGGCAATCGGAGATCATGAGCTAATCAGACAGTTATGATCTGCAGAGTCTTTTATTGCGGTGGAAGAAGATGTGTGATAGAAGGAATTGGCGATGGTTTTTATAACAGGGTTTTTGAATAGGTGAGACGCAGGAGTAAATATTCACATTAAATTTTGTCAGAAATTTGGTTTTACTGCCAACCTTCCCTATATTCATCCTTCAGTGGCCAATGCCATGTATTTCCAATCATATGTGACCACCTTATTTGGTTTTTTATTAGATGTATTACCGATTAATTCAGATCGAATATTTTAAAGATTTATTATAAAGATAACCTGTGGAGTGGTCCCAGTAATAAAGATAATATATGTAATTCATTCAGGTGATCTTGGTTCGAGCATCATGCATATACTGTGTGAGTGCATTATTAAAAAAGATTTAGGGAAAAAATTAAACAGATATTAACTTGTGATCATATTAACATATTCAAAAAAATATATTATAAAGAAAATATTATCAATTCAGTTTTTTTATTAAAATTTAATGTGTAACACCTCGAACCCGAGAGTCACATTTGGGTCACAAGCCTAACTCGTATTCATAAAATTTTCAAAATCAAAATCACATGTACCATCAAATACGACATAAAATTTAGAACGACATTAAATATCAAATGCAGTTTAACAAATCCAAAGTATTAATGGAGCTCCAAATACAAGTTTACTAAAACATTTGACCTTGACAATTTAAATAAAATAAAGTTACAATTACAATAATGGTCCTACGAATACATATCTCAATAATCTAGCAACTATACTCTACCAATCGGTCAATGTTGATGTCCTACGCTGATGGTGCTCATCCATGTCCACACGATCGTCGTCTACTTACCTACGCATGAAAACAAGTTCCAAAACACTGAGCTACGAAAGCTTAGTGGGTACACAACCTATCAATTGTGCTTTCAGGTGATCATAACTAAAAACATGTTAGATGAGATAAAAATGATGATATAATATGGTCAATGTAACCAAAGCATAAAATAAACAAATGAGAAGTGAGGCCCACTGCCAACCCAACATTAAGGAAATCATCCGATCTAGAATCTCACATCGAGCTGCTCGAAATCTCACATCGAGAGTATACTCGGAATCTCGCATCGAGTCTTCACTCGGAATCTTACATCAAGTGGGGCTCGAAATCTCACCAAGGGAGACCAACCCGTATCGATACACCAATATGGGGTATCGATATGACCCTCTATTTCGATACGCTCCAAAAGAGGTATCGAAACGATTTGCTACTGGAATGTTTGGTTCTGATACACAGGAAAGGCGTTCTAAAACGCTTGTCTTAATAGTCTATTTTTCCTCTCTACGATATCGATACCCCTATAGAGGGTATTGATACCCTTGCACGAAAATGCACGTTTGCAACTTAAATTACTTAAGAGCCTTAACCAAAACCGATCCAATCGATCCCAAAACGTTCTTACTCATTATTGAAGTAATTTAAGTGAGTTTCTAACCAATTTTATTTAATTTCATCAACCATAACTCAAGTTATCATTAAAGCATGCAAATGCTCTATCCTAAACCAAAATCATCACAATCAAAACAAGCATGCCAATGATGATGATGCACATGAAATGCAAAGGATTTGAAGGTGTACCAACCTCTAAAATGAGTTGAAGAAACTCCAAAGCAACCTTAGACTTTCTCCTTGCCCAAGCTTAAAGAAGGTATTCCTTGTTCCCTCACTACAAAAGCATATGATCAAGGGATTACTATCCTATCTTGGTGATTTAAGGAAGCTAAAACAACCTTAATTTCAATCTAAAACCTTCCTAAAACCTATTCTCGTTCATCCTTAAACCACCCAACCAAAAACCCAACTTCCATAATTTTTAACCAAACTTAACATGGAAGATAAATCTCCTCAAGCTGAACAAACTTCCCTCTAGCCTCCAAACGTGATTTCAACAGCCAACACTTAAAAACCTTACCTTTGAACATGGATTTGGGAGAGAAAAATGGTTTTGGATATGAAGAGGAGAACAATAAAGGAGGTGATCTCGTTCTCTGCACTATGTAGAATATGTTCCCCTTTTTACCCTACAATTCATCCCAATTAGCCATTTACCAAAATACCTCCAAGCCATCTTTCAAACCCAATCCCAACAACAAACCTTTGGTCTAACAAGGCCCAAACACGAGACCCGAACATCAGGTTAACCCGACTCCGAGTCTCAAAACTCGGGTCGTGACATAATGTTTTTTTCCCTAAACTGACTAATAATTTAAATCTCCACGAGTGGCCTTAGACCACTTGGCCCTTATGGGCAATAACATGTTCTAATTGTTTTTAGAAAATGACAAACCCAAATAAGTATAGGACGATAATAGAGAATTCAATGTTGTAACAAGATTATATTATCAGTAGAGTGTGATAGAAAGAGCATAAAGAATTGAATTTTTTAAGACAAGTCCAAAAAAAATAGCAAAGAAGAATAAGAAAAACCTTAGTCAAAGCTACACAAAAAAATAGTCATAATAGGAATAAACTAGAAAATAAAATAAAGATCTTTTATTTATTTACTTAAGTTGTATTTTATTCAAAGTTGAATTCTTATTTTGGAAAAGTTTGACCTAGGTTTAGCTTATAAATATCATACCCTAGGCATAGGAGAAAGCAATCAAGAGGTCTCGAATAAAAACCTAGTCGTCGACTTCATCATGTTTTAATTTTTTTCCATATGGCCTAGGTTATTTTGTAGAGTAGTTGTGGAAGAAGAATGCATTTTGTTTAAGTTTTTATTAATACAAGTTTTGATTCATAGTTTATTTAATCTTGGTTCATACTATTTCTTGCACTCAAGCTCAAGAGAGAAGTTTGTGAGAAAAAATCTATTTGTCTAGATTCAAGAGAGTTAGACTCACGAAACGGGTGAATATGGTCTTTACTTATGGGTTTAGACTAATGCAGATTAGGGATAAATTCAGGTTTTAGCGACTATAAGGATGCAATATTAATTGATGTTCATAATTGATTCACGTCGGGAGGTATCATCAAGACGTGACCATCAATATTATTCTAAATTAGGGATAAAGAGGATTCATCAAAGGACGTTCTGTCAAACTATGAGTTGTCAACTTGCCATTGAAGCATAACCCGTTAGGAAGCTAAGACGACCCTTTACGACCCGCTAAAGTGACAATCTTAACTTTGCAATATAAAGATGAAGACAATTTACATTCAGAATTCACACTACGAAGCAATTTAACCTGTCCATTCCTCAATTCTTGATTTTTTTCTGTAACGATCCAGATTTCGGATACGAGTATCATGTTAACCCAAAGCGTTAAGCTTCAATGTTTGAGCTTCTTTTAGGCATCAATTTTGAGTGTTAGGCTAGTATTTGGGCCTTAAGCTTATGGGTTTGGGTTTCCCTTGGCCCAAAGTGGTTTGTGAGGGTTTTTATTAGTAATTTCCTTGGTTGAAGGACAAAGAGGGGAGGGAGTTTAATGGTTTCTACAGAGTAAGGTCATTCCCTTAAGCTTTTTCCTCTCTTCTTCTTCTTCTTCTTCTCAAAGTTAAGAAGGAAGTTTCAAAAGGTTAAATATTTGTTGGTTAGTTGAAGAATCTCGTTTTAAGTGTTGAGGGTAAGTTGTAGAGCAGAAAGAGATCTACAAGACAAGGTAAAAAAGGTTGGTTTTGGTAAAGGAAGGTAGTTGATGTGGTTCAAGAGCAAAAATCGAGAATGAGTGTTGTGAAGTGTTGAGTTGATCATATAATGGAATTGGCCAAGAGGGGGTGAATTGTCTATTAAAAGATTTGTTGAAAGAATTTCGGTGAAAATAAAGAAAAATAAGAACACAAGATTTATAGTGGTTCAAGCTTCAAAACAAGCTCTACATCCACTACCTTAGCTTCCACTAAGGATTTTCTAACCAATTCACTATATGAATTCAACCTTTTTCTAGGTTCAAGGGCTAACCTTTATAACAAGCCAATTTTCTACCCAAAATTTACTTAAACCTCACAAGAGATTACAAATGAAAGGAAATAGGCAAATTTGTTTCTCTCACAAGATAAATATGCCCCAATTAAAGAACAACACTCCCCAATATCAATTACAAGGAAATGAATTGAAATACAAGAGTTGGGAGACAAAGATATTCAATGAAGTGCTTGGAGTTGGATTGAAAATGCTTGAAAGTTTGCTTGAGGTTCAATAATTGTTAATGTTGCTTGAATTGCTTCATTTTATACCTCCTCATTGATTTCTAACCGTTGGGGTTGTTGGGATTGCAAATAAATACGTTGGAGTCTCATCTTCCCACCATAAATACACCTCTATAACCTATAGTATCGAAACACGGGCTACCTAATTCGAAACATTACAAAAAGTACAAAGAGACGTTGTGCATTTATTACAGGGTTTCAAAACGGGTATCGATACAGGGAGTAAACTGTGACCCTTGGTATCGAAATGGGTTAACTAACATTTAAAGCTTAACTGACTTCCAACGGTCAAAATATTTAAAACTTAGAGAGCCGTTGGAATTTTTTTGGGGTATCGAAATTGGTATCGAAATGCCATGTTTTTATTTAAAAATTAAAGTATGGTTTGATACATGGTTCAAAACATTTCTTGGCAATTTAGTTCCGATATCGAAACGTGTTTCAAAACGATAGTTAAAACTCAAGAACATTCTTTGAAAACAAAGGCCAGTATCGATACCAATGTTAATGGTATCGAAATGCCTAGAGGAAAATACTTAGGAAAATATCTTTGGTGTTCATGGTTTGACTTAAAGTTTGATTTTTTACTTAGGGACTTAAAAATTTATTTCAAAATAGTCCTCAAAAATATTTGTTATATCAAAATCAATTTTAGTTTTACATGAAGCTTCTTTTCCAGTTTTAATCAAGTTTTCAACTCCTAGAATCTCACCTAGTTTGGTCTAATAGTTGATCTTAATCTCTTTCTTGTAGAAAAAGAAATTAGAGCTTCATTAAGGAGTCTTGGAAAGGAGAAGCCTTGAGGGGACTTTTTTAGCTATTGTGGCTTAAGGTTGGTACCCCTCTAACTCCCCAATGCATCATTCATCTCATGAAATTAGATTGTATTGCTTGTAATTATCATGTTTGATGGCATACTACTAATGGAAACCTACCAATTATTACTTTAATACTATGTAGGAATAGTTTGGGAATCATTGGAAATGGTTTGTGATGTATTCTTGGCATATTTCAAGTCTAGATTTGCATTTTCGTGCAGACGTACCGATGCAGATTGAGAGCGTTTCGGTACGATAGAGGGAAAATAAAGGCTTAGATAGAAGACATATCACTACGCTAATCCTGCGTATTGATACCCTTTGCTTATTTCAAATTCTAGAAATATTTTTGGGTATCGGTATGCAAGTGTGTATCGATACCAATGTTTCATTGGTTTAGAATAGGCAAACTTATTGATACTAGTCGAATTGGTACCAATACGTGGCAAAGATACCCGATGGATGTGAGCCTCATTCAAAGATGCTCGATGTTGTGTGGACGCGGGGGTCTCACTACATTGTGGTTATTAGTTTGATATGTATATGTTGTGTGCGATGGTATACATTCATGATGCCATATGTTTAGTCGATTATGGTAGCACCATCATATCATGCATGATATTACATGTGTTGTATTACTTTATTCATGATATGTACGATGTTGGTCGAGTGACGGTATACCCACTGAGCTTCTGTAGCATAGTATTTCGAAATGTATTTTCATGTATTACTTTATTCATGATATGTACCATTGAGGTTAGGATTTCAGCATCGACCTAATGTCATTCTATAGGTTATTTGATGTAGTGGGCTAGTACTTGTTGAATCCTATGTTGTAATTTATAACTCTTATTTAAATGTGATCGAGTCAAATATTTTAATGATTTGTATTAATTGGAGATCCAAACTATTTTGATTTACTTGGATTTATGTTTTGGATTGGATTTGAATTCAATGGACTTATTATGAATTTGGACTTGAAATTGTTATTTTGGGCTTTTGAAACGAAATTTTAAATACAAGTTTTAGACCGGAGTCCCAATGTTACATCCGAGTCGAGGGTGTTACATTTTCGATTAATTTATTTTCTTACTTTAGTTAGTTATTCGTTAGTTCTAAATCAAACAAAAATTACTTGTATATTTTAATTCCTATTGTGAAGGAAAAATAGATTGTGTAGGTTCCAGTCCCATGAAATTCGACAACCTTATATAATATTACTTAACGAGTGTGCACTTGCACCATAAAAGTGTAGGTCTTCTTACACATGACAAGTTTTTGACATCGTTGCCGGAGACTAACGTTTTTATTATTCTTGCACTTTTATTTCCAACTTTCCATATTCATCATTCAGTGGCCAATGCCATGTATTTTCAATCATATGTGACCACCTTATCTGTTTCTTTTATCAGATGTAGTATCGACTAATTCAAATCGAATATTTTAAAGATTTATTATAAAGATGAATCTGTGGAGTCGCCCCAGTGATAAAGATGATGTAATTCATCCAGGTAACTCGTGTTCGAGCACCATGTATGTACGGTATGAGTAAATTATTAGAAAAAATATTTTAAAAAATTTAACAGATATTAACTTATGATCACATCACAAGTTATAAAAAGGATTTATTATAAAAACAATATTATGAATTCAGTTTTTTATTCATAGTAATAAAATTTAAATTTATAATGTTATTTAAAAAAATAATGTCTTTTCTCCTAAATTGACTAATAATTTAAATCTCCACAAGTGGCCTAGGGACCACTTGCCCTTATTGGCAATAACATGTTAGAACGATAATAGGAAATTCAATGTTGTAACAAGAATCGACGGAATTTAGAGCGAGAGTTTAAGGGAATAATTTAAAGTTTTAAAAACTATAAACTTAAATGAATTTTTTAAAATAAAAATTGAAGGATTGACAAAATTTTAAAAATTTAGAAAGATTTAATAAAACTTTTAAAACTTTTAGAGGAGAATTAATTCAAAATATTCAAAAATTTAAAGTTTATTATAATTTTTTTAAAAATAATATTTTAAAATTAAAATTATAAAAATATAAAATATAACCCCTTTCTTTTATAGTAAGTTTGTTCGAACAAATTTGTCCAATAAAATGTTTTGTGGGAAAAGAGACGCTGAAATAATTAGGTTTTTGCAATTAAAGCTTGTGCATGTCTGTCTGGTGTGTAAAATGAATTCAGACCACTCCTCAGTGCCTTCGTTTTTAAATACGTTTCACACGTAGCAAGAAATAAACAACACACCGGTCCCAATAATAAATGATAATTTATTTTATTTAGGTATCATATAATCATTATATAAGATTTGTTTTGATTATTAAATTAAAAAATAAAATTTAATTATTTAATTTATTTTTAAAAATTGATAGATGAGCGATATGATAATTAACAAAAGTTTATAAAAGTATATATTCGGTCTATATTATTTATTTATTATATTTAATATGAAAATATAAAACAGGTTAAATATATAAATTTCAGATTGAATAAATAAATATTTCTACATATCTGACAATAAAAGATAACACCACCTTGATAATTGGTTTTTATCATAATTAAAGTATAACATATAGTATAAAATAATTATAAGTATCTATCAATACAAAAAGAAATGACATGAAAGCTTAAATAAAAAAATAATTAATAAGATAATCAAATAACTACGACTAAATAGACGATAATAAATTTAACTAAAAACAAAATATAAGAAAGATAAAAATATATTATAATAATAAATAATAATATCTGTCATTTTCTTAAAAGAAATTAAACACAACTTAAATATGTAAAACATATTGAAAAAGCATAACACTAAAAGTTGAATGAGAAGTTTGTCAAACCTAGGAGTAAGAGGTTTAAGTTAAATTATAAGTGGTGCATAAAATTTAAGATTTAGGGTTGAAATTTAAAATTTATGTTGTTAGATGTATAATTTTAAAGTTTAGATATTAAAGGAGAGTTATGTAAAAAAATTATATTTGTTATAGGTTAAAATATAACCTTAAATATAAAATAATTATAAAAATAACGATCGATATTCAATTTATTGTATATGGTAACCTAAACCGCAATTATATAGTTATTATACGTGTACATGTATACGTATATTGTTTTTTTTAAGAAATTGTATATATTCCTAAATCAAATCTATCTTGTATTTTCACGAGTAGAAATCCTCTTTTGTGCTTTTTTTCATGCCCCTGTTTAAAAATCCTAAAAAATTAAATTCTAAACCCTAACCCTAATTTTCTACATCCTAAACCCTAAACCTTAAAAATACACTTTACTCCTAATTTCTTAAACCCTGACCACAACCCTTAACCTTAAACCTTAAACCCATTAATTTAAAATGAAAACTCGATTAGGAGATAGATGATTTACACCCTACTTTGATATATAAACTATAAAAATAAAATATTATATAACTTTTTTTCTAAATCTAAAATATTAATTTTTAAATGTAAAATCCTAATTTTAATTCTAAACATTAAAAATAAATCCTAACCCTTATAATCTAAACCCTAAATTCTAAAATAACATAAAATTAATGAGTTTATATAAACTATTTTTTCAAACTTTCACCCAACCTAACCCTATTACCTAAAGTGCCCCAAAAGTAAAAATAACTACATTTCTTGTTCATCAAGTACCGCTTACTCCAATTTTCTAACAATTAGGGGTTTCCATTCCTCACATATTTATTCGAGAAAGGTAATCGAGTAGCTGATGCAATGGTAAAAATATATTCACGAGATAGCTTTGAGTCACGTTTTTTTTTATATATTTTTAATGAGATTTTAAATATTTTATACAATGATTATTGTGACTAATGTATAATTTGTTTATCACAATATTATCATGTTTATCTTAAAAAAATCCCGATAATATTATTATAAGTATTTTCATTACATTTATATAATTTTTTAACAAGAACTATAATAATATTCTTTCTTTTATTTATAAAAATATTATAGTACATATACATAGATATCTTAAATTTGGGGGCATAGGAGTCAACCACGTTTTTTTGGGGGAAACTGTGCTAAGAATGGTCAGAGGTTTGCATTTAAAATTCATGAATAATTGTATTTATTATTTTCTACCTAACGTGGCCTTTTAAGAATTTTTCAATAATTATGGGGGCATACGAGATATATATGACCATGATTTATGATCAAGCGAGTTTCAATTAGTTGTGTAACTATTTTTAGGGTAAACTATTCAAATGACCATTTAATTATAAGATTGATTTTGATTTAATCACTATAATTATATATTTAATCTTCATTATTTATCTATCCTATCAATTTAATCTTAATTTTAATTTAATAAAATAAATCATTACCTAGAGAAAGAAAATAAAATTCATTAACAACTTGGTTCTGACGGGTTCAAACATGGACAAGGTGGAGTAAGTGATGTGGCTTTATCACTACGGCTTAATTTGACATTTATTTTGAAAAAATACGGTTGAAAAAGTGATGTACAAAAAGTGATTTTAAAAAATTAGATAATATTTGTCATTGATGTCAAAAAATGATTTTGAGAAGATAAAATATTTTAGATATTATGTTGTAAGGTATAAATAAACTTAGATGATGTTTAAATTTATAATTTTATTTAAAATAAATTATAAATAAACTATAAAATATATTATAAATAATATTTTTTTAATATATACAGACATAACAATTATAAAATAATAATAAATTTTAAATAAAATAATTTTATTTTTTAATATAAATATTATAAAATATATATTATTTTATAATTATGTATACATAAATATTATTTTACAATATATTATAAGGATAAAAATAAATTTACTCTGCAATCTAGCTTTTTCTACCCAAAAGCCATAATTTCTAACTTTTTTGGTTTGGGTGAAAAAATAATAAAATTTAGTAAAAACACTTTTTTAAGTGCTTTTAGGGTCAATTTAGCATCATTACTTTTAAAAGGTGCAGTGAAAAAGTACTTTAAACAGTTCTTTACATAAGTGTTTTGAGATTTTTAGATTTGAGATTTAAGTTTTTAGTATTGTTGTCAAAAAGTAATTTTAATAATATAAATGATCATTTTAGACATAGTATTATAAGTTATATTTATAAACGATACCTATTTTTTTTAATATTATAATATATAAAATATATCCGCTTAAAATATCATAAAATATAAAAATATTTTTATTAATAAATATATATATTTCTATTAATTGTATGTATTCTATGAAAATATAATAAATTTAAAATATTTTATTTAATACATATAATTTTAAAATTAAAATTATTTTATTAATTATATCTTTATAAATTGTAAATTGTAAAAGCTAAAAATTTTAGCTTTTGCGTTTAGATTAAAAAGTATTTTCCAAATATAATTTTTCCAACAAAAAACTATCTGTTTAATATTACTTTTGACCTTAAACTAACTTTTAAAACCAAAAGTTAATTTCAAAAGTAATACTAAACACGCTCCTAGATTACCAAGAGCAAACCAAAACAGAGCCTACATTAAATTCACTTATGTGATAGATACTTCAAAAATGTAATATATGTATTAAAATGATGTTATTGTCAGGAACATTTAAATGAATATAGATTAAGATAATTCAAACATTATATACGTGGGATACCTAAAAATATCTAAATCACTAAAATAAATTATTAACTAAATTAAATTAATTAATACGTGTTATCACTTAATTAAATGTTTAATTTATTTTATTAAGTTAAAATTAAAATTATATTGATAAAATGTATAAATAACAATAATCAAATATATAATTATACATTTTTATTAATTATTATATCACTTTTTGTTAGGTTTTAAGGATAGATAATGAGATTAATCCTATAGTTGAGTGGTCATATTATAACAATTGAAACCATACTAGTCAAATCGAGATTAACCTATAATTTAATGGTCATTTGAGTAATTTAGCCTTATTTTATTAATTTCACGTGTAATGTATTACTTATTTTTGTGTTATAAAACATGCCACGTATATATGTACAAAGTTGTCCTAAACTTAATGTTCGTAATTAAAGTTTTAGCATGGTATGATCGGAGTGGGGTAGGGTGGGGAATGAAATTATCATAATATATTATGTATTTAAATTTTAAATTGTTCTAAAGTTATATATTTTAAAAGAATAAGGATAAATTATATAAAAAATAATTTGATTACGAGGTTGATGTTAAAATGATTATCATTCTTTAAAAAGAGGTAAATATATAATTTAATAATTAAAATGGTTCTAATATAGTCACCCGTCGTTAAAAATTAATGGAATGGTGACATGATAATTAAAAATAGAATAATTACATATTTAATCTATGTTATTCACATATTTTTTTAATCTAGTCTTAATTTTATTCTAATAAAATAATTTATTTAATTAATTAGGTGTTGACACGTAAGGAGAAAAATCAAAATCCAACATACTACTAGTAAGGGGAATTGAACCTAGGTTGATAGTAGGGTATGTAAAACCGAGTTTGATTAACCATTAACGCATTATTTCGGTTAACTGATAAGTTCGGGTTGTTTAATTCTTGATCCTAAACTGTAATCATTCAACAGGTTAACCATTTATCCGATTAAACAAAAAAAATGTTTCGGTTCGGGTAATGATTTTTTTTATTTAGTTTATTAAAACTATAAAATTTAACAGTTTATTAGAAAAAGTACATACTTTTAAAAAAAATACACATAATGTTAATATTTTTTAATACTAGAAAGTTAAATATTTAAATTTAAAAAAATAAAATTTTATTTTATATGAAAAAAATAAAATAAAAACTGATTTTTAATTTAAAATATTAAAATAACATACAATATTATAATATATTATATAACCGATTGATTCAATTACCTAGTTTATCTCAAAATCATAAACCGTAATTAAATTGATTTCTATATAAAAAATGAAAGCCCAAACCAAAATCGATTTTTTTCGGTTCGATTAATTATTTTTTCGATTTATTTTTTTTCGGGTTTCGGAATCGATTTCGGGTTTTCTGATTTTTTTACACCCCCCTAATTAATAGCATAGAAAGCAAATAACTTAACCACTAAACCAAGTATATATTTAGGATATAAAACACTAATATTAGTATATATGTACTGTTTGTTACATTTGTTCTTTTACATATATAATCTTATATTTATTCTTTTAATTTAATTCTTAATTTTATACGTGAATAAATAAATTATTTTATTAAAATAAAATTAGGATTAAATTGAAAAATGTGTGAGTAATAGAAATTAAATGTATAATTATTTTATTTTATTTTTAACTGTTAATCATCATTCTGTTATTTTTTAACGGTGGATAATTATATTAAAATCATTTTAATATTTAAATGATATATTTGTCTCTTTATAAAGAATGATGATTATTTCGACACCAACCACAAAATTAAGTGATTTTTTATATAGTTTATAAAAAAAATAATGAGATTAATTTTTATTATATATATTAAAATATCTTTGTGTTAAAATTAATATAAATATATGTTCATGTTTTAATTATAAATTAAACTAAATATATTTATATTTATATTAAAATATCTTACAAACAAAGTTATTTAAACCCAAATTTCTTGTATTATATTTTACTAGATATTCGTTCTGTTCTAATACATTTATTTATGTATTGTGATGTTAATGGTTTATTTTAGGGTTAAATGATATTTTGATTTGCGAAGTTATATCCCATTATTATCATTTTGATATCCAGAGAATTTTATTTATTCAGTTTAACCCTTGAACTTTTCAATTATAATGCATGTGAACTCCACTTATCTCTTCTGTTTAAAAAAAAAAGTCATGTAATAATACTCTAAGAATACACGTTAGGAGTGAGCAAAATTCGACTTGAAAAAATTAAATAAATCAATTTAAAGCGAAAATACTCAACTCGTTTTGACTCGACTCGAATTTTTTTAAAATAAAGTTTAAGTTGTAAAATAAAAATTCGAATAACTGAAAAATTTTAGTAATTAAAGAATTTATTTTTAAGTTCTATACGAGTCTTTCAATATTTTTAATATATATTGATATATAAAAACATGAAGAAATATATATATATATTGTATGATTAGAGAGATTTAAATTAGAATCAAATTGTACTATAGCATGATAAATAATTAAAATTAAATTTTTATAAGAACTCAAAAATTCGACTCAAATCGAATCAAAATTTTTTTAAATAAAGTCTGAGTGGTAAAATATGACTCGTAAACTCGAATAACTTTAAATTTTTTTGACTCGACTCGATCAAATACTCACCCATACACAACGTTACATATAGTTTATATTAAATTCTAAAATTAAAAAAAAAAATCATAAAAATCTCAAAAATTTTAAAAGAATCTGAATTCTAGACAATTTTTATTTTATTTCTTAAACATATGAGACTTTTTAATGGATTTTTGTGAAATCCTACAAATTTAAGTATATATTATTTGTCATGTATCACGTTTTTATAATATCATGTTATTTTTAGCCATGGTAATATACATCATGGTTAAAAATATGTCATTTCATATAATTTGTCACTGTGATCCAATTTAAAAGGATGGAATTGATATTAAGTAGTTCTGTGTTCAATTTGCATAATTTATTATAATAATTCAATCTATAAAGAAATGATTTTGTTTTAACTTTTTGCGTACGTTGAAAATGCTATACATTTATAAAATATTTTTTTTATAAAGATAACTGATTTTTATTTAAAAAAAAATCACTTAAAATATCATAAATATAACCAAGGACGGAGTCATAATTTTTTTAAGGGGTGTCATTTTTTAATAATACTCAAGAGAAGTTAATTATTTATAAGGGATGTAAAATTATTTATAAATGAATGTCAATTATATATATATATATATTCTTATTTTTTTCTATATAAATTATATAAAAATTATAATTTTTTAAAATTTTTGTGATGTCAACAGACACTCCAATTATATATGTGCCTCTACCCATGAATGTAACCTATTTAAAAAAATAATAGGATTAATCCATTAAAATCTTATAAAAAAATTTAAAAGCGTAAAAAAATATTTTTATAGAGATTAATATACCATCAAAATTCATAAGTCTTCTTAAATCTACTTGTTTTTATCCAAACGAGACACATTACAAGAAAAATGAGTGACAAGCTAGTCAAACTATTAGACAAATTGTTTTGCTACTCAAGATAAGTTAAATCTAAAAACAACCATCAACCGAGTGATGATCTATCTTTCTATGACCATTGATAGGGGTGTGTATTCGTTTAATTCGGTCGGTGGTCGAACCAAATTATTCAAAACCGAATTAACCGAAATTTTTGAAATCTTAACCGTTAACCAAACCGAATTATCTATAATCAAATTAACCTAACCAAAATTATTTTGTTTACTTAGCTGTATTAAACGAAATTTATTATAAATTTTGGTTAAATTACATAATAGGTCACTAAATTATGCTAAAATAATTTTTTAATCACTGAATTTTTTTTTATTCTAATTTGATCAAAATTTAATGACCATTTTATAATATAAAAAATTTAATAAATATTTTTATAATTTTTAAAAGTTAAATGACTAAAAATAAATATATTTAATATTTAATATATAATAATTCGGTTAATTAACCGATTTCAAACCAAATTAACCAATAATCGAATTAAAAAAATAACCGTTAACCGAACTTATCTAAAATTAACTGACCGAATTAACCGAAATAATTTTGGTTTAATCGTTTAATTCAATTAAAACCGAATAATGCACTCCCCTAACCATCAACATAATCATAATTAGAAACTAGTACCGTAAAAATCTTTGTAAGGGAAAATTATATCATAGGCTCGGCTCACCATGTCCGCCTTGGTCCCATCCAATTATAACCACCCACTTCACCACTATCTTCCAACTCATTTTTTTCTAATCAATGAATTTTCACTCATCTTTTTTATGTTATTTTAAAAATATAATTTCTGAAAATTATATTAATGACATGACTGATTAATGGTGGAATGAATGATTTTTATTAGTTAGAAACCACGGCTGACGTGATAAACCAGGCCTATGATACAATCCTTCCTTTATAAGAGAGCCAAATCAACATTAACATACATTGAAATCATACTAATACGATATTTCAAACAAAATCATAAAAACAAAAAAAAAGTGTGTCATAAAACAAAAAACAAAGTACAACAAATATTAATATTCTTATTAAAAATATGAAATAAATAATAAATTCAATAATTAATATTAAAATTAATTATTCGACTAAGAAAACAAAAGAAAAAAGACTAGGAACCTAGGAATGACGATGACAAAATTAGGTTAAGAAACTAAGAGTAAGATTTTGTTTTTTTTTACAAAACGTCGTGTACTTTTTATTCTACATGTCGATAATTCATTCCATGTAAAATTTAAAACCTCATAGTGTTTATATCGAAGAAATTATATTATAGGTTATTTCTGTCAAGTTGTTTATGAAATCAACCAATTAAATGTATAAATTTTATTAAATTTTTTGTCTTATCTTTTTATCAAATAAATTTTTATTATATTTACTATAAATTAAAATTAAAAATATTTTTTATCAAGTGAATATTTATTTGACAAAAAGGATGAGATATAAAAATAAGAAAATAAATGTATTTAATTTGTTAATCCATGAATTACGTGACGAGAATGACCCATAATATAATTTCTTGTCTCTGTCATGTACATGTCGGAAGTTACAATTATTTTAAAATATTTTTTTTATATTATCAAGTTACACCAAGAAATTATATCATGGTCATTCTTGTCACGTTATCCATGGGATCAATCAATCAAATGCATCCACTTTATTAATTTTTTAGCTTATTTTTATCAAGTGAATCTTCAATAATATTTATTGTAAATTAAATTAATAAAAAATATAAGTTAAAAAATTTAATAAAATTAATATATTTAATCAATTAATCTTATAATTGATGTAACGAGAATAACCTACGATATAATTTCTCAATTACACCTATTAAAATTTTAATTATTTTAGCATTACCGAGGATGTGTATTTTGTAACCACACAAAAGTTTGAGGCTACATCTTTAAAGACGGTGCTAAAGTACATAGGTTTTAGGTTATTCACATTTTTAAAATTAAATAAATCAAATCTTAAAGGATTTAATTTTTAAATGAAAGAATAATTTGGATTTATAAAAATCCATGAAAACGAAATTGAATTAGAAATTTTTTTAAAAAATGGTACGATTTTTTAACAAAATGATTCTCATTCAACTAAGTTTTACAATTTTGGGTAAAATTAATTAATT
Organism: Abelmoschus esculentus; assembly: GCA_035048815.1. Taxonomy (NCBI): domain Eukaryota; kingdom Viridiplantae; phylum Streptophyta; class Magnoliopsida; order Malvales; family Malvaceae; genus Abelmoschus; species Abelmoschus esculentus. The sequence continues at coordinate 3,140,736 of JAUCBN010000064.1, read as the reverse complement.
GTTTTGACTAATTATTTAAAAATAATTTTAAAATTTATGCATTAAAATATACCTAGTGATTTTGGTGTCTTATATTCTTTAAGATTTTTTTTCTAAATCCACTTGCTAGAAAGTAAAAGATGTGAGCTCTTTTTTAGTTTTTTTTTTCTAATTTTTATCGTAACTAAATAATTATTTTATTATTTTCCTAAATTTAATATTTAATAAATAAAAAATATTATTTTAATCAGATTAAATTAAATATTTTAATTAATTAATCAATTAATTATTCAATTTGATTGATATAATATATAATTAAAAATTAAACACACTAATTAAATTTACACATTCAAGTACACTTATTAATTAACAACTGGCTTATAGCCTCTCTTCGTATTAAAAGAATCTCTATCACATCAAATAAATAATTAATTTTCCAATAATTAATGGCATTAATAATCATTACTTGTAAAAAAACATAAAATCTTACACAATTTTAATAAATTATTTGGGTGAACGTTTAATTATTGGATCGATCTATTTTAATCATAAAATTACAAAAATTTAAAATTTGATTATTTAATTATTTAATTAGATCTATTTTAATCAATAATTGTGAAAAATTAATGAAATGGTAATGCATCTATTTAGTTTATATTAGTTACATATTTAATCAATTTAATCATAATTTTAATTTAATTGAATAAATTAATTGTTTAATTATATGTCAATACTGATCAAAATTAATGAAATATATATATATATATATAATTTATCTTTATAGAAAACAAACCCAAGTCTCCTAGTTCAAATGGTGCAAGTTTACCATTAAATCAAGCGATAATCTGTTATATAAAAATATATAAATCATTAAAATATATTAATTAATTAAATTAAATTAAATAATGCATATGTCATCATTTACTTAAATATTTAATTTATTTTATTAAATTAAAATTAAAATTAAATTAATAAAATATATAAATAACGATAGATGATCACATTAAAACTAATCTCATAGTTGAGTAGTCATATTACCATAATTGAATGTGTATCGATCAAATCGAAACTAACTCATAATTTAGTATTTATTTAAGTAGTTTACCCTTATTTTTATTAATTTCACGTGTAAAATGTTATTTATTTTTGTGTTACAAAGCATGCCACATGTATATAAAGTTGTCCTAAAATTAATGTTCGTAATTAAAGTTATTATCATAGTATCAACGGAGTGGGTGGGGGAATGAAATTATCATGATATATTATGCATTTAAAATTTTAAATGATCCTAAAGTTATATCATTTTAAAAGACAATGAGATTAATTAAAGTTTATTATATATATTAAAATATATTTGTGTTAAAAGTAATATTAATATATGTGTGTTAATGTTCATGAATCATTTATAAAGATTTTGATACATTCGTTTATTTTTTAAATAGTATATAAAACATCTTCAACCTGAATGTTATATTTGAGTTTAAGTTCAAAATCATTATCATACAATTTTATTTTTAAATCTTAAAATATAATCCAATTAATAAAACATAACTGCATTCATTAAAAATAATAAAGTTAAAAGTATTTTAAATAATGTAAGTGGAGGTCCGATTAATACAATCTTAAAAAGTATTCGACTTAAACATTAAATATTAAATAAGAGTTATAAAATACATATAGAATTTTAGGAAATACATAACTCAATACATCTAATAATTGTACTCAACACTGTACTCAACACTAAAATCGATGCTGAAAATTTAACCCTCGATGATAATCCTCCGAGCCATACAACAAACTAAAAACCTAAGAATAGAAATAATAATTTTAAAATCTGAGCTAACAAACCTCAATTGATACACTGCCACTCTCGATCATGCTTCATGCACATCATAAATAAAGTAATGCAACATGTGTGATATCATGACAAGATAATAAAAGTACTATCATAACCGCCTAAACACATAACATCATGAATGTACAACTTGCACACAGTATATACATATAGGGATGTAAAAAGCTGACCCGACCTGAAAATCTGACTGAAACCTATTCGAGTCAGAACCTGGTTTGACCTGGAGATGTAATGACCCGAACCCGAGTTGGACCTTTTACTGTAGTAACCAAACCCGAACTAGATCCGACCGAGAATGAACCGAACCCAATTTCAACCTATTACTGTGGACCCGAAACCCACCTGCATCCGACTGAAACAAACTCGAACCTGAGTCTGACCTGGAAGATAACCGATATTACACGACTGAATTGATCCGGGACTTAATTTTACCCGACTTGTTTTGAACCCGACCTGAACTAATATTAACAAGACTTAATATTTACATGATATATAATTAAGTATATCTATAATTTGATAAATTTAAAAATACTGATAAATATAATTAGTCTTAAAAAAATAGAATTAAATATAAGAATTAATTTAAGGATTAATATTTAAATTTAGTATTACATATTTAATTAAATTAATTTATTTACTATTTTATTTAATTTTAATATATTTAATTATAATTTTAAAATAATATTTCAATAAAAATTATAATTTTAAATTAATATTTCATTAAAAATTATAATTTTACATTAATATTTAATTAAGTTAAATTAACTTATTAAACTTAGGATTAATTAGGTTAAGTTTAAATATAAAAATATAAATTAAAAACACAATTAAAAGAATTCTAAAATCAAATGTAGATTTTTATTAAATTAATCTAAATTATGACTCAATTAAATTAAACCAAAACAATTGATAAAAAAAGAAAAAGATAATTGATAAAAAAATAGATAAAAGATCAAATTTTGGAGGGAAATAAACCACTCATATTTTAAGTTTGAGATTAATTTACTTTTAGTGTAAAAATTTTGAAGGGATATAATTTACCCAAAATTTTGGAGAGAATTAAAAATAAATTTTGATTATTATATAAGAAAGAGGGAAAAAATAAAATTTTGGAGGGAATTAATATATAGTAAATTTTGGAGGATTATTATTATTATTACAACATATAATCAAATAATAAACTTTGATTAAATATAATCAATTAAAATATAAAAAGGGAAGATTAGATTAATATATTCATTTGACACTATTTTAGGGCGGGTATAAAATTTTGTATATTTTTATATAGGTCGCGTCGCTCTATACCTTATTTTACAATTATTTCAATTTAGTTATGCTCACTCAAAAATTAAGTTTTGAATTTTATTTTTATTCGATTTCATCCTCATTTAATTAAAATCAGATTATATATTTTAAAATTATTTTAATTTGATCATAGGAAATTATTTTAGTGATCGGAGAATTGGTCTTAGAGAACTAGTTTAGTGATTTAAGCTTAAAGGATTAGTGTTGGGATTAAAGAATTAATAATATACATACATTAATTCATAAACAAATTAAATACATATATTAGTATATATTTAAGTATATTATATAAATATATTAAAGTATATTATATATATTATAAGTATAATATATATTACATACATATAATACATTAATACATAAAGTATAATATACATAAGTATATTATTTATATATTAAACTATATTATATACATAGTATATATTAATGTATATTATATACATATATTAATATATATATCTAGTATATATATATATATATATATATATAAGTAATAAGTATTGTAACACCCAACCCGGATGTCACATTTGGGCCTCCGGCCCAAAACCTGTATTTTAAAATTTCGTTCAAAAGCCCAACAAGTAAATCCAATTTCAAGTCCAAATACGATCCATAAAATCCATTAAGCTAAAACATAGCCCAAAGTAATAGTAAGAAATTGGAGCTCCAAAATATTACAACCCGTGTAAAAACATTCGACTCGAGTAAATAATAGCAGAGTTACATTACATAGGGTTCAACATAGTACTAGCCCACTAAATCTAATACATGTACTCTGACAACACGGTCGATGCTGAAATCCAAACCTTGATGGTGCTCCACGAACCGGCTTCACCTAACCTACGCACGAAAACACATTTCGAACGATGAGCTACGAAAGCTCAGTGGGTACGCCGAACTCGGCCAACATCATGCATATCATAAACGGTAAAGCATAACATATAAATATCGTGCATGATATGATGATCTAGCATGCTTGCTTACCACATGGCATAACAATGTATAATAACGCACACAACATATACATGTCAAACAATCAACAACACAAGGTAGTGAGGCCCGCGTCCACACAACATCGGGATCCTACACTACGAGCAGGGCCCGCGTCCACACAACACCGGGATCTCATACTCAAGGATGAGGCCCGCGTCCACATAGCATCGGGATCCTACATCCAGGATTTGAGGCCCACGTCCACACAGCATCGGGATCCTCCAAATCCCATACTCGGAATGTCACATCGAGTATCATCGAATGAGACTCGCGTTCACACAACATCGGGATCCTACATTCAGGATGGTCTTTAAATCATCACCCGGAATGTTACATCGGATGGCCTTCCACGTGTTGTAACACTTTTGTATATCCGAATTTCCATCAAACAAGGACTCGATACACACAAATGATCCACTAGGACCTTCTCAACAAAACACGTCAAAGACTTAACATAACTTAGTCTTTTTGGCTTAAAAACACCAATTGTGGTTTAACAATTCCTTTCATTGATTAAGATTCATTAGGACCCTTAATTAAAATCACCGAACCTCGATCTTTACTTAACTTGGTAAAATTACGCAGGGGTATCGATACTCCTAAGTGGGGTATCAAAACACCCTATATCGAAACCCACCCAAAGAGGGTATCGAAACACTGGTATCGATACCCTTTGACCACTTTCAAAGTAAACGAAAAGGAGAATATTCGCTTCGATACTGGTATCGAATCGAATATACCACTGGAGGGTCTGGTACCGATACCTGTATCGATACCCCCTCTTCACTAACCTATTTTCCCTCAGGGGTATCGATACACGGGCCACCGGTATCGATACCCCTACACGAACTTGCAGGTTTTACTTAGAAAATTTTAAGGATTCTTCCCAACATTAAACTATTCGGTTCTAAAGTGTTCCTACTCATTATTGGGAGTGTTTGGAGTGTCTTAACACCAATTTCAACCATTAAACTCATTAACACAAATTCCACCATTAAAGCATATCAAGCTCAAACCAAGCACACATACACTATATCTATATGAATGCTTCCTACCATGAAATGCATAATGATTAGAAGAGTTGGGAGTACCAACCTTGAGCTAAAAACAGCAAAACCCGAGCTCCAAGCTCAACCTTAAACCTTCTCTTTCCCCAAAGCTCTTGAAGGCTCTCCAAGCACTTTCTATACAAGAGAAAGATATACAACGGATTAAGAACACTTAAAGATGATTTTCGGAGCTTTAGACACTAAAAGAACTGAGATTCAAGCCCTCAAAACCAAACCCGAACTCAAACCCAAAACCTCTCTTAAACCCTTTTCTTCACCAAACTCATCAATCCTTACCTTGTTTTGTAGATCACTTTAAGCCTAAAAACCTTCCCTCTTCCTCTAAAACGAGATTCCAACTCAAAACTCCTAAAGTTCTAACCTTTTTCTTTCCTTTCTTGCTTCCAAAAGATGAAGAGGTGAAGAGAAAAAGAGAAAAGGATGGGTTCACTCTGCAGGGGAAATTAAAACCCCAAACCCCTCTTGTCCTCTAATTAGACATTTACCAAAATGTCCCTCTGAACCAAGCCTAACTTAAAACCCAACTCAAAGCCCAACCACTCAAGGCCCAACAACACAAACCCGGGGCCCAAAACCGAAGCCTAAACCCCTCAGTTTAACCCGACACTCGGATCCGAATTCGGGTTGTTACAAGTATACATATATTAATGTATACATATAGATACATACTTATATATTATATACATATACATATTATATATAACATTATACATTTTATATGTCTATGTATAGTATACATTTATATTTCTAGATATAGTATCATACCATATATAGTATAAATTATATATATATTATATATTTCATATATAATATAAATTCCGTATATAGAATAAATTCTATATTTAGTATAAATTTCATATTTTCATTTTTGAAATGTATTAAATTATATTGTATAGGTATAAATTATAATGTATTAAAGTACATTAAAATTAATATTTTTCATCAAATTTAACTATTATTAATTTATAATGTTTGCAATTTACAACTTTATTTTTATTTTAAATTAACTACTATTTATTTTTCTAATTTAGTTTAGTGTTTTTAATAAGATGATATTTTGTTTTATTAATGTTTATCCTTTTTAATTTAAAATTTTATTCTTTCTAGTTTAATGTTTATTCCTTATTATTTTTTTAATTTTTTTAATTTAGCCCAATTTTTAAGATATGAATCATTTGATGATATTTTTGTTTAGTCTAGTGTGTAATATTTATTTTTAATAGGATTCTTGCTAGTTAAAGACATTAGATATTAAATAATTAATTCAAAATGAATGATCAACCATTCAACCTAAAGTTTATTGGTTATTTACTTAATTACTTATTTGTACCAAACTCAAACTTAATAATTTTAATTAATATGAATTTAAAACCTGAATTAATTCGACTTGAAATGAACCCGACCTGAAATTTACCCAACCTGAAATGAACCTATTAATTATCTGATTTGGACTCGAACCATTTAAACCCGACCTGAAATGAACCTGACCTAAAATAGACCCGACCTGAAAAGGACCCGACTTGAAATGAACCCGCACCCGACCCGAATCGAGTCAAAATATCAAATCAACCTAAAATGACCTGTATCCGATTTTACTCGATTTGACAGTACCTGACCTGAAACTCATCCGAGTAATTGTTTTTACATCCCTATATACATATGAATAATGGGGCCCACTAGCACATTTTAGTGAGTCTCGCATCCATAATGTATCGAGATCCTACATTATGAGTAAGGTTTGCATCCATAAAACATCAAAATTCTATACTCGTGGGATTGATGCTCGTGTCTACAAATCATTGAGATCCTCAATCCATGCTTGGAATGTCCCATTAAACATTTTAAAATGAGGCTTGTATTCACAAAACACTTACCTATAAGTATCCAAATCCTTTCAAAAAGGATGACTCAAATATCTAGACAACCCATCAACATACAACAAGGTTCCTAGTTACAACACTACATCAACAATCCACCAAGGATCTCTATGAGTTTCTATTTCATATGATTCACCCAATTATTTACCAAGTCATTAGCTATTTATTTATCGTACGAGGTTTAAATCTTGATTTCTCAGTTTTAATATTCATTTTATATCTCAGGAGATCCCTTGTCTTGAATTAATAGAGTCTTTGAACGCAAATACAATTTTTTTTGACCAGATTACTTATCGAGTACTGATACTCTTATATGAGTGTTAATACTCCACTATAGATTGTCTGTCGAGTACCACTGCACTCTTCCCCGAGTACTTTTCTCCGTATCGATAATCTACATCAGTACTTAAACCACCATGTATTGATCCACACCTATATTGGTACTCTCACCTTATTTATATACTCAACCCTTCCCCAAGCAATATAATAGTAGTATCGATATGCTCTTAGTTTATCACTACACGAAAACGTTATTAAAATTTGCATTATGCAAGAGTACTGGTACGTAGCCACTAACATCAATACGTCTCTCACAAGCTAACATCTAAAATACATTATCATACTGATAAACCTTAATCTATATCGATATATGTGCCTAAAAATTTAAGTATGAGTTTGAATTTTACGAGAAATCATCACTTAACCTACATGGTTAAGCCTCAAATCTTTCATACAAGTTATGATGCAGTTATTAGGTGAATTGTTATCGATTTTAAGCCATTACAACACTAATTTCATAAATTGTCATTAGAGATTAAATCAAGCATACAAATATAATTTCATAAATATCAAAACATGCAACAAGACATATTTTATGAATTGAAAGAATTCATAAGAGTTAGTAGTGTATTAACATCGAGTTAACCAAGATAAAAATGAAGATTCCAACTAATCTTCAAACTTTCTCCTTCTCAAGAGACTTGGATGATTCTCCCATCTCTTTTATTACAATTAATTTACAAGAAATAATTATACAACAAAATTAAACACCGTTTAGGAAGATTTATGACCTAAAAACACCAACAAAACTAAGAAAGATGTCCTAATATCCCAGTCTCGTTCTTCCATGCTAACCCTCAACAAAACTCAACTCGCATCAAACTTGACATTTCTTACCATGTTTTGTAGATCTTTTGATGCTTAATCAACTTTCCTCAATCACCAAAACGTAATTTTCACTCAAACAATCAAAGATTGGACCTTTAAACATCAACTTTGAGAAAAATAAACATTCACTACACTTACATGTTTAGAAAAATAAACTTTTCTTTCACTCTCTTTTTCCTCGAACATCATTTTAATCAAATAATCCCAACTAAAATCCATATTAACCCATTAAACATCCAATAACACAATTCGAAGGCCCTAAGATAAGCCCAATATGACTCTTGAGCCCATACATCAAAACTCAAACGTTTTGGGTTAACAAATTCTTGGATTTCAAAATATGGATCGTTATAGTATATTGTTCATATTTTAACTTTAGATTAATATTAAAATATCTTCGTGTGAAGATTTATATAATATATGTGTTAATGTTGATGAATCGTTTATATAGATTTTAAAAACACATCTTATAAATGAAGCTTTTTAAATCTGAATCTCTTTGTATCATTTATCTTTTTACTAGACTTTTGTACCGACCTTTAAAGTTCAAAAAGAGTTCGAAGATGGAAAATGAACATTTAATTTACAAAGTGTGTGGTAAAAGGTTTTGAACGCTAAGATTTGATCCTTTTAAAAAAGTTAATTAAAAGTATTAATTCTTTTAAAAACGATAAAGTTGGAGTCGCCATCGTTCACTTAGGTAGAATGGACACCATAAAAAGGTAAACCAAAGATTCGTTCTAAAAGGGTTCGGTAGTTGATTACACGTGGAGAAGGATTAACACCCCCATCACACCCAGAAATCGATACCAAAAATATTTTCTTTTAAAATTCATTTTGAACTTTAACTTAATTTTAAATCGGTTTTCTTAATTCAAAATTGACCTTAATTGAATGGTCTTAATTTGATTGGTGAATTTAAATTAATAAAACATTTAATTAATAAGGTTGACGATATACTGAACCATAGACTAAATCGACGTCAAATAATATTGACGTAACGTTAGTTTAAGGTTCGAATCTCGTACGTCACCTTTATGCATGATAAAAAAATTAATATATGATGTTGTGATCTTGTTAATTTTAAGTTTTATTTACCTAGGAACAGTAAAAATTAATTCAAATATTCGATTAATCTTTGATAATTCGGACGATTGTGACATCAATATAGGAGTTAATAAATACTTTCCTTTTTAGTTTTAACATTAATTAAAAAAACTCTATCGAATAATAAGTCACATGAGTAATGAAAATGCATGATAAAAAAGAATAAATGTAAGAAAATAACAAAAAGAAAATAATAATCAAATAAAAGAATAAACACGTCTACGAGAAGCGCTTCAAACACACGTGAGCAAAAGCGATTTATGAAATGTGACATGACCACATAATGAATAAGTTCTAAACATCAATAACTAAATGCATGAACATATATACATAAAAACATTGCCCTTTATACATCATAACCTAATATAAAGTACAACCAATAAATAACACATAAACATAAAACATGGCACGCATAAGTAACATATAAATTATGAGAAACAATAGAACATGAGTTGCACTTAATATATACTAACAACAAAAAATAAAAGATGCGTGCATAAAACGACATGCAGGTTAAAAAAATGTCACATCCCGTACATTGGTTTTCGTGACATTTGCGCACAAGTCCGACAATAAGGTTCCATCGGGCTTTCCAAGACCACCAGACTTTATTCTAGTTTCTCTTGTTCTTTCTTTAAGTTCTTCGTTCTTGTTTCCTCTCGAGTGGCTAAGAGTAGCCACCCAAGTGCTAATAAGCTTTCGCATTCATCGAAACCTTGAGGGCTTGTCCAAGCCTTTTCCAAGCAAGAGTTATCGCAAGGCTAGTTGAAGGTTGAATTAGTCGTTGAGATCAAACCAAGTAGCATCACGAATCGTCTAAGGTCACACGTTCCGGACGAGTAACCGAGTTCTACGGATGTGAAACTATACAGATGTGACAAGTGGTATCAGAGCAAGTGGAAGGGACTTGTATTCATTGAAGCCTTGAGAGCTTGTCCAAGCCTTTGCTGAGCAAGAGTTCTCACAAAGCTAGTTGAAGGTTGACTTAGTCGTTGAGATCAAACCAAGTAGCGTCACGAAGTGTCTAAGGTCGCACGTTCTGAACGAGTAGCCGAGTTCTACGGACGTGAAACTCCACGGACGTGAAAAGTGGTAGCAGAGCGAGTCGATGAGACTTATATTCGAATTTCTTGCAGTTACAATCAAGCTAGTTCATGAAAAGTGATCGAGATGGCAAGACGAATAGATTTTGTTACGATGAAAATATTAGAATCCTTTAAGGATGATATCTTAAAGGAAGTTGACAAGGATGTTCTTATGTTGAATGAACAAGATGTTCTCAACAAATATTTGATTGAGGGCATAAAGGAGACCCATGGTGTCATATAGTCTCGTCTTGATAAACTAGAATCCATGAAGGATAAGATCAAGGACGAGACACAACGCCATCAATGAGTTAAGAAATGAAGCTTGAGACAGTTTTTATACCTTTTTTCTAGAAGTTGAGAATCTGAGACAACTCCATTCAACCCGTAATGAAGGCCATGAAAGAAACTCAAGGTGTCTTGCAATCTCGCCTTAACTAGTTGGATTCCATGGAGGACAGGTTCAAGGATGAGACTCAACGTGTTCTCAACGATTTAAAGAACATTCGAGGGAGTAATGCTTGTGAAGACGAGGTAAAAGCTTTGCGGATTGAGGTGGATGAGCTCAAGAGTGAGCTGCTTAATTGCAAGAGTGTAATGAGTGAATTGTGTGCACTCAAAACCTTCTTAACGGAACAAAGGGAAAAGATATTGGTAGAGAAAAGAAATGCCCAAGCCAATTACAAGGCCGAGTTGCTAACTGAGCCTGCGGGAGACAAGCCAACCAGTAACGAGATGTCCAAACCCATGATGAGAGACAGTGAGAGTGGAGAGATTAAGTCTGTGTGAGAAAAGAAGGTGAACATAAGATTGAAGTGCTACTTCTATGATGGTCCACATCTGATAAGGGTTTTACCTAGAAGAATCGCCTTGCTGCCATCATCAAGGAACCAGATGAGCACAAGGGGAAGTAGTGAGACTTTACGTGATTGGGTTTTCTAGCAAGCAAGTAAGAAACAAGGTTTGATTACGAGTGCCAAAGTATTCAAACCAAGGTTAAGACCTGATGCGATAACGAATGACAAATTTGTCAAGCCAAGGGTGAAGAAGAAGCAACCGAAGTGCTACCGATGTAAGGGGCCACACATGTTGCTAGAATGCCCAAGTAATTCTGCCAAGGCGAGTGATGACCAAAATTAGAATAAGTTAGCCATGTCCAAGAAGGCTACTATGGTGCTTGCCGAGGGTGTTCGTGGGAAGAACATTTCTTAAGAGACCACGATCAAAAAAGGGTTGAAGGGAGCCAAGAAGAAGAAGGACATAGCGACCGTGGAGACACCACTCATAGGCAAAGTGGGAAAGAAGTGAAGGTCTTAAATTAAGAAGCACCAATACAAAAGGAAGCACTGAGCTTCGAGGAAGAAGGGTCGACGCAAGAAGAGAGATCCAAACATCAATTTAGATGAGTGGATGCGACCAAGGGAAATGAACTTCGTAGAAGGGCTGATGCAACATCGTGAAAAGAACTTTGAGACAAAAATTTCAATGCAAAGGGGGCCAGACTTCGTGAAGACGGAAGGGATGACACATTTTAGAGTAAATGCAACCGAGAGGAAGGTACATCTCAAACACAATACTTGTGTTTTTTAGTTTGATTTACCATCACTTTGGAGTGTAGTTTGGGTTAGACCAAACTCATATTACAGAGAAGATAAAGCTTGGAAGGGACCTTTTAGAGTTCTAAGGAGAAAACTAGATGTGCTTACGAGTTTGAAAGTTCATCGAGTGTTCAATGTGATGACACCCAAGACTTTGTCGTGGGGCCAAGAGCATCCGATTCAAGGCAAATAAAAACATGAAGAAGATGTATCCGAAGACGTCTTAATAAGCGACATATCTTGGCGAGAAGAGTCAAAGCGAGTTGTCCTTATGGGGGACATAAGCAAGCTGAGACATCGAGAAGCCTCCAAGATGATGCGAGGAATGGTGCAGAGGATCGAAGTATTCAATGGCGATAGGAGCCGGTGCAAGCAGTTCTTATGGGGAAACCGCATCAAGCTGAGGCACCGAGTAGTAACATCCAAGATGGAGCAACCCAGAATCGTTCTAGTCGAGCGAAGAGGGCGTCGCTAAGTTCAGTGGAAGAGAATGTCATGTCCCGCATATTTGGGTTTGTGAAAGTCGCGCACAATTTCGACAACAAGGTTCTATTGGGCTTGCCAAGACCACCAGACTTGGCCCCACTTGGAGAATGCTAGAGAGCCTGTTTTGAATATGGTAAGAGACAACTTATCAGATAAATATAAAGAAGAATCTTACCATATTGGGAGAGATCAATTATCAAAGGAAAATTTCCTATGAATTGATGTAATTAGATATGATTCGATAGAATTTCCTTAAATAACTGATTTTGTATTTATTCTGGGCTAATCCTGGTCATCCGTGTAAATTGATTCTGACCATTGATTGAGTGGGAGCTGAACTATAAATAGAGAGCTCCCACCCTCATTTGTAAACACTCAATTCCATTCATTCTCTCATTGAGAAGAGTAATAAAGCTTTGAGGCATTTACTCAACCTTCTTTTGTTCTTTCATTAAGTTCTCCGTTTTTGTTGCCTCTCTAGTGACTAAGAGTAGCCACCCAAGTGCTAATAAGCTTCCGCATTCATCGAAGCCTTAAGGCCTTTTTCAAGCCTTTGTCGAGCAAGAGTTCTTGCAAGACTAGTTCAACGCTGACTTAGTCACTGAGATCAGACCAAGTAGCGTCACGAAACGTCTAAGGTCGCACGTTTAAAACGAGTAGACGAGTTCTACGGATGTAAAACTCTATGAACGTGACAAAAACATGAAAATAGTGGTAGAAATAACTTAAAATGCAAATTTGATGGCTTAAATCAAATCAAATAAAACAAAAGGGAAGGAACAAGAAGTGGGAAGTAAAAAGGGGAACTTATAGTGTGAATTTAAAACTCTCCTATTTGAATTGAAATATAATACCCACGTACCTATGTTTCCATTTGATTCCCTATAATACTTCATTTTACATGTGATCGATTATATTTAAAGGAGGTGTTATTATTTTTAAAAAGACTAAAAAATAAGAGAACCCTAAAACTGGTTCTTAGTTGCTTCACTGCCCCTTATCCCTGGTACGACGGAGACACTTCTTCGTGCCTTCATGCCATTCCATGTTTGCAATGACCTCATAGTAAAAGACCGATCAACGAATCAAGGAGAAAAAAGGGTAAGAATTCGAACTTTATTTTATTTTCCAGAAAGCTAAAACAAAATCATTTTTTGTTTTTGTTAGATCTAACTCGGGTTTTTATTTTTAGATTTAGAAATCACAAAACCTTGATTTTTGGATTTGAAGGAAAAGAGATGAAAAAACCAATTTTACATGCTTCGATCGAAAAACAAAAAGAGAAATACAAGGTTTGATCTTCCTTCTTTCACCTTTTTGATGAGGATTTCGTCTAAGATTTCATTTAAGAAAAAGATTTTTTACAACCAAAACCGATGCTTTTCCCTTCTCATTTCTACAATGGTTTCCCCCTTTTCAATCTCTCTTTCTTTGCTCTTATACAGCATCGAACCCTCCTTTTTACAGAACGCTCCTCTATTTTTTGGTTTTTGGATTTTCCAGAAATGGAATCCAATCATATTCAATGTCTTCTTTTTCTCGATTTTCTCGTATATGAGATCTGGTATTTTGATTTGGCTTTGACGTGTCCGAGTTTTCTGGGATATCCATGACTTTTTCTTTGATATTTTCTTTATATGTGGTGGCTGGAAGCTTGAACTGTGTACAGTGGCCGTGAAGTTGCGGTGATGGTGCCACGTCGTTCGAGAAGACGAATGGACAACTGGGAGCTTTTGAAGAGTCGGACGCGTTTATTTCACGCGAGTGAGAAGATGAATCATTGGAAGTGAACTCCACACGCGCGATCCTAACCGTCCTATCTCATTAGATCGGATGATCCTTATGTGACCCCCTGCAAAAGAAGGGTAATATTATGGTTTTCATGTATATTAATTCTAGGGTCATTAATTTGGCCGAATGGGCCTTCAAAATGAGTTGTAAACCTTATTTTATTGGACAGTAATTTAATTATCTTAGACTCTTAATTACTAAGACATGGGATGATAATATTTTTAGGTTTTTAATTTTAATACTTTTTAAATGGACTGTTATTATATTTTAGCAATAATAATATATTTATCATATGATAACATACTCATGCAAATAATTCACATATTTATACATGCAATTATACATGATATATACCATGATTAGTTCACTAACATATATAATAAATATATTAGATATATTAATATGTACACAAATAATGACATGCAATACTAACAATATATGTGTCAATATTCATACATTATGCGATATTAACAATGACATTAACAAACACATGCATATGAACATCAATAAATTTATATACTAACATAGACACACGTTCACTAACATGTACCTAAATAGAGAGATTAACCCACATAAAGATGACATTAACATATATATTAACACATATCATGATGTATGCTTATGTTGTTTCTTATCTCTTTTTTTTCACACGTTATATATTTCCGTTACGTATTAATTAAAGCCATTTATTTTAAACATAAAAAAAAATAAGTTAGACCCAAACAAAAATGGTGATTACACTATTCATTAGCTTCAAATACATTTTTATGTATTATCATGTAATGCTTCATTTTATGGTTAAATGATAATGCGACTTGTGAAGTTATATCACGTTCTTATAATATCATATTGTTTTTAACGAAAAATATGAATCAAATAATAATATTGTGAATTAAAATTTTCTTTGTGCTACCAAAGTAATGACATTGTACAACTTGATGGTGCTAAATTGAGTAAAAAAAATCAAGTTTCAAAGTGATATTATGATACAACATTGTGAGTCAAAAATTTCTTTACCAGTTTCTTTTATATTGTTTAATATTTTATATAATTATTTTTATTTTATTCCTACATTAAAAATATAATATATTTCTAAAAATATTTTAAAAATTATAATTGAATTTTATTAAAAATTATGGAAGATGTTATAAATGTAACGTATCTAAGGAAAAATACAAGGACTATTAGTCCATCAAAATCTCATTAGAAAACTCAATGTAAAAAAATAATTTCATAAAGATTTGTATACCGTAAAAATCTATAAACCATCTCAAAAAATTTTATATCTACTTAAACGACACGTTATAAGATAAAAAAGTAGTGATAAGCGAGCCAAACTATTATGTAGATTGCTCTTCTATTTAGGATTGGTTACATCTGCAAACAACCACCAATCGAGTGTGGATCTATCTCTCTATGTTCATTGATATAATCAAAATCAGAAACTAGCACTATGAAGACCTTTATAAGAGCTTCAAATGAATGTTAAGGTATGTTGAAATCATACCGAAACGATATTTGAAATGAAATCACAAAATAAAAAAAAAATGATTGAAAAGAAAAACATTTTGGGGAAATCAAATTTTTTATATAAGACAATCTAGTGCCTCTAGATTTTTGAATGAAAAATATTTTAGAAGTGTTTGGGTCCCAAAAGGACTAATCGCTTCAATAAAAAATGATGAAATTGAGAAATAGATTCTTGAGGGACTAAATTATGTACGACTAATGTTAAAGGATCCAAAGTAATTTGGATACCAAAAAGTACTTGATTGTCTTATTTTAGGTGTGTTGAAGGATTGAGAAACCAAGTGCAACATTAAGGGGAGTTCCATACACACAAAGAGGACACTTGAACAAGGAAGGCTTCACATCCACCTTTGATTCAAGTGTGGTAAAATTTTAGTTGAATTTTTTTATTTGCTTATTCAAGTTTGAATTCAACTACTATATCATAATTGTTGAACTAACATTTGTTTGATGCTTTGAGTAAGAGGCTGAGAGAGCCTATTTTTTTAGAAAAATAAATTTTGGTGCTTCATTTCAAAAAAAATAACAATAGGCAATTTTAAAAATTCTTCTATGTTATGAGTTTTAAAGATTTTTAAATTTTGTTTGAACTATTTTTTATATAACAAAAAAAGGAGAATATTGTGAAAAATTGTTTTTTCAAATATTTCAAATGAATAAGAGAAAATTTTAAATGATTTGAATATTTAATTCTTTTATTTAAGTTTTATTTTAAAAAGGAGGAGCAATCTCAAAAATAAATTTTCAAGTTAGTTTTATTATATAAAAAAGGTGAAAAATATATAACTATATGTTTTGATATAATAATTGAAAAATAATTTTGAACTAATTTGAAAAAAAAAATTAAATGGTTTTATGTCCAAACAACTTGAAAATAAGTTTGATAAGTTTTCAAAGGATTTTGGAAGTGTTCAAAATATTTTAAAGTAGCCAAACTTCATATTTTATATAGGGCGTACAAATACGACATTGTCTGATATCAATACGGGCAAGAGCTTGCGATACATATTTTTCAGTGAGCAAGACCCGTACTGGCAAAGAACTCACTTGGGAAAAAAAACCTTTCATACTCCTAAAACAATCAATGAAACATCAAGCCAACAAAAAATATTGTATAATTGTCTTTGTACTTAAATTTTTAATTCTTTCATTAGATAATAGTTGTGAAATCAATTGTAATATTGACTTAAAGTGTTTTAGGATCGAGTGAACTTAACTTACAAACACTTTGTGTTTGAGAGAATTTTTATGTTTACTTTATTTTCTCTTTGTAAGAAATAGGGGTGTTCAAAAATACCCGATTCGATTATCCGATTATCCGAGTATAAGAAATCGAGTATTTTTTTTGATTTTTTTATGTTCAGGCCGGATACCCGACCCTTTATTTTCCGGGTCGGGTCCGGGTCAAAAGATTATAAATTTTCAGGTACCGGTTCTTAATTTTTTAAATTTTTTTATTTTAAATATAATTATTATTTATAAAAAATACACTTATATTCGCTATATTCCCAAATTAAACAACCTAATTTCTAATTCTCAATACCTCAAACTTTATTTTTAAAAACAATTAGAGACTCATTTTTAAAAAGAAAATTAAGATTCATTGTAAAATTATAAATTTAGTTTTTCGAATTAGCAAAATTCGAACTTTATTCGTTTAGCTATACACTATTTTTGTATGTGCATTAACCACTACGAAAATCAATTCAAAATTCTTTACTATTTAAATCATTAATTTCTATGTATTATATTATATTATATTATATTAAAATAATTAAAAATATTTTTAAAAATATATTTAAAAAACTTCCTTTAGACTTTATGTTTTGTTTCGAATTAGATTATGTAATTTAGGTCTTAAAATTTATGTTTAGATTATGTAACCAAGGTTTTAAAATTTTATATTTTGATGTTGTATTATGTAATTCAAATTTTTAAGATTAAATTTAAGATTTATAAATAAAAAATTGAGTACCCAATTACCCGAATTTTCGGATACCCAAAAAATTCGGGTCGGGACACAAGCCGATTTTTTAACATCCCGAAGGTTTGGGTACCCAGTACTTCGGGTACCCGAATACCCGGGTACCCATATTTGAACACCCCTGGTAAGAAAGGGTAGCTTGACCTTGGATTATGTATAGGGTTTGTAAAGTTTACCTCTTAAACCTAAAAAATTAAGACTAAAGGTTTTAGTAGAGAGATGAAATCTTTAGTACAAAAGCTAAGATAGTAAATATAGGTTTAGTTTAAAAGTTAGATCACTTTAAAATTATTGTGTCTTTTTATCTTTCATTGTTTGTACTACCTATCACTCAAATTCAAATTTTCTATCATTTTACAAACAATAATGATTGATGTTGCTAACGATTAAATGAAATTTCAAATACATAAAGGAGTATTGAAACTTAATGTTACCTTTATGTTGTTATAAACTCAATTAGCATAGTGCCGATCATGAGTGATTCATAGTGAATGAAATTTTTCGAACATGTATAATCATGCCAACAGCATGTGTTGAGTGAATTTTTTTAATCTTAGGTTAAACTACAGCCACCATATTTTTGTGTGGCCTGGCAAATCTTTATAGATGTTTTCTTTTAAAATATAAGCTTTACTCCAAGAGAATCGTATTAATAACGTGTTATAAATAAAATAATAAAAAATAAAAAATAAAGATGAGAGAATAAATAATTAATTAACTTTGAACAAAGTTGTAAAATAGTTATAGATGTTATCCTTTAAAATTTAAATATTTTATTACAACTAGACAACGACCGCTTGCAGGATGGGCCATTGTTCTCTATCATTCAACAAGAGAAGAAAGAATGAACACTATAAATATAATTCACATGGTACTTTTCAACCAATATGGGAAAATATTTTAAGCATTGCCATCATAATGTACAAGTCTGTAAAATTTGACGAGTAATATCATGATTATAGATAAATTAGTTACAAGGAGACGTGGGACTAATGCGAGTGTGATCGAGTATAACTCTATTCTCAGAGACTTGTGAAGTTAGTCAATAAGAAGACGGAATATAACTAAATTTAATATTTAATATTTTCTTATTTTTGTAAATTCATGTATTTGTATTGTTTGAAGTG
Source organism: Abelmoschus esculentus (assembly GCA_035048815.1). NCBI lineage: Eukaryota > Viridiplantae > Streptophyta > Magnoliopsida > Malvales > Malvaceae > Abelmoschus > Abelmoschus esculentus. The sequence goes on along the minus strand of JAUCBN010000064.1, from coordinate 3,121,782 downwards.
AATTGTTTTAGTTCTTGTACTCTAATAACGTTATGAATACTATTTTTTATTTAGGCTTAAAAGATTTTAGCAAGGCTTATAATAATATTTGCATATTAATAAAAAATATTAAATATATATAATAAATTTTAAAATTTTAAATCTAAACTATAATTGTAAACGAAAGACCCAATTTCACCAACTACATTTATTTGAGTAGTTATGAAGATTTAATAACTTTTGGACGTTGATTTCTGAAAGATGATGTTACATCATTAAATAATTGGGACAATAAGCCAATGATAATATTTAAGATATGATTTTAAATAAATTTAGATTAATTTATATATTGTTATTAAATAAATTATATTATGAATTATTTTTATTATATAAGTCACGCTTTTATCTATTAAAGTTATATTATTAATTTTTATATTTTATTTTATATAACCAAATTATAATTTTTAATAACTGTTTATAAAAAACGAGTGAAAATTCACATATCTGACTGCAGCAGTGGCAGATAAACAAAACTAACGTTGGCATGATTTTGACATCAGTATCTACAGAAAAGCATTGGCTGCAAATGGACGAGGTGTAACATTCATACAACTATAGTATTATTACTAATAGGAGGGGTGGGCAAAACATCCAATTACTCGGTCTTGGTCTTAGTTTCGGATTTAGTTAAATTTGGTAGATTTTTATTCGGAATTGGTATCGGTGGGATCGGGATTATTTCCAAAATTTAGGAACCGGTTATAACCAGGACCGAGACTAAATCTTGATTTTCTGAATCCGGTACCAAGTGAGTACCCAATAGAACCGGAGCTAATACCAAGTACCCGATATTGATTTTTTTGCTTATGATAGATAATGTTCTTTTATTAATTTTTCTTATCAAACTTTCTCTTTATGTATTAATATTATGAGTATGACTCGTTTTAAAACTTTAATTTTTCAAGCCTACAATATTCTAATTTTATTATTTAATATTAGTATTGGTAGTTGAATTTTTTTCTTCTATTGCTTAATTTTTTAATACTAAATCAATTGATCGGTACCCGGTATTGAAACCGGTTCCCACTAGTAACAGGACCGATTTCTAAAATTTAAGACCTGATATAACCACGATTGAAAATGATTCAAATTTTCAGGAACCGATAGTTACAAGAACCGAGACTGAAACCAATTCTAATAAAATTGGTTAGGTACCCGGTCTTGTACCCGATTCCAACATTCACAATTTGTAGTTTGGAGTTTTTAACATTTTTTAGTATTTTTTTATTATTTCTTTATATTTTGAAATTTAGTTTCTTAATTTTATATAAAAAATAATTTTTCAATTCTTATCTTATATTAAAACCTAAATTAAGTTGATAAACTTCTTTAAAAAATTGATTGAACTTTGGAACACCATAATTAATTATTGCGTCAGTACAATAAAGGTTTAAGTCAGTCAAAAGGTAAAATTGATGTACTTAGTGAGTTTGACTGAGTGTATTTTACGATAGATTAAATTGATTATTTATTAAGAGTTTGATGATAAAATTATCCTAAGCTATTTATAATTTTAAACTTATTAATATAATAATTTGGATATCTTTGGAAAAAATCAATGCTTAACTCATAAATATGTACATAAATTATATATTTTTTTAAGATTAGTGTCTTATGTTTATTCATTAAAATATGTAATTAAAGTTTTATTTTATTTAAAAAAAAATCTTCACCTAATTAAAATTTAACATGACTCTTTATTTTTAATTTTTTTATAATAAAATGTAAAAAATAACTTAAAAAATAAAAAATCTTAAAATCTCAATTCCGTTAGATTACATTGCCGTTGTCGCCTGAGGTTATTGTTTATTTTCTTTAACCATCTATCTTCGGTAATGGGTGAGAGTAGGGTTATAAACGAACCGAACAAACATGAATGAGGGTGTGTTAATATCTGTTCGTTTAACTTTAATCGAACAAATGAATAAACACAAATATTCGTGTTCGTGTTCGTTCATTAAGGAATGTAGTTTGTTTGTGTCCGTTCATGTTTGTTTATTAACATAATAAACTAACATAAATGAACACAAATGAACATAAACGAACACAAACAAACATATTTGTTAATTAATCAATTTTGAACTTAATTGATAATTAAAATTTAAAAAAACTTTTAATCATTAGCCGAAACCTAAAATTATCTAATAAATTAATAAATTTTGTTTTAGTTCAGTTTAACTGAACAATGAACACCCCTAGACATAAGTGAATAAATTTAAATGAGCATAAACGAACGAACATAAATGAACATAAACGAACGAAAATAAACGAACAAATTTTCGAATGTTCACAAAATATAAATAAACGAACAAGCTCTTTGTTCATGTTCATTCATTTAATTAAATGAAAAAATCTTATTCATATATGTGCGTTTAATAAATAAATGATTTTTTTTGTCGAAAGGTTCACTAAATGTTCGGTTCGTTTATAACCCTAGGTGAGAAACGTGTCAATCGAATGTAGAATGATTAGAGTCTTTCATGTTTGTCATTCAATAAGTACGATTGAGACCTCTTATATCGGTTTCTAACGATGGGTGATTAAAAATGGGTGAGAGTAAAGTTAATCTAAGGAATATGAAAAAGTTAAATATAATAATTTTAAAAAAAATATTTTAAAATTTTAAGTGTTTGAATTTTTTTTCCAATACAATGAAAATATTTAATGTTTTGCCTAAAAAACCGTAACCACTTGTCGTTATAATGAGAATTTATATTATGGGTTTTTCTTATTATTTTATCTATAGTTTCAAATAATAAAATTTATCTATTAATAAAATAAATAATTTTATTAGTTAATACCATAAACAACGTTTGAGAATTAAGCTAATAGCAGAAAAGTAGCTCATGGTAATTTGATAATTGATACTCTGCCTAATTGCAACATAACTCTCCATGGTAACAAAACCCAAAGCACAAAATCAAATTTAGCCATGAAATGAGCAAAACTCATAGATGGAAGAAAATAGGAGTATTCCATGATCACAACATTCTATTCCATAATATAGATTTCAAACGATTATATCTAATCTCATATATTATTACCACAAATTACAAAGAATAATACAAACCTTAGTTCTTCTTACCAATCCAAACTTATCGCCGGTGCCCCATAGCCACCACCGGGATGGATACCTTGTGCCCTCTGCTGCCTTTCATGGTAATCTCTCCAAACCTGTAAGTTCGGGTGACAGATCGAACAGTAAGTGTCACTGAGAACTTCCTGGATGCACCTGGTTTTAGAGTCATTGCTGAAGGGTTGGTTTCAATGGCAATGGATGGGTGCATTCTCGCTGTGATGGTGTACGTTTCTTCGGCAGCAACGTTTGTAACGGTACGAGTGATTGTTTGAGTTCCCACCAGATGAGAGATTGTGATTGATGGAATGTTGAGATTGGATGGGTGGCCTATGGTGTAATTGCAGGGTGAGTTTGTGTATTTCTTTATCTCATGAATGTCGATACCGGGTGTTGTGCACAAGAATCCCAGATAATCCTCATAACCTACACAAGACAGATGGAGTTTTGATCCAAGTGACCAAAAATGACAAGGTGCAATTACAAAGGAAGAGGAAGAATACCTGCATCAAAGATGAGTCCTGGATCCAAAGCAGCTCTAGGATTAACATGACCGCTCCCATAATCGAAAGGAGTGGCTGTGACGAGCTTCATGGCCTCGGGTTTACAATCCTGTTGTGCTTGTAGAGGCCTTCCTGCTCTGTCTACCTTTGTTGATGTTGTCATCAAGGCTGATTTTATAGCAGCAGGACTCCAATCAGGGTGCTTCTGTTTCAAAAGAGCAGCTATCCCTGCGATATGTGGTGCGGCCATACTTGTTCCGGATATCATAGCAAATTCTTCTCCTGCTCAAGGAAAATTATTTGATTATGATCTGAAAACTTCAATTACAAGAAGCATAATGTCATTTATTTTCCAAACTGAGGGCTGAGAAGCAAATCTTTACCAACATAATTAGGCTCATCCGTTCCATTTGGAGACCAAGCGGACCAAATTAGAGCACCAGGCGCTAAAATGTCAGGCTTGAGAAGATCTGCATCGTGAAGGCTGAAATCTTTTATGTTAGGCCCCCGAGAAGAAAATACTGCAACCTGTGGTGCGGATTTATGGAGAATTGGCATCAAACCATCACCAATTCTACCAATAGCTTCGAAGCTCTTCACCCGTCCAGTCCAGTCTCTTGGGGTAGAAACATTATAGTAGTCAACGAGATCCTACAGAAGTGATTTCCAAGATACAAATCATACATTCATACTTGTTTGTCATGTTAGAAAAGTTGAATAGAATATATCAAGCAGAAACAGCATGTTGCAGGTTCCGGCCGTGAGATTATGGTAAACTATCAGCTTGGCTTGATCATATTACAAAAAAGGGGAAAAGAAAAAAGAGGAGCAGGCATAATTACCATTGAGTTGGAGACATCGGTGATAAGGATTCCAGGAATGCCAACGGGAACAGGATCGAACTTTGTTCCCGGAGAAACATTTTCCACTGCAAGAACAAAACCAACTGCACCAAGAGCCTTGGCTGTTTCAGAAACTTTCTTAATTGATGCAGAACCAACAACAAAGTTGAAGGAATAGCCACAAAGAAGAATGTTCCCCTCAACCAATTTCTTGTTTAACACCTCTGGCCTTTGGCAGTCAGAGGGGCTATACCTCACTGACGAATCCAGTAGCACATCATTAGCAGCAACCATGGTGTACGTTTGATTCAGATGGGTAGAAGCTGTAACCATGCAGAAGTTACACACTTCAGCTTTTAAGAGAAGAGAAATTTGTCCAAAGAAACTAAAGGATAACTGATTAGCAAGGCTCAGAGACAAATATCAACAGCTTAGTGAAAGAAAATGTCAATCTTATGAGATGAAATTTCATACCTTTATTTTTTTTCAACCTAATTTCAAGCTTAAGCAAAACAATACTAATAGAAAACTAGAAATTTATTTTATAAAATTATCAATTCTGATTATTTAATCTGAAATTTGAACTAAACCTTGTGCCCTTGAAAATTTTATTGCTCAACACTAGACCAAAATAAAAGCTACAATCTGAAAGTTCATTAGTATTATTTTTAAGCTCAGTGAAAACCAAAGTGAGGATTCAAACAGAAAACTTTTACTGTTAATGACCTATCATATGCACAAATTTGTCACAAATGCAGAACATCACCAACTGAACCAAACCCTTAATTGAAAAAGGAATGTCTAAGTTGCTTCAATGCCTTTTGGATAAATTAACAGAACATGCATCTCATATGTAGATTTCAAACTGTTTATCCTTTGTTGTTCTTGAAAACATTATTCCTTAGATTAAATATCTTTGTACTGTAGGGATGGCAATGGATCTTGAATCCGAGTCCGTAGATCCAGATCCGTTTATAGGGTCTAGATCTTAAAATTTTAGACTCGACGGATCTTGCCGGATCTGGATCTTCTGATTAAAGTACGGATCTAGATCCGGATTTGACACTAAGATCCGAACCTAGATCCGAATCCGTTTACCTATTTATTAAAAAAAACTCACATTTAGTTTTAAAATATATATAAGTACGTAATAGTAGGTTTTATATTTCACATTATTCTCTAATATAATTTTTATTTATTTATGACAAAGAGACTTTTTGAAAGAATACATGCTTATTCCACTATTAATGAAGATTATAATGATGATGCGAAAATGATGAATATTATTTACATGTTATATAAGAAAATTATTATATCACATAACCTTAATATTAATATTTAAATTTCACAAATATTATTTTTATAAAGAAAATTTCTCTTTGGTTGGTTGTTTCTTGTTGTTTTAGGATATTTATGATTTAAGTAGTAATGAAGACTAGTATTTTAAGAGGTAGAAGTACGGTAGTCAGTTTGCGATAATGAAATATTTTAGGATTTACATCTCTTAATTTTTGTGTTATTTAAAAGATATTTGTATAATTGTTGAATTTTTTAAGATTTTAGTTTATCGTTTTTATTTGATACTAGTTAATTGAACTTAATCTTTCCTCCATTGAAGTTGTGACGTGAAATTAATTAGTGACAATTTTATTGAGTTAAAAAATAAGTCTAATGATCGTTTTTAATAGATTCGTTTTAGACTCGAATCCGTAAGATCCATTAGATCTGGATCAAGGTCTCAAATTTTTAGACTCGAGGATCAGGGGCGGATCTAGATATATGATATAAAAATAGATCTAGATCCAGTTGGATCCGGTCCAGACTGTCCGAGTGTCTTCCTATAGGCTGCCTAATAAGACCAAATAAATAGTCAAAGATGATGTAACTTACGGGACAATCCAATTCCAGCTAAATTTTTTCCATTTCCCATGGTCAGATGGTTTTTGTATCTACGATCATCAATTGCAGCCGCGACAGATGTTATCCAAGGGCTATAAGAAACCAGAGTTCTAGGGAAAGGACCTCCATTTCCAGCTGCCTGTGCAACAAAGACACCAGCTTTGACAGCTCCAAGAAGTGTAGCATCAAAGGGATTCAAAAATGTGGTCTTTGTGGTTGCTGGAGGACCATTTGGTCCCACTGAGAGGCTAAGAATATCCACGCCATCATGAACAGCCTGTTCATAGTAGTCGTCAAATCACAAGTTTTCTACAATAAATAAAATATTATAGAACTGATAGATAAATTTGCTTCTTTCAGCTTCACCTGATAGAAAGTAATACAGCTTTTCATTTTTCTTTCAAGCTTATCACAAACATGCTTGATTTTTTTCTTTTTTCTTTTTCACATTCTCCAATCTTAGGATTACTAAAATGACACATCTTCGGTTTTTGTTTGTAAAGGAGTAATGTCAGTCATGTAGGTCTCCAAGTCAAAGATAATCATTAAAGAAATGTTCTTTAATATCCCAGCAAAAACTAGTGGCTCAATCATTAGGAACAACAGACACCTATCAGACACTATGAAAAAGGAAGAACTTTATCTGGTTGCCTGGTTGGTTACCTACAGTCCCAAATGATAGATGTATAAGGAAAACATTACCTATAAATAATGCCTATTTATATCTCAGGAGGAGTTATCACAAGAAGAAAGCAGGTGAAAGGCCTATTGTAGCATACCTGATCAATTGCAGCTACCACATCTGCTACAAATCCTCCAAAAAGCCTGTATAGTGCCTTGTAAACAGCAATCCTGAAACCAAAAGAGGAAAAAAATCAAAATCATATATCAAAGAAGAAAACAACTTTTAATTGCAAATTATACCTGGCACGAGGAGCCATTCCACTTGCCTTTCCAAATTCATGGCCACCCATTCTCACGGGAATACCATTATTCCCAGCTGCAATAGCTGCAATATGACTGGCATCCAGTAAATACAACAAACATGAGCAATGGATTAATAAAGAGAATAGACACAAAAATTCAATTTAACACCAGCAAATTTATGTAGGCTGCTATTAAGTTCCTACTAAACCCTTATGTCTGCTAATCAGAGATAGACACAAACACAAAGGCACCTTCAAGAATGGAAATTGCATTCACATTGAAAGACTCAACACGAGATTCGGATGAATATATACTATAAGCGAATTGCAACCACATTTCACAGCATAGAGATAACTTATGCGGGAATTATTACTTATTTTTAGCTAAAATCTTCTGTTAATCATTTCCCAAAAAACAGGGGGTCTTTTAAATAACACTGAACTGTCGAGTAAAAGGTGCTACAGTCTATAAACAAGAAGCAGAATATTAGAACCTTTGTGCAAAATGGTATTAGTAGACTCTAACCAAGCCAGTTAAGATCTAAAGGTACCTCAAAAGATGCAACTTTATGATTAACTGACACTTTGCTGAATTCTTTATGTGCATGTTATTGTTAGTAGCCACAATGTCTTCTGTTTACACAGATTAACATCAAACATTTTATGTTGACAATTTCTATCTTCTGTTTTCAATTATTTACAGGATTTTCAATTTTACAGGTACACCCGTGCAGGTACTTTAGCCTTTCTACTTAAGCAGCCGGAGAAAGTCTGGTTATATTAGAGCTTCAGCTTTTACAGAAGCCAAATGCTGTCTTTCAAAATCTTATTTACCTAGTTTAAGCCTTCTTTAGCAGGAAACAGTTCCCAATTATGGGCAGGCAATATGTGTTGTGAATGTGATTATAGGGCTTAAATATATGATCTAGTTTGTATCTTATGTTTTATAGATACGTTTGAGTGGGGTTAAATTATAGTTAAGTTATTACATGCATATTAACACTTATACATGCATGCAGTTTTCATTCTTTCCCATAATCAGTGTGATTTCTGCCAATGCATATAGTATGGAAACTAACCTTCCATGTCCGTCACCATCCATGGGAGATGCAAAATCTAAAGCAGGATTAAAGGCTCCGGCTGCTTTTGCGGCTTCAGCAAAATGTTGGGCTCCAATGATCTTCCCATTACAGAAGTCTCCCTTGGTGTCAGGATCAATTTCACATTTTCCTTTGAACTTCGGAACAGGCCCATATGGATCAGTATGATAGGCTGCAAAGCTTGGATGATGTGGATAAATTCCTGAGTCTACAAATCCTATTACAATGTCCTCTCCTGCCCTGTCAAAGCCACCTCCAGTTGGCCATACACTAGTTGGGAGCCCCAGAAATTGTGGGGTATGCGTTGTAAGTTTCCTCACTTTCCAATCTCTCTCCACAGATTTTACCCCAGGAGCACGTCTCAGGGTTTCTGCCTACTAACATATTGGGCTTAGTGTAAGGAATGAGAACAAAAGAGACTGATTTCAGAACTATAATATGTATCCATTCTGCTAAACATTATTTCCAAAACAAAATCACAAATATGTGTAGCATTTGAGAGTTTCACCTGTTCAGGGGAAAGGTAAACTGAAAAGCCATTTATCAGATGTTTATAACTGTAGAGTTTCTTATAGCTTCCACGCTCGAATAGCATACCGAGAAGCAAATCATGTTTCTTTTCAAGATGACTTGCGTAGGATGTAACCGATTCACTGAAACAAGCACCAAAGAAAACAAGAGGGATAATAAATGGAGCAAACTTTGTGGTACATTCCAATCAACTATAGAGATTGATTGAGTGTGTCCATCTACATGACGGTGAACACAAGTAGTAGCACACCGATAAGCATAGAACAAGAAATGTCTTCTTCTCGAGGATCATTCAATAATATTATGTAACAATAGTATGAAGCAGGAGTTGAACCTTTGATCTCTTGATTACTTCTAGAGCCTCACAGAAACTCTCAATTTTTGTAGCAAAATAAAACAGAACTTCGCCTTAAAATTTTCTTCTCTTACTCTTATTTTAAAAGAACAAAATCTATATACCTCTCGGTGTCAAGCTTCTCATCTGACTCCACAGCCGTCGCCTCAAACCCATTTTCACCACCTTTATAGCTAATAATGGGCTCTCCTTCTACTGTGGCTATGTAAATCTCTGCTTTCCCAGTAACCAAAAGCTCCACTAGCATTACCAGCACCAGAACAGCAAACCCCAGCTCCATCACTTTACTTCTTCCTCTGTTACAAGATTTGCTTCTTACTAAAATTAGTAGTTCACACTTCAAAGTAAAGCTTGCTAACTTTTCTTCTACTACTAAAGTTAATTTTTACAGCATTTTTTTACTATTTTAAAAGAAAAGTCCAATTTTATACTATGCAAGGAGACGTAACTAAAAGGTAATACTGTCATTTAAAGTGAAAAACAAACAAACAAAATTGAGTTTGGAATCCTTCCTTCTAAAAACAAACTTATTTCAGCAGAAATCAGATGGAGTTGAAATTGATTAAGCTAGTTTAAGCGATTTAAAAAAAGCGATTAACGGTTACTTCAGAGAGACTGAAAGAGAGAACATTACTTAAATTAGTATCTAAAGGCAGAAGAAAAATACAAAATATTACCGAGGAGACACTAAAAAACCCGATCAAATCTCGCCGGAAGTACTTCACATTCACGTCAATCCGCGTCAACGTCCTTTTATCTACGATCAAAGCAAAGAATAATTACAAAAACGAAGTAAAATGATGTAAAATAAATAAAAATGAAAGAAATATCAGAATCTACTTCAACATTTCTGGCTATAAAGAGGATCGCTCGTACTGATATCACAAAACAAAAAGAAAGAAGAGTGGAAGTTTATACTTACGCTACCATTAAAGAAGCATTGATTAGATGATTTTGTCAAAGCAACAAAGAAGAAATTCCAGAAAAGTGAATGTGAAAACAGAAGAGAAAAAGGATTGGATCAGAGAAGGGAGGAGTATTCTTTATTCATATTTCCGTAGATTGAGGTGGATCTTCCATTGAAAGCGAGCCGAGACATGAAAAGGAGAAAAAATGCTGAGAAACACAAGGAAAATGGAAAATTGATATGTATTAGTAGAGGAGGAAGAGTAGAGAGCGAAAGGTAGTTGGGATTTTATTTTTGTTCTTATGTATGCTTTATATATATATATATATATATATATATATTCTCTATCTCATTCAATATATTTATTATTAATTTTTTATACGGTTTTAAAAAATGTAATGTATAATAATTAAAACGATAAATTTATATTTAAAAATTAAATTGTTTTATTGGATAACAAAAAATGGTAAAAAGGAAAATATATTTTATAAAAGTTGTTTTTTTAATAGAATAATTTAAATAGGATAATTTTAAAACACAAAAAGAGATATATTAGAGGGTATAAATTGTTTATCCCCTAATTGTATTTTTATTGATGTCTTATTTAAATTAGTAGGTTTAGAGTTTAGGGTTTAAGATTTAACGTTAGGGGTTTTAGTTATGGTTTAAAAAATTAGAAGTAGGGTATACTTTTTAGAGTGTAGGATTTGGTAGGGGTGTTCAAAAATACTCGACCTAGTTGACCTAACCCGACTACCAGAACATAAATAATCGGGTATTTACTTGGAAATTTTTTTAGATTCCATTCGGGTACCCGGGTCGTCATTTTCCGGGTCGAGCCCGAGTCATATTGAAAATTTTCAGGTACCCGATTATTTTCGGGTCCTCGGTTCCTATTTTTTTAGTTTTTATTATTTTAAACATAATTATTATTTAAACAAAATATCTCTATATTCACTATATTATTAAATTAAACAATTTAATTCCTAAATATTGATCCCTCAAACTTTATTTTAAAAAAAATAGGGAATCATTGTAAAAAATAATATTTATTATAAAATAATAAATTTATTTATTCAAATTGAACAAATTTAAATATTACTCGTTTATATATACGCTATTTTTGCATATGCATTAACCAAGACGAAAATCAATTAAATATTTTTTATTATTTAAATCATTAATTTTTGTAGATTAAAATAAATCAAACTAATTAAAAATATTAAAAAAAAACTTTCCTTACGTCTTATGTTTTATTTCGAATTAAATTATATAATTTAGGTCTTAAATTTTATGTTTAGATTATGTAACTAAGATTTTAAATTTTTATATTTGAATATTAGATTATGTAATTCGAACTTTTATAAAACTCAATCTAAATTAATCAATTAAAAAAATTAAATACGCGTAAAGAAAGTCACGTGATTTTCTATACAAATATTATGCTAGTATCCAACCAAGATCTAGCATTTTCACGGACCAAATAGTTACTTGGGCGCCATGCATATGGGGTGAAAATTGTTTTCCTTGTTCTTATGTATCTTTCTATATTTCTATATTAAATTAGATGTTTAAAATTTAAGGTTAAAGATTATAGGTAAAGTTTAGGGAATTAGTAGGAATGGAGCTAGGATTGAACTATAAAGGGGCAGACCGATTAATTTTAAAATAATAAGGTCTTAAAAAATAATTAAATTATAAAAATTAAGAAAGCTTAGGCTTAATTTTAAAAAAATTAAAATTGAAAGGTCTTAAAAAATAATTAAACCAAAAAAAGGAGGATCAAAGTTTAATTTTATTAATTTTAGATTATATGATCTTAAAATATAATAAACCATAAAAATTTTTGGAGGGACAAAAAAAAACTTAATTATAATAATTTTAAAATTATAAGGACCTAAAAGAAAATTATCCCATAAAATTTGGTAGGGCAATTGCCCCTCCAACAATGCAAGTAAATCTATCCCTGGAAATTAGGGTATGGTGTATTTTTTAGAGTGTAGGATTTAGGTTTATGATATAAAAAATAAGGGTTAGGGTTTATGGTTTAAGGTTAGGGGTTGTGGGTTGTGAGTAGGGTTTAGGAAATTAGGGGTAGGATGTAGGATTTAGGGTTTATGATATAAAAAATAAGTGTTATGGTTTAAAATTTAATTTTTTAAAAATTTTTAAAAAAATATATAAAAAATAGAGACAAGATTTTAAAGATTTGAGTCTTTTTTAAATTTAAAGATTTGAGTGATTTTAAAAATTAATATTTTATTTTAAAAAAATTATAATTTTTTAACTTAACACGTGTTATATTTTTTATTAATTAATAAAAAAATTAATATATATATTACGGATAAACCTTAAATAATTACATGATAAAATATTAAATACATATTTAATCATAAATAACTTTGATATCTATTTAGAAAAATATACTTTAATTTCATTTTTCTCCCAACCCTTTCTTTTCATTAGGAGTGATGTAATTGAACCCAACTTTCTGTTCTTAAAGACGATTTTCAACTTGATTGATTTCGGATTTTATTCTTGAGTGTCCCCACAAATTCACAAAGAAAAAATAATTAATTTTATGACCAATTCATACAATGATTACAAAAAACAGAAATGAGATAGAAAAAAATAAAATGCACAAATACAAATTTAAAATAATGTTTTAATGGAAACATTGAGTTTTTATATTAAAATTAGATATCCGAGACATGTAAGGAAGAATAGTTATTCAATATAATTTAAGAAAGGTAAATAAGGTGACGGATGTATTAGTTAATTCTTTTTGTGATTAATCAATAACAATATTATTATTTGATTATTTATTAGATTTTATTACGGATTTAATTGTTAAAGATTAATAGGTTGTTTCGTACTTAGATTTGGTATAATTAGACTTTCGCTTGATGTGCTTTGTTGTTTGATAGTTTGTGTTGATCTATAAACTCTATCAAATATATTTTTTATTTAAATTTAAGGGTCTTTTAATAAAATTTGATCGATTTATCATTTATTAATAAAATATCATAGATCGAAAAAAAATTTAATAAATCTCATATTTTTTAACCGTAATATCTGAAATGAAATAGTAATTAGAAAAATCTATAAGCAATATGAATTAGTAAATAAGTTAAATTTTAAATCATTAGTTAAATACCCGAATTTGTTAAAAATCGGAAGGTCAAGATTTAGATCCTCTTAAAACTCATATGATGAATATCTGAGGGCGTTTTTCGATATATTTTATTTTTTAATTTTAGTAGGATATTATACTCCATAAAAAAATAGGGAAATAAAATATATATACTTAGAGTATTACGGTACAATCTATAATGTTAAAGGTATAATATTACCTTTTTGTTGGTGTTATCCCTTAAAAAATATTATTTCACCTCCTAACTTTATCTGTTGTAGCTCGTGAATAAGGTTTAAGGTTGGATAATATTTTTTAAGGGATAACGTCAAGAGAAGGTGAGGTTATACCCTTAATACTGTAGATTTTATCGTAATGCTCTTAATATTATAAATTTTATCGTAATACTTAAATATATTACATTTTTTTATTCCCGTATTTAATTTTTATTGAGTATGATATCCTACTAAAACTGCCTTCTTTTTAATAAATTATAAATCTAATTCTAATTTAAAACTTATGAATTAAATAAATATAAGAAACAAAGATGAACTATATATCTTTATTTACTTGATTTTGCAATCCGAATTGTCGTTCCTAATTCGGTCGAGATTTTTAGAATTTTTAAATCACCCATAATATTCAGTCATATGATCAATTTTTCATATTAATTTGAATTTCGACTTTTTTGAACATTATTTTTCATAAAAAATGTGTTTTATGTTTTTTTTATGTTATGTGATAATGTTTTAAAGTTTTCTGTAAATAATATTGTTTATAATATAAAATATTTTATATTATAAAAAATAAATATCGTTACAAACTAAATAAATATATAATTTAATTCAGATAATCATCCCTTTCAAAAAAAATTATGACATCATAGGATTTAATTTAACTTTCGATTTTCTCAGTCTCTTTACGGTAATAGTGAATTTTTTATATTGCTCTTTTAGTTTCTAGTAAGGGTGGACAAAAAACTTGATTATTCGACTTTAGTCTCAGATTTAGTTAGGCTTTGTAAATTTTTATTTGGTATTGGTTTTGATGGGACCGTGACTTGATCCAAAATTTAGGTTCTAGTCATAATCGACACCGGGATTATATCTTGATTTTTTGGACCTGGTACCCAATGGGTACCCAATAAGATCGGGACCAATATCAAATACCAATACTAGTTTTTTTTTGCTTGTAATAAATAATATTCTTTTATTTATTATTTTTATCAAACTTTTTTATGTATGAATAAGTATGACTTATTTTAAAATTTTAATTTTTAAGCCTATAATATTTTAATTTTATTATTTAATAATATTATTGATAGTTAAAAAAAATTCCCTTATTGTTCATATTTTCTTAATAATAAACCAATTGATCGGATACCCGGTATTGATATCAGTTCCCACTAGTAATGAGACTGGATCCTAGAATTTAGGATTCGTTGTAACCGAGACCGAAACTGGATCTAAATTTCAAGAACTGATGGTTACCGGGATCAGGACCAATTCTAATCAAATTGGTCGGGTACCTAATATTGTCCACCCCTAGTTTTTAGGATTTCATCATAAGTAATCTAGATCAACCTGCGTTGCACACATAGTTTTGGTAAATGAGTCTCTTAGTAAGTTTTTTTTTTTTGCATGCACAATACCTCGAATCCGAAATCTACTTAAATAGAAGAACTGGTGTTTGTTCATTATACTTAGGGTTGAGCATGATAAACCGCAAAACCGAAAACCGAACCAAACCGAGGCACTATGGTTCATAAATTTATGAATTGTGGTTAACCGCAGTTAATCGAATTAAACCGAATTTGATGTTTTAATTGATTTTTAATTATTTTTATAAGGTAAAAATATATATTTTCTACTTAAAATACTATAAATGTATTTTTTTATGATGTTCACCTTACTCGAATTCAAATACAAATTCTAAACTAAAAATCCTAAATTGACTCGATCTGATATAAATAATAAATTATCATTTTTTATAATTATTTGATAAAATAGAAAACTAATCGAAAAGTACGAATAGTGAGGGAGAATTATAATAACTATTATATTTTTATTAGATAAAATAGAAAGATAATTGAAATATAAATATAAATAGATAGATTTTGTAACAATTATACCTAAATATTTAGAATAAAAATAAACTATTATTTTAGATCATATCGGATATTTTTTTATCTTAAATACAAATCCAACCCAATCTTATCCTCAAAATATCAACCCTAACTTGACCTGAACTCAATAATTTTTTTAAGGAACCCAAACCTATAGGATTGGGTCTGTTCGAAACCCGTCAAATATAGATCAAATAATCTTTTCTAATTTTTTATCATGTTTTTAATTATTTTATATCATTTTCTATTAAATAAAATTTTATTCATATTTACTTGATAACATGGTAATAAAGGTTATGATGTAATTTCTTCTCTTATTACTCATACTTTTAATATTATTGAATAAATTTTCAAAAATATAATTTCCACCAAATTATTTACTTGTCCAGAAAGCTACATCCAAAACGCTGTAACCAGGGTTTATTAATGTTTTCCAACATGACAGATTAAAGGCCCAATTCAAAAACAAAGCCTGGTGGAGTGAGAATGCATTTACACAGTTCTCTAAAAATACATTATTTAAAAATATAAAAAAAAAACACTTTTATAATCTTAAATATCCGCAATTTTTAAGAAAAAAAAATATTATTAGAGGTAACATAATATTTCTTTAAATTTAAAAAAGTTAATCTTAACATGAGATGGATCGAAAATAGATTTTATCAAGATCCGATCTAAAGAAGAAGAAAAAATATTCAAATTTTATAAAAAAGTTTGAATCCAAAAAAATTAGAGTCTTAATAAGAGATTGATCAAATTTGGATCATGACTATTATCCAAATTTAATCTAAATCTATGTTTGATTCTAATTCATTTGTAATATTTACTATTGAGATAATTAATTTTGATATAATTAAAAGAAAATAATTTTGGACTTACACAAATTTGAAAAAATATTTTAAGAACCTATTAACTTGAAAATATATTTAAAATATTTTTAAAGAGTTTCTGACTTAAAATGATTTTAAATCGTTAAAGTTTAAAAAAATATGTTCTGAGTATCGATACAGTTTAACATGTATCGATACTCAAAAGAGCTCATATCAACATAATTCTCATGTACTGATACGCCCTTTTAATCCCGAAGAACTCAATTTTTAATAGTCAAAACTCGTACTAGTATAGTCTTGGTAGTATCGATACCCAATATTAATTTTGCTCAATGACTCTTTCTTTTTATACAAATACTAATATACTTGTACGAATATCAATACGCCCTACTCCAAAAATACATTTAATATTAAAAATAAAATTTGTAACGGCTCGAAATCAATATCAATATTTAGAAATGACCCTAAACTCCTTAGAGAGTTTGGGTTTGGGTGAGTGTCTAAATTACGAAAAATTATATCATGGGTCAGTCCCATCACGTGTCCATGGGACCAACCAATAAAAACCATCCACCTCATCAATCCCAAGTGAATTTTCACTTTAAAAAATTAAAAATTGATGAAGTGGGTGATTTTTATTGGTTAGTCCTATGGATGACGTGATGGGACTGACCCATGATATAATTTCTCCTAAATTACAAACATTCTTGTCTAGAGAGATTTTTCATTGTTTGCTCATTTTTTTTCTTTTTTGAGAGAGAGTTTAATTGTTGATTAAATATTTTTAGGTTCAGATTTTTAAACTCGTTAAAAATTATTCGAATTTAAACTTAATTTAAACTTTTAACAAATTGAGTCGAATCTAATATTATTTAAATTTAACTCAATTCGTTTACAAGGTGACTGCTATTAATAATGATAAACACTTGATAATGTCGGTGATGTTGCTTTTCATAAAAATTTAATACTAGTATTCTTGAATAGGATCATTCATGTACAAAAATCTTGCAATGGAGCAAGACAGCCCCCCTTGGGTGGATTTTAACAAGGGAAAAACAACACATTTTGAAGATGGATGGAACTTAAGGGTGCCTTTCTCAGATGGTAATGGGTCGGGTTTCTAAATATTTTGATTTTGACTTAAAAATTAAAATATATAATTTGATTTTAATATATTTTTATCTTTGATTTGACTCGACATAATAAAAACTATCACTACAACAAAATAGGTCTATTGCGGTGTTTTTTTAGTTCTATAGCGGCGTTTCTTAGCGTCGTTAAAACTTTTCTGGCGACTAAAAAAAGCCCAGAAGAAACGCCACCGAAACTAGCACCGCAATAGGACACACTCTGTAGTGGCGTTTGTAAATACAAACGCCACTAATAACATACTCTTTAGTGACGTTTGTATATAGAAGCGCCGCTAATAAAATATTCTTTAGTGACGTTTTTATCTACAAACGCCACTAATAACATACGCTTTAGTGACGTTTTTATCTACAAACGCCGCTAATAACATACTCTTTAGTAGCGTTTTTATCTACAAACGCCGCTAATAACATTATGATTCCAAAAGAAATAAAATAAAATAATACTGTATATTGATCAACAAAATATAATTTCAAGAAAATACAATGAAAGTAATACATTAGAAGATCTTTACTACTATTGATCAACCAAAATATTAGGTTTTTCACTCCACATGAATGTTTTCCCTTACAATGATTTTTATGTGACATCTTTTCATTGTGTTTTAATCCTGCAAATGAAAGAAATAAAGATATGATAAACAAAAAACAAGCCAATATAAACAGAGAATCTTTTAAGAAAACAATGCAATATAAACAGATCAACTATTATAGTAAAACCACATGAAAGAACTATAAAGAAAAAAACACAAATAGAAGCAAAGGAAATAAAACACAAAACAAATCAAAATCACTTCCCTGAATTTGCATGATTTAGGAGTAAGGAGAAGAAAAGTTAAGTGATCGAAAGCAAAGGAAAATGGTTAGCTAAATGCAATAAAATAATTAGTTAAATGACCTTAGTTAATGACCATCTATATATCATTAAAAAACACCTCCCTAAACTAAGAGTTTTAACTGCCAGCATTATAAACCTCATCAGAAAATGCTACATTGCCCTTCTAATTTTTTTTCTTTTGGATAATTGATGTTTCCAGAACTATGGATACTAAGATATTAAGGTATTTTACATAGCTATAAGTGGGCAAAGTTATAGCCATACAAAAGTATCTCCAATACATTTCATAACCCGTAACTTGAATTCAATAAATCTTTTTTTCTAACACATAGCTTCCCTCTTTTCATCTCATTTGTTAAAGTTTTCAGAGAAATATGACCAAAAATAACTTTTTTCATTAGATATAGCTTGAAATTCCACTAAAACAAGCTTTAAAGTGAGTGTTCAGGTCCTTTAAAAAGGAAACTAAAACCTATCCAAATGTCGAAAGGCCTTTCTCAAACAGTAATCAGACCACTTACAAGATTTGGAGCAGCCCAACCAACAATATCAGAAAGAATAGTCATCACCTACAAAAGAAATATTTCAAATAACTATGATGCTGGAGCAAACAAACAAGTTCACAAATTTAATTTGAATGAAAATGATGTCCAGAAAAAAGGGGGAATTACAATTAAAGCTGACAGGCATCCAGACAAGACAAGTCTTCTTGGATGATGCATTGTCAAAATCTGGAACAAATAAAAGAGTTTAAAAAACATCAGTTTTCAAACTACTGTTGCTGAGAAAGATACAATTAAAGTGGTGATGTTCGAACAAGAAGAATATAAAAAATTTGAAATAATATTTAAGTAAAAGCATGAAATTGGTATATCTTAAAAATTAAGAATGAAAACATGATTAAATTACAGCTACAAAAGGATATGTGTTTTCTAACAATTTACATGTGTCCAAGTGTAACCAAAATAAATATGTATCAGTGAAAAAATTAATAGTCTTATACATAAAGCATTTGAACTAAATAGTTGTCTGCTCAAAGAACCAGAAGACAATTAATTAGCTTGATACAACTTAAAGCATTAAACCACGTAATAAGCTGACATTTTCAAAACAATCTATGATTCATTTCTTCACTCAAATACAATAAGGCTTAAAAATATAACTTTGAGTTACTATAATAAATACATGATTAATCAACACAAAGAAAGTAAATGTTTAAACCGTAATTTTTCTCATAAGTTAATTCTAATAACACTATTAGGCTATCAGAATCCATAAATTGAACACCAGCCGGAGAAATATATTTTTCAAAATGTTAACATTTTCAAGCATACTAGCCAATGAAATGTAATATAATATGAAATGACTTTCTGAAGTATGCTTTGAGAAATTGAATGCTTAAACAAGTTCAATGGATGTAAAACAATCCGAGTTAGGCAACCCAGGAACCTCTTTAGTACTTACCCTTCCCTAGAAAATGGCAAACTACTATCTTATAAGAGAACTTTGATTAATTTTAGGGATTCTTATTCATTTCTAAAACTACATCAAAACAAGCTTCATTCTTTTGTTCTGTTTGATTAACAGAGGTTCAAAGGTTCACCTCGAGTAGAGTAAGGTCATCCAAGTTGACAGGTTTTACAATATATTTCAAAGAAGGAGAAACCTACTTCAAATAAAAAAATAACCAATTAAAAAACGTTTACTTAAAAATCAAAGACAAAATAAAGTTTAGAAATAGGTACCTCCGAGGAGAGGACTTCGATAGAGGGGGAGGAGGACTTTGCCACAATGAAAGGAGATCAAATCCAGTGACCGCCTCTCGAACGAACAACGGGAGTGGCCGAAAAATATAAAAGAAATAGAAGAGAATGGAGTGGAGTGGAGTGGCCTCTCAATCTTTCTAGAGAACAGTAACAACCGCAAGTGGCTAACATCACTAAATTCAAAGTAGAGTGGCGTCTCGACCGGCGGCATCGGTATGTACCACGACGCGACGGTGGTGCATGAATCAGAATGGCTAAAAAAGGGTTAAGGAGAACCTTCGAGAGTGAAAGAAAAAGGAAAAATTTTGAATACTTTGGAAACAAATCGTGGGGAAGGTGAAAGGTAAAAATGTTTATTAAATTCAAATTAAAACACCTCCTAGGTTACTATTCAAGATGAATTAATGTTAAGCCATGATAGAAATGAGCACTTAGCCTAGTGGTTAACCATATATGGTAGGAGAAAAAAGTTTAAGGTCACGTATTCAAAACCCTATAGTCTCGCCCTTAATTAATTATTTTAACATATATTTTTAGGTGTTATAATTGCGACATTTGTAAGAATAAACGTCACTAGAAATCATAACTTTTGCTGCGTTTTAGAAAAGCGCCACTAAAAATATGTTTTGCGGCGTTTGGTTTTAAAAACGTCACTGAAGACATGTATTTTAGTAACATTTTTTTACAAACGCCACTAGAAATCATAACTTTCGTGGCGTTTTAGATAAAACGCCATTAAAATTATGTTTTGCGGCGTTTGGTTCTAAAAACGTCACTGAAGACATGTTTTTAGTGGCGTTTTTCATAAAACACCGCAAAAAACTTATATGTAGTGGCGTTTATATGAAAACGCCACTAAAGGTATAAATTTTGAGGCGTTTGTTCAAAAAAACGCAGTTAAAAGCCAAGTTTGTTGTAGTGTATCTTGATCTTGACTTGATCTTAATATTTTAATAAAAAACTTGATTAAACTCGATTCGACCTAAAAAATAATAAAATACTAAATACTTTATATAAAAGTATAATAAAAATATATTGAATTGAGTCAAGTCATATAATTTTTATCCTAAACTCGATCTCGAATTATTCCAATAATCTGATCCGATTAAACTTTGATTTATTTAATAAAAAATCATCTTATCGAATCGAATTAAAACCCATCAATTTCAAATTACATCGTCATTGACAAGTGCATAAAAATCCTAAATTTTATATCATTTTCTCACTCGATTATCGCTTATAATGGACAAATTTAATGACAATTAAGGATAATTCTACATATTTTCCATATTCTAACATCAATGCATTTAATTCATCATTTTATCTATTATTTGGTATAAAACAAGTATGGTTAATGATTTTTTTCTTAGACAAGAAACAACCATACAATTGATACCAGATAGTGGAATAGATGCTAAAAACTGAAGCTGAAATGTAAGGAAGCACCCGCCATGGTAGCACATTGACTGTCGCGGCACCAGAGGAGAGATGATAACAGGTGCTCGATAGATAGAGAATAACATGTTGATTCTAGTGGACACAAAGCGAGACGAAAACAGAAATGAAGAAATAGAGTCAAACCGTGGGCAAAGTCAATGTGGAATTTAAAGAGTTAAATTAGGAAATAGAATAAAGATTTGTAATTTAATATGGACATGTATTATTTTCCTTTCAGAACTCCTACTTTTATGAAAGACTTTAAACCTTGGCTTGGCCTATATAAAGCAAGCTCTTAGGTTGAGAATAACAAGTTGGTTCTCAAAGACAAAACTCTAGCCACCGACAAAACCATCATGTTCTAAATTCCCATCAAGGCTTAGGTGTTTTGTGGAGTAGTTGTGGAGGAAAGTTGTACTTTGTTTGAGAGTTATTAATGCAATCTTTATTTTCATAGTTTATTCTCTCTTGGATTTTACTCTTCTTTACTTACGAGCTCGAAAGATAAGTTTGTGAAGAAAAATCTATTTTTCTAATATCGGGAGATTTAGACTCACAAAACAAGAGAATACGGTCTTTGCTCATGGGCATCGACTATTCCGCAAGGGTTTTAGCGACTAAAAGGAAGTATACAATCGGTTGTTATTCATCCTTGATTCATGTCGGAAGGTATTATCAAGACATGTGTTTCAATAATTCTCCGAGATTAAGGATAAGGAGGAGACAAGTTCGGATGCTCTGCCAAACTATGGAAAGTTGAGTTGTCGAAAAGGCATAGCTCCGCCGAGGCAACTGAGGCGACCCTTTGTGCGACTTGTCGCGATGACAGTTCAAATACATGCATTAATAACTGGATAATAAGTGCAAATGGATTCCCCTCTACAAAGCAAACTACTTAGCCTTACTTATCTCATTGCTATTCCTCTTAATTATTTAGTTTTCTTTTATTTTTGATTAAATCATCATCACTCAAAATTACTTGTGTTTTTATTTTCACAGTGCAGAATTATTGTGCAGTGTAGGTATCCTAGTCCCTGAGGTATCGATATCTTAAATACTACAACTTGGCAAAAGGTGAAAGAATTCAAGGACTCCTAAGCCCTCACCAAGTTTGGCGCCGTTGTCGGAGATTGATGTTCCAACCTTCCCGCATACTATTTCTACACCCTTTTATTTTATTTTATTTTATTTTTTTTAGTTTTTAAATAGATATAATCTGGGTTGTTATGTTGTATAACCAGGGCTAATCTGTTAGTAGACAACTATTGTTTTGACCCTGAAATCGAGAGAACTTCAAGAAGTCTTCGACAAAGATAAGAGAGAAGATGAATCAAGCACCTGGTCAACATGGGAACAACGCTGGCATGAATGTCGCCGAGGTAGTAAATCCTACTGCCTTTACAGTAGTTGACCCCGATAATCTCCCTCGATAGGAACGATTCCAAACTATTCGTGACTATCTAGAGGAGGATTTAGATGAGTTGACGCCTATAGTGGTCATGCCAAATATTGATGTTGAATATTTTGAGTTAAAATTGGTTATGTTCAACATGATCAATACCTTAGGTCAATTTGGAGGTTTGGTTAATGAAGAATCTCGACAACATGTTAAGTCCTTTTTAGAAATGTGTAACTCTTTCAAGATCTCGGGAGTCTCATCCGATGTATTAGAACTAAAACTTTTCCCCTATTCACTGAGGGATATGTCAAAATCATGGTTAAACAATCTTCAGCCAGGATCACTTAACTCATGGATAGAATTGTGTTGCAGTTTCTTTGCCCGCTTCAGCTACACCAATATGATATATAAGCTGAGAAACGATATTACATCCTTTATGAAGACGATGATGAATCCATGTATGAGGCATGAGAGAGATATCGAGAATTATACAGAAAATGCTCAATGCATGGATTGTCCGAATGGACTCAAGTATCCATATTCTATAATACGGTGAACACACCTACAAGAATGATGCTTGATGCCTCGTTCAATGGCACGCTCCTGGACCGACCACCCCATAAAAGTCTAGAAATTCTTGATAGACTCGCAAAGAACGATTATCAGCACCCGACCACAAGAATGAGAGTAACAAAGCGAGGTATGACAAATCTAGACTCTTTAGATTCTATATTGGCCCAACTGTCAACTCTGAAAAATATGATTAAGGATCTGCAAAAGCCTAGTAACGTTCGAGAGGTAAAGGCAGTCATTGTTTTTTTTGTGAAACATGTGGTGAAAATCATAATTCGAATGAGTGTCCACACAATCCAGAATCGATTTTCAATGTTGGTAATTTCAATAGGAATAATATGTCGAACTTTAATACCCGAATTTCGTCCGGGTACTCGAATATAAATAAGGCTACAAGTAAATATTAAGTAGAAATAAATAAATAAATAAATAATATTATAAATAAATAAAACTAAAAAAATATATTATAATGGATAAGGTTGGCATTCGGTTTTCATGAGGGTGGGGGGTTACAATCGGTTATCTTGATGGGCCATTGAAGGAAGAATTTCGGTGGGGGGAAGGAGGCATCTAGAGAAATTGCTTGAGGTTCTATCTCCACTCCATGCCTCCACTCCGATAAAAAGGTCATCGCATTTCAAGATAACAAGCTTGTTGCTTTCAGGCATTACTTGGTGACACCAGTGAAGTATATTTCAACAATCTTCAAAGAGGAAATGAACATTACACATTGTTATCAAAATTGGAAATGATGATGAGGATATAACTAGGGAAGCCAAAGAGAATAAGAAGGACGGTGGAAGCTCGAGAGTCGCCGAAAGCTTGCCGGAGTATCACAAGTCATTGGAGAACATCACCGATTTGCTATCGAATGATTATAAATGCGCTGATCAGAAGCATATTATGAGGCATGGGACCAGTTCCATCTTGTTAAACATGTTGCGGAAAGGTTTGGATAGGAAGTTAAAAGGTCTGAGCGTTCAATTCATGCTAAGGTTGCGCCGAAAGACAATGGTGAGAGTTCAGAGGCAAGACGACAAGACAAGCAACAATGATATTCACAGGGAAGTACATTTGCTGCCATGTTTTAATAAACTTAAAATATATTCTTTGTATTACTCACTTTGAAATCAGTATGCTTTTGTTTTAATGGACTTTAAGCATGTCTTTTGGTTATTATTAGGATTCGAGTGGCATATAGGCTTGTGGGATGAACAACACGATGGATATGGTGGCATAATGAAACGAACATCTATTTCATCGAGTGTTTTAATCAAATGGATAAAAGCATTTGCAATCAAAGACATGGGGAAATTGATTCGGCCAGGGGAGGAGAGGTA
Organism: Abelmoschus esculentus; assembly: GCA_035048815.1. Classification (NCBI taxonomy): domain Eukaryota; kingdom Viridiplantae; phylum Streptophyta; class Magnoliopsida; order Malvales; family Malvaceae; genus Abelmoschus; species Abelmoschus esculentus. Next base: position 3,097,015 of record JAUCBN010000064.1, on the reverse strand, counting down.
ATGATGTGCAATGATGAGCCAGTGATGAGACAATGATGAGGCAATGATGGATTCAAGGTAAACGATTTGTCATGAGATTCAATTTATTTTTTTCTTTAATTATTGTTTTTATTTATTTAATTTATTTATATGTTTTTAATTAATATTCGTATGTTTGCATGAATTTTAAAAGTATATAGCATATTTTGTTCAGAAGATCACCTAATTTACACTTAGTTAAATTAAATTAGAGCCTTTTAGGGTTAGCCACTTTAATTAAATAATTAATTTTAAATAGGGAGATAATTATAGTATCGATGGCATTTTAATCATATACCTTGGATACACTAAGCGGTTGGTGTTTTGATGTAATATGCGTTGACCAAAAGAGTGTACTTTGATATCACATTCGACGTGCCATCGAAACCTAGAAAATGATAAATAATTTAAGGTTAGAATTAAATAAAATTAATTAGGTAAATAACTAGAAACACCAATAGTATTATTAATTTTATTCAGTGTCAAGATGGTAGTGTCCGATCGTTCGGATGTTATCATAATACACTTGGTAAAATTAATAATTAAATAGGATTTTAAATATTCAATGAATAGAGCCTTATAGGTTTGAACTTAAAATGAACAAGATAATAATCGGTCATTCATTTAAAACCTTCTGGGGCAAAATTTATATTTCTTTAAATACGAGTTAAGGTTTCTTATCTAGAGGACGTCTTATTCAAGCTCGTATTTAAAAGAAATATATTTTCTTATCCAAAAGGATATTCTCATTCGAACGATATTCATTTGACAATGATGAATTAAATTAATATTATTATTAGAAATGCCAAAATGCCACATGTAATTAATAAGGTACCGATCTCAGGCGCTCGTAATGATCGTCCTTATGCGTAACCGACTCCCGAACCTAAAATGTTTTAAAAAAGAATCTCTGGTTTATTTTACGGTGTCTAGACTACCTAAGTGACCGGTGGCGACTCCATGTCATTTTAAAATTAAAACAATTTCTGTTTTTAACACGACCTCAATTTTCAATATTTAATAATTAAAAGCAATAAAACTTGATTTTCTAAAATTTAATCGCCAAGCTATTTTCACACATTCGGTTTTAAAATGGTTGCGACACCAACACCTATAATCCAGCATGGAGAAAGCACCCAAATTTTTCATGGAGTAACCCCTACAATGTAATAAACCCGCAATAGTAAAACATGCAACGTTTTGGATTTTAACAGAATATCAGACCAGCCCAACAGTAGTTGCCGCAGCAGGCGATGCCGCAACAGTAACCAACTGATGTTCGAACCCTAGAGAACACGCTAAATATGTTCATGGCTCAAACTAACTCGTATATAGCACATACAAATAAATTTATTTAGCGAGCTAATGCATTCATGAACAAAACTGATATGTATATGCAAAACAATGAAACTGCTTTGAAATCTCTGGAAACCACAGTGGGAAAAATTGCACAACAATTAAACACTCGACCCTTAGGAGGTTTACCAAACGATTCTGAGGTCGTTAGAACAGGTCCACATGAACAGTGCAAGGCAATAACCACCAAAAGTGGACTTTAACTGAAAGACCCTGAGATACCTGCCAAGGCAGTGGGTCAAAAATTTGAGACAATGATCTCTAAAGAGGTTACTAAAAACAAAAATGAGACGAAAGGACCAGTAGAAAGTTTTACCGACGATGATGCCGCATCAGAAGATGTCATAGCAACACTCCGGATCAGGTTTAAATGCTCTGAAAAGATTAAAAATCTGAGTTTACCACCACCATTCCCACAAAGGTTGAAGTAATAGAAGAAAGAATACTAGTTTAAGAGATTCTTAAACATCCTTAAATAGGTACCATTAACATACCTTTAGTGGAGGCAATCAAACAGATGCCCAATTATGCCAAGTTCCTTAAGGATATCATATCCAAGAGGACAAGAATTGAAGAGTTTGAAACTATCGCCGCAACAAAAAGGTGTGTGGCAATGCTGCATAACAGGGCCACTACGAAAAGAAAAGATCTTGATAGTTTTATGATATCATGTTCGATTGAGGATCAATACGTGAGAAAGGCACTGTGTGACTTAGGTGCCAACATCACTTGATTCCTAAGTTAGTATTCCAGAAACTAGGCATCGGGCAGGCAAAACCAACTACGGTTATGTTGTAATTGGCATATTGCTCTTACGTGCAATCGGAAGGAAAGATAGAAGACATCTTTTTAAGAGTGGATGAATTCATATTTCTTGTTGACTTCCTGATTTTAGATTGTGAAGCAGATGAAAAATGATTCGATCATATTGAGAATGTTGTTCTTAACCACAGGCAAAACATTGATCGACTGTGAAAAAGGTGAATTGGTTATTCGAGTCAATGACCAACAAGTGAAGATCAATGTGTTCAAAGCTCTAAAACATCTAGAAGAACCATATGAATGTCAGCAGATTGATGTTAAATCTGAATTTAACTTCAATGCAGAAACTAAATGCCTAGAAAATACCCGCCAAAGGCAATCGCTGCCGCAGCTACATATACCTTGATCAGAAACACACAAGGAAGAAACCACCTGATGAGAAAACTCTATCTAGATCAAATCCTCATCAACCTAAAAAGGGAAAGATGATTACTTCTGGAGATACAATTAATTGCACTCCTCTAGCAACCTAATTTTATATTTAATCTTCATATTTTAATTTTATGTTTTAGGAACTAGATTTTCAAATTTTGCAATTTCAATTTTTAATTCTCAATATTTTTCAAAGTTTCTATTGATTTTATTTTCTGTTATTTAGGATTAATGAAGAAGAATAAAAGATGGTAATCGGCCAAATCAATTAGCGACCCAATCCACGCGACAGAAATTTCTGGGCAGGAATTATGTCGCTCGGATTCAAAAATCGATTCATTTCCTCTGCCAGTGGATGTCAACTAGGGATGTGTCTCTTGCATGCCAAGGGTAATAATCACGACCCGCTCCTTCAAACGTCGCGCTGCTTCTCGCCTTTAAATACACGGGCAACGGTGACCTTTCTTTCACCCTTCTTCTCAGTTTTATTTTCAAAACTCTCTCCATCTTCTTTCTCTATGCAACTTGATGGAAACCGAAAACAAAAACCTGTCGGCACGGAGACAACAAACTTTAGAAGATTTGCAACCGTAGATGTCGAAAAAGACTATAACTGCAACTTCAAGGCACGGTAAGTCTGGGAAGAGCAAGGCTTCCATTACATCGACACCGAAGATCTAGGCATCGAAGCATTTATACTGTCCAAAATCACCTTCCAGAGATAGCAGCAGTTTGCAAGGCAGCCAGACCTAACAAACATCGACTGGGTTCGTGAATTTTACGCGCACAAACCTCTACCAAATAACCCATACATTTACGTCCGCGACAGAGTAATCACCGTAGCCGATATCACTATTAACGCATTTTTCGAGCTCCACATCGAAGAGGAAGTACACACCAACTTCATTACTGCACTCACCGTCGCCGATTATGAATCAATGAAGGCGGAACTATGTTGTCCAAGAGCCGAATGAAACACGGGGAAACACCGTAGTTCTGTCAACCGCCGAGATCTCTGACCAAAGGTCAAGCCCTGGAATACATTCATCAAGCGAAACCTACTGCCAACTTCCCATAACCAGACGGTGGATCGATCGCGGCTGGCCCATATTCACTCCATAATACACAATAGACGAATCAAAGTTGGCAGGATCGTAAACGAGCAAATATTTGACTGCGTAGAAAAAGACAGAGGTATGCTCTATTTCCCATGCTTAATTTCAAATCTTTGCCACCTCGAAAGAGTTCCATCGTTTTCATTCAACCTTTACAAACCAACGCGAAAAGCCTGGACCAGGGAGGTATACATAAAGCGGATGCAAGTAGCAGACGTTGTTCCTCAAGCATACATCCCTCTAGCCGTTGCAGCAACTTCCGCCGAAGCAGCGCAACCAGCAAGCACGACAGAGGCAGTAGAGGAAACGACTATAGCAGCAGGAGTCTTTGAAATACTTCAGCGCATAGAGCGAAGGCAGTTGGCCTTCAAGACCTATGTCTGGGACTTCTACAGCGTCGTCATTACCATAATCCATGAAGAATTCCCGGCCTGCTCGATTGTCTTTCCTGACTTCATAGTCGATCTCTCCATGCCTCAACAGCCTCAAACTGCCCCTGCTAAGTTAACCACTGCCTCTACTACCGTGCTACTTTCTCCTACCGCCACCATTATCGCTGTTACAACCGAACCCTTCTCTACCGACTCAACAGCAACATTGAGGGCAGACTCCACAAAAAAAGTTGCCACACCTAAGGACTTCAATCCTTTAGATTGGAGCAATTCATCAGATGACACAGAGTCTCCAATGCAAGCAGTGAAGGACTACCTCGCCTTAATACCAACCGACTAGAAGAGAAAGGCCTCAACTTCTGCCACAGCAAACTCCCTGATCAACATCGACACCAAAGAAGAGGTTAGCAACGACCCTACTCCCCTTCGAGTCCAACCACCTTGCTCTACCAAGAAACCCAACGTCATCCCGTTGAAGGCAACAACGTAGCAGTCAGCTAAGAGCCGCCGAAAGCTCCTTATCACTAGCGACTCCGAGGATTCCTTTGGATCTTCAACATTTTAAGGGTGATAGTTCTTTTCTTTCTCTTTTGTCTCTCTTTCTATATCCCCTGTTTTCTCTTTTCTATTTATCTTTCCATGCATTGAGGGTAATGCATCCCTTGAGTTTGGGGAGCATTAGTCCATTTTGTAACTTGTAATTAAAACTACTATGTATGAAAATTATTCGGATTATATTAGTATTGTCTTATTTTTGTCCTTATCATTTACTGTGAAATTACTGTAGGATTTTTTTTTAAGTTTGCTAATTTTATAGAGTCTACTTTGGCAACAATATTTCTTTTACCGTCGCAGCCGAGTACACCATTCACCAGACTTGAAATCAGAAAGGTAACTCAGGATTAGTACTTCTATGAGCCTGAAAATAATTAAACACTGTTAGACTTAGTTGATTTTCAAAGTTCTTTTTTCTTGGAAAAGCAATAGAAACTTAGACTTTAGATTTCTACTAGAGGTGTCTATCACCGACTCTAGTATAGTTCTTAGAAATGCCTATCACCGACTCTAAGACTTAGCATCCTTACCACTTACTAGAGGTGCCTATCACCGGATCTAGTGATAGTACTTAAACACTTGAGGTGCCCAAAATCGGCTCAAGCAATATAAGTATGTAATCAATTATGTACTTATATAACAGATTAGGGAAGAAGATAAACAATTAAAAATCTAAGTCGAGGGTTTTGAGCTAGAAAAGGGATTAGAACTTAGAAAATCAGCTTTGTTAAGGCTATGCACACACCCACACAAACTTAAAGTCCAGTTCCGAGGACTTTTTGAACCCTAGAAGAGGCCGAGTCAAGAAAGGATCTCTACCGCGGCAAGCAGAAAGGTATATTACTATAAAAGTTCGGACTTAAGAATATTATTGCATTACTTGAGGACAAGCAATAGTTCGATTTTAGGGGTATTTGACAAGTGCATAAAAGTCCTAAATTTTAAATCATTTTCCCACTCGATTATCGCTTATAATGGACAAATTTAATGACAATTAAGGATAACTCTGTATATTTTCCATATTCCAACATCCATGCACTTAATTCATCATTTTATCTATTATTTGGTATAAAAAGGTATGATTAATGGTTTTCTTTCTTAGACAAGAAACAACCATGCATGTGATACCAGATAGTAGAACGAATGCTGGAAACTGGAGCTGAAAAGCAAGAAAGCACCTGCCATGGCAGCACATTGACTGCCACGGCAGCAGAGGAGAGATGACAACTGGTGTTCGATAGATAGAGAATAACATGTTGATTCTAGTGGACACAAAGCAAGACGAAACAGAAATGAAGAAATAGAGTCAAGCTGTGGGCAAAGTCAATGCGGAATTTAAGGAGTTAAATTAGGAAATAGAATAAAGAGTTGTAATTTAATATGGACATGTATTATTTTCCTTTTAGAACTCCTACTTTTATGAAATACTTTAACCTAGGCTTGACCTATATAAAGCAAGCTCTTAGGTTGAGAATAACAAGTCGGTTCTCAAAGACAAAACCCTAACCACCGACAAAACCATCATGTTCTAAATTCCCATCAAGGCTTAGGTGTTTTGTGGAGTAGTTGGGGAGGAAAGTTGTATTTGGTTTGAGAGTTATTAATGTAATCTTTATTTTCATAGTTTATTCTCTCTTGGATTTTACTCTTCTTTACTTATGAGCTCGAAAGATAAGTTTGTGAAGAAAAATCTATTTGTCTAATATCGAGAGAGTTAGACTCATGAAACGAGAGAATACAGTCTTTGCTCATGGGCATCGACTAATCCGCAAGGGTTTTAGCGACTAAAAGGAAGTATACAATCGATTGTTATTCATCCTTGATTCATGCCAGGAGATATTATCAAGACATGGGTTTCAATAATTCTTCGAGCTTAGGGATAAGGAGGAGACAAGTTCGGATGCTCTGTCGAACTATGGAAAGTTGAGTTGTCGACAAGGCATAGCCCCGTCGAGGCAACTGAGGTGACCCTTTGTGCGACCTGTCGCGACGACAGTTCAAATACATGCATCAATAACTGGATAATAAGTGCAAATGGATTCCCCTCTACAAAGCAAACTACTTAGCCTTACTTATCTCATTGTTATTCCTCTTAATTATTTAGTTTTCTTTTATTTTCGATTAAATCATCATCACTCAAAATTACTTGTGTTTTTATTTTCACAGTGCAGAATTATTGTGCAGCGTAGGTATCCCAGTCCCTGAGGTATCGATATCTTAAATACTACAACTTAACAAAAGGTGAAAGAATTCAAGAACTCCTAAGCCCTCACCAGTCATCCTTATTCTCAACATTCAAGCTCCAAGTAAATTTGAAAGGAAAATGATTGAAGTTGTAAAATTCAACAGGAGATTAAGGAGAAATTATTTTATAGGTCATTCCCATTATGTCAACTATAAGATCAATTAATTAAAAGTATTTATTTAATTATTTTTTCTACTTTATTATTTTTATTAAGTGGATCTTTTCTTGGTAATATTTGTTTTTAAACTTAATTTATGGTAAATATTAATAAAGAGTCACTTGATAAAAATGATAACGTGAAAAAAATAATTAAATGAATACTTTTGATTAGTTGATCCATGAATAACATAATAAAAATAACCCATAATATAATTTCTCGAGATTAAGAGTTTAAATTGTAAATTTTGAGAATATATTTAAAATATTTTGTATTAAATTTAAATGTGTGAATTAAAGTTTCGGGAGAAATGATGTTCTTTGTATGTGAGATTTATGACGAGATTAAAAAATAAAATTAATCTCGATCGAGAACGTAGTTAATTTATAAGGCATGAGGGTTCTTGTCCCCCAAAGTAAAATTTTTTACTCTTTTATTAATATATATATATATATTTTAAAAAATATAATTAATTACAAGTTTACTCTCTACTTTAAGATATTTATATTTTATTTTTTTAACTTCGGCTTCAAGCTTAGTTTGATATTATTTTTTTAAAAAAAAATATTAAAAAAGATTTTTTTTAAAAATGTTGTATAAAAATAATTTTGAAAAATCTGGTTTTAAGATTTTAATATTTATTTAGAAAGTAATTTCAAGAAGATAAAATATTTATTTTAGATATGATATTGTAAAATAAAATAATTGAGTTTCGATGATGTTCAAATTTGTTAATATTATGATATATAAAAAAATCAACTTAAGTTATAATAAAAAATTATATAAAATTTAATTTAAAAATATAAACTATATTCTAAATTATATATAGGCATAACAATTATAAATTTAAAATAAAATAATTTTATTTTTAATATAAATATTAAAACATATATATTATTTTATATTATGTATGTAAACATTGGTTTAACAATTAATTATAATTAAATAATAAAAGATAAAAAAAATATTTTTAAATCAACTTTTTTACCATAAAGCTATAAAATTCTGAAAATTACTTTTAAACAGCAGTTTTGACTTGAAATACTATTTTTTTTTTGTTATTTTTATATTAATAATTCAAGCCTATACTTAGTTTAGGTTACATTGATTTTAGACATTTTTAATTCAATTTTATCTAATTAAAGCTATTTTAATAATTTCAAACATTTTATTTTTAAAAGTCCATTCCGCCTAAATTCGACAATAATTTGCTTTTAAAGGCTTTCAATTAGTGGGGTTCTGGACAGACGCAATAAGAACGACCGCACAGGACCCCTAAAAAAGAAGGGCCCAAAATTTTGATAAAACTATATTTAATAGATAATGTTAATCTCGAAATTCATTAAAAATTTTTAAAAATGTTATTAAGAAACATGCATTATAATTGTTAAAACGTTATAATTATTTCTTAAATGTGACGATTGATTATAGAATCTTATTGATTATTCTTATTACTATTGCTTCTGTAGAATTAGTGAAGTTTTGAAAAGACGCAATAGAAATGATATCGCATAGGGTCCAAGAAAGATCATTTGCTTCTAAGGCCTACAATTTTATAACTAGCGGAGGTTATGAACAATTACTTCTAAGGGTTGCATTTTAATAAATTGCACAGGGCCTCCAAAATCTTTGAACCGCCCCTGCCTTCAATGTTCGAGTAAAACACGAAAAGGGAAAACATTTCAGCTTGTTTTATTTTCTTCCGATTTTGGTTACCCAACCTTCAATTATTATATTTTAGTCACTTATATTTACTGATCAAATACAATTTAATCACTAAAACATCTATTTTCGTTACCACAATAACAAAAGTTGACGTAAATAATTAAATAAAATACATATATTTTCCACATAGATTAAATTATATTTACATGTAGATCAAATAACAAGAGAGTTTCTTCTCATTTAAAAAAAATATTATATCAATCTGGTTCACCACGTTATTCATATTTTATCCAATAATATTTATTTTTATTTTAATATAAGTAATTACACACTCCTTAATTATATATATATATATAAATAAAAAATACCTTAAAAATAAAATAAAATAATTATTAAATAAAACCACAATAACGTGATAGAATTAGACATATCTATTTTTTTTTAATTTTTACATTTTATTTTAGAATCCTTTTAAATAAATAAAAAAATTTTATATTGAGTTTAAACTGGTTATAAAAATGAGGCGAAACTGAGACTATTAAAAAATTATAAGTTGGTATCAATTTTTTAATATATACCAAAATTCTTACATTTTATAAGAATTTCAGTATATACTAAAATTCTTTTATTTTCAAAAATTTTAAAATTTTTATAAAAAATTTGATATATACTAAAATCTTTATAAGTTTTATAAAAAAATTCGATATAAATAAAATTTTTTATAACTTTCCCTTTTATATTCCAATTTCTGCTCAACCCTAGTTATACCCCAATTAGAATAAGATTAACAGTTGAATATTTGTCGGTCTGCCGCCCCCATTTCGTAATTTCCCCAACTGAAAGGCAAGATATTTTTGTATAATTGTCACGGTCTTGGCCTTGGCCTTGGCCGCACTTCACATCACTCAGTATCCTTGGCTTCCATCCCATTTCCCCTCAGATCCGATCAGATTGTGCTCAGATCCCATCGTATAGGATCCCCTAAATCCCAGATCTTTACTCTTGTTGACTAAAACAACGATGAGGGAAATTATTAGCGTCCACATTGGCCAAGCCGGGATTCAAGTCGGGAATTCATGCTGGGAGCTTTACTGTCTCGAACATGAAATCAACCCTGATGGAACCATGCCCAGGTTTCGTTTTTCTTCTTTCATTTCATCTGTTGGGGTCAAAATTAAAAGACCCATTTCTTGTTTTTAACGAAAAAAGTTTGGATCTTGTAATGGCATTGCAGTGATACCTCTGTGGGTGTGGCGCATGACGCTTTCAACACTTTCTTCAGCGAAACGGGGTCGGGAAAGCATGTGCCGAGAGCTGTGTTTGTGGATCTGGAACCCACTGTCATCGATGAAGTTAGGACCGGCGCTTACCGGCAACTCTTCCACCCCGAGCAGCTTATCTCTGGAAAAGAAGATGCCGCTAATAATTTCGCTAGAGGCCACTATACGAGTGAGAAAACATCATTTTCCCGTGTGCTTAACTTTTAGTTGTTGTTTGATGACTTACATTGCTTAGGGTTTGTGTTTTTATGCAGTTGGGAAGGAAATTGTGGATCTCTGCCTTGATCGAGTTAGGAAGTTGGCTGATAACTGCACCGGGTTGCAAGGGTTTATGGTGTTTAATGCTGTCGGCGGTGGAACTGGATCTGGTCTGGGGTCTTTGTTGTTGGAACGCTTGTCGGTGGATTATGGAAAAAAATCAAAACTTGGGTTCACCATCTACCCTTCACCGCAGGTACTTAGCTGTTTTGATCACTGCTAACTCATGAGTCATGAACGTCTCCATTTTCAGTAATTCTAATGGAAAAGTTGGTATTCTTCGTGCATATGTTGCTTGGTATGAAATTCCAAAGTTGATTTTGTTAGTAACATAAGTCATGTGCATGTTGGGAGATAGAATCCGTTGACTATAATTTTGATGAAATCAAAGGTTTGAGACATGCATGAAAGTTGATGAATTCAGGCTTTTGTTGTTTAATTTGTAGGTTTCAACAGCAGTTGTGGAGCCTTACAATAGTGTTCTGTCCACACATTCTCTTCTTGAGCACACAGATGTGGCTGTGCTCTTGGACAATGAAGCAATTTACGACATATGCCGAAGATCCCTAGATATCGAGAGGCCAACTTACACCAATTTGAACAGGTTGATATCTCAAATCATATCATCCTTGACGACTTCGTTGAGGTTTGATGGAGCCATTAATGTGGACATCACGGAGTTCCAAACCAATCTTGTTCCTTATCCCCGTATCCATTTCATGCTCTCTTCATATGCGCCTGTTATCTCAGCTGAGAAAGCATACCATGAACAGCTATCAGTTCCTGAAATAACAAATGCCGTGTTTGAGCCCTCAAGTATGATGGCGAAATGCGATCCTAGGCACGGGAAGTACATGGCATGCTGCCTGATGTATCGAGGAGATGTTGTGCCCAAGGATGTTAATGCTGCTGTTGCTACTATCAAAACAAAGAGGACTGTGCAGTTTGTTGACTGGTAAGAACATTTGTTGTAGAAGAATGGAAACCTCTGCTTGAGTAGTAAAATGGTTAGAAAAATTGGTTTTGATTATTACTTACAAAATCTCTTGTGCTGAAAATCTAATTGTCGTGGTCATCCATTTTCCTTTTCGAATACATAAATACTTTAGGAACTATTACAAATATATCTTATTGTACTGAAAGGTCACTGATGTTTCCATGTACTTTATTGTCTGAAAATTGCTCGAGTTTTGCAGGTGCCCAACTGGTTTCAAATGCGGTATCAACTATCAGCCCCCAACTGTTGTCCCTGGAGGAGATCTTGCTAAGGTGCAGCGAGCTGTTTGCATGATAAGCAACAATACGGCTGTGGCTGAGGTGTTTGCACGCATCGACCACAAATTTGACCTCATGTACGCGAAGAGAGCTTTTGTGCATTGGTACGTGGGTGAGGGCATGGAAGAAGGTGAGTTCTCAGAAGCCCGTGAGGATCTGGCTGCTCTTGAAAAGGATTACGAAGAAGTTGGTGCTGAAGGTGGAGATGATGAAGAAGACGAAGGTGAAGAATATTGATCTATCTACCTATGCGGAGTCATCGGGGTATTCCCCACCTTCTTTGTGTGTGGAGTGTTTTCATGCTCTTGATGCATTGTTTTGTTGGGAATGTTTGTGTTTTCATTGTGTAATAAGAACAATGTCTTTCTCTTTTCCTGTCACATTTATGGTTGATGTAAGATTGTCTAAATCCGTTTTATGCATTGAATTCTGTTGCAGGTTAGTTTTGTTAGAAATGCTTGGTTTGGCCAACATGATGTAAAATTTTACTTGATAAGTTATAGACAGAGAAACAGAATGGAAGAATCAAAACATAAATATTTGAACAAATTGATTGAATTGATGAAACAACATTCAATTATGTAGGCAGTTAACGTGTCAAAATGAAACAAACGAGGGCGAGGAAAACTCTATTTGGGTTATCGATTCGAAATTTTTTTAAATAAAGTTTGAATTGTAAAATAAAAGATTCTAAAAAAAATTTGAATAATTTAAAATTTTTAATAATTAAAGAATTAATTTTTAAGTTCAAGACGAGTCTTAATTATATATATGAAGAAATGTTATCACATATGAAAAAATATATATAGATATCTTATGTGATCAGAGAAAGTTATTTAAATTAGAATCAAATTGTATTATATTATCATAAATAACTACAATTATATTTTTATAAGAACTCGAAAACTTAACTCAACTCGAGTTTCTTAAACTCAACTCAAATAAAAAAAATCAAATAAAGTTTGAATTATAAAATATGACTAGTCAACTCAAATAACTTAAAATTTTTTAACTCGACTCAATCGATACTCACCCATAATCAAAACCATGTACTGATATGCATACAGAGATGAATGCTTGAATTCCTGATTGAACCAACACTAAACCGGCCTTCCAACCATGAATGTCTTGTTGCACTGCTGCAAACTAGGTAAAAAAGTGTTACTTATCAACAAAAGACAAGTGAAATGATAAAAGTTATGTACTTGGTCTTGTATTTGAATCTTAGTAACTTTTAATTTTATTTAAAAATTATGAGTTTATTATACATGATCCTAAAAGTTGATATATAAAAAATAACGAGATTTTTATCATTAATGTTTATTTTACTCATGACGAAAGAGAGAAACATAACGGTGTTATGAATTAGTCTTATATTTGAATCTTAGTTGATAACCTTCGTGATTATAAATATTATATAGGTTTTATATGGATTTAATTTTAGTGGGTTTAAAACGTATGACTTGAAGGAATACGAAGGAACAAAGATGAGTAACTTGAATAAAATAATAAAATAATAAAACTAACGTCCTAAGTGCTAAACCCTAAATTTTAATATAATTAAACCCTAAAATATAAATCTTAAACTATAAACATTAATACTAATCCTTGGATACTCAACCATAAATTTTAATTAATAAAATAATAAAACTAACGTCCTAAGTGCTAAACCCTAAATAATAAAACCTAAAAACCTTTAAACTATAAACCTCATATTATAAACTTGAATACAAACCCTAAAAATCTTTTACATAATTATTAATTATATTAAACATCCTAAATTAATAAAAAACAATGTTTTAAAAATGTAATCGATTATATTCTGATAGATTTTATTAAAAAATAAAATAAGCATTTCTTATAGGAATCTTACTAGTTCCTACTTCCTGTACCATGGATAAGTGTAGTTTAATAAATTTCAACCGAGTTATTACTCGTTTAACCAATAACACCAAACTGACGAACAAAAATCCTCTCTTTTTTTTGCTTCTTTTTGTGTATTTTTTGATTTTTTTTAAATTGAATTTTAAACCTTAAAACTTTATTTTCTATATCATAAACCCTACACCTTAAAAAAATACACCCTACCCCTAATTCCCTAAACCCTAACCAAAACCCTTAACCTAAAACCCTAAACCTCTAATTTGAAGTGGGACATAAATGAAGGTATAGAAAAGGGACAGACGATTTACACACCCAAACTAAGAAGGAAATAAAATATTAGTAAGTATAGCTTGTGCATTTTTGTTTTATTTGAAATTTAAATCAAAACAATAGAATATATTAAATCTATATAATCCTTTCTCTTTATATGGTGAAGGGGAAGAGGCATGAGCAGGGCTGATAACAAACCTATCGATGGACGAGTTATTCGGATTTAGATCAATTAAAATTTATTGAGTAAATTTAATTCTTAAGTAACTGAAGATTTTAATAAATCAAACCAAATTGGCTTAAATTCAATTTAAAAAACTTATGAACTCAAAATAATTTTATATATACGAAAAATAATATTTTAATAAAAATAATATAATTTTTTTAAAGAATCTATGAAAAATAAATTAACTGAAATAAGTATTATAAAAAATTTCTTGATTATTTAAATTAATCTATTTTAAACGTTCTTTTATCTTTACCGAATTTCAATCATGGTTATAAAACGGTTTTTAAATGAGACTATTTTTAAAGGTAATAAAATTATTCATTTTAAGTCAAACTCGATAAGCTTCAAGCTCAAACCAAGCTTAATAATATTATTTCTGAACCAAACTCTCAAACATCAAATTCAAGTTGAATATAATTATTTCCAGATCGAACTTGTTATCACCCCTATTCATGACACTGAGATGATTACTATTAATAGATCAGAGCATTAGCTAGCATTGCATCCAAAATCAAATTCAAATACACCAAAACCCAATGTTTTAGCATTCAAAAAATCAGTCCAGATGTTCTATAATATAATCACAAGGAGGAAAACAAAAACACATTGAGACACCAAAACTGATACAAGAATTGCACTTTTAAGGGCAACACTCAGAACATAAAACCAAACACCCTTCTTTTCCAGACTCGATACCCTCGTATTATAAATCAAGAACTTGTATTTATACACATTCTACCAAGAAAAGAAGATAAAAAAGGGATTCATTTCACTGGTCGGACCGACGATATCGCTGGCCTGAGAAGTAAGACATAATGCAAAGACAAAACAATGGGCACCTTGGGGAAAAGAATTGGGAATGAATTATGCTTCAACACAGACAGGACGAGAGGGTATTGCATTCCTTCAAAACCAAAAAGTTGCTCGTCAGAACTACGAGGAGGAGAGCATGGATTGCAAGGCAATCTGTTGCTGTGGCTGCAAAGATGACCAAGTTGAGGCCAATGTTGCCGCAGGCAAAGTTTGCTGAAGCTGCCTCAGTAGGTTCAGCATCCGACTTGCCGTTTGCTCTGTGACTAGATCCTTACCACATAGTACCTGAAAAAACAGTCACCATCTCTAAGAGAAGATAATAAATCCGCAAAAAAAATCCAGCTTTTGATCCTATTAGACAAGAACATCCTATGTTGATGTGCAGGAAGATTAAGAGCAAAATATAGTTAAAAAACTTGGTCACTCACCAAAGAGTCGAGCAATCTACCAACAAACTACACATCAACATGGTTGTTTTTTCATCCAAGATTCTCTTCACTTTTTTTGTTATTATCACATTCTGTTTTTTTTACTTAATTAATTCTAGACTAGAAAAAAAGTTGCAAAAAGAAAAAAAGAAAAAAATGCATGCAACTAAAAAATTGTCAGGATTACTAATTTAAAAAAAATGCAATCTTATTCATTGGATTCTAAAAATAGCATTTTTAAGATTATAATGTAGTAACTAGAAATTTTACCTCAGCAAATATTGCAACTATCTTAGGAAGATACTGATGGTTGGGACCCAATACATCGTTGTCCGACCTGAAAGCATATTAGATAAATTGTTTGTAAAGAGCAGTAAAAGTATATTCAGACAAAAATTTGAAATTCAGATCAGTACAGTTAAAACAAGGCAAGATGAGTTACCTCTCTACCATTGAACAAAGTTGTTCGTGAACAACTTTGGCTTCTATCACATCACCTTCTATCGGCAAGCAGTTTAACCATGCAGGCACAACCTACCAAACACAAATAGAGAACATAATAACACGCACAAGCAGGCATTATAAAAGAATAACTGCAATCCATGTGAAAGTGTTGAAACAGAGACTAAAGAACTCTCTGTCGACTTAATTTTTATTCAATATGCTGGAGTCTATTAAATAGACTTCACAACTAAGAGTTTACAGTAAACTAAATAACCTACATGCTGTAGGTCTCTAATAAAACAATAAAGATAAAACTAATAAAGCTCCTAGAAAATAGATCTTTATCTTTAGATGATAAAGTCCTATAGAATAGGAGATTTATCCTAATTAATATAACCAACACTCCCCCTCAAACTGGTGTATATACATTGTATATACCCAGTTTGGATGAAATTTCATCAAAGGTTGCCTTTGGAAGAGCTTTGGTGAAGATGTCTGCAAGTTGCTTCTTTGTAGGCACATATTGTAAGTTAGCTACCCCATTGTTAACCTTCTCATAGATGAAGTGTCCGTCTATCTCAATGTGCTTTGTTCTGTCATGTTGAACCGGATTCTTGGCTATACTCATGGCTGATTGGCTATCTCTGAGAACCTCAAACCCTTGATCATTATTCAAGTCAAGTTCTGAGAGTACTTTTTTGATCCACATTCCTTCACAAATCCCTAGGGCCATTGCTTTAAACTCAGATTCAGCGCTGCTTCGAGACACAACAGCCTGCTTTTTGCTTCTCCATGTGACCAAATTGCCCCAAACATAGGTGCAGTAACCACTAACAGACCTTCTGTCAGTCAATTCTCCAGCCCAACTAACATCTGTGTAGACTTTTACACTTCTATCTTGACTCTTTCTGGAGATCAGTCCTACCCCTGGTGTAGACTTTAGGAACCTCAAAATTCGAGTCACAGCATCCATATGTTCCTCTCGAGGATCACTCATATACTGACTAACGATGCTAACAGAATAAGCAATGTCTGATCGAGTGAGTGAAAGGTAAATTAATTTACCAACTAGTCTCTGATATCTCTCTTTACCTGTAGGATTTCCAGCTTCATCTTTGCTAAATCTTAGCCCTGTTCCATTGGAGTATCACTAGGTCTACATCCTAACATCCCTGTTTCGGCAAGAAGATCCAATACATATTTTCGTTGATTTATCACTAGCCCTTCTTTGGATCTTGCAACTTCCATACCTAAGAAATACCTCATAGTTCCTAGATCTTTGATCTCAAACTCCCTTGCCAAATTTTCCTTCAGTTTCTCTGTTTCTTCATCATCATTACCAGTGACAATTATGTCATCTACATAAACTATTAGAAGAGTGACTTTACCTCTTGATACACTTTTCTTGAAAATTGTATGATCTGCTTGGCTTTGAGTGAATCCACTTTGAGCTACTGCTTTAGCAAACCGATCAAACCAAGCTCTTGGGGACTGTTTCAAGCCATACAAAGACTTTTTGAGCTTGCAAACTGTATTCCTGGTAACTTGCTCTTCTAATCCTGGTGGAACCTCCATGTACACATCCTCTTTGAGACTTCCATTTAAAAATGCATTTTTTACATCCAACTGATGTAGTTTCCAGTTCATGTTGACAGCAATAGACAAAAGTACTCTTATAGTATTCAATTTAGCTACTGGTGCAAATGTCTTTTGGAAGTCGATGCCATAGGTTTGTGAAAACCCTTTAGCAACTAACCTTGCTTTGTACTTCTCTATGCTACCATCTGAATGATATTTGATGGTAAATATCCATCTACAACCCACAGCCTTTTTACCACTAGGTAGATCTGTCAACTCCCAAGTATCATTCTTTTGTAGAGACTTTATTTCCTCTTCCACAACCTTTCTCCATTTGGGTGATTGGAAAGCTTCTATAACATTCTTTGGAATTCTTTCATGATTCATATTAGCGATAAAGACCCTGAAATTAGAATTTAATTTTCCATAGGCTACATACTTATTTATAGGATGCATAGTACACTTTCTTACCCCTTTCCTAATAGCAATAGGAAAATTATCAAGGTCTACATTATCAGCCTTTTGGATTCCTTCATTACTTTCTGCTCCAGCATCACTTACCTCTTTTCCAGTACCAAGAATCAAATCCGGTTGTTGGACAATACTAGGTTGACAGATTTCCTCTTCTATGGTTCTCTTTCTTCTGGAATATACCTTAAGTTCAGGTGTAAAGGTGTCAAGATGCTTATGAGGTGAGTTTTCTAAGGTAGATAGGATTTTACCTGGAGTTGAGTGTTGGGATAAGGGAGTATGTAACTCGGCAGAATCATTTGGTGTTTGATCAGCAGGTTGAAGATCACTGGGAGAATTAACAAGATCACTAGGAATAGAAGTTGAAGAATCTCCCGAACCAGCAATGATCAAACGAATATGAAGTTTTTGATCAGACTGAAATTCTTGAAAATTCCCCCCCTGAATTTCAGTCTGGGAGAAATAAGGAACATCTTCATAAAATGTGACATCAAAGGATACAAATGTTTTCCTTGTAGATGAGGAATAACATTTATATCCTTTTTGACTGGAAGAGTATCCTATAAAAACACATTTGATGGACCTAGGATCTAGTTTACTCCTATTGTTGGGATGAACATTAACAAAGGCTGTACATCCAAAGACCCGATGAGGAAGTTTTGAATATAAGGGCTTGAAATGAGGAAAATGGTGAAAAAGGATCTTTGTTGGGGCTTTAAACTCAAGAGGTTTACTTAGCATTCGATTGATAAGATATGTAGCTGTAAGGACAGCATCCCCCAAAGATATTTAGGTGCACATAATAAACCTTGTGACCTCAAGAATATGCCTATTTTTTCTCTCAGCAATCCCATTTTGCTGAGGGGTATTGACACAAGAAGTAAGGTGAATAATCCCTTTGTCAAGGAGAAAGGATTGTAGAGATTTATTCAAATACTCAGTACCATTATTACTATGGAGAACTTTTATTTTTGTGTTAAACTGAGTAAGAATTATTTGATAAAACCTTCGAAAAATATACTCAACTTTAGATTTTTCTTTCATGAGAAAGACCCAAGTAGTTCTAGAGTAGTCATCGATGAAGGAGATGAACCACCTAGACCCAAAGAGACTCTTAATGGAACATGGACCCCAAACATCACTGTGAACAATAGAGAATGGTGTAGTAGGTTTGAATGTTGCTGGAGAGTAAGAATTTCTAGTATGTTTTGCTAATTGACAGAATTCACAAGAGTATTGAAAAGAATCTTTATTGATAAATAAATTAGGAAACATCTTTGATAAATAAGAAAAACTGGGATGGCCTAATCTATAGTGCCATAGCAAAACAGTATCTAATCCTAAATCTGAATTTCTAAGCTGGGAAAAAAAAGCAACAGTTTGGGATGCAGGCTGCTGAAGAATGTATAAACCTTTGTCAAACCTAGCATTGCCAATCACCTTCTTCAATTCCTGTTCCTGAAAAACACAACCACCAACACCAAATACCACATTACATTTTAAATCCCGAATTAACTTACTAATGGACAATAGATTACAAGTGTCGGGACATAAAGAACATTTTGAAAGACTAAACCATTATTCAAAGTAATCGAACCAGTTCCTTTAACAGGAGTGAGAGAGCCATCAACAATACGAATTGAGGCTGGCAAAATAGTCTCACCATAATTTTCCAATAAGGCCTTATTGCATGTCATGTGGTCTGTCGCCCCTAAGTCTACAGTCCAAGAGGCTGATTTATCAGAAGAACTTGTTCCTGCAGAAGCAGTGAGAGCCTCTGTGGTTTGCTGTGTTGATAGGGAACTGACTATCCTCTGCAACTCCTAAATTTGTCTATGAAGAGAGCTACTATCTGAATCCTTTTGAGTGACAATGTGAGCTTCATTCTGGACTGAAGATCGATTTGATCTCCAATCAAGAGGTTTACCATGTAACTTCCAACATTTGTCCACTACATGTCCCACCTTTTTACAATGTTCACACCATGGTCGATTCTTCTTTTGATGAACTCTGGAATTTGAATTGGTTACCAAGGCAGAAGCATCAAACTGTATGCTTGCTGGGACCATCAACTCTCTTCTACTCTCCTCTCTCCTTACCTCTGAAAACATTTCTCAAACTGAAGGAAGAGGTTTGGAAGCTAGAATTCTCCCCCTTGTTCCATCAAACTTAGCATTCAAACCAGAGAGAAATTGAAAGACTCGTCTCTGATTCTTTTGATTATGAAAGCGCAGTCAATCTTCTTGACACTTCCATTCAAGGTTTTCATTTGAATCTAATTGCTGCCAATACTTATTTAGAATTTCATAGTATTTGACAACAGAGAGATCCCCTTGTAGATGGTTTTTGATCTGATTTTCTATCCCAAACAACTCTGATGTATTATCAGCAGTGGAATAGGTGTCCCTAGCTGCTGTCCAGATTTCGGCAGCAGTCTGGTACAGCATAAAATTCTTACCCACCTCTGGAACCATTGAGTTGATGAGCCATGACATTATCATGGTGTTTTCACTCATCCAATTGCTGTAATTAGGATCAGTTTTTGCTGGAATTGGCATGGATTCATCGAGATAGGTACCTTTTTTCCTGCCAGTAATGTATAGTCGAACTGATTGGGACCAAGGTAGATAATTGTGGCCATTGAGTTTATGTGTGGTAATTAGGGTAAGGGATGAACTAAAAATTTGAGATTCTGATTGGGAAGGATGGTGTCGGCTACTAACCTCAGAAATTGATTGATCTGGGTTAATCATTATAGAATGAAGGCTGAGAAAAGAAAGAAAAAGAAAACAAAATCCAATACTTAGGATGAAGGATCGAATCTAACCTAATACCATGTTGAAACAGAGACTAAAAAATTCTTTGTCGACTTAATTTTTATTCAATATGTTGGAGTCTATTAAATAGACTTCACAACTAAGAGTTTACAATAAACTAAATAACCTACATGCTGTAGGTCTCTAATAAAACAATAAAGATAAACTAATAAAGCTCCTAGAAAATAGATCTTTATCTTTAGATGATAAAGTCCTATAGAATAGAAGATTTATCCTAATTAATATAACCAACAGAAAGTGTAAAACCAATAGAAAAAAGAAGGCTTAACTACAAAATAAATGCCCAAGCTATGCCTCTCTTTTTTTTTCGTAATAGGTGCCTAAAGTATTTTTTTTTTGGCTGAAATAGGTGATTGAAGATTCATGTTTGGCTTATTTTAAAGTCAATTGAGGCAGCTACTTGGGCACCTATTTCAGTCAAAAATGAAACTTAATGCACCTATTTCAGCCAAAAAATAAAACATAATTTCAGCACTTATTTTGTAGTTAAGCCAAAAAAGAAAAGGCAACTAGAGGCTTGCACGATAGCTTGGGGCATGCATGTGCCGAATCAAAAGCCCAGACCCTTTCCATTTGTATCAAAACAGATCAACAAGGGAAAAAAATATTGTCCACCATACCTGGGAGGCATCTATACTGTCACGATGGAACAAGCATATTTTCCCCAAAGCAGAAACAGCATTATCATATGCCATCACATTTTCAGGTTGCAAAGCGCTGGGGTGCCGTATGACAGCATTTAGCCTTGATAGAGCCTCTGGAAAAAGTTAAAAAAAAACATAAGTTATTCTGAAAACTAAATAGATCACCTTATGGACAATAATGCAAAACTTACCACCAACAAGTGGCTTAAATGCAGGTCCACCAAATTCTGTGCAAACACCAAGTCCATACACCGCTGCCTGAACATAAACCATGAATTGAATTGCAACCTCAACAATCAAAGGTAAAGTGTTACAGGGAAGTAAGAAAGTACTGACCTGTCGCACATCTGGGTTCTCATCATTGCAAGCCTCCAATATGAAAGGAAGATATGTGTCATAATACCTGTTTCAACCACATTACAGCAATTGCATCAAAAGGTAATTCTCTACCATGATAATTAGTATAGGTTTATGCTGCATACTTTATAGCTGCCTCACGACACTGCTCTGCAACATCATCAAAAATACAAATCGCAATTCTTCTTTCTTCAGCTGTCTTATCCTTACCCTGTATTTAAGACACATGAGAGAGAGAGAGATGAGCACACAATAGGAAAGAATTTTCTTCTGGCATCCAAGACGGACAATTTTCTGAGAACTTACCCACATAGGTGTAAGATATGAAGATAGCTCATCAAAGAAAGGCAAGAAAGAGGCTTTAAATGTTTTGACCAAAGTTCCCAAGATTTCACCCACCTGGAAGAAAACTCGTTAAGTCAAAGAGGAAGCAGTATTGTTCCAGAAAACTACGTATGTGCACTATATCACATGGATTTATATGAAGACTTACTTGGTCAAAAACTTCTTCCTCTTGCTCATTTTCCTCTTTAATCAACTCTCCCTCCTCAGCATCAAAGTCTTCAGCTTTGGCTCTTTCAGCTCTCTCCCTTTTCCTACTTGCACTAGCCGTGATTACTTGTTTTACCTCGTCCACAATAGATCTAACCTGGCTTTCATCTAGAAGAGTACCAGAGATCTGAAAGAAAAATACTCACAATTTTGATCAGCATTGCGCAATTTATATGATATAAAATAACAAAGAGACATAATCAAGATTAGACCAAAGAATATCTCAATTAAAATAAATGAATAACAAAGGTCAGGAATGGAACTCTGAAATACTCTTTCAATAGCTTAACTACACATGACAAAAAAAGATATTAAAACACACTAAGGAGACTACTTATGTACAGTTCCAACAAAAATCAACATGACAGATTTAGTTTTAGGAATTACTTCAACTTATAGTCAATATTGAAATGCCATATTAAGTTCAAGTAGTTTCCATTTTTCATTTATTTAACTATATTTTTGCTTCTGATCATCTGTTACCCACAATGTTAACTAATAACAAAAGCAGAATAATTCCAAACATGTGGCAACAAACAGAAGAGAAGCTATATAATTAAGCTTGTTTGTTAATAGACCAAACCTGTATGCATTCATTCAATGCGTCCAACATGCTTGCACAAATTTCCGTATCAGGTTCCTGCAAGAAAGAACATGACAACTTATGTACTTCACGTAGAACAAGTAGTGCATCAACAAAGCAGTTGGATCTTCAATAAAAGAATAATCTTAAAGCTAAAGCAAGAAACCTTATGTAATGCCTCCACTAGAGCTGGAATGATGTAGTCAGACAGTTGCTTTACATAGGTCTCGTTCCGCCCTTGAGCCATTCCCTTCTCCACAGCTAATTTTGCAGAACGCAGTAACTCCGGCATGGCTAGAAATAATATTGAAAGATAGGCAAAGATAGAATTAGCAGAAGCCTAACTTGACAAAGAAAGATTTGAATCAAAAAAGAAAAGCATATACTTCTACCTGAAACAGCAGCTTTTCTAACTTCCTCATGGAAATAAAATTTAAGAAGAGGAACTAGGGTCGGAGCAACCTAGATCACATGTTCAACTTTTTTGTTAGTATTAATATTGCTAGAAACTCTAGAAAAATAACTTGATGACATGACAGTACAATGAACTGATACAAACCTGATCAATCCACGGAAAAAATCCTTCCTTCAACTCATCAGCATAGCAACATAGCATGTTACATGCTGTAGCCTTTTCCTCCAGTACACTAGTCTTGATCCCAATTCTCTTGTCCCCAAGAGTAATGGTTTCCATACTGCACAACACAAGATATAATATTAACTACAACACCAAATAACATAGTGCAAACAACATGCTATTGCAATAAGCCAAGCACAAGCCATGCATGAACAGTGAGAACACAGCTAAGGCCAAGACTCAAGTGTAGTTTGTGCTGTGTGTGCACATGTGTGCCTCAGTATTTCTGAAAAACATAGAAAGAAGTGGAGGAGAGAGGCGATAGACTTTTCAAATCTATACAAATGAGTGGAGAGTGTAAACAAAATATAAATGCCCATATCAACATCTACATTACTGAGAATTTATTAGTTAAAGCAGCAACAAACCTATCATCATCAGAGTCCTCAATGTCATTATCTGAATCTGCAGACATAATAGTTACATCTGGCTTAAGTTGAGCAGACTGAAGAAGGGGAGGCATGACAACACTCATGTAAGGGAGGAAGTCTTGTCCCAAACACTTACAGAGTCTGGCCCACGCCTGTCACATGGATGATATTATCATAAGCAAGGATGAATAAACATGCAAGAGATATGAATATTTTATAAATTTTGGTGCAATGGGCATACTTGCAGCATGTAACTTGTTGTAGGATCATCAGTTTCCATTTGGGATCCTTGCAATGACATAAGCACTTCCATAACCTTGCAAGAACAGAGGGGGAAAATGTTAGAAGTATTCCTATCTTTGATGGAAAAACATACAGGATATTCAACAGCTGGGTGGAATAGTAATATAGCTGTAACTATGTAAAGAAAATAAAACAAAGAACAATGAGAAAAACAAAAGGAAAAGCACATGGTGCAAATTACAGAAGGCGCAAGTCTGCCAATAAGCATGAAGGTTGATATAAAGAAAACAAAGGTTCAACAACAAAATGGAAAAACGTACTCAGTCATTTAATAAAGAGAGTTATTTTTGGTAAGTATAACTTCGAGTATAACACTGTTGTAGTTCTTAACCAATGTCAAATGGTATCACTAGACTCAAATAACTCAAAGTTCTAGCATCAACCCATGACTTCTTGAGATCTAACTATCTAAGAAAATAACTACAAGAGTTAGAAGTAATCAAATTTAAACAGAAAGAGGATGGTGGCTACAGATTACATCGTTGTAGTTCTTAACCAATGCCGAATGGACCATCACTAAACTCAAATTTCTACCATCAACCAATTACTCTTTGATATCTAAGAAAATTACCACAAGAGTAAAAGTAATCAAATTGAAACAGGAAAAGGTGTTTCTACACGCAAATCCACCTGCTTAGCATCATCTCTGAACTTCTCTTTTCCAACAGCCATTCCAACAAGACTAATACACTCCATGGATTTGGCACGTAGCATTCGATTAGATTTATCAGTTGCATTCACCAAGATAGCCTTCAGGTAAGGCATAACTGCATCATAATATTTTTGGAATTGCTCCTGCAATCCCCAATAACGTTGAACTGAGTCATCCATATTAGAGAGATAAATTAACATGCGCATAGGCTTTATTCTGGGTAAAACTATACCTGAGATGAGTCAGCCACTGATGCCAAAGCAGTCAAGGCACCTTCTTGCACCATTTGTTTCCCATTCTGCATGATATTTTTCAAATTTAGACAATGATCTCCTCAGAACAAAGTAAATGATGCATCAACATTTCAATTCACTTGTCATACCTGTAAGAGTACAAGCAATTTACCAACTATTCCATCCAAGTAAGGTGTTAAAATCTCCGGAGTGCAGTTCTCACTGAAGTTGAGCACAGCTGAAGCAGCATGGGCCTGTTTAGACACAAATTAAAAAAAAAAACTGTTAACAATATTAAACAATAAAATGTTGAGAGAAAAGAGAGAAAACACAGAAACTAACATTACAATAAAAATATTAAAGCATAAGCTACTTCAGATCATTTCCTGTTATAGGCATGTTTTATCTATCTATAAACTGGAATTATTATCAGTTATAAGCATAAGTTACTCCTGATCAATATATCCACATGAAGACTTGATGATGGTTTTCCTCCAACTTTCCAATTAATTGATTCCCTTCACAATCAGTTACGAGGCTCTTACAGAAACATCCACCATTCAAGTTCTGTGGTATCTTTCAAGAATAATGAAAGCAAATATGTGAAACAAATCTTTACCAACCGTCAAAAGCATAACCAAGAATTATTAAAGCAAAATCATGTCTCTGTCTAACCTGTACTCGTGGATTCTGGAAATCATCCATAGCACCAGCTAACGCTGGCAATACTCTTTGGTGATATTGGTTCTGCAAATCTGGACCCAGGTCAGTAGACAATTGCCCGATTGCATTAATAGCTGCCCATCTCACGCGGGGATGAGAATCATGAAAGGAGTTCAAGACCATTGAAACCACTTGTTCCAGATTTTTAATCATAACCTGCAAGTTTTGAAACAATTGAAATTGGAATTGAAAAAATGGAACATTTTCCTAACTCTTTACTTCAACTGCAGCATCTATGTATTTTAATACCATTTTTTCTTTCAGCTTAAACTAATTCCCATGAAAAAACCTGTCACTAGGCCACAGAAAAAGATATTAGGAATCCACATATCTACCCAAGTTCCATCCAATTGTTAGTAAACTGAAAACACTAGAACTTAACTGAATAAGTAACTGCATGAATAAGATTGGGACTAATATCAAGGAAGGGAAATGCCAGCAATCATTATAGCATAAAACATATCTTAAAAGTTAAAACATATTGAAATAAACATATATTAAAATATATTAAACACATTGAAATATTATATATACCTTGGCACACCCCTCCGCAATCTGAGCAAGGGCAATCAATGCAGCATGGTGCTTTTGCCACTCAGGTGCAGCCAAATAAGCCGGCAACTGCTCTGATGCAACAGGAACAATCGTGTTTCCACCCAAAGAAATTGCCAAAC
Organism: Abelmoschus esculentus; assembly: GCA_035048815.1. Taxonomy (NCBI): domain Eukaryota; kingdom Viridiplantae; phylum Streptophyta; class Magnoliopsida; order Malvales; family Malvaceae; genus Abelmoschus; species Abelmoschus esculentus. The sequence continues at coordinate 3,070,822 of JAUCBN010000064.1, read as the reverse complement.
GATCCAAACACTCCTGCCCGACACCGTAATTGCTTGTTTCTCCAACATCCTCATCCTCCGTTTCTGCAGTGTGCCATGCTGCATCGTCCTCAATATCCAACAACAATCTCATTAGGATTGCAAATAGTCTACTAATAAACTGTGGCAACTTTCTCATCATTCCTGGAGCTCGCTCCCTTGCTTCTGCCAAGGTAACCACAAACTCGATCGCCAAATGACGAGTACCTTCCTCAAGTGATTCAGCCTCTGCAATCTGCAACATTGAGCCCACCACATCAACAAGCTGCCTTCTAAGAAAGCGCGGCTCCGTCCCAGCCAGCTCAATCAACAACTCGAGAGCCTCTTGCGCAGTAGCCTCGTTCCCGTTATTTAAAGCCTCTGTCAACGTCCTCATCATCGCTGGCAATAGATCCTGAAATCTATCCCGATCAGATGAGCTGGTCAAACACTGAATAAAGTTGATTACTGCATTCAGAGCAGCGATTTTGACATCGGCATTAGTATTTTCACTCAAACATCTCAAGAATACAGCGTGTAGATCCTTTATAAAAGGAGTCAACACATCCCCGATATACTGACTCAACTGAGCAAATATCAAAAACGCGGATTCCTGTAATTTAGGGGAATCCGAAGAAACGCACTGAAACATAAACGGCAAGAGCTCCGGCCATCCATTTTCCGGCAAAATACTGGAAGCAAGCTCGGCCACAGTATCGCACAATTTTTTAGACAAATTCTTGGCGGTCTCCACTTGGATTTGAGACAAAAGCACGGATTTGATCGAGGACTGAGTATTGATGTTGAGTCTAGGCCAGATATAGGAGTCGTCACGCGTCAACAGCTTGCGGAGGAGAATAGCGGCCATGGCACGGGTCTCAGGCTGATTGCAGACTTGGAGGAGATGTGCGAGGCGGAGACATAGGGCGTCAGGGTCGGATTGCTTGCACAGATTAAATAAGGCCTCGGCGTGAGAGCGCTGCTCGTTTGAGGATGACATCAAGTGTGAGACTAGGGTTTCGAACGGAGCGGGGTTGGATCCCAGGATGAGAGCGAGCTGCGATTGCTGGTCCATGGCGGCGATAGAGAAGATGATGAAGATGGTATTGATTCCCTTAGTCGCCTCCTTTGATATGGATTTGTAATTGTGTTTTGTTTGGGGAGTCTGGCTTTACAGTGGGGGAAATGAGGGATTTTAAGAGAGAGGAAATTAGGGCTGACAAGAATGAATAACAGGGATGATTAGCTGTATTTGTACGTGTCATGATGATTAGCGTAAGTGCCCACCAGGGTGATTTACCAGTTGAATAGTGCATAAGCTGTTCGAACTTAATTTAATTAAAATTTAATAAATATTTAATTTAAATTTGATAAAAGATTTTAATGAGTTAAATCGAGTAAAATTTAATTTGAACTGTTAAACTCGTGAGTAACTCGATAATTTTTTAAAATATTTTTTAATAATTATATTAAAATTATTTCATTTTAAATTAAATCTAAATAATAATTAATAATGTATAAGTTACTTTAATTTTAACATGCTAGTTTGATTTATTTGTGGATTATTAGTTTGGAATTTATATTTTGATCATATTTTATACACTCTTTTGATATTTTTGATTAGATTTGTTCATTTATGTTAATATTAAGGCTCATATAGTATTATTAAGTTTTACTTTTAGTTAAAGCTAAAGTAAATTTATTAATGAGCTTAACTAGCAATAAGTCAAGCTTAACGAGTTTAACCAATAACGAGTCGAATTGAGCAAAAAAATATTTTAACGAGCAACGAGACGAGGCGAACAACAAAATTTTTGACGAACACAAGTCGAACACTGCCAACTCACGATCGACTCGCTCGATAAACACCCTAATGTCCATTTCATTTATAGAGAGAAAAATAAGACATGACCATTAATGGATAATTCATAATAGATTATATTTGTTATGATTAATTATTAGTAAATAATTATTTGATTATTAAAAAATTATATATATATATAAATATTATATTTATATTTATTTAAATAATTTATTAATTATTAATATTTAATAGTTATTAATATTAATTAAAATATGAAAAATATTTTTAATTTAATATTAATTTTATATTTATATAATTATCTTCTTGGTATATGTTTTTTTAAATACTTAATATATTTCTTGGATTTAATAGAGAGGTATTGTATTCTTATATCGGGACTAAAATCCATATAAGATGAAATAATATGACCATCCTTAGTCATTTAGCCAATTAATGGATCTCATCTTTTTAATATAAGTTGATCCATTATTAAATTTAGGGTAAATTATCCAGGTGACCACCCAATTATTGGATGACCTGTTTTGATATCTGAATTATTTTTTTTAAGATTTGATCATCTGACTTGTTAAATTGACTTATTTTGACCAACTATGTCACACGAGGTTCGCTAAACTGTTGACCAATCATTGATCGATCGTTGATTTTATCTGGGAACTATACCTAGAGATTTTTTTGACATTCTGAGTCTGTTAGTGTATTTCGTTTCACCAAATTTGAGTTCGTTAAGTTGTTTTTACACATGTGATCTTGTGATTTGAATAAGAGATGCATAAAATTAATGTATTTTCCTATTCATTTTTATATGAGCATTATTAAGGCTTGAATATAAGATCAAGAGAGACATTTGGGATGTTTTAGTGAGGATTCGTCAATAATTACATGAGGTTAGTACATCTCAAACTTCTAATACTCATGAGTATTATAAATATGATTGCTTTGTGTGTTAATATCTGCAAAATAGGTAGACGATGAATAAACATATTTAAAGATCAGTATAATGAGCTTTGATATATGCTTAATGTATGATGATTTTACGAATATGATGGGACTCATAAAGATTTTAAAGATTATAGGATTAGTTGATATACTTGTATAGTTATTTAATGGTTGGTTGATTGATAATTGTGATGTCTTATATGCTAGTTCAAATATTTTTTACGTGAATCAACAAAAATATACTTAGAGATAAATATTCGAATAAATGGATATGAAACCAGTAATTAATATTAAATAATTAAATATTTTGATAAATAAACCCTAATGATTTTCATGAGCTTTAGAGAGTGAATAAGGCCTTGTCATATGGAAATATGCTAAGACATTTTAAACTTGTGATTAAGGTATCAATATGAACTTCTATTGTAACACCCTGATCTTGATCTGAATTCGTATTATATTCGAGTCTCCCAAAATCAATTCATCAAAATTTTCTTTTAAAATACATGTTTACATTTCATATTTAATAAATCCACATGAATAAGAATAGAATAAAAGAGTTAATAAAATAGGAGCTCTAATTTCAAATACACCGATTAACCAATAATAAAATCTAAAATATAGTTACAAACTAGATTTACGGTAAGGTACTATAAATACAATAAGTTCAAACTAACATATCAAGTATTGTACTCTTAAATGACCTTGATGTTGTGAAGTCCTTCATGATGTGCCCTTCCAAAAGTAATATGTTAACCTACGCATGAAAAACACCATAATTTCATATGTTGAATTAACAAAGCTCAATGATACATTCTAATTTACTATAATTCATGAATATCATAAAACAAACATGCATGATAATATAGCCAAGAGTGCACAGAAAGAATTTCAAACTAAGAATCATCTTCTAGCCTATCCTAGCAAGGGTTCACGAATAATTCATCTCAATACATCATAATATAAGAAGATTAAATGTCATACCAGACTTACCATACTCGATATCACACAGCTCATCGAGTTACTCGAGTTCACATAGCCCACTGAGTTATATATATCATACACTTATCACACAATCCTAGGGCATAAAAGTTATCATCAATCATCCACACAACATACATACATAACCATATAAATTTGTACCTATTGGCCAACGAAGCCCTACTTTACCCGCACATAATCGTCAGATTTCCCCTTGACCACATAGTTGTCAATTTAGACCATACCCAGATCAACATAACCATAGATACATCTGAGACATACTTAGATCATAATAGCCATAAGTTTTCTTTTCTTGAGATTACATAGTTTACCAGGTAACTAAACTTCACATAGTCTATCGAGTTACTTGATGCTCATATAATTCTTCAAGTTATTTAATGCTCACATAACCCTTCAAGTTACTTGATGCACACACAACCCAACAAGTTGTGTTTCCTTATCCAGATGACCTTAGTCATGAATAAGTTTTAACCACATCCAGGTCACATAATCCATGGATACGTCGGATATACTTACTCACACAACCCGAAGTATACATATGTTCCCTTAGTAAATCCTGCCTCTTAACAAGATATAAGAAACACCTAACTATACTATTACCATTACCCAAGGCATGTCTCCCATAATTAAGGTTTAGTATCTTAAACCACTAGTTTATTCATAAGATTCTCATTAGATTATCCCGTTAACCAAGACATTTTAACTATGTTGGTGTCCCTTCAACACATAGGAAGGACCCTAACTACCATAAGATATTATCTGATCCACCAAGAATCCTTAAGGAAGTATAATACACGTGAGCCACGCATCAACTATCAAGTTATTAGCTATAATTTCACGTATGAGTTGTTGAGCTCGATTTCTCAGTATTATAGTTCATTTTTTACCTTCAGAGACTCATTGGATCATTTACCTCGAATTATAGGACCTCCAAATACTAACTTGAAATTCATTGCAAATTATTTTACGAGTACCGATACACCTTATTAGGGTATCGATACGCCCCTCCACATCAGTACATTGCCTTGTTTTACCGATACGCCAACTAAGTTTTAACAACATAGAATGTCTACCCATAAATAATTTCACGTATGAATTGTTGAGCTTGATTTCTCAATATTATAGTTCATTTTTTACCTTCAGAGACCTATTGGGTCATTTACCTCGAATTATGGGACCTCCAAATACTAACTCGAAATTCATTGACAGATTATTTTATGAGTACCGATACACCCTATTAGGGTATCGTTACGTCCCTCCACATCAGTACATTGCCTTGTTGTACCAATACGCCAACTAAATTTTTAGCAACATAGAATTTTTACCCATAATGATACGTCAAACCTCCATATCGGTACCCAGTATTGATACATGAACGACTCATACTGATCCTTCTTCCGTACCGGTACATTCTAGATGTGTATTGATACTCGAAGTCATCTTCAACGAATGGAATAGTTGTATTGATAAGCACCGTTTCAACATCAAAAACAACAAAAACTAGAGAAAGCATATAATAACATATTCTAAATTGTAACCAAGCATCTCCCATTGGTTCTATACCCGATTCATAACTATAAAGTTTTTCTGGACCTTTTCTAATCGGGGCTAAAACTCTAAAAATTAGAAATACCAAAATAGGAAAAGAACTTGATATTATTAGAAATACCTAGAAAATATCATATTCGTAAAGCATAAACATATACGAGCTCCTATGAATATGAAAAATAGATCGGATTAGTCGATTCGACCTGGAATTCATTGTGAATTCATCAACAACTATTTGTTTAGTCAAAACAACAATTCAGTTTGATCAAATCGTCTAGTTTCGTTTGTTTGATGTGTTTTCATGTTGCGTTTTAAGATTTATTGATTGGAATTAATTCTATTTTATTTACATTACACCTATTTCTTTCGATTTGATTTCGATATAGTACTAATTTGTATAGTAATAGTATAAATATATATTTATACTATTATTATATAATATTATTGTTGCGTGTAAAAAGAGTGCGCAATTGGTGCAAGTGTACACGTCTCAAGTAATAAAGTGATAAGTATTATCGAATATCGTCTCCACAGGGATTGATATACTTAATATGCTTTCTTCCGTCTTCTTGCTCTGTAGAAGAATAAAAATAAAAACACAAGTGATTTGGGTTGGAGTAAACTAAATAACGTGAATAATAAAACAAACTAAATAAAGAAAAAATAATCAGAATGAGAAGATGGCCAGGATCCAGTTGTGTTGTATTGTGGATTCAATTGACTTGTCTCTGTCCAATGCAATCACACAACACTGCCTCGACAGCACTGCAATTTTACTGCCTCGACAGTGATGATGTTCGTCTGCTGCGGCAATCCCTTGCTCTTGGGTAGACTTTACCAAGATTCAGCAAAGTGTCCTTTGATGACTCCCCTTATCCCTAAGTCGAAGTACTATTGATGACCAATCCTTGATGATACCTCCCGGTGTGAATCAATTATACTCACCAACCAATCCCACACTTCTTTTAGCCGCTGAAACTCTAACATATCCCTAGGCCAAGTTAGTATTTTCCAGCTAGAAAAATACCGTACTTATCCCTTTCGTGAGCCTAACTCTCCCGATATTAGACAAATAGATCTCTCACAAACTTCTCTCCCGAGCTTGAATGCAAGAAAAAAGAATAACAAAGAATAAGCAAATCTTGATATTTTATTGCATTGGAACAAGAAGACAAAGTTCAATCTCTTCTCACAAATACTAAACAACCTTCACCTAAGCCTAAAAGAATTTAGAACATAATTGAAACAAAGAAAACTCTAAACTAATTTCTCTCGTGCGCTTGATGATCTTTCTCCTTGGTCGGCTATGGTTCATATAGGCTTGACCTAGGGCAAACCTTTTCTAAGTAGGAATACAACTTGGAGTAAAACACAAGTCAAGTACATAAATAAAATAATTATTTTATTTCCAAGTTTATTCCCACAAGGATTCTTTTCCGCGTGGCCTTTGACTTGGGCTTTTTGCTTGCTTCCTAGCTTCGGTCCTTGTGTTGTTTGTCTAGAAACGTCCACCTCATTTTTCTCTTCAAGTCGTCTATAATATCGTTACTTGTCCTTCAGCTGCTGCCGCGGCCTCAGGTTCTGCTTCGGCCACACTTACTGCCGCAGTAGTGGATATTCCTGCAATTGCATAAAAGATTCCGTAAAGTCTGCATTGTCTATGAATATTATCTTCATAAGTCACATAAGCAGAATATCTAGATATCTCACATTAAGTACATGCTTTGGTCCAAGTAGGTGTAGATTATGTGATTATTGTCCATGAAAGGTGTAAAAAGTGATAGTGATTTGAGCACTTATCAATTATTATATAGTAATATAATATACAAATCCAAAACAAGTAATACTTTTTCGTTTTCACTTCATTTCGATTTCAGATTTTTCTAAGTTATTTTTATAAATATTTTAAATTAATTTTATAAATAAAAGAAATAAAAGGAATTCGAATATCTAATTAATATCTAATATGTATTAGAATTTTAGAAAAAAAAGCCTTCAAATTCAAATTCGGAAATTCTATTTATTTTATTCTAAATCTCAAGTTTTTATTTTATATCTATATTTTATATCTATAGATATTTCTATATATTATTTCTACATTATTTATATATATATTATTATATTATTTATAGTTTAAATATATTTAAATATTTAATATATATATATATATATTGAATATATATTCAATAGATTATGTATGAAATTATGTTTATGTGAACATCTATCTTTGCTTTGTTTTTCAAACTCTGGCGTGTCAACAAATCCATATAATTAAGGCGCTCTTAGATCCGTGTGACTCTTTGAATTAGTTGAATTAGTTTTTTTTTCTTTTTACCCTTACCGGATTCGTATCATAATTTTGACTCCAAAAACTCACACAAATTTGGTGGTATACCAGAAGAAGTCTCACCAACTCTTTGAGTACGAACAATAAAATATGGGAATGATTTTAACTAAGCAACTGAAAGATACTAGTTCTAATAAACAAAGAATACAATAATTAGCAAAAAAACTATACAAATTTTTTAGTTGTATTTGAATATTCTTTATTGTTTTAGTTTGCTTTAGTTTTAAGAATATTATTTTCATTTTTATTAATTTACTGAATATTTAAAATTAATAAAAGAGAAAATAAAAAATATAGGGCTATACGAACTCGAATCGTAGACCTTCTCGGTAAAACAGATCAAACTGATTATTATCAAAATGATTCGGCCTATTTCAAAGACCAATACACTAAAATAGTTATGGAATTCAAAACATGCATGAAGCATCGATATACATTCCCATGTAACGATACTTATCTCAAAACAACCTCCTAAAAATGCCCTAACGTACCTATATGCTCCTCCCTAGTTGTACCGATATGCACGCCTAAAAATAAAGGTTTAGGTTCATATTTCACTTAGAAATTTTACTTAACTTATATTGTTAAGCTCTAAATCGTTCCTAAGTTATTTAGCGTATTTTAAGCAGATTACTATCAATTTTACACCATTAGAACTCTTAATTGTAGATTAGATTTTAAAAATGGTTTTAAGCTCCAAGGATATAAATCCAAGCAAACTACCATAAACCAAGCAAAGCAATCATCTTATGAATATCATGAAAATTAGAAGTCAGAAATGTACCAATCTTAAACAAGCAAACCCAAAATGATGCTTCCACCAAGCTTTCCTCACCTCTAATCCTTGCTCTAAGCTTTAAACCCAACTCCCACCAACCTTGGGGATATTTATCTTAAAAGATAGATCTTTGAATACTACTTAAACTTCTATTGATGAGTAAAACAAGATTCTCACCCCCAAAGCAATAAGTTTCTATCTTTTTGTTTATGATGAAAGGAGGAGAAGAATATGAGAAGAGAGAGGATACCCACTAACTTCATCACGATCCAATAAAACATAAATATTCGATCTAACATGACGGTCTAAGACTCGAGTCAATACCCAATGTGCTCAAAAAATCTGAGTCATTACATCTACTATACTAGCATGCTATTTAACATCATATCGGTAAGGGTTGACCCACATTGATACTTGAGAAAATGTGAAATTTCTAGTAAATAATTTTAGCAGTGATATGCATGTGAGTACTGGTACCTGTAGATGTCATATTAATACTCATGTTCGAATATCGATATCTGGTATGCTAAATAATTTATAATGTAAATTAAGGATATAAATTGATGTGTATGTTAATAATCAAATTATGCCATGATAAATAAAATGGCATGTATTAATGAAGACACTAATAAGATTAATTATATAATTCTCTATAATGTATTAATAATAACTCAGTAATATAAAATAAATGAAGTGATGAAGATTAGCATCGATATGAAGATTATTGGGATCATGTTTCTTGTATACTAAGTAGGTATTTGATTGGTTGAGTCATATTTAGAATTCCTCACTCTAATACCCAGTGATATGTGATGATGCTATGTAATTTGGTGAAAGAGAAATTCCTCACTCTAGTATTATTATTATTGTTGTTGATATGTGCGTTTTTACCTAGATTATATGATAAAATCTCATGTATAATTAGGCCTTTTGAGCCATGTATGATGATTGTTATGATATTTGCATGTGTTAGTGTCATATGTTTATTTACCTCTTATTATTGTTCTTATTAGCTTGTGTGCTTATGTTTATGATTAAAATTAAGTATAGTAGAGTAGATATGTATCATTGAGCTTTATTAGCTCAACAATGAGATTATATGATCGAGAAGCACCAATAGTTTGGGATTCCATCAAACGGTGTTTACCAAAATACATCACTTGTATTTAGTGGTTTGTGTATGTATATGACCTTACTTGGTCGAGTCTGTAATACCCACAAAATTTGAATAAGGAAAACCTTAATTAAAATTGATTTTCCAATTTCAAAACCCTAGAATTTGGGGATTTTTTTTTCTAATCAGTAGTATTTGTGAGATTGTGTAACCCCTAATTTTAACCTAACCTCTTATTAATAACTGAAACTTATTTTACAAGTTAAGGTTTATATAATTTAAGTATAACAATTCTGATAAATTATTAAATAATTAATAATTTAAAACATTGGAAATACTTTGATATAAAACAATTCAAGATTCAACCCATACTTTAAAATAACAGTCCAAAACCAAATAATTATTCAAAGTCCGGTACAGAAATTATTAACTAAAAATAATTACAAGTCTGAAACATTAAAACGTACGGATCAATAAAAATTCAGATTCAACAGTCCTCCAAGTACCGATGCCTAAAACGAGTATCTGAAACAGAAACTGAGAGGGTGTAAGCTAGGGAGCCTAGTGTGTCTCTAGTGTGTAGATAAACATAACTATAGTACAGATAGGCATAACACAGAACAAAATAACATAATTTCAGAACATAATATCATACTACAAAACAGAACAGATCATGCGATGTATTGAATATATGAATGATATGCACCCAACTCCGAACACCATCAGAAGAGAAGGTTCCCCTGAACTTCTCTATCTCCAACATACCATCAGAAGTGAAGCTCGACCTGTAGGTGGATTCATTGAACAGAAGTGTATACTCGACCCGTAGGTGGAGCCACTAAACAGAAGTGGATACTCGACCCGTAGGTGGAGCCACTGATCAGAAGTGATACTCACCAATAGGTGATACCACTGAACTTCCCCGTACACATATCCAATCGATGGCATGATATGAACAGATAACAAGGTATGAACAGATAACATAATCGGAATATATGCCTAAGAGAATAACATGAGGCATGCATAACAGTTTCAGAATCAGATATTCAGTTAATATTTCAGAGCATGACAATTATACAATTATTTTCAAAAAAAATAACAGAAATGATGCAAACAACATGTTACATAGAATTTAACAGATATGCTAAATGTTGCACACAGAAATAAATAGAAAATTGTCGGGAGAGACACATCTGTAGTAGATCACTTAACGCCGATAGTGACGTCTACTGGGCTCAGTACTAGAACTAGGTCTAACAGGCGTAGAACGAGCGTGTCCCGAAATATGAGGAGCAGGAGGTCGTCCAATAGTAGGAGGAGACAGAAACTCAGGGTCTGAATCAACGTCACCTAAACCAGACGGTAAACCAATTCAAAAACCGATAAAGATAACTTTTAGATAAATATTTGAACTTAAAATCCCTAAAAACGATACTTCGGGTTCAAATTTTGAAAAACGGACTGCGCCATCGAATTCAAGACGTCGAAAAACATAAAGTGGGATCGGGTCAAAAAAAGTCAACGCTAACGTCAATAGGGTCAACGCTGATGTCAGCAAGGTCAATGCTAACGTCAGTAGATAACATCAGCAAGGTCCTGCCTACAGTCTTGCTTCCTGTCTTTCTGCTGCTGCCTCGGCATCAGGTCCTGCCTCGGCCTTGTTCCTGCCGCGGCACTAGTTTCCCTACACACAGGTAAAAACGCAGTAAAACGTACCTTTTCTGTAAATATTATCTTTATGAGCTTAACTTCTAAATATATCACAATGAGTTCATGCATTGGTCCAAGTGGGTGTGTATTTGGTGATTAATGCCCATAAAAGGAGTAAAAAGTGATAGTGTGTTGAGCACTTATCACACCCCCAAACTCGAACTATTGCTTGTCCTCAAGCAATGCAAATCATCAATTTTCCGAACTCTACTCTCTCTTGGTCTTACATGTCCATCTATTCTCCCCACTATAACTAGTCCTATTCTTAAGCCTTAACCTTTCGGCTACCCAAGGGTTTACCTAGAAACAAACTATAAGAGTTGTGAGTGTATGTGTTTTTGTGGACAAGTTTGATTAAGGGATTTCTTAGATAAACTCTAAGTTCAAGACAAGTAGAATTTGGTTAAGTGTTCTCTTCTTTTCTAAACAACCAATCCTTGAGCCAATTTCGGGCACCTCAAGGGTTGTGTTTTTCCCTTCACTAAATTTTTCTTCTTAATATTTCTTAAAACATACTAGAGCCAATTTCGGGCACCTCTAGCATGAAGAAGAGACTTTCTAGAGCCGGTAATAGGCACCTCTAGTTACTTTCCAAAAATCTAAGTCTTTATCACCTAAGTTCATTAAAAGAATTCCTATAATCCAACAAGTCCCAAAAGTGTTTAAAGTTTTTCCTATAGTAAGCTTCTAAGTTTTCATCCTTAAGTATCCTAAGGTTAGATCTTCTTAACAGAATCTAATCATGGTAAGGAGAAAGATTTCTATAGCCTTAAAGAATAAACTAAGGCAATACTGATGATAAGCAGTGCAAAAGTGTAGGCAGTTAATTCAAGTAAGGCGGGGAGCATAAAAAAAATTTCACTGGAATACTCCCTTTTTGGCAATGCCTCGGCAGTAGATTGCTGCCTTGGCAGTGAATCTGCACCCCCAAACTCAAACCAAGCATTGTCCTCAATGCTTTATATTTGAAGAAATAAGCGGGCAACAAAATATGAATAGAATAAACAACATATAAAAACAACAAAAGCAATTAATATTGAATTAAGAACAAAGATTTAAAGCGACTCCGAAGAGCTACTTGTGACAATTTTTCTCCTCGGCCTTGCTGCCGAATGCTTTGTCCTTGGTGAAGGCGATGGTTGTGCTTTCGCTTGCCGGGGCGGTTGGATTCTTGTGGGCGGTGTCCGTTGCATTGGGGCCTCGACCTCTTCTCCTTCTTCCACATCTTCCATCTCTTCGGTTATCATAATGTCTGTTCCTCCTCCCATTGTTGTTGCTCCTCCGGTGTAGTGTGTACTTGGTCCGGCAGCAGTGGAGCCTTGGTGCACGTAGGCATCTATCTTGGCTGATAGACTGTCCATGATGATTGGTGATCGGGGTGGAGTGCTAAAAACGACCCTCCTCTTGGATGGTCTTTTGCTGGCAGACGAGGCCACGGCAGAATCCGCTGCCCTGGATGGGCCGGCAGCCTGGTATTGGGGCTGAAGGTCCGCATGGAAAAAGGGCCTTGGTCCTCCCGGAGCTGGTGTAGTCTCTGTTTAAGGAGCGGCAGTGACGAACATGTTGCTTGAAAAACCTGGAAATTGCGCTCCTTGGTCCGGAAAAGCTTGCAGCATCATCTGGGCCAATGTGTCGTTGTAATCTCTTTGGTATTCCATGTACCTTTGTTGCCTGAGGCCCACTGCTGCCATCCTTTGCAAAATCTCCTGGTATGGGTCTGCTGCGGCAGAGGTGTGGGCAGTGTCTGGCCTGTCTGCCGTGTACTGGGCCCCGACAGCAGTATCGGCAGTGAACTGCTAGGGCGTTGCTTGGACTGGCTCCGCCTGCGTGATCTGCATGACTTTGTGGCAAAAGTCTCTCGTCCATCCTCGCCATGGGGGAGTGTATTCGTCCGTATCTTCAATGGGCACACCTGCAGTAACACATAAACCCGTGATCAAACAAGGGATTCTTACCGCACTCGTGAATTTCCCGTAGGATGGTCTCTCCAACGTTGATGGTTCTCTTGTTGATGATGGATTGGACAAGCACCAATCTTTTGCGGTCCACCATGCTATTGTGAGATGTGGGGATGAGGCATCGCTTGACAAAGGTATTCCACATCTTGGTCTCGGGCTTTAGGCTTTGTCTTGTTACGGATCCTCTATGGGTACCGGTTTCCCATGGAGTATTTACGTAACAAAGATCATCTTTGATGAGCTCGTAGTCCTCGGCAGTGATGTCTTCCATGAATTCGGCATGAACATCACTGTTCGGGGTAAGGCCGTAGAAGTCGTTAATGATCTCGGCATCTAGCTGGACTGGCCTGCCACGGCAATGAACAAAGAGGGAGTCTTTGTTGGGCCCGTGCACGTAGAACTCCTGTACGATCGTTGCATTCGCCTGGGCAGGTTGAAGACAGAAAATTTCCCAGTTTTGGTACTTAATTCTGTTGAAGAGGTAGTGCTCAATGCCGTAGTTTTCATCGTCCGCATGCTGGAAACCTTGTTCTTCCCACAGTTGTCGAGCGATGAAAGATCGGTTGAAGCGATCTTCAATGTTGGTTGGGGCAAATCTTTTGTAGGTTGCCATCAAGATTTGAGAGATGTGATTTCTTGGAGTATATCTTGAAAAGAATCTGGAATTTCACGAAGATTGTGAGTAGGCAGAGAGTAATGTGAGAGAGATTATTATGAATACTAAAGAAAACAAGAACGCAAAGATGAATAGTTTAAGAGGAAGGGGTTTCTTATATAGGCCTCGACCTTGTGACCGTTGAAGCCACTAGCCATTTTGTAACCGTTTCCTTTTTCTGCCGTTTCCTTTTCTGCTATGGTAGGAATCTCGGCAGACTAGCCGTTACACTGTTCTGCCCGTTGAGATTGCTTCGGCCCTGACACTGTTTTTCGGCCTTGGCAGAGTTCCTGCTGTGAACTACTTCTTTATTCTTGCGTATTATTCCTAAATAAAAATTAAAAACACAAAAGAAAAATACTTAAAGCAAAAAAATAAATTCGAAAAATATAAACTAATCCTAATATATTAATAAAGAAAAGAGAAGAGATCAGGTTACTGGTGGAAAGCATGCAAATGCATCTCCCGATTTGATTCTCTCTCTTTGGCCCGTATTGTGAATCTGTTGTGGGTCACTCTTTCTTTCTATGTGTCCATCCACCTTGGGCTTAACCTTTTTGCCGAATATCCTGCCAAGCAGACTGCCAAGGTAGGATACTTTAGTGTCTACTGTGTGGATGACCTTGCACTCCTCTAGATCATCATATTTTTTAAAGTTGTGGAATGCATTGAGTTTGACTTGTTGGTCATTGACCCGCATTGTCAACTCTCCTTTTTCCACGTCAATTAGGGTGCGTCCAGTTGCAAGGAAAGGTCTCCCAAGGATGATCGGTGCATTCTCATCTGCTTTACAATCAAGGACAAGAAAATCAGCAGGAAAAATAAACTTATCTACTCTTACCAGTATGTCCTCGATTTTGCCTTCGGGTTGCACATAGGATCGATCCGCTAGTTGGAGCATAACGGTTGTAGGTTTTGCCCTTCCAATTCCAAGCTTTTGAAAGACTGATTTGGGCATGAGATTTATGCTTGCTCCAAGGTCGTATAGGGACTTACCTTCATAACTCTTACCTATCGCACAAGGTATGATGAATCAACCAGGATCCTTTAACTTTGGTGGCATGCGATTGTGCAGCATTGCCATGCATCCCTCGGTGGCAGCCACGGCCTCAAACTCACCTATTCGTTTCCTTTTTGACACCATGTCCTTTAAGAACTTGGCATAGTTAGGCATTTGTTCAATTGCCTCTACGAACGGTATGTTGATGTGGACTTGTTTTAAGATGTCGAGGAACTTTTTAAATTGATGGTCCTGTTTTTGCTTTTTTAACCTTTGTGGGAAAGGTGGTGGTGGTCTCATCTCATCCAGGGTTTGATTAATTTGGAATTTAATACCTGGCACCACTAGAGTTGTTACTGCCTCGGCAGGCTGTTCAGGAGCTGTTGTGCTCTCTGCCGGGGCAGTGTTATCAGAATCAGTTTGCTCGGCCTCTTCTTTTGCTTGATCCGCTGATTGAATTTGGCTCTCTGGGATCTTTTCCTTCAGCTTCAGACCACTCCTAGTAGCAATTGTCTTACACTGTTCATGGCCTATTACCTTAGCAACTTCAGTATTGCTAGGTAGTCCTCCTTGTGGTCTAGTATTTATGCTTTAAGCAAACTGCCAAACCTGAGTTTCCAGCGTTTTAATGGCCGCCTCTTGATTTTGCAACCTCATCTTAGTTCTATTCATAAAAGCGTCTGTCCTTTTGATGAAATTGTTGTTCTCTGCCATGTAAGACTCGGTTTTCATCATAAGGCTTTAAGCATGTTTTCTAGTGACCTCACGGGTATTTTGCTGTAACTTTAGGTTTTGCACCATCTTGGTAAGAGAGGCCAATTGTGCTGCCACTGAACTCGATGAGTCTAATTCATTTACTGTGGCTTGGCGTCTTACTCCTCCTCGCCTAGATGTTGGAAATTAGAAATCATTTTTTGCGAGTTTATTTAATATCTCAATAGCTTCCTCAAGTGCTTTATCCAGGAGTGTTCCGTTTGCCGAGGCATCTAACATCATCCTTGTCGGGGCATTCGTGGCGTTGTAGAACATTGTCACCTGTGTCCATAGGGGAAATCCATGCAAAGGACACTTGTGTAGTAAATATTTGTAGCGTTCCCATGCCTCGTACATTGGTTCATCATCTGCCTGTCGAAAAGAAGTGATTTCATTACGAATTCTATCATATAAATTAGTTGGATTAAAACGAGTAATAAAATCACGGCAGAGTTCACTCCAAGATCCAATAGATCCTGCTGGAATGCTATTTAACCAAGCTTTCGCCCTATCCCTCAGTGAATAGGGGAATAGCTTCAACCGCAAGACATCTTCATGGACTCCTTGGATTTTGAAAGAGTTGCAAATTTCCATGAAGGACTTAAGGTGCTGCCTTGCGTCTTCAGTTGCAGACCCACCAATTGTCCAATAGTGTTCAGCATATTGAACATAACAGGTTTCAGTTCAAAATGGGCTGCTTCTATCTCCAGTGTAACGACTCCTGGGTTTAATCCATTTAAGTCCACTTCTAGGAAGACTCTGACAGTGGGCTGCCGCGGCCCAGGTGGCGGCGGTAAAGCTCTATTACCGGCAGGTAAGTTTTGTCATGCCGGGTGATCTGTCATGGCTCCTTGGATCTGTCTCC
Source organism: Abelmoschus esculentus (assembly GCA_035048815.1). Classification (NCBI taxonomy): domain Eukaryota; kingdom Viridiplantae; phylum Streptophyta; class Magnoliopsida; order Malvales; family Malvaceae; genus Abelmoschus; species Abelmoschus esculentus. The sequence continues at coordinate 3,054,334 of JAUCBN010000064.1, read as the reverse complement.
TCAACCTTTGCCTTGTTCTTTCGATCTCTGGATCTAACTCGTACAAAGGGTTGGTTGGGTTGGCCCTGGTCATACACCAAGAAAAACAAGAGTAAAAGAAAAGAAAAAAATAAACAAGAAAAGAAAACAAAATTTAGTTGTCAGTCCCCGACAGCAGCACCAAAAACTTGTCGCGTGTCAAAAGTGCGCGTTTAGTGCAAGTGGACACATCGAAAGTAATAAGTGATAAGTAATTATCGGATTATCGTCTCTACAGGGACTGGTAGACTTAATATGCCTTCTTCACCTTCTTGTTATGTAGAAAAGTAAAAACACAAGTGAATTGAGTTGGTTTATCTAAACTAAGATCACTAAACAAAACTAAAGATATTTAATAATAGAGAAAGATAGGTCAGGATCCAGTTGTGTTGTATTGTAGATTTGATTGACTTGTCTCTGCTCAATGTAATCGTATATCACTGCCTCGGCAGCACTGTAGTTTACTGCCTTGGCAGAGACGATACTTGTTTGCCGCGGCAATCCCTTGCTCGTGGTTGGACTTTACCAAAGTTTGGCAAAGTGTCCTTGAATGACTCCGCTTATCCCTAAGTCAGAGTGCTGTTGATGACTAGTCCTTGATGATACCTCCCGGCGTGAACCAATTATACTCACCAACCAATCTCACACTTCTTTTAGCCGCTGAAACTCTTAACCTATCCCTAGGCCGAGTTAGTATTTCGCGATTGAAATACCGTACTTACCCCTTTCGTGAATCTAACTCTCCCGAGCTTAGATAAATGGATTACTCACAAACTTCCCTCCCGGGCTTGAATGCAAGAACAAGGAATAACAAAGGATAAGCAAACCTTGATAATTTTATTGCATTGAAAACAAAGACAAAGTACAATCTCTTCTCACATATACTCGGCAACCTTCACCTAATCCCTAAGAAGGTTTAGAACATAATGGGGAGAAAGAAGACAAGTATAGAATTCGGCTCTCTCTTTCCCTAGGTATTCCGCCTATAGTACATTGGGTGGCTAGGTCTTTATATAGGCTAGACCTAGGGCAAACCTTTCCTAAGTAGAATACAACTTGGAGTAGGGAACAAGTCAAGTACAAAATTAAAATATTTCCAAGTTTGATTCGGCTAAGGGGGCTTTCCCGCGTGGTCTTTTCTTGGGCTTTTCCTCATGCTAGCCAGCTCCGATTCATGGGCTTTGAGTCCAGACACGTCCCTTGGATTTTTATCTTTCCATCGCCTACAGTCTTGCTTCCTGTCTTTCTGTTGCTGCCTCGGCATTAGGTCCTGCCTCGACATTGTTGCTGCCGCGGCACTGGTTTCCCTGCACAGAGGTAAAAACACAGTAAAACGTGCCTTTTTTCTGTAAATATTATCTTTATGAGCTTAACTTCTAAATATATCACATTGAGTTCATGCATTGGTCCAAGTGGGTGTGTATTTGGTGATTAATGCCCATAAAAGGAGTAAAAAGTGATAGTGTGTTGAGCACTTATCAATTACATATCTGAAAGCTCTTTTTGCTTGCCCGAGTTTATATGAGGATATAGTCTCTTGGTATAACTTCGGGTTATACCTACTCTAATCTCTGAGATTCGTTCGGAACAGCTTAATGATGTGTTCCTGATGCATCGTAAGAAAGAGGTTGAGGAAGGAACTTCTAGACACTTCACAATTGATCAGAATGGTATTTTTTACCGAGTTCGGTATTGTATTCCAAAGAATTCTAAGTTGAAACAAACAATTCTACGTGAGGCTCATGGTAGTCCCTACTCTATGCATCCAGGTGGGGACAAAATGTACAAGAATCTTTGGGAACGATATTGGTGGAAAAGAATCAAGAAAGATGTTATAGATTATGTGTCTAAGTGTTTGATTTGTCAGTAAGTGAAGGCAAAACATCAGAAACCATCTGGTTTGTTACAACATATTGAGATTCCTCAGTGGAAGTGGGAACGAGTAACTATAAACTTTGTTAGTTATTTTCCTTTGACTCCGACAAGGAAAGACTCTATTTGGGTTATTATGGACTGTGTCACTATGTCAGCACATTTTATTTTGGTTTGAGTTAACTAGCCTCTCAGTAAGTTAGCTCGGTTGTATATATCTAAGATAATAAGACTTCATAGGGTGCCAGTTTTTATCATTTTTTTTATCATGATCTGAGTTTTATAGCTAAATTATGGAAATCTTTTCACACTGCTCTAGATACTCGACTAAATTTTAGTAATGCTTACCATCCGCAGACTGATGGTTAATTTGAGCGAATTATTTAGATACTTAAGGACATGTTGAGAGGTTGTGTTGTTGACTATATGGGTTGTTAGGAGAATTTTCTATCTTTGACAAAGTTTGCTTATAATAACAGCTATCTGGGTTATTGGATTCATATATTTCTCTAGAAGCTGAGTAAATAGTTAGAATGATCAGAGACATACTTAAGGTTGCTTTTGAAAGACAAAAATCTTATGTCGATCTGAAACGTAGGGATATTGAGTATGATGTGGGCGATAGAGTTTTTATGAAAGTATATCCTTGGCGGAGGGTACTTCGTTTTGGTCGGAAAGGCAAACTGAATCCTCGTTTTATCAGTCCTTATCAGATTTTGCGGAGAGTGGGACCAATTACCTATCAGCTTGAGTTACCTCCTAAGTTACAACGTATACATGATGTGTTTCACGTTTCCATGTTGAGACATTATAGATCTGACCCATTCCACATCATTTCGGTTGAGGATATTGAGGTTCGATCCGACGTAAGTTTTAAAGAAGAACCGGTTAAGATCCTTGAAGAGGATAAAAAAGTTCCCAGGAAAAAGATCATTAAGATGATCAAAGTCTTGTGGTGTCATCATGGATACAATGAGGCTACGTGGGAGCCTAATTCTGTTGTTAAAACTCAATACCCACATCTTTTTGCACCAGGTAAATTTCGAGGCCGAAATTTCTTTTAAGGGGGAAAAGTTGTAACACTTAAAAAATTTGAACAAGGAAAACCCTAATTAAATTTGAATTCCCATTTTAAAACCCTAGAATTTGAGGATTGTTTTTCTGATCAGGGGTATTTGTGGGATTGTATGTTGGAGGGGTAGTATAAGGATTTAAGGATGGAAATTATAATTCTTAATCCTACAAGAATTAGGTTTTCTTTCCTTTTACTTAACAACTATCTAAATCCTCTTCCCATCTTCCTTCCCTCATGTTTTTCGTTTCCCATCTCTCTCTTCTTGATCTTGTTGTGTCACTAATCTAACGACGAGTATCCAAAGAACGAATCCTCGTCGTCATCCTCTTTAGTTTTTCTACAAGTCGTCTCCAACCATTTTTGTGTCAGCGTTGCACTGCTTTTTCTTTTAGAGAGTGAAGTTTTTGGTAAGATTTATGTGTTTCGGTATGGTTGAGGTTTGGTGTTGTGGAGGGAAGGGTGTTTCGGGGTTGTTTGTGTGTAGGTTATGGCTGTCGGTTGTGTTAATGGAGGTGTAAGTCTGTTACAGAGTGGTAGTGATGGTTTTGAGTGATGTGATAATCGATTAGGGGTTGAGTTTGGTTGGGGGTTTCGGTTAACATGAAAGTGGGGGGTTAATCGAAAAGTTTTGGTCTGACACAGAGCCATGGAAGAAGGTGGTTGTACAGAAGAATGTGGTTCTACCACACTATGTTTGGCGAAATAAGGGGTTATGAGTTTTGGGGAACTACCTCCACTGTTATCGGTTGGCTTTGCCACCACTGTGTTTAACGTTCAGAGTATGGGACTGCATTCTCTGTGATATTGCATTCATCATTCTTTTTGTTTATTACTACGAAAATGTATATATCTTATATCTGTGATTGTGAATTGAGTGATAATATGATCTGTGATTGCACTTTAGAGACACACTAGGCTTTATAATTCATTCTTTTAGTTTAATTTTTTTCATATACCTGGTCCTAGAAATTAGTACTCGAAGCTCTTAATCGGACAACGTTTTTTTATTACTTTCAGTATGGTTATTTACAAGTATTTTTGCTTTAGTTATTTTTGGGACCATTAGGGATTGAGAAGTTTTTTTATTTAAATTTCGTGCAATGATCGTTTACTCAAATTACACTATTTTATAATCAGAATATTTATCTTTTGAATTATATTCTTATCATTTGGTTTACAAGTTCATTTTGAATTACTTTTTCGTTTACTTGACTTTAACGTTTTAAAAGTTATAATTTTAATCAGCCGTACACATTAATTCAAAGATTAAGGGGTTACAGAGAGTATAACTCATATTTTAGAATTGTATTGATTATGTCAAATGTACATATGTTTTAATAAATTTAGAGCTCCTTTGTAATGATTTAATTATTTATATTTTTAAACTTTTTAATTTAAATATTTTTGAAAAATATTTTACTAAAGTAAATCAATTTGAGAATTTTTTATGGTAACAGATTAGATTTAAGGCCTAAATATCACATTCAAATTTAGATTATTATCTACTATTATATATATATATATATATTTGTAACTATTAAAGTGTACAAATAGCCTTTTATATATATATCTATTCAAAATGCAAAACAAACTATTATGTTTGTCATTTTCTGCGACGTAGATATGATAATTAGGTGATAAAATGAATTGAGTATTTGATGAATTATTTGTGAAATATTTATATAGCGTTTGTTTATATTTATTTATTAAGGTAAATAAATAAGTATGAACAAAAGTTTTATGTTTATTTAATAAAGAAATGAACACGAACAAAAGTGTGTCCAATTCGTTTATGTTTAAGAACAAGATCATTTATTCGGTTCTTCCAATTTTTTTATATTTTAAATTTAGTGAAGATAAAGACTAAATTGAAAATAGGGTGAACTTTGGAGTTCAAATTGTGAAGCCTAAGTAGCTTAAGAACTAATGGTGTAATTTCACCATTATAACGAACATATAAACAAACATGTTGGTGACATATAAACGAATATATTTGGAAACGTTAAACGAATAAGTTCACAAATATTAAATAGGCTTAACTTAATAATAGGTGCCCAAAGTATACATCTTTTCTAAAATAAGTGCCTAATGTTTTTTTGGGTTGAAATAAGTGCCTAAACTATATATTTTTTCTGAGATAGGTGCTTAATGTTTTTTTTGGCTGAAATAGGTGCCTAAAGTTTTATTCCCTTAGTGTTTTAAGGTAACAATGTTAAAAGAAAATTGTTTAATTTATAAATAAGTACATAAACTATATATTTTTTTAAAAAATAGGTGCCTAATAGAATTTTTATTAAAATAAATACCTATTTTTTTCTTATAAGTAATTTATATTTCTTATAAGATATAAAATTAGTTATATCCTAAAGTTTTAAATTTAATTATTTTTTATTTTATTGTTGTTAAAAAATATATTTTTTTCTCATAATTTCAGCTACTAATAAAATTTAAATAAATTATTAATCAATTATAATAAATAATTTAATAGATTAAAACGATGATATATAAATAATTTTACATCTTATAAGAAATATAAACTACTTATAAGAAAAAAATTAGGCATTTATTTCAATAAAAATTACATTAGGAACCTATTTTAAAATATATATATAGTTTAGGTACTTATTTATAAATTAAACAATTTTCTTTTAACAATGTTACCTTAAATTACTAAGGGAATAAAACTTTAGATACCTATTTCAGCCAAAAAATACATTAGGCACTTATCTTAGAAAAAATATATAATTTAGGCACTTATTTTAACCAAAATAAACATTAGGCACCTATTTCAGAAAAAGTGTATACTTTAGGCACTTATTACTGAGTTAAGCCTATTAAATAAACATATTCGTGAAAGTTGAACAAACAAACACAAACATCTTAAAAAATAATAGATTATTAAAAATTTAAACAAACATGACCAAACAAGAACACCTTCAAAAATAAATATAAACACAAACAATTTTTTATTATTCTTTCAAGATCAATTCATTTATATCCCTAATAATAACCCAACATTTTTTTTTCATTTGTTTCTACCGTATTCTTTTAATTGATTGCATTAGTTGACGTAATTAGTGAATTGTATTAGTTTATTATATAAAAATATTCAATAAAATTAATAATTTATTGTTATTTGATTATTTAAACAAGCAAAATAACATATAAAGATATGATTATATTTTATACTTGTTTGAATAGCTTATTAGTTATCAATATTTTATATCTATTAATATTAATTAGATTATAAAAAATAGTTTTTTAATATAATATTATTAAGTATATTTAAATGATCTCTATATCAATTTATTATTTATATAATTATTTTTAATATAATTTAATTAATTATCAAATTTAAATTTAAATATATGAAAACTAAAAGAAAAAAACAAAAAATAATAATTTTATAAATGTCATAATCTAAATATGTAAGGATAAAAATTTAAAATTAGGTATTTTGAGATTTTTTATAATTATTAAAGATAGAATGGTATTTGTAATTACTATATCAAAACCTCTAATTTTAAAAAATTTCTATTAATATTTTTAAATTAGAAGTTTTATCTAAATATTTTATTTATTAAACATTCAAATTAACGAATCTGACAGATTAAACCTCTAATTTTAACTATTTTTTTAATTTTAATTCAAACTATTATTTACCTAACATATAATTTTTTATTATGATTTTTCACTTTTTATCTTTTACATTATCAAACAAAACCCGACCATTCAAGACGATGGTTGATAAGTTTGGTGAGATGATACTTATTAATGAGATATTAAATGTCAATGAGTGATTGGGTGGGAAAAAATTTAATAAAAGTTTAAGGATGAGTAAAATTTGATTTATCTAGATTACTTTTTAATTTTAAATTATTTGAATTAACTTGAATAATATAAAAAAATTAAGTTTGAGTGGGGTTAAAATTTTCTCAAATAATAAAATCAAAAGTTAAATTTTATAATTTTACGATTTAATGTGTGATTTACATTTTCTTCAGTTTCTCAATTATTTTAAGTTTGTTTTTGCCAAATTTTAACTACATATTTCTAAATAAATAAAGAATAGCTATTTAGTTTTAATTCATATTTTTTAAAAATAAATTTTATCTTTTTATAATTTAGTCTCTCAACTTTATATGATTTTCTTATTTTTTAATTTTTTTTTCATTTTAAATTCAACTTTAATCAAATTTGAACCACATATTACTAAACTATTGTAAAATGTCTATTTAGTTTTAATCAGTATTTTTAAAATATCTTTTATTTTAACAATTTAACCCCTCAATTTTAAATAATTTCTCAATTTTTATTTTTTTTAAATCTATTTGACCAAAATTAAACATTGTGATTTACTAACATTACATAATATCTAACTTCAATTCATATTTTTTAATAATATATATATTACAATTTAATCCTTTAACTTTACATTTTGTTCAATATGATTATTCTATTGGATTGTTCAACTGAATTTTTTGTTAAAGTTTTCTTTATATCAATTCATTGACTCATTTATACTATCAATACTTTATCCTCAATTATTTTTTAAAAATAGCTTTAAATATATTTTAGAAGTTATTAAATATATTATAAAATTTATTTTTATATGTAAAACATAATATAAAATATATATATATGATAAAAGAAAGTCGTTTAAATTAATATCAAATTATATTATAACATGATAAATAATTACAATTAAATTTCTATAGAAACTCGAAAGCTCCACCTGAATCAAATTTTATAAACTCAAATAAAAAAATCAAATTAAATTTAAGTTGTAAAAACAACACATCACTCACAAGAATAAGCGTTCGATCAAATCATATAAAAAATTAAGATATAAAAAATTAAGTTATTTGAATGCGTAACTCAAATAGAGAGTATAAGATTATTAATAGAAATATAAATGGCAAAATATATCCTCAATGTTCGCCACTCTTTTCTATTGCACCCTTAAATTTTGTCTTTTCAATTGAACCCTTATTTTTTTTTTCTTAAAAAACTTTAAACCATAAAATTTAATAAATAAAAAATAATTTGTCATTTTATTATGTATTTTCACTCTAGAATTATAATTTTATCTCATTTTTAAATAAAATAGTTATTTTATCTCATCTTTAAATAAAATAGTTAAAAATCATTATTTAATGATGCAACATTAGATTACTAAGTCTATAAATTCTTTTATCATTCTACTTTGATCTATCACTAAATTTTATTTATACTTTATATACAATATTTTTACTCACCTCGTGACTCGTCAGTACAATGAAATCTAGTACTTGTTAGTTTTAAGCACGTGCACAACATGTAACATGTGTAGTATAATTTTAAGGTGATCAAAATGAGACTAAAATAAGATTTGTATTAAAATTATTATCAAAGTAGTAAAAATTTTATTATCAACTTTTTGGTATATACTAAAATTCTTATGTTATTTATAATAAATTCTATATATATCAAATTTTTAAAAAATTTCGAAAGTTGATACATACCGAATTATTACAAAACGTGTAAAAATTTTGATATATATCGAAAGGTTGATACCGAAATTCTGATAACTTCTATAAAAATTTCGGTACATGTATCACATTAGAAAAACCCAGCTTGTACTAAAATTATTATAAGAATTCGATATCAACTTTTCGGTATATATTAAAATTCTTATATGTTTTGTAATAAATTCGATATATACCAAATTTCTTATAAAAAGTTTAAAAATTTTCGAAAGTTGATACATACCGAATTATTACAAAACGTGTAAAAATTTTAGTATATACCGAAAAGTTGATACCAAAATTTTAACTTTTGTAACGATTTCAATACATATATCACATTAGAAAAACCCAACATTGTGTACTGCACCAATATACTTATTATTTTGAATACAATAATTAATGATAATTAAATTTTCTTGATTTTATCATTACATTAAACAAACAAAAATTAGTGTAAACACTACCATTTTCTATAATCCGCAACGGATATCGTAAAGATCCATTATGGGATAACTCTTCTAACCAAAATTTCTCCATTCACAACATCAGTATTCAAACCTTTGACATTGCTTATGAGATCTAATGCCTCGTCCCAACAGAGTAGTAGACTAGACTCAATTTCGACACTATAGACCTCCATTAATTGGAACAAATCAAAATCAAAAGAATGTTTGATATTATGCATGAACAAATCAAGGGAAAAAGTAATGCTACCAATGACTTTATAAGGAAGCTCCTATGACTATGTCCTAAGAAATTTCAGCACATCCTATGAATTTGAATTGATCATCAAGCAGCTTGAAGTAATAAAGGGATGTTATAATGAAACAACTATACTAATGACAATTAAAAATGATGAAACACAGCAAGCCTGAATTAATCTCCGCAATTATATTTTGTACCAAAATCAAGAAAATTGAAAGACATAACAAGAAGAAAATACAGAGAAAGGTAGCTTACATCATCAGCATGTATTGATTCCATCCTTGCAATCTTTGGTTAAGTTGTAAAAGGTTTCTACTCGTGTCTTGGCTCGGTAAAGTACCTCGGTGTCCACAGCAACTCGCATGTATCCATCGAACTCAACAGGTTTTCCATCATTCAGCTGTGTGGTCTCATTGTACCACTCACTCGTGTTACTCCATAATTCCTTGTAATCATCGAGCAAATGGACCTTGTATTGGGACCTCAATTTATCAAAGTAATTATAGAACGGCTCGTTCGTAGCTATGTAAAGATTCCTCCAAGGCTGAATTATTTCTTTAAGCTTGGTGAGAAGAGCATCCGGGGATGTATCGGAATCCAAGTGTGGCCAGAGATCTTTGTTTTGTGCCTTTTCCCCTCGAACCACGTGCACAGCATCGAAATCCCAGTCCATTTGTCCACTGATTTCGCTCACTATGTTCATCAATCTCTTTGATTTCCATAAAGCATGCCATGGCCTCTGAATGTACTTGGCTGCTTTCCCCTCGCATACCCTGTACCAATAGTTTTCGGGCTCTGGAGCATCGAACTGCCTCCAAATGATCGTGCTCTTGTCCTTCCTGAGTTGCATGGGTGAGACTTTATAGGTTGTTACCTTCTTGACTGGCATTTTTCTTTTATGTCCCCTATCCCATTTCTTCCAACCTCTCAAAAACTCGCTCTCCTCCACCACGGATGCTACCTCCTTCAGGTGCTCAAAATCAAAATAATACCGGAAATCTTTGCCCTCCTCGTCCTTATTGCTTGGATTATAAGAGGCTGATAAACATATGCTCAAATCCATCACAAATGTTCTATTCAAATACATAGCCTCCCCCAAACCACACAAGAAACTCCACAAGTAATGATTCATTCCCTTGCAGTAGTCCCCTCCCCGTGCGTAATACAAATACTTCCCCTTTCTAAAGTTCATATCCGAACCCAAAGTGGGGATGTTATCATTTATCTCTTCATCACGAATAGGTGGTGCGAGCTTCGGATTCCCACCACTCCTTGTGATGCTAGTCCTGTTCCTAGGTCTCCGAGCATTAATCCCTGAATGCCAGCCACCGGCATGAACCACGGTATAGGTACAGTTCTCTCCGATCCCGAACTTAAACCTTCTAAAATCCCTATATTTCCTCCAAGACTTCTCTTTCTTGTTCCTAAACCTCCAAGCCACATCACACTCATCCGGTTTCGATCCACTGACCGGAGTTTGATACTCCAGAAACACAATAAACTTGAAAATTTTCAAATTGAATCTCTCAACCGTGAGCAAAACACGTGGATCCGAACAATTCACAGACCCGACGTCCTCACAATCCAATTTCAGGCTCAAATTCGAGATTTTTTCCTCGGACTTGTCGATCACAGTTTCGTTGATGGGATTGAAGGCTATATCAGGGGGCACTGTGGGAGCTGCCACAGCAAGTAGATCCTCACCAGTTTTAATGATAGAATCATCGTTTTTGAAGGTGGCATTCTCAGTTTGAGTGAAGAGTTTGGTTAAGGCCGGAGCCGATTCCAGCCATGGATCTGGGGGTTGGTATGTGATGGCAATAACCGTAAATATCAGCACCGAGAACACAAAAACTGAGAAACATAGATTGCTTATCAGTTTTATCAGATTCTGTCCGATTGGCTCAGTGCTTAACTCCGATTCCTTCATGGGTTTTCACTAATCTCTGAAAACCCAACAGCGGAAACTAATCAGATCTCCAGAAAAAACCAACGAAAATAGAAAAACTAATCCGATTCCTTCAAGGGTTTCGTTTATTTTCGAAAACCCAATACCAAAACCTAATCACGTCTAAACGAAAGTGCAAGAAACGAACGGTGAGGAAAGCTAAAAGACTTGGATTTTACTTACAAGTGAATGTCTTACTGGGGGAGAAGCTTTCATGGAAAACAAGCAGATCCAAGGTGAAAGTAAAGACAACAATGGCAGCGGAGGGAGAATGTGAAAGGAGATCCGGGGAATATAGATTTGCAAATTGCAATGAAATGAAGTGATTTTTTGCGACCTCTTAGTTTCAAGTTCTCAATTGAGGCGGTGCCATGTCATCTTCATCAGATTTGGACCTCTTACTTGCTCACAAGTCTTCCTAAGTAAAATAATAGTAATAAATTACTAAATAAGTATTGGAATTAAAAAATCAGAAATTAATAAACTTGGTGCTGTCTGAATTTTCGAGAAACTATAAGAGTTAAAATAGATTAAAATGAGCTGATTGTTATAAAAGTTTTAAGATTTTTGATATCGATTTTTTAATAAGTATTGAATTTTTTACAAAGATTTTGGTATATACCGATTTTTTATAAAAAGTGTAAGAATTTCGATGTATACCGAATCTTTTATAAAAAATGTAAGAAATATTAATACCAAAATTCTTACAATTTTTATAATAATTTTGATATGACCTTATTTTAGTCTCTTTTTAACATGTCTCATTTTAGAAAAAACCCAAATGTTTGGAAGAAATGCTATAAATATTGTGATAGATTTCCCCTTAAAGTATAGTTCTTTTTATTTTATTTTTCGAATTAGTATATTTGGCTCAACATACTAAAATAAATTCAGTTGAATTCGATTTTAAATAATAAAAATATTTCTAATGGTTAATTCAAGAGACTCTGGCTTTGGGTATTTTAAATATCTTTTAAGAAAAATATCATTTATAATCGGATTCAGTTAAATCTAACTTTTAAATTACTGTAACAAATATAATATATGAAGAATTAAAATGATAAGGACTATATTTAAAAAAATTATATATATTTGAGTAGAAATATCATATTTTCACTATAAAAATAAAATCTTGATCTTTAGGAGATACTACCTTATTTTATAAATAAATGTTTGAACTAAAATTAGTTAAATTTATTATTTTATATGTTTAGTGAATAATGAATTAAAGTGAAACCTTTAATTTTTAAAATTAATATTTTTAAAATTAAAAATTTTGACGAACATTTTACCCTTAATAATTATTAAACGAAAAATTCTACAACGGGCGTCGAACAACGCTAAATACTACTAACGTTGAACATTATTAAACATCATTAAACTAATTAATAAATATTAAAAATTTTAAGGACTCAACATATAATTAATAAATATTTAAAATAAAATTTTAATTAAATTATTTTTTACATGAAAAAAATATATGGATGATCACCCAACTATCACTCTTTTCTTGTGCTATTGTTTTTTTCATCAAAAAACATCATTAAAATTTTATTTCGTTATATTTTGGTCATTGATTGTTAAATATTTAACGGAGACTATGATATAGTATGATTTAATAATAATTTTAGTACTTAAAATTATTATATTATATCAAATTAATCCAAATAAAAAATAACTCATCAAATATTTTAACTAAACCTCAAAATTTTTATCCATTTCTTCTTCTTCTTGCAACACTACTTTAAAAATTAATTTACAAACTCTCTCTTTAGTTTTCTTGTGTCTTTGAACAACTTATTAAGTTTTAGATAATAAAAAATCATTTTAATTTTATAATTTATTCTTTTAAAATCTAAGTTAAAAGAATAATTTCTTTTTCAGCACAAAGAAGGTTGTGTTTCGGCATCTGAGAAGTCACTGATACTAAATTTGTGTGAAGTTATAGGAACATTTATATGAAGATTGAAAAATTGGACTGCTCAATAAAAATTTAAATGAAACCAAATTTTATTTAATCTTAAGAATTTGTATAAAGTTGTAGGAACATCCATATAAAAATCCATATGAACATCCAAATGTGTGTGAAGTTGTAGGAAGATCCATATGAAGATCGAAAATTTTATATGAATTGATAAATCAAATTTTTTTATGGATCCGATAAGCATAAAAAATGATAGAAAAATATATATATATATATTATTAGTTTGAGAAAAATCAAAGAAGTTAGATTAGATTTTAAAAGAACAAATCATAAAATAGAAGTGTTTTTCTATAATCTAAAATTTAATAAATTGTTCAAAGACACAAGAGAAATAAAGAAAAAAATGAGAAATTAATTTTTTAAAGTAATGTTGCAAGAGAAAAAAATAAGGTTTAGTTCAAATATTTGATGAGTTATATTCTATTAGAATTAATCTGATATAATATAATAATTTTAGGGACTAAAATTATTATAAAATTATTATTAAACCATGTGATGTCACATCTTTATTTAATATTTAACAGCCGATGACCAAAATAATAATGAAATAAAACGTTAACAATGATTTTGATGAAAAAAATTAGTTTAGTGACCAACCCAAAAATGAGTGATAGTTGGATGACCATTCATGTAGTTTTTCTTATAAAAAATAATTTAATTGAAATTTTATTTTAAATATTTATTAATTATATATTGAACCCTTGTGATCTTTATTAATTAGCTTAATGGTGTTCAACAATATTCATCGACTTATCCTTATCAAACACATCTAAATAACTCAAATTTAATACTTTGTATTTTAATTTTTCACACTCGCGTAATTATATTGCAGTACCTGTAAACTAATATTTTACTAAATAAGTATCACTTATAATTGTATCTTTATACGTAATTTTGTTTGTTTAAATAATTCAACAACTATTAATTATCAATTAATTTTATTAAACACTTTTATATAATCAACTAATACAACCTACTAATCAAATCAATTATCAATTACTATAATTCACTATCCGCTATCAGTCATACGTTAATTGACATACAAAGTCATGATTTTTATATTCATTATCAATTATCATTTTATCTAATTTATTGGTTGAATAACTCATATTAGTGTTTATGTTTATTATAAAGGCGACTCTTTCAATTCAAATTACTTACTTAAAAAATTTAATGTCTCGTTATACTAATTGATCGCTCAATCACTATGTTGATAGTTCTAGTGCTCGAATCCGTGACCTCCAAGAACAATAACCGTTCCTTTAATCAATAAGGCTACATGGTTCATGCTCAAAACCAACTATACTAAATTATTATAATTATACATTTTATATTCATGAAAAATATTGTAAATTCCTAAAATATAAACATAAAATGTTGAACATTTCACAAAATAACTAAAATACAAAATAAAATATAGATAGATACTATCTTAAACATAATATTACAACAAAAATACAGTAAATATATACTAATTTTATGAAAAGATCATACCAAAAACCAATCAAACAAGTGATAAGCTTTGTGTCTTTTAAACAAGATCTTGGTTTTAAGAGAGCTTTTCTCCTGTTTAAGATCCAATTCGACTCAAGTTATAAACAATTGAGTGCAGTGTGACTACCTTAAACACGAACATAAGCTCGAAGGCGTGGAAGCTGATATACTTAGTGAAGCTACATCCTTCTTCTTCTATGAGTCTTACTACAATCAGTCAATCATCTAACAGGCCCTGTCTGAAAGCAAAATTTAATGGTGGCCTATCCACTAAAAGTGAACCTTCCAATACCTTGACCACTTCGCCGATGGAAGGTCGTAAAAACGGTTGGTTTTGCAAGCACCAAACAGCTAATTTGACAGCTCTTTCTACTTTCTCCGATTCGACGCTATCCTCCGATGTATGTTCTTCATTAATCATGGAAACAAGTGACTCCATGTTACTGCCAAGAATGTCCCTTTCACGTGTAACAATTTGCAGAAGCATCTCTCCAAACATGAAAACATCTCTTTCTGCTGGAGATTCTGAAGAAGTGGCTTCCTTTCTGCATAGTCTTGCGAGACCGAAATCGGTAACCTTTGGAACAAGCTTGTCATCGAGCAAGACATTTTTGACATTCTGTGTGCAGATATGCAAGGGCTCGGGCAACTCCAAGAGCAATATCAAGCTTTTGTTGCCAATTCAGTTCACTCTTTCTTTGTTCTGCATCGAACAACAGCTTATCCAAAGAGCCATTTGGAACATACTCGTATAGAAGACACTTATGTTCTTCTTCGAAACATAAACCCTTAAGAGGAACGAGGTGCGGATGATACATTCCGCTCAAGGTAGAAACTATGACTCGGAAGTCTCTATCGGTTGCAAAACTGTTGTTCAATACCTTCACAACGACATGGATTTCATGAGACACGCCTTTGTAAACAGAGGGACCAAGTTGGTTAGCAAAGTTACTAGTCATCTGTTTTATCTCTTCAAAAGATACTCTAATAAGAAAACCGTAACGATGATCCGCCCGAGTGTGCTTTGCAAATGGGATTCCTGCTTCATCTTTCGTCTATCGTTTCTGATAAATATACCAAAACACAAACATCTCGATAGTTATAAAGCCAATGACTGTTCCCGAAACTATTAAAATGATGGCCCTAAAAAAGATTTTCTTGTCATCTCCATGTGCAGATGTCAAAGAAAATGGCCTGGCATTATTATGGGGATTAACTCCTCTAGCTAACACTGCCTGAGGAACCAAACACACCTTCATGAAGGAAGTAGCAGAAATCGATGGGCTTCTATAGCCACTTACGAAGCTTGTTCTTTTAATCGTGCAAACTCCGGAACCATCATTTCTCGAAGTGACTGCCATACAGCTCGTGTCATCGGAGCAATACTCTTTACAAGCTGCCTCACTTAGCATCATATCAACATCTTGGGGAGGATAAACGCCATACAAAACCGTCTGCCTCAAGGTTAACATGCTTGTCTTCGTCTTGCAGTTATTCAAATCAGCCACTTTCCTGCATCCAGAACCACTCGAATCTACCAATGGAAGGCCAGATCCCCAAGTGAATGAATCCTGATACAGGCAATCACAAAAAGGTCCGGTCGAATTGAAGCTACAAATGCTGTACAAACCACAAGAACCGAAAACATCACACTGGTTCTCAACAGCCTGCCACCCTACTCTCCAAGCACGAAATTAATCCACGAGTATATTCTCAGGTTACCATCAGAATCAATCCTAAGATGCCTCAACACCACAGATCAATCTTCAAAATCCTTACTAGCAATCGACCAAAGAATTCCATTCTTATCATCAACTAACCCCAAAATACCAGTAACACCAAATTTTGCTTCCCTAACATCATTGGAGCTCAAATGAACCCTCCAGTAAGTGACATTGGCTTCCCACACAAGAGCAAGCTCCCCCGATTGCCGAATAACAAAACTATAGTAACTCGACACCGATTTCTTAGAAGGCGCCCTCAAGGTTTGAGGGAAATGAAAAGTCTGACCTTGAAGAAAAGTAGTAGTTGGGCTATCAAAACTCTCCCAGAGCACATTATCATCCATATCCATGAGAACCAAGTTCCCATTATTCAAAAGGGTAGCTTTTTTAACACCCAAACTCGAAGTATCACTACTCCAAACAATTAAACCAGTAGGGTTATCAAACAGAATCAACCTCCCGTCTGAGGAAAGCCTTAGTGTGGTGTTTTCAGACACCCTGACCCCACCACCAACAGTCCATACAGGCAAGTTTGCAGTTTCATCCCCTATGTTATACCTAATTCCGACAACGAAACCATCAACGTCATCAGCTCTTTGGTAACCCTCCATGAACCCAAATGCAAAGATCCTATTTTTAGACACCCAAGTTGTGTTTCTATCAGACCCAGAAATCTCAAACCCAAGAGGCACAGATTCCATTGGGAACTCGTCACAGAAACCATTGCAAGCAAAACCCAGAACGAGGAGTACAAGTAAAGTAGTGTTGAATGTCAAGCTCTTACCTTGATATTGCAGCAGATTGAGCGAAGCTAGAAAGACTTCATGTTGGAAAAATGGTATGGTACATGGACATTTGAGCTTAAATTTGAGTAGGTTCTATTAGTAAAATTAATTGGGATTATGTGTATTATTAATCTACAACAAGAGTAGATTAAATTTGTATATTTACATGTTCAAAATGTTTAATGAGTGAATGAGAAATTGTTGCTCAATGTAACACCCATGATGTTGGAAAAATAAAATGAAAAGTAGAATATCCCACATTTGTTGAGAACTTAGATTTGGAAAGCTTTATATATAAAAGCTCTTCATATTATTATTGGAAACAAGTTAAAAGCTTAGACTAGACACTATAGTTGTGCCTAATCATAAGCTAAGCACTTTGGGTTAGCATTAGTTGATTTTTATAAAAGTCAAAAGATGGGCCTTAGGCCTTGGGGCCTTTGGTCTTGATTTCTAAAATGACAGATTTTTTTTCTACTTTTCTGACTTTATTTTTAACAGATTAATTCTGTAATTAAACATGTCCCCTGCATGAACACTATAAAAGGAGACCCTTTGTTCATATTTCAAAACACTGGAAAAAAAAACCCCACAAATATCCTATAGCCAGATAGTGTTCTGCTTCTGTAAAGTTCGTTGTTGCAGTAAGGTAGCGTTGCTCTCCTTATTGTATTCTACCGTTGTATCCTGGGAGACAGACGTTCCATAGTAACTCCAGCACCGGGAGGGGACGAATCTGTTTTAAGGACACTGTGATAGCACAGGCCTCGGTTAAAGTTTCAGATTTTTTTTTTCCTTTACGTTTCTAATTTATATGTTTTATTTCTATTTCGTTCACAGAATTATGCTTTACAAATTAATAACTTGCTTTGTTTTGTGGTAACACTTCAGTTGCCATGGAAATGGAGTAAAAGCTTGGTTTTAAGTATCACTGGTGAGTAGAACTGTTTTTGAGGAAGTGAGAGGCATTAGATGAGAGATTAGGAGACAAAGGACTTTGTGAGAATCTACTGCAAATCTGCCTTTTTGAGTACAACTTTTTGAAACAAAGAGAGCCTGAAATTTGAATATGGAGAATGGATTCGGTTCCGGATCCAATCCAGTCCATTCTAAAATTTGATTCATACTTGTTTATAATATTTTAACATTAATTTGATATTTTGATATTTTTTAAATTTACTGATTATAAAATAATATTATCTTATCCTTTAAAACTCATGTATTATAATATCATATTTAATAAAAATATTTATCTTATCCTTTAAATTTGAATATGGGTGCATGTTAGCTTCTCTATCCTGCGCCTATAAAGAGTTTGTTATTTCTCTCCTGTTTCTTTTGATTTCTTCGTATTTTCTTAGTCACTTTTATGTTAGAGTTGGTTGCTGGATCTGACAAATCAGGTTCTGATGGGAATCTGGATTTGTCCTCTTTTCCGGTTGTCTACGAAGGTTGATCTCGCGTCTAGGGTTCGTCCGGCAGTACCATCTGGTTTCGTAGTTGCTTGAAATCTGTTGGATCAGTCTATTGCCTATTTTTTTCCTGTTGAATGTAATGGACGGAGTTTGGTGAAACCTCCTAAAGATGTTATCGTAGATGGTGCGAGACAATGGGAGAATGCTTTAGTGGGTAATTTTTTGGGTAAATCGCCTCCGCTCAGTGTGTTTCAGAAGATGACGGGTCGACTTTGGGGAAGGAAGGGTCTTGTGATTATCCGTTTCTTGACCCCCCAACGTTTACTTGATTAACTTTCCATCTCAATCTGTTAGGGATTGAGTTTTAGAGTCGGGTCCTTGGTATATTCAACAGAGAGCAATTATTTTATGGCGTTGGCAACCCGACATGCTCTTTGAGGATTTACAGTTGGATAAGGTGCTTGTTTGGATTAAGTTGTGGCATGTTCCGTTAGAGCTTTATTCTTAGAAGGGGCTTTGTTATTTGACTAGTGCTGTTGGTAAACCTTTATAATCAGATAGAATAATTGTCTTGAGACAACAATTAGAATTTACAAAAATTTGTGTTTGAAATTGATGCTAATGTTGTTATCCCTAATTCTATTTGGGTTGAACTTGATGATGGAGTCAACATTGAGGTTAAAGTTGAATTGGTTTGGTCTCTCCCTAGATGTGGTTACTGTCATATTTTTGGGCATTCTGATAAAGGATTGTTCTCGATGTTTAACTGTAAATGAAGGTATTGTTGTGAATGATGTTGATGTTGATGACGTGCTTTCTATGAAGTGAAATGATGTTATGCAGGCATGTGAAAAGATTAATGAGCATTGTGTTGTTGCTAATAATAATTTTGATGATGGTTGTCGTATTGGAAATATGGTTACCTCGGATGTGAATGATGGTTAGCTTGAATCTGAATAGTTAGATTGTGATGTTAATTTGGATCTGTCTGATCTTGGTTCTATTGAGCCCTCTATCAATCTTGATGTTATGGTGAGTCCCAACAAATTTGAAGCTTTGAGCAACAAATTTGTGATGTTAATTTGGATCCGTTGCTTTTTAAGCAACAAATTTGTGATGTTAGTCATGTTACGGGTGATGTTACAGCAGGAGGAGTTGTTGATTTGTTAAATCAACTTAAATTTAAGGTGTTGCTTAAAAAGCAAAAACAAAGAAAAGTGATTAAGAAAGGGAATAAACAAAAAGGAGGTAATACTTTCTCTCTCTTATGAATTTGTTGGTATGGAGGATTGAATGAATCCTCTAAGCAGATGAAAATTTTGAAGGTAGTCAAGAGGTTGAATATTGATGTGTTATGTCTTTTGGAGACTCATATAAAGGAGGTAAATGTTGTTAGTATTTTGTATAATAGTTTTAAGAGGTGGAACTATCTTACAAATTATTTATTTGCGTCTAATGGTAGGATTTGGTTGCTTTGGCGAGGTGGTTGGCAGGTGAAAATGCTTGCTCAGTCTGCTCAACATATTACTTGTTTGCGTAAAGACAATGTGCATATGATTTTCTCTGGGATTTATGGGAGTAATGATAGAGAAGATAAAAATTTTTTATGGAAAGAATTAGATTTTTTAAAGCCAAAAATTATTGTTCATGCTTGGATACTTGCAAGTGATTTTAATATTATCTGTTCTCCATCCGAAAGTTCTGATTTTGATGGTAGTCAATCAATAACTGGTGTTATGTCTGAGTTTGTGAATTTTTTAGAAAATTTGGATGTTATTGATCATGTTTATTCTGGGCCGATTTTTACATGGTGCAATCATAGAGAGTGTGCTCCTCTTTCAAGGAAGTTGGATAGAGTTTTAGTTAATCAACATTGAATGCATTTCTTTTGTTTTGTTTTGGTTGAGTTTCTGGCGCCAGACTGTTCTGATCATAGCCCCGACCATATTCTTTTTCATGCTCCTTTATTAAAGCCCCCTCGTCCGTTTAAGTTTTTTCATTTTTGGGCTGACCATCCTCGATTCTTAAGTATTGTTGAGAACTCTTGGGGTTTTCCTATTGTTGGTAATCCCCTGCAAGTGTTGTTTGCAAAACTTACGTGATTGAAGGAGCCGCTTAAACAACTTAATAAAAAGCATTTTAGTGGTATTTCAGAATGAGTCTTAGCTCATCGAAGACAACTTGAGGATATTCAAAAACTGCTACTTACTCATACCAACGCTGAGAGTATTGCTAGAGAAAAATGCATTGCAGAGGAGTTGGATACTTTATGTAAAGATGAAGAACAATTTTTGAGGCAAAAATACCGAGCGCAATTTGTCAGGGAGGGGATATGAATTCCAGGTTTTTCTTTTGACATGTTACTGCTAGACAAAAGTTTAATTCTATCTGATCACTACAAGATAGTCAGGGACATATTCCGGATACTTTTGATACTATCTCTGCTGAGTTGATTCAATATTTTCAATCCCTCTTGGGATTGTTGATGAGAATGTTCTTTTAGTCCAAGATAATTTACTTAAAGAGATTTTAGGTGTACATGTATCTGATGAAATGAAGGATAATTTAATCTCTCATGTCACTCGTAAGTAGATAAGGGATGTTCTATTTGCTATGAAGGGTAATAAAATTTCGAGTCTTGATGGATATCCTGTTGATTTTTTTAAGGTTTCATGGAGTATTGTTGATGAAGATTTTATGAAAGTTGTTCTGTATTTTTTTCAAACCAGTACCTTGCTAAATGGATTCAATTTCACCATTCTTACTTTGGTTCCAAAGGTATCTTCTCCTATTCATGCCACTGATTTTCGACCTATATCTTGCTGCAATACTGTGTATAAATGTATTACTAAAATTTTGGCTAATCGAATGAAGAAATGGTTACCTGAGTTACTTTTGGCAAATCAAAGTGCTTTTTTGTCTGGCTGAGACTTAATTGAGAATGTCTTATTGGCTCAGGAGCTTGTGCAAGGATATGGTAGAAAACATTTGTCTGCTAGATGTACAATTAAAGTGGATCTTAAGAAGGCTTTCGATTCTTTGCACTGGTGTTTTATTTTGCAAGTGTTGAGGATAATGGGCTTCCCTGATTTATTATTTGGATGGTTAAAAGTTTGCATTATTAACTCTCACTTTTCCATTGCTTTAAATGGTAGTTTAGTTGGTTACTTTTTTGGGGCTAAAGGTGTTCGGCAAGGAGATCTTTTATCCCCTTATATCTTTATTATCATTATGAATGTTCTATTTGGTCTTTTAAATTGGGCAGACAAGCTTGGCGTTTTGGATTTTCATCCTAAGTGCAAAAGAATTGATTTAACTCATTTATATTTTGCTGATGATTTGTTGATTTTCACCAAAGGTTTTGTTGGGTCTCTCCTTGCTATAAAAGGGGTAATGGATTTATTCTATCAAATGTCTGGGCTCCAAATGAATGCAACAAAGAGTGAGCTTTATGGTGCTGGTTTGAGTGATGCTGAATTGAATAATTTGGTTGCTATGACTGGTTTTCGAGTTGGATCTTTACCAGTAAGATATTTAGGGGTCCCTATTGCTTCTAAGAGACTTTCTTATTCTGATTGTAGTAGTTTGATTGACAGAATTAGTCTAAAAATTAAGAGTTGGTCGTCTAGATGTCTTTTTTTTTGCTGGTAGACTGCAACTCATAAATGTTGTAATATTTAGCATTGAGAATTTTTGATGTAGGGTTTTCCTTCTCCCTTTTAAGGTTTTAAAGAAGGTTACACAATTATGTAACTCTTTCCTTTGGAAGGGTTCAAAGGGTTCAGCTACAGAGGCTCGAGTAAGTTAGGAGAATATATGTTATCCTAAATGTGAGGGAGAGTTGAGAATTAAGGACATAGTTGGAATAAGGCGTGTATGCTGAAATGCATATGGCTCATTCTTACTCAAGCAGGTTCTTTATTGGTGGCTTGGGTAAAGGAGTATCTTTTGAAAGGTAGAAGTTTTTTACAGATTCAAATTAAAAGTGACTATAGCTGGGCTTAAAAGAAAATTTTAAAGCTTCGAGATGATTGGCTCTGTGTTAAGAACATCTTACAGGATGGTTATAAAGCTAGGAAAGGTTGGGAGATTTTAAGACATAAAAGGGAGAAAGTAGGGTAGTTTCCTGTTATATGGGGTGGCTTAACTCTCCCTAGGCATTCCTTTATTGCTTGGTTGGTTCTGAAAAATAGGCTACCTATTAAGGACCGTATGTTACTTTGGGGTTGCATGGTTGATCCCAAGTATGTGCTTTGTGAGGATTCTATGGAAACAAGAGACCATCTTTTTTGTGATTATCGGTTTGCACGTGATGTTTGACAATTAATCCTGTAGACTTGTGATATTAGGCCTATAGTGGGTGGATGGGAAATGGTACTTGACTGGATGTAAAAATATAGTAAAGGTAAAATTTGAGGGCTGCTGTTATTCGTATAGCTTGGGGAGCCTTCTTGTATTATGTTTGGCAAGAAAGAAACAATAGATTGCATAGTAAATGTGCAAGAATTGGTTGGGTTATTATGATGCAAATCAAATCTGATGTTGGGATGCGATTCCGAGGTTGTAAGAAACTTGTTCACTCTTCTTCTTTTCTCATTGATTCATGGAATTTGTCTTAATGTTCTTAATATTCTTGATAAGTTTTGATTAGACGTTGTATTTTGTTACTTTGATGATTCTTCGGATGAAATGAAAAGTAATCATTTATCCGAAAAAAATAATAGCGTGCAATATTATATAAAAAGAGATACTAATAGTCATGTCTGCTTACCCTTTGTTCCGGTAATATTATATAAATATAATCTTTTAAATTTGATTATTTTAAAATTTAATTCTTTTTTAATTCATATAAGGTGAACTGTGTTCTAGAGTCAATAAATTTTTGATGAATTAAACTCATTTTTAATAAAACGTAAGTAAATTAGTAATAAAAGTTATAATAATTTATAGTTCTTTTTACACAAAACTCGTTTTGGTAGTAGGGGCAGAGCCAAACATTTATTTAAGGGGTATCATTTCTTTAACGGTATTTGAAAACAATTAATTATTTATAAAGGGGCGTCAACTATATATTTTTTAAATTTTTATATATAAATTATATAAATAAATATAATTTTTTAAAAATTTTGGGTGTCAATAGACACTCCAATTCTTTACATGACTCCGCCCATGTTTGATAGGACGCAAGTTTAAACTTGCTTTTGGTAAGACATGAGTTCACCTTATGTGTACTAAAAAATGGACCATTTGTTCTGATATCATCCCGATAATAATATATTAGATTTTGGGTAAATTACACGGATAGCCACAATATTATGGAATTGGTATCAAAATGGCCACAATACTTTAAAAAGAATCAAATAAACCGGTAAACTATTAATATGGTATTAAAATAGCCACCGATCGTTAAAAACTAAACGAAATGATGACGTGACCGTTAAAATTAAAATGAAATAATTACACATTTACTCTCTATTATTTAGATATTCACAATGGATGATGTTGAAAGGACTTCAACTTGGGTCTTTAGAATCTTTTGCTCAAAGACCAAACCACTGTACCAAGCTAACTTACTTGACATGAAACCCTTCAACATATATATATGGAATACATTCTTTTTATATTTATTCACACAAAATCTTAAATTTATTTTTTTATTTAAAAATAGTAAACCCTAAATCGTAAACCCTGAACCTAAATTTAATTTAAAATTTTTAAACCCTAAACCCTAAAGTCATTTAAATATTTAAAATTTTATTTAAAAACACTAAACCCTAAATCTTAAACCCTAAATTTAATTTAAAATTTTAAATCATAAACCCTAAAACTTAAACCCTAATTTTATATGTGATAAATTAAAATATTTAAATTATAATAAAAATTTATTTAAAAAACCCTAAACACTAAAGTCATTTAAAATTTTAAATTATATTTAAAAATTTATTTAAAAATATAAATCTTAAACCTTAAATCACAAACACTAAACCATAAACCCTAAATCTTAAACCTTAAAATTTTAAATTAAATTTATGATTTTGTGTCAATAATTCTTAAACCCTAAAATTTTAAATTAAATTTAGGGTTTAGTATTTTTAAATAAATTTTAAATATAATTTTAAATTTTAAATTACTTTAGAGTTTAGGGTTTGTTAAATAAATTGTTATTATTATTTAAATATTTTAATTTATTATATATAATAATTTAATTAATATTTTAATTAAATTAAAAATTAAATTTATGATTTTGTGTGAATAAATATAAAAAATTATGTTCAAATTAAAGGGATTCATGACAAAAAAATTAACTTGCCGTAGTGGTTTGGTCCTTGAAAAAGATCCGAAGGACCTAGGTTTAACTCACTCCCCTTAATAGTATCTTTTGTGAATTTTGTTTTCTTCTTTAATTAGGTGGTGATACATGTCACTACCTGATTGGAGGATAAAAATAAATTTAATAAATCAAATATATAAATATATCCCTCCAATTAAGTAATGACACATGTTACCATCTAATTAAATAATTATATTATTTTATTATAATAAAATTAGGACTAAATTACAAAAATGTATGAACAACAGGGAGTAATTGTATAATTATTCTATTTTAATTTTGACGGCAACGTCATCAGTCCGTTTAGTTTTTAACGGTCGGTGACTATTTTAATACTAAATCAATAGTTTACCGATATATTTGATTCTTTTTAGAGTATTGTGGCTATTTCGATACTAACCCCATAATATTGTGGCTATCCGTGTAATATACCCTTACATTTTTAACACAACTCAACATAGTAAAAACATAACTTGATCTTAACTCTATCTTGATATTTAAATTAGAAAATGTTAAACCCGATTAAACCTGAAAAAATCAAAAAAATATTAAATATAATATATAAAAATATAATTAATAAATATATATATCAAGTTGGGTGAAAAAAATCACCCTAAATATAAACTCGTATTGTTACGATTTTAATTTTCAATAACTCGTCCCATCTCAAACCCAATTTTTTATTTAAAAAAACAAGACCCAACGAATAGAGGTGAGCGTTTGGAGTCGAGTCGAGTCAAAAAATTTTGAGTTATTCGAGTTGAGTCAACATATTTTATAATTTGAATTCTTTTTGAAATTTTTTCGATTCGAGTCGGTTTTTGCGAGTTTGAGTCGAGTTCGAGTCGATTCGATTTTTCGATTTATGTATAAATTTTAATTATACTATTTATAATACTATAATATAGTTTTATTGTAATTTAAACGGTTTTCTCTTTAAATTTACATACATATTTTTTCATATTATTTTTTATGTGTAAAAAAGATTTTAAATTATTATTACCATCAATCAATCAAATATCTTAGGTATGAATATGTCATTTTATTAAATTACAAACTTTATTAATAACTTCTTATCTAGGTAAGACTAAACAAAAAATAATGATAAATTAAATACAAAAATTAAAAAAATAACATAATATAAAAGATACAAATAAAAAATTTATTAAATAAAAAAATGAATCTAGAACGTGACCATATTATAAAAAAGAAAATTAAAATATAAAAAAAGAAGGGACTGAAAATAAAACTACATGGGTTAAATGTGCAATTAACCTTTATAATTACTAAAAATTTTGAGTTATTCGAGTTATTCGATTTTCATTTTTGTAACTTGAACTTAATTTGAAATTTTTTCGAGTCGATTCGAGTTTATGAAATTTCGAATCGAGTTAAAACGAGTCGAGTTTTTTCACCTCGAATCGAGTCGAGAAATTCGATTTTTTCGAGTCGAATTTTGCTCACCCCTACCAACGAAGACGAATAATTTTACCATTTCTGAGTTTGGGGTTATTTTTCAAATTAGTTATTAAAAAAGTATTTGTATAAAATTGCCCCTTGTTTCTCTCTTGTTTAAATTTTTCACCAGAACTCACCGTTGTAAACCTACTTAGCCAAAAAGATAAGTAGATTTTTTTCCTTTTGTATTGAAAGGGACTTAAACCCAGAATTCCTACAAGCTGTCATGTCGTTTTGATACAAACTGAACAAATTACAAAAAATGTGTACAGAAGGACCTAGTATTGAAAAGAACAATAAAAATGAATCACTATATCATCTTTTCTACTTCTATTCACACTAAATTGATCGAACTAACCGTAATGTACTCGAATTAGGCCGTGTTTGCTGCAACTGCAACTGCTCATCTTAAATAATGGGGAGTGTTGTGTTAGGAATGATGCTTCACTGCAATAAATTTCCTTCTTCACAAGCACCTGCTGGTATGGGAAACTTTTGGACTCAGGCCACTAGTTGGCCTAGGAGAAAAGTATAGTTTTTGGTAGCTAGCACTTCTTGGGGACAAGTTCACTTGCTCCAGAGCCCGGAATTGGAGTTCGGAGGGGTAGTCCCTCACGCAACCAATCCGTGGCCCTGCTCCGGAAGTCCATTTGCATGACAACTGCTTCCCTAATTGATAAGAGTTCGTTCCTTTTTTAGAGTTAATCCTTTTAGCAATTGATTCTTTGGGAATGTCTTCCACCTCGTTGGGCTTTTGTTCGGAAGCAATGGCTTCCTCTTCTGTCTCATAACCATCATCCAGGTCAAAATCCATAGAATCACCGTTGCAACTTGGCACGACAGTTCTATGTTCACCTTTTGACATCACGAACAATTCCGTTCTTTTTGGTATTTCAAGATTTGTCAATTTTGTTCTAAGGCTGAGGAGTCGCCTTGACTTGGGGGTTTCAAGGGCTGTACCAGTCTCTTGTTCCCTTGAATCGCTGACCTCTGCGATTGAGCCTTTGGCACTGATCTCTTCAGGCTCTAAGACGAAGTCTTCTTCAGATGAATAGGTTCTAAGATGGTTACTACTTTGTTTGCCAACCAAGGTTTCTTCCTCGTCCACTGGAGTCATCTGAATGTAGCAAAAAGCACAATCAGCATTTCATTTCAATTTAAAACAAGAAAAGCAGAACGATACTCGAAGCATATAACATATATGTATGTATGTACCTTAACATCTGTAAGATACACGTTGTTCTCCCTTAGAAAAGAAATGAAATCATTAAAATTTTGTTGCGTAGGACGATAATGACCACTATGAGGCCAAACTGCCTGTTCAACAGAGTAATAGTAAGCATCGTTAAGAGACTGACATAAGAAAAAGAGTACTGAAAGAAAGATGTTATCCATATATATACCTTAAGGACACCGCTATCGACAACTAATCTTCCAGCAGCGATAGTAGCACCGCCAGCCAAGAAGCTAGAATGCTGAAATGTACCCTTCTTTTTCACACCAACGTACAAGATCTTTGATGTGCTAAGAACAAAAATCCACTTGGCATTGTCGTTCTCTTCGGTAGTATTGAGAGGCTTCCCTGTTTGCTTGTATATGAACTTCCCATCTACCACAATAACTTCGTAGGACTTCCTTTCCATCTGCACGATGGATAAGTGTTTTAGTAACACTGAAAAGCATAAACCGAGATGAAGTTTGATGAAATAAAGAAATAAAGACCCACCGGACCGAGATATTTGATGCATTGTTGTTGAAGCTTTGGTCTAGGACACTTCTCTAAATTTACTTCTTTCCCTTCTCCGATATCCAGCCTGCATTTTAGAAACAAGTATATCCATTTTCAGTTTATCGAAATGTCTTACTAATGAACCAAAACACCCGGTTAAAGAAAATTACCAGTAAAAAAAGGGCTCTAGACTCTGAGAATGGAGCCATTGATTATAATAGAAGTGTAAATTATGTCCGTAGCGATGCCTAGGGTCAATCTGAATAACATAAGAAACAGGAATCAGTAACGAATAGTGAACAACAATCGTTGACTATGTTCATTTTTACAGTATGTGACTTACTGCCTCAAGCCAGTGTTGCAAGGCAAGCTTTTGAGCTTTGTCATTCTTCGATAAACCTTTTCCGACCTTGGCAGCCCTAGTTCTAGCTCTCGACCATCGCGAAATTGCAGTCTCGTGTTTGTCTAATTCGAAGAACGATATAGAACTCCTCTTGAGTTCAGCAAAATCTAAGAGCTTCCACCTACATTACAATAAATTACTGCATTAGGAAAAAAACAAAAACAAAAATTATGTATAGAAAAGTAATATAAAACATTCAAATATAATACACACCAGCTATGTTCAACGAGAACTGCACAATCCGCTAGCTTTCTCCTCGTTCGAAAGCTCTTGTAAACCTTTTGTAATCTTATTGCCGCTTCGTGTTGCGGATGGTTGAGATCTAAAACCGGTGATGGTTTCGGAGTCTCTATTAAACTATCTAGTTTTGAGGATGGAATATCGATTGCCTTGCACTTCAAATCCTCAGCTTCATCCGAGGACGGCGACTTAAATGAAGGAATTTTCTCAAAATCTCTCCCTTTAAAGCTAACAGACCCCTCCAATATCAGCTTTCCAGATCCTAACGACTTCAATATTGTCGGCTCCGAATCCGAACCTTTGAAACTGATGGATCTAACAGGTGTTCTGACTCCATCATCACCAAAGCTGATGGATTTCACAGTGATGGATTCTAAACCATTCTCCACATCACTGCATTTAGCAAATGGACAGGAAAAGGAAACACCCATCCGACAACAAGACTCACTGATTTCTCTGCAACAAAAAACACAACTCGGTTAGGCGTTTTATAATGTAAAGTTAATAAATTTATTGATGTTACAAAACGCATCAAACAAAAACCAGAACACATGTTGAACATAACCCATCAAACAAAACATCCTTATTAGAATCAAAAGCAAGTATTTCTTCTTTTTCTTCACATTATCTGATGAATGATTAAAGAAAATAAAGAAACCCTTTTATCAGCATCCTAGAACATGGATTCTGGATCTACCAAAAGCATCAAATGAAAGCAAAATCCCCAGAGTCAAATAAAAAAACAATGAAAACCCATTCCATCAAAGCAATAAAAAAAAACAGCATTGGGCAAAAAAAAGCAACAGAGAATAAAGAGAATATACCTCAGAATTGAAAATCAAACAAAAGGGTGACAAGAACAGGATTTTCTCAGCTGGTTATTGGATTTTGATTTCAGTTTTCTTTCCCTTTCTTTCTTTCTTTTTTCTCTGTTTTTCCTAGGATGAACGTCTCGCTGCAAAAATCAAGTTACAGATGCTAGCTTCGCCCTCGTATATATATGAGAATAACTTGGAAATTTACTCGAAACAGTGTTGTTTAATTTTCTTTTTCTTTCCAACCACGTTCATTGACTACTTGCTGCTGCCGCTGGAGGCTTCCTTTTTGTTATCAATTTTTTTATTATTATAGAAACTTGTTTAAAATTGAGATTTTTTAAATTTGGATGGTATAAATTTATTTATTTTGATGTTATTTAAAGTTTAAATATATAGCAGTAGATTTTAGAGTTTATTATTTAGAGATTTATTTTAAATTGTATTAGATGATTTATTTTAATATGTTAAGTTTAAATTTAGTGATTTTTTTTATCGAAAAATATCATAAAATTTATGAATTTTGATATAAACTTTTTGTTTTTTCACTTTTAATCTTATTTTTTGAACTTTAAAATATTTTTAATAAAAGGAGGTCAGATTCAATCTAACAAAAATAAGACAAAATAATTAGTGAAATATAAAATTGAACAACCATCACCTATAATTGTTAACAATGACGTTTGACAACGTAAATAATAACTGACGTACACTCTGATTTTATTTTGTATATTAAATAATCATAAATATCATATCATCTTAAAATAAAAATAAAATATTTAAAATGAAAAAAAATATTTAATATATAAAATTCAATTATTAAATTAAAAATAATAAATAATAAAAAAATATTAAGTGATGAAGGATATATTTTACCTAATAAATACTACTGATACTACAAATAGATATCCTATTCCATGTAGTCAAACCCAACTTTTTATAAAAATATCGAAAGCTAAGTCAAAAGTGCACTGTGAGGAATTTTCAGTAGTCGTAATCAAGGAGTTGAGTGGTGGAGTTTGGAAAAAAGCAGCATAAATGTAGCTTATTTAACAAGTTGATTGCTTAAAAAATTTTAATATTCTTGACTTTTCTACGATAATGTTATACGAAAAATTTATCCAACGGTTTAAAAAAATATGAATATATATTTTTTAGTCTTATATATGGTGTCTAATATTGACTTTGTAAAAGTTAAAATTTTAAAACTTTGAAGATAGTTATTTTAAATATTTTAATTTATTAAATTTTATAAAATATATATTTTAAACTACTTGATTAAAGATTTTTAAAACATATTTTTTAATATTTTTATCAATAATAGATTTAAAGTTATAATGAGTTAAAGTTGAAAAATTTGACTAAAAAAGTCGATAGTGAAAAAAATTGGGATGGAGAAAATATTATTTATATAATTATATTAGTATAATAAAATATAGACTCGTAATTTATTTATTGAATATTAGTTAAATTGATATTATCGATACTGAGTATAAACGATTTTCCTTCTGATATGATTTTATAAGATTTATAGAAAATATTAAATATTGGAGTGAGTCGAAGTTATTGAAAAACACAAGCGAGTTGTGGGGACGATCAACGAAAGGTATGCAGGGAATAAAGGTGTTCAATATCGGATATCATATTGAATTTAATTTTTTTTAGATATTTAAGTTTTTGGATAAATAATATAATAATCTTTATTTGATTCGATTTTTCAGATATACGTTTTTTGTATAATCGGATCATCTTTTTGAATATTCAATTATCTAAAAATATATTTTAATTTAATTATTTTTAATTTAAAAGATATATTTATGAAAATTTCAAAACTTTGAACATAAAAAACAACAAATTGTTAAATATAGCAAGATTCACTGACACGCGTCGTATAGTGTCAAAAATAATCGAATGTAATGAAGCTAAATAATTGAAGAAAATAAAATAAAGAAATTGATTTAAATATAATAAAAACTTAGCCTTAGGCTTTCACTTTGACTCGACTTTAATAGATTATCGGAAAAATATTTTTACTTCGGGATTTTACGTCGGTAATTAACTTTCAAGGTTCTATCCATGAACTCAATGTTTGTAGAAAAATCATTTTTTAAATCTTAAGACCGACTTGAATTAAGTTATTTCAATAATAACTTGATCTAATCTTAGTCTTCGCCTTAGCAAACAATTTGCTAATGTGTTCCCAGGAAGTCGAATTTGCTTAAATAGTTGATCCTCACGTTTGGATCGAGTCATTGCTTAAGCCCTTGGCTAATAAAAATTTAGCCGAGCATAATTATGGAAAGAATTATGCTCGACATAAAAATAAAATAAAAAAAAATAAAAGCACGAAAAAAATAAAGAAAGAAAAGATGAAAGAAAACTATAGGATTAAAAGATGAATGAAGAGATGAATTCTAAGCTTACCCAAGGTGGATATTTATAGCCTTTTACAAACCCTAAAAATAAGAGATAAATCTTAGATAAACCTAAAAATATTTTAAATTCAAATTACAAAGAGATAAATCCTAATTTAAAATTCAAATTCCGGCTGATAAGCTATCTGGAACGTTGTTAAGTTATCACGCACTTGCTGACGTCATCTTCTAGAAGCTGCTGATTGAGTGCCACGTCAAAAATAAAAAAAACTTCAAAAATTGGCTATTTAAGTGTATTTTTCATATTCAAAGTCCTGCACAAAAACATACGAAAAACACTAAGATCAATAACACAAATCATTGAATCAAGGAGTAATTAAGCACAAAATATTAACTATTTTAAACACTTATCATTCAAATTTATAAAAAAATTTAATTATTTTAATTTTCGGTTATAACAATCGTCAAATTATTAAAAATAAAAATAATTTTCATAAAAATTAAATTTTTGGATAATTCAGAACTTAAAATATTATAATCCGTATCCAATTTGAAAAATTTAAAATTGGATGAGATGCCTAATTCAAAAATAAAAAATAGATTAAATGTTTGAATTTTTCGTTTGAATCAAATATTTTTGAACACCCTTAACAGAGACGTCGAATCTATATTGAATAAGGAGGGACAATTCCCTCCGTTTTTTTTTTAATTTTTATCTTTCACTTTAAATTAAAAATATAATTTATTCATAAATTTATTTTTTATTTTAAATATTTATATTTTACCTTCAACTTTAAATCTTGATTTCGTTACGAAACAAAGAAACAAAGACCGAGGGTCATCGAAACAAGTCATCATTGTTTCAAGCTTTATCTGGTGACAGTTCTATACGTACAAATCTTATCTGTCACTCAAACCTATACGCTTAATATTGGGTTAATTTTGGTATACGTACCTATATTATGGTACATATTCCAAATTTATACTTAAACTTTAAAACATTCTAATAACGTCATCATAATATCGATGTCGTATCGGACCAATCGTTCCATTAGCTTGGCTATCAGCTTATGTTAAATGTTAACACAGAATTGATATTGGGTATATCTAAAAACACATGGATCAAAATTTTAGATAAATTTATAATCATTATATAAATAACTTTGGATCTAACGTGTTTAAAATAAACATATAAATAGTCCTAAATCTTAATAATATAAATTTTAATATGTTACGTGCAAATTATGAGTCAAAATTTAGGTTGAGGGTCAAGACATAAATTTTATAATTAATATACAAATAATCCTAAATCTTAATAATATTGTCTTTTTTAACATGTTTCATGCAAACTATCAGGGACATAGTCAAGATTTGGGGTTAAAAGGTAAAACATAAATGTTTAAAAGGGGGTAAATTCAGAAATAATCATTTTTTAAAAAATTTAAATAAGAGAACAAAAATAGAAAAAAATTCTTCGAGGATGAGAGGATATTTGTCCCTCTCCACCCATGTACATCCGATCCTTGCAAACTACCTTGTATACATACAGGGACAATATTATGTTGGGGCATTTTTTTATCCTTGTTCTTTTATATATATATATCACTACACCAGAATTGGTATATAGCGACATATTTAGTGGCGTTTTTAGACCAAATGTCACTATAAATATTACATACAGTGGCGTTTTAAAGCAAATGCCGCAAAAAAGTGTCTAATTGTGGCGTTTTATCAACAAAAGCCTTTTACCTCTCAATCGATCCATTTTTCGATGTTTTATCTTATAGATCCATTTACAAAAAATAGGCTTTACATCTCTTGGCTTTAGTACAAGCTCCCAAGTTTGATTCTGGTCAAGTGCATCAATCTCATTTCTCATTGCTTCAACTCATTCTTCTTTTTGAGAAGCTTCTTCAAAAGTTTTTGACTCTTTTGCATCGTCTTTTTCTACTACAACATAATTATAATATTTAAGATTTGACTTTCTAATTCTTGTTGATCTTCTAAGTGGCGTTGGTTCTTCTCTTTTATTAGACTCACCATCTTCAACCAGTTTCTAGTGAACACCAGATTGCCATGTATTCTGAGTTACGCCTTCATCATCATCAACAACAACTTCATTTTTATCTAAACTCAACTAAACTTCAGAAGATTGCAATTCTCTCCTGAGAGTATCTGAGTCAGAAAATAACTCTTTATCGGATTTCATATGATTTGAACAACCGGAGTTAACTATCCAGTCATTCTTATAATCAATTTTGTCTAACATAGTCGCCGTAAAAGTTAACTCTTGCTCTTCTACTGCAAGGAATGCTTCTGTGTCCCATTCTTCTTCTTCATTATTGTAAGTAACAACATTACTCTCTACAGATTTTTCTTTGACTAACAAGATTTGACCATATGACCCTTCTTTCCACAATTATAATACTTTCCCTCAAACTTTTTGTTGTTGTCATAATTTCTGGAACTTCTTCTTTCACGAGAGATTTGTTTTCCTTAATTTCTATTAAACCCACCATTATCACGCTGCTTGAATTTCGCTTGCCTTTGTTAACATATAGTGTCTCTTCTTCATTTTTCAATGAGACATCTCCCATTTGTTTAACTAATGCTTCTTGACTAGATAACAAATTTTCGAATTCTACAAGTGACGGCTGGGTTTGTCATCCTTGTACAATAGTAACAAAATTCCGTCTTTAGACCATGTACACTAATTCGTTTCATCCTGGTATCACCAATAGGAGTTGCTGGATCCAACTCAGAAATCTCCCGACATAACAACTTTATTTTATGAAAGTACTATTTAATCGTCATATCGCCTTGTTTCATAGCTAACAACTCGCTCTCTAGAAGTTGGAACTTCATATTGTTCTTCTTAAAAAACAACTTGGTGAATGTTTACAAAACTTCATTTGGGGTTTTGACATCTAGAATATGCTCCAACAAATCTTCTTCTACTGTTGTTTTCAAGGCGTACATTGCCTTGCTTGCTTTTATCTTCCATTTTTTAGCACACCATTTGCATCATCTACTTCTGGTTGTTCCTTTTCACTACCATTGATAATTTTTCATAGGTCATGTCCTTGCATATATGACATCATGCAAGTTGACCATGTATTATAATTATTGTTGTTAAGCTTCCTCATTCCACCGACAGCATGTAGGTCCGTCATTGTGTCGAAATTTTTTTTAATCAAAATAAGTGCACCAGTGAAAGTATGTGTAACGTACACCAAATAAGCTCCTAAGAAAGAGAGGTAGATCACTTAGATTACTGAAATACCAAGTCTTTCCTAGTCAGAACTTTCCTAAACATGCACTATCACTATAGAACACTATTTTGCATTAATCGAGCAACCAAAATAACCTTCAACGAGGCTCTGATACCAATTGTTGAACATCTTACAGTCCAAAATACTCAGAAAATATAAGAGAACTATCAAATAGAAGAAGGAAGAAATTATTTTTTCGGTGTTTAAAACTACGAGTATACAATGCTTTATATAGGCTCTGATACCAATTGTTGATCTATACCTTCTTATTGAATTCTAACCATTGGTGTTGTTGGAATCATAAATATATACCTTCATCTTTCCACCATAAATGCATTTCTACAACCACCGGTATCGAAACACAGGTTACCTATTTTGAAACGGTACTAAAATAGAAAGAGACATTGTGTGCATTTAGTAGGGGTTTCGAAACGCTATGTAAGCGTATCAAAACTGTTAATCTTTAAAATAGGGGTGTATCAAATCGGCTTGAAGGCCGTATCGAAACATTTAGGGATTGTAAAAACCGGTTTCAAAACGCCTCTAAGGCCATTTCAAAACGGGTTACCAAACTCTTAAATTTAACTGTCAAACAACGGTTAAAACATTTAAATCTAAAATAACCGTTGGAAAGAGTTGACCAGTATCGAAACACTGACTAGGCGTATCGAAACACTTTGAATTTTTAATTAATTTTTCATAAAATACACGCATGTTTCGATACTAACTTTAAGTGTTTCGAAACCAAATTTACAGTTTCAAAACGTATCGAAACACCCTTAGGACTGTTTCGAAACGATTGTGAAAAATTGAAGAATTAAGTTAAAACATTGAAGACCATTTTGAAACCAGTTTTAGGCGTATTGAAAGGTAAAACTCAAGAACATTCTTCAAAAATTTAAGTTGGGTTTCGAAACCATTTTTGATGGTATCAAAGCATTTGTAACAAAAAGCACTTAGAAATTTATTTTTATGTTCTTGGTTTAACATAAATTTATTTGTTTGACTTAAGAACTTAAAAATTTATTTTGAAATTGTCTTTTAAATTCTTTGTTATATCAAAATCAATTTTAGTTTTACAAAAAGGTGTCTTCTAAACGGTGTAAATTAACGAAAAATCTTAAATAAATTACATAATAAAATGTTAGACACCTATTTAGCCCGAAAAATAATTTAGGTACCTAACTAAAATAAAAAATATTAAAAATAATAACATTCACTAAAACATAAGTGGTAAAACAAACCATACAAATATTAAAAATACATTAATAAATACTAATAAAATTATACACCCCATGCCTACTTTACACCCTAAAAGACTTGAATTTAAAATTACGATTCTCCCGACTTGTACTACGGTTGGTACGATCTGTTTTCATGAAACTTAACCTCAAAGAAAAAAAAAACATGCACTCATATATAGGAATATAGGTGTAGAAGTCAAATAATTTGTTAGGCCAACTTGTGGTTAAATAGCCGGACTGAACCTCCACCGAATAACAACTCTTTAAGGCACTCTGTAGTCTGTAGGTTGGAACTGGGAACCCGTAGACCGTAAACGGGAGAAATTATGTAATGGATATTTTTATTATATTATTTATAAAATTAATTAATTAAATATATTTATTTAATTATTTTTATATATTTTTTATAAAATTATTTTTTATTAATATTTATTATAAATTAAATTTAAAACGTTTTTTATTAAGTAAATATTTATTACGTAAAAAAATAAAATAAAAAATAATTAAATATATATTTAATTGGTTAGTCTTATAAATAATATGATACGAATGACATGATATAATTTCTTGAGAAACAGAGAAAGGCGTTGATGGGGTAAACAACTCTATAAACAAAAATCTTCTATTAATTTTTAGTATCTCTATATACATTTTAATATTAAAAGTATTAAATATTATGCTTTAATTTTAAATTTTAAATATTAAAAAACTAAATTTTATAATCTAAATATTACATTTAATGTTAAAATCATATATAAAAATAGTAAAAAAAGTCAGAATTTGTCTTCAACTCAAGACTCAACTTCGTAGTTCTAGTTACTTGAGTTACAAAAGAATAATAAAAACGCGGTTTTATATGCACTGACAAATGACGAGAATTAATGCAGAATATTACTTTTTGATTTTATATTTAGAAAAACAAGGGTGTATAAATTTTATTTTAAAAATTACGATAAAATAAATAATAAAAAAAATATTATTTATAAGTAACGTTTTAGTCAGGATAAAAACATTTTTTTACAACAACAACAATAATAATAATAATAACAACTTGTTTTACTTTTAAATATTTATATTTTAAATTATACTATCACCGCACAGGTTACGGCCCACAAGGTGAGTTACTTCAATATTTTTAAATATTTTAATTTAATTCTAATTTCAAATATAAAATAATATTTTAGTTTAATTTTCATCATGTATGACTTCAACTTTGTTATTTTATTGTATTTTATAACAATTACTTTTTAATTACATTCTATTAAATACATATTACATGTAATTATATTTTTATACTAAAACATAAAAAATATAGTTATATCTTACACTAGCTTTTAATATTCTAACAACTACATAAAAAAATTCTTGAAGACCTCTTATTCTTATTACTTTTTTTATATAAAAAATAAAAAAAATTAAAAATAAAAAAATAATAAATCATTATATTTAAATTTGTGTCTCTTTTCACACCGAAAAGCACTTTCACAACTAAAATTATAAAGTAAACCAGTTTAATTAAGAAACAAATATGATGCTTAAAAGCAATTAAACTAAAAAAATTTTAAAAAAAATTAAGATTTTATTTTATTAATTCTAATCTCGAAAGGAAGAGTTAACAATTTGATCCTAAATTCAATTCTTTAAATCTAACGAGAGAAATGACGACAGAGAGGATATCGTCCGATAGCCGGGAATGTTGGACCTTATTTGTAGCAAACATATCAAAACAACTATAATGGAAAGGGTTCGATAAAGAAAATATATACCATAAGTTATTTTAGTCATGTCATTTATGAGACTACTTAATTAATGCATTCATTTCATTATTTTTTATCTTATTTTTTATCAAATAAATTTTCATTAATATTTACTGTAAATTAAATTTAAACAATTTTTACCAAGTGAAGATTCATTTGATAAAAGATATTAGATAAAAAAATTAATGAAATAAATATATTTAATTAATTTATTTTATGAATGATATAACAAAACATAACTCGTGATAAAATTTCTTCTTTTAGCAAGTATTCGACCTACAAGATGAGATTGCCAATATTTTTTTATTCTGAAAAAAAGGGTAAAAAATAAAGTCAAATTTGGTTTTGTGCAAATGAATACGAAGGTGTAGATTTTACCTTTGATAAAAAATGTATAAATTATAAGAATTATGTTGTGAATAAAGTAAAGAACAATAATAAAATAGAAAAATAAAGATGAGAGATAAAAGGGAGAAAGATTTTATTATATTCTCAAAGTAGGGTTGTGTACAATGCTGTGTCAAAAGTCTATATTTATATGCATAAGATGGAAACCCTAATTCCAATGGGTATTAAACCCTAATACCGAAGCCCATTAAAGTTTAACTTAATATATGGATATCCACCATAAATAAATTTATTCATAACACTTCCCCTTGGATATCCATGAAGATAATGCATCTCGTTAAAACCTTACTAAGATAAAAACCCAGTGAGAAAAAAAATTTTTTAGTGAAGGAAAAAGAGTACACACATATTTGATACGCATAACATGTTGCCTTATTAAAAACCTTACTAGGAAAACCCATTGGGACAAAACCTCGGTTAAGGGAAAAAGAGTGCAACGCGTATATACTCCCCCTCATGAAAATATCACATAAGATCTTTGAATCTTCATAATTCAATATTGAATACAATCTTCAAATATTGAAGTAGATCATGCACTAGTGGATAAATCTTCCAAATCATTGCTTGAAATGATTCATTGAATATTATTCATCTGAAAATCATGAGGGACGAAACTTAAAGAAATATGTTTCGTTTTATCATATTTGATATATCCACCTTGAGATATAAATTTTGTATTATCTTTATACAAGATAGCTTGCTTCTTATCTTGTGAAAAATATTCACATATCTTTAGGATATATTTAGCCAAACACATATTTCGGCTTTACCTCTTGCATAAGAATTATTTAAAGGTAATGATCTCGTAGCACTTAAATAATATTTCTGGACCAGCTAAGATACGATGCTTCCAGATCAAATAATGTGTATATTGTGCTTTAGACCAAAAATATCATTACCCTTTTCGTGAGGCGAAAAAAAATCTTTGTTTAAAGTAAGAGACCTAGAAACAACCATAAGGGTGATCAATAGATATGCGTTATGCATGTAAAGTCTCTTTCAATATTTTTCTATATGTCGATAGATGCACAAGGATTTGAGGAGATTTCTTCACGAGTCTCAACGATATTCAAAACATCGACATACACAATAATAAAAATTCAGAGCTAAGCCTCTTAATAAAAATGCTCGGGGAAATAATTCATGTAGCATTATGCTAATAAGTATTCAATAAAGCGATTATACCAAATACGCCTAAATTGTTTTAAGCCATAAAAAATATATTCAATATGATTGAATAATGTTCTCGAGAACTTGAATGAACTGCTTATGACAATCTAAATCTTTCCGGAAGTTTCATGTAAATATTACTGTCAAGAGGCCCAATCAAATATGATGTAACAACATCCATTAGGCAGAAACTGAGTAATTTTATTTATTGTTAGATTGATCAAAATCTAAAAGTAGTTCCATCCACCACCGAGGAATATATTTTCCTCATAATCAATTTCATGTCTTTGTGAGAATCCTTGTGCAACCAAATGAACTTATGTCTCATGATTTCCCCTTTTGATTTCTCTTTCTCAAAAAGGCTCGTTTATATCCACGAGCTTTACATATTTCAATGTACGGGCTATAGGCCCAAACACTTCTCTTTTCGCAAGAGATTTTAGTTTCCCCTCAATTGCCTCTTTCATGTTGGCCAATCATTTCTTTGTTTACATTGTCCAATTGAAAATGATTCATGATCCACATCATCAAATAAAATCTCTAGTGCTATATTGCATATATTAACGACGTCGATTTAATTTCAGTTCCACTTATTACCATACATGACATAATCTATTGAGATCTCTTTATTATTAGGTACCTGAGTCATGTTAATGTCTCTGTTGGAGACCATTTAATCTCTTCTAGAGATTTTCATAATCATTGATTCCTCGATCAGACCATTATAAAATATAGCTCCTTTTCTTTTTCGAGGATCTCTTATCTTTGGAACTTACTTGTCTACTACGCTTTAAGCGTAAGTTAGATTCATTGGCAACTAGAGTTTGTCTTTCCATGACATCAAATTTAATCGGAGCATTTATAGCTGGTATACGTGACTTAGTCACTCTTTTAGGGTCAGCAAAATCATCTGACAGTTGATTTGCTAAATGAATTATCCATTGAACTTATAGTTCACATTGTGTAGTAAGTGGATCAAAAAGAGAAATTGATAATTAATCCAACTTATTTCTTTCCCCAGCTATTTATTTTCTCCCCTTAATGTTGGGTAAACTGACTCATTAAAATGATAGTCAGTAAATCGGGTTGTAAATAAATTCTCTATTAGAAGCTCAAGATATTTAAATCTGATATATATATTCCCAACAAAACTCATCTTTGTGCGTTGTGGTGGAGCAATTCGAACATATATCGCACACACACACAAAAAAAACTAAGATGAGAAATATTTGGTTCCTGACCAAAAACCATTTGTAATGGGGAGAACTTATGATAATTTGTTGGCTTGATGCGAATTTGTGATACTACATATAAAATTACATGTCATCAACATTATCAAGACTGATTGTCTTTAGAAAATAATCTGGAAAATGTGCTCGTAATTTTATCAACTGAGTAAGTAGCCTCGCAAACACCAAGTTGCGGGTTAATGAAAAGGATACATATAACCATCTAGTCGATGCATCGATAAAAATCATAAAATATCTAGATGGACTTTTAGAAAAGGTGTATGGGCACATATATATATCACCTTGTATCCGTTCCAGAAAAGTAATAGATTTACACTTTATCTTAGCTGTTGATGATTGAATAATCAAATTGCTTTCATAGCAAGTATCACATGAAAAATTACCATGAAGAAAATATTAGTTCTTCAATAAATGACCACATGAAAGTGTCAGCTAATTTTCGCATCATAATTGAACCGGGATGGTCTAACCGGTCATGCCAAATAAAATTATCAGTAAACATCTAGTTTACAATAGCATGAGATTCAATTTGTACCAATTCTTATGTAGTACAATATGGATGACAATGCATATAATTTTGCCAAGATTTCCTTATACTCGTAATATTGAGATAGTCAGCATTCCTTGACTAATATTCTCAATATATTTCTGTAAATATCTTTAAAATTCAATAAGTCTCTTTGCGACTTTGACGAGTATAATGTACTGTAAATATGAGA
Source organism: Abelmoschus esculentus (assembly GCA_035048815.1). NCBI lineage: Eukaryota > Viridiplantae > Streptophyta > Magnoliopsida > Malvales > Malvaceae > Abelmoschus > Abelmoschus esculentus. Next base: position 3,012,636 of record JAUCBN010000064.1, on the reverse strand, counting down.
TAAAGTCTCATTTGGCAATAACATATTTGCTTAACGAGCATAATGCACTGTGAATATGAGAGAAAGTATCATTTGGCAATAACATATTTGCTCAGTCGGAGCTTTCTGTGATATTAGTACTTCCGGATATAGTACTCATATTATTCCCTTGCATTTAAAATGGGAAAATATGCATAATTATGCACCTTTTAATATGTGCTTTATTTCATTCACTTCGGAAAATGAAAAATATGTGCTCTGTACCATTCACTTCGGGGAATAGAAAAATATTAAAAAAATAGATGGCACATCATATCAAATCGGATCAAAGATAAGCTCTCAAGAGCTCTTCCGAAGCACTGATATTTTAGTACTTTGAGATATAGTACTCTTATTTTCCTTGTATTTAAATGGGAAAAATATTTTTTTTATGCTTAAGTATTTTATGAGTACTTGCACTATCTGCTAAGCATAAATAGCCACAATTTATTGTAGATTTCATTCCAAAAGTGATAATATTCTTCAAAGGATAAATTAACATAGAATGTAAATAAATAATATATAAAATAAATTAACAATAAATTAACATAGAGCTTAAATAAATAATATATAAAATAAATTATCATAAATATATAATAAATAAAATAAATTAACAAAATAAATAAAAGATCAATTATTTCCTTTAGATGTTATAAGGAAAATAAAATAAATGGCGAATTATTCTCTTGAAGGATTATGAGAAAAATTATCAATATCCAATTGAGTTGGATCAATAACACCATTATTTTCGCCACAAAGAAAATCTGATTATATTTTCTTTAATTTATCATTCATGATTATGAATAAAGTCCATAATACTTCGGCGTTTGACAAGTACGAGATCAATGGTTTATACCATCACATTGATAACATAAAGATTTTGATATGATCTCTATCATTCTTTTCATCTTTATAATTCCACTTCTGGTGGATATAAGTATTCTCAAAAGAATCATCTTATCCATGTTTATTTTATGACTTCAATCGTAACCACAATTACTAATGTGGCTTTTATTCATTCCGCTATATAATGTCACATTCGCTTCAGGGAATGGAGCGGAGCCTGTTGGGCGATATTCATGATTTTTCATGAGCAACTCATTATTTTGCTTAGCCACAAGAAGACAAGAAATTAACTCAAAATATTTCTTAAAGCCTTTTTCACGATATTGTGTCTGAAGGACAACATTGTTGGCATGAAAAGTGGAGTATATATATATATATATATTTTTTCTAACATATCCTCATCAATGATAATCTGGCACATAATTGAGTTTTATTCACTAACCATATAATGAATTATCACGTTTGCATTCACTTCAAGGAATGAAACAAATTCAATAATCGCATGGAATAAACATCATGCTTGCATTCACTTCAGGGAATGACATAAATCAAATAATCGCATGGAATAATCGTCATGCTTGCATTCACTTTATGGAATGTCATAAATCCAATAATCGCATGAAATAATCATCATGCTTGCATTCACTTTAAGGAATGTCATAAATCCAATAATTGCATGGAATAAGCATCATGCATGCATGCATTCACTTCAGGGAATGCCTCCCATAAAAATTCTTTGATCAAGACGATTTTTATAACTTGAACTTGGGAGAAGTCTATAGTCGAATTTTTTGACATAAAAAAAATATTGCTTACAAGCAAATATAAACTTTATAATATTCATACTATTAAATAGTAATTGATCAACCGATATATATTCAATATATACAAAGAATAAAAATTTAATCCTCATACGCGGCGTTGTTAAACCAGTTCATAAGGTCCTTTAAAAAGAACCTCCTTTGAGACCAGTAGCCTCGCAGAACGAGATGTCCAGCCAATATACTCAGATTAAATCAACATGACAAAAACATATTAATTTATCAAAGGTTTAATTTTTTTCTGATACCATGTAATACTTAAAACATGATTAAAACATAAACTTTCATCATCATAATAAAATAAACAAATATTGATTATAAATAAAGATAAAAAAATCTCAAATTAAATAAATAAAACATACCGAACTTTCCACTAATTTGAATATAGGATAGATTTAGTTAGCAATATCTTGTTAAAATCTTTTTCGAGAATTTTCGACAAGAACCGCGGTGAGTAACTTTATCGCTACACAAATACAAAACAACCAAAGATTTTAATAAATTAAAAATCAAATCAAAGATCAAGAGAGAAAAATAAAAATATAATTGAGGGAAAAAAACTTATCTTTGATTTATGACAGTAACAAATTCTTTTCAATAACTCCTTCAAGATTTGAACGACAAACACCTCCGTTGGTTAGAGTCTCGTGCTGATAACGTGTTGTGAATAAAGTAAAGAATAAGAATAAAATAGAAGAATAAAGATGAGAGACAAAAGGGAGAAAGATTTTATTATATTCTCAAAGTAGGGTTGTGTACAATGCTGTGCCAAAAGTCTATATTTATAGGCATAAGATGGAAACCCTAATTCCAATGGGTATTAAACCCTAATACCAAAACCCATTAAAGTTTAACTTAATATATGGATATCCACCATAAATAAATTTATTCATAACAAATTATTGTAATTTATTTAATAAAGAATTTGTATATATTATATAACTACATAATTTCATTATTTTCTATATTTTTAAACCTACATATAAATCTTTTAAACTCCAATTTAATTTTTTAGTAAAGAGTTTTTTATATTTATTTTGGTTAGCAAACCATTTTTTATTTAAAAAATAATTATATTTTTGTTTGTTATTGTAGAAAAAACATTTTTTTCCTTGGTTTTTAAGATTTTCGAATTTTTTCTTCATATTCCTAGTTTATAACCACTCTCTTGTTCATTTAATAAAACTAAGTACAAATATTATTTTTAAATTCTTAAATTAATTAAATTAAAATTTTTTCCACTTTTAAATATCTGTAATTTTCCAATTATTCTAACACTAATATATTTTTTTTTTCATATTGCTTATTCTACAAGTCTTTCTACCCCAAAGAAAAACATAAGTCAATATATTTTAGAATTATTTATACATCCTCTTTTTCAACTTAACCCTTGATATGGGTTAGTCAAATAATTCAAATCTTTAGAAAATAAAAAAGTCTAATGTTTCAAACCTTCTCTTTTGTCTATCAAATGGTTGATTATGTCAACAAATCTAGTTACAAAACAATTAGGGATGATAAAAATTACGAATCTGCTAGATTTTGACTCGACCTGATCTGATTGTGTCAGTTTTTTTTTTTAGTTTCAAGTTGGATCGGGTTAAAATAAAAATATTCGAGTTAGGATAAACTCTATTTAAAGGGTGAAAATCTCCAACTCGATTTGATATATATATATATATTTATTATATTTAATATTTTTATTAATTTTTACAATCAAATCAAGTTTAATCGAGTTTTATTTTATTAAAATATAGGGAATGATTTATGTTTTTTATTAGTTGGGTCAAATCGGGATATGATATATTAGAATCAAAGCGGGGCATGACGAATGATTTAAATTTTAAGTTAGGATCGAGATGGTCAAAAAACTGTCCCTACCCGTTATCATTCTAAAAACAATATAGATATATATTATTTAAAATTTATTTTATAATGATTTTTTTATATTTTTTATAGTCGAGTGTATTATTGACAAGATTAATTAAATAAAAAATTAATAATTTTATTGACTAAATAAATATACTACAAGTAAAAATCATTTGAAGGGAGTTAAGCCCTTTAGAACTGGACCAAGCTAGTATTCCCTTCCATTAAGTTACTGACAGCGTCGGGGGAACTTGTCCACCAAGTTTGTTGGAAGACTTTGAACTTTTTAAAGCTTATGAAGGAAGGATCATTTCAGTCAAATGACAAATTTAACATAAAAAACAAGACAGAAATAAATGTTTTTTTGGTCTGTCTTTTTGTCAAATCTTTAATTCAATATAGAAGTTAGTACAAGAAAAAGTCATGACGCGGTGTCTGGGGTTGTAATAATTAGGGTGATCATATTCGGGCACTTGAGATTTTCAAATATTAAAATATCGACCCATGATCCGGTTTATAAAACTAGGATACTTATAAATTAGGTATTCGCAAAATTTAGGTACTCGTAAAATTGAGTATCGTGTATTCGGTTTATTTATTTTTATATTTTTTTAAAAAATATATAGGAAATACAAAATTTTATGATATATATTTCAAACACAAAAATATTGATTTTAGGTTGATTTCAAAGATAAATATTTGGATATATATGTATACATTAAAGTTTATCGATAAAAGAATGTATTACTCTCAATCATGATTTTTCTTTCAAATATTATATTAAAAAATTAATATAAATATTTATGAAAATTTTAAAACTTAAAAAGTACGTAATAAAACTATAAAAAGAAGTTAAGGATTTAAAATTAATTTTAGGAAAAAATAATAAAATATATAAAATAAAAATATAATTTAAAATTTAAAATATATAATAATTAAAATTATCGGGTCGAGTACCGGTTTTAAAAAAATTCAGCCCTGATTCGGCCCGAATACTCAGAAAAAAATACAGGTCAGGTACCCGACCCGAAAAAATCAGATATTTAATTATAAATACCTGATAATTTTTAATTGGATAGGTGAGTCAACAAATCGAGTATTTTTGAAAAACCATAATTATTATGTACTATTAATTATTTTAAATATTTTTGAAGTCATACAGATTAAAAGCGTTATTATCTCTTTTTAGAGTAAAATCTAAAAATAATTTTTAGAATTTTTTTAAATAAAATATATAAATGATCATTGAATTTTGGTTAATTATTCAATTTGATAACAAAATTTTTAAATTTTTTAAAGTTGTCATTAAACTTTTAGTTTTACTCTAAATGTCACTGACTTGTTAATAATCATTAAAAAATGATATAACAATCAAAATATTTTATAAAATAACATATTTAGCCATTCATAATTACATATTAAAAAAATGTTTAAGTTCAAGTTCAAAAAAAAAAAATAGCCGTCTTCATTTACAAATTATTTTAATTTGTGTTTATTTTAATTAAAAATAATTTAACTATAAATATTAAAACCAAAATTTTAAACCTTAATTATATAAGCTCTAAATATTAAAATTAAAACTCATAAATCCTAAATCAAACAAAGCTATCAGTACTAATTATTAATGTCACATAATCCAACTAGTAAGTAACCTCACGATATGCAATTCCATAACTTAGAACGTGCGATCTCATAATGGAATCAAAAGTAACTAGTACGGCTTAAAAAAATTGAATCGGGTAATTTTAAGTAGGTTTCATTTTAGGTCGAATAATTTTAGGTTTTGAATTCGTATTAAATTTGATTTTTACACAATTAGTCAATAAATTTTGATCGTAAATATTTTGAGTAAATTCTTTAACGTCTTTCACAAACACGATTTATATTAAAAACAAGTATTAGGTTCTAAAATAAAAAAAAATCAGAAAGATGTTTTTATAGAGATTTTAGAAAAGATCATACTCAACCTATTTTGAGCAAATGGTTTCGAGGTTGCAAGTTGATTGGTGGTTGAGATAGTTACTTTTTAATTGTAAATTCTCCCGTTTCATGAATATATTACTATTAATATTAGTGTATTTTATTTATTTTATGTGCAGTGAATTATTTACTGTAATTGATGATTAAAAAGAAAAAATTTACATTTTTTTATGATCACGGTTGGAGACATGGGCACGATGCAATGTTTACGTGAAAATTTTTAAAAGATTCAAAAAAATTCTGGAAATAGCTCGATCAACATGATCTGAGAATATTTCTTAGGATATTTTATTTTTAAATTTTAAACTCATAGATTATCTTTTATATTATTTTTAGGATATTTTATTTTTAAATTTTAAGAGTTTTGAAACTTTACCGTTTATTTTAAAAGTTATGCATTTATTGTAACCTTTTTATGTTGCAACAAGAATATTATCCCCATAAACTTTCGATACTACTTACAGAATTTTGAAACTTACCGTAAACAATCCCTTCTTGGTTTTACATTTTTTATGGAAATCTAAATCTTTTAGTCAAGAAAAAAATCTAATGATTCTAACATTTTTTATATTTTTTCATTCAATTTTTCATCAATCTTTCCAACAGGGATTAGTGAATCAAGTATTTATCTATTTTTCCTTATTTTTTTCTAATTTTCTTTTTCCCTATTTTTTTTCTCCAATCATTGATTGATATTTTATTTTTTTCAATTTGAAAGGGAAACAAACAAAGTCAAGCTTTCTTCTTTCTTTCAGAGTGAGGGAGGAAAAACCAAATCAAGTATTTATCATTAATTAAATATCAAATGTTAAATTAAATTAAATTATATGCTATTTTACCTTTTTTATGTATTAGATGAATGTAGAAATGATAGATGAAAAAAAAAATACTTGATAAATTGAGGATAGATGAATGTAGAAATTGGTTAACAAAGAACATAACCTTCTCTTTCCTTGTTTTAAGTTTTTAATTTTAATGTTGTAACTTGCAGAAAGAAAAAGTAAAAATTCTTGATACAATGAGGATTGATTTAAAGGATTTTTCACGTTTAATGCAATTTCATGTAATTTCATGTTATGAAGTTTCTATTTGCTAAAACCATGTTATGATATATGATTTCTATATATTTTTGTTGTGTAATTTTAGAATAAAGAGAACAAATCATAAAAATATTTCAAGTTTTTTTTTCAAAGAAAATTAAAAAAGATATTAGAAGTAATTCTACTTCAAATCCTCAAGAAAGTTTGCAAGCTTCCTCTCCGTCAAACAATGTTTCTTCTTCCAATGAACATGAAGAGACTCAAAATATTGGTTTGAATCTTATGAATGAAGCACCAATTGATGATGGAAGACTGAATGAATTTGGTATTATTAATCTTTCACATGTAAATCAATCAATCTTACTCCCAAACGATCAAAGGAAATAAACAGATGTTAGTGAAACTGAAAGAAAAATAACGGAAATTGAGAAGTATAAAAATTCAAACCGAATTTTGATTTGAAAATAAATCGAGTTGAGGCCTGCCGGAAGCAGTTTCCTTAAGACAGATTTTCTGTCACTCCAAGGTGCTGAGTTGTTTGGTAGTCTGTCTCCCAAGATACAACAACAAGAAGAACTCTGAACAGTCGCACTTCTGCCGAGTTCTCGAACTGCTTTTGTCTTTGCCTATCACCGAGAGAAAAATGAAGGAGAGAAAATGATTTTTGGGATGAGTAAAACAGACAAAATCAACTCATATTTATAGTGGAATGCTAGGGCAACAGTTGTCTAAATTTCCCGAATTAAGATCCGAAAAATCCGGGATAATGGTTAATTATCTTGTATTTAATTCAAATTAAATACTATAATTACCAATTATCTCTCTAATTATCCAGAGCAGTCAACTGCTAATTAGTTGAAATTTCATTCTGAATTAAAATTCATTTCTGGATATTTTCAAAAAATAAATTAAGGAAAAAATGTGCACAACGAGTAAAATATCCACAGGCCTCGGAAAGGCCCGACCGATCCAGACATTCGCGTCGCCCACGTCGTGCGGGTGCGCCCCAACCCGAATGGAATTGGATTCGCACCCCCTACGCGCGAGGCACAGAGTCATCTAAAGTCATTCAATGACCTCTTTATGGGTAGTTGTATATAAACAACTCCCACTCCATTTATCCAACCAACGTGGGATAAGGGGTTTTACATTCCTTGTTTATTCTTGACCTTTCTACTTTGAGCATCAATTTCTCATTCACTACTCAACGATTTTTACCGTATGAGCTACTGTTGTAAAGATCTCACGGCGTAAAATAGGAATCAACCATTTCCTTATTCAAAACCTCATCTTTACTTATTCAAAATATGCTCCAAAGATGGACACAACTCACTGTTTTTCCAACACCACATGACCTAGAGAAAAGAAGAAAAATGAGTGATTTTCATCCAGATGATAAGGATATAGTTTCACGAGAATATATACAAAAGCAACCTTGTCAGCCTAGTAATCATGAGTTTACTAAAATAAATATATCAGGAAAAATGATCACTTTATCCCTAATTGGTTTCAAAAGCATGGATCTTGGTTTGAGTATAGTGTTGAGAAGGATGCAACTTTCTGTTTTGTATGCTCTTTATTCAAGGATGATAATTCAGCTGGGGGAGATGCTTTTCTTGGTTCAGGGTTTAGAGATTGGAATAAAATTGACGCATTTGTTAATCATGTTGATGGACATATGAGTGCACACAATCAATCACTAGGGAGGTTGAATGATTTTAAAAATCAAAAGACTTCAATTTCATCAGGTTTTTCTAAACAATCCGATGAATCAACAAGTGTATATCGTTTACGATTAGAAGCTTCTATTACATGCCTGAAATGGCTTTTGCTCCAAGGGTTGACTTTCGTGGACACAATGAAAGTGAGAAATCATTAAATAATGATAATTTTTTTGAATTCTTGCAACTTCTTTCGGTTCATAATCCTGAATATAAGAAAGTAGTTTTGAAAAATGCCCCCTGTAATTGTTAATTCATAACTCATTCATTTCAAAAGAACATAGTCAATTCTTGTGCAAAGGAGACAACTAAAGCAATTATAGAAGAACTTGATGATGGATTTTTTTCAATCCTTGTTGATGAATCAGTAGACATATCTAATAAGGAGCAAATGAAACTTTGTTTGCGATATGTGAACAAAAAAAGAGAAGTTCAAGAGCGATTTCTTGGTATTATATATGTTGCTAATACTACTTCTTTGACTCTAAAAACTACAATTGATTCATTGCTTATGAGCACTCTTTAAGTCTTTTTAGTGTTCGAGGCCAAGGTTATGATGGCGCTAGCAACAGACGAGGTTCAATTAATGGTCTTAAAACTTTAATCTTGAATGAATATCCAAGTGCATATTATGTCCATTGCTTTGCTCATTAACTTCAATTAACACTTGCTGCTGTTTCTCAAAAGAATTGGGATGTTTCTTGGTTATTTGGTGATGTTCTTGCACCTTTGGTGAACTTTATGGGTGGTTCACCTAAAAAGAAAGAATTTCTTCGAAAAAACAAGTTGAGAATGTTGTGGAGGCATTATCTTTTGGTTAGATGGAATCATGAATTAGTTTAACTCAAGAGCTTAGTTTGTGTAGTCCTGGAGGTACTCATTGGGGGTCGCATTTTAAAACTATCTTAAATGTTATTTCTTGGTATCCTACCATCCTTGAGTCACTTTATGCCATTGGAGAAGTTTCTGACTTGAATGACACGAATAAGGCTGAATCACTTACTTATTTAATGATGTCATTTGATTTTATCTTTGTGGCACACTTTATGCTATGTATATTTGGGATTACAAATGAACTAAATTTAGCTTTACAAAAGAAGGAACAAGACATTGTGAATGCGATGTCTATGGTGGACATAATAATGTTGAATCTTCAAGATTTAAGAGATAATAGATGGAATGATTTCATGGAAAGGGTTACTTCATTTATGATTAAGCATGGAGTAAAGATTCTTGATACGTAGGAAAACTATGTTCTCCCAGGACAAAATCGTACATTGTGGAAGTAAACATCTAGAAGTGACAAATCTTCATCATTTTCGAGTTGAAGTGTTTCTTTTTGTAATATATTTACAGTTGCAAGAACTTGAAAGTCGATTTAGGAGGCAAGTAAGGAGTTACTTGCTTCTATGTCTTTATTTCATCCTCTAATCGGTTTTCTTCTTTTGACAAAAAAAAAACTACTACGAAACTGAATTGTTGTATTTTGAATACTCATTGGAAAATTTCATTGTTGATATTCGAAATGATGAGATATTTTGGGATGTGAATAACTTAAATGAGCTTTACATCAAACTTTTAGAGATAAAGAAGCATGAAATTCATTAGAGTCTAATTGCTTTTGCAATTAGTGTTGCTTTTTCCTATGGCAACTTCGACAATAGAAAGATTTTTTTCAGCAATGACAATCATAAAAAAAATTACGCAATAGTATGGGAGATCAACTTTTAAATGATTGTTTGGTTACTTTTATAGAGAGAGACTTATTTTTGGATGTTAGCATGAATGCTATTGTACAACGATACCAAAATATGAGAACTCGTCGTGAAAAATTGTAGATATTTTTATGTACTAGTACTTTATAATTTAAATTTAAGCTTTGACTTTTGAATGTAATCTTTGATGACAATTAAATGTACTTTTAGTTTATATATGATTATTTTTATTATCGATCGATGAACTACCAGGTTTAAATTCTTAGATCCACCATGTCTAGAATACACAAGAAATCCATTTTAACAACAAAAATCTCCACAAATTTGATAAAAAAGGGCTTCACCTTTCACGGAGGATGATCTGCATAATGCCTCTAGACTCAGTAATATTTGGTTCTAATAGATCACCATCAAATTTAATAGCAATCTACAAAAATAGAAAACCTTTATCCATGAAATGCTTCAGTTTTAAAAAATGAACAAGATAAAACAAAAATCTTGAGAGGTTAATTATATTACCTTGAGAGGAGAGAGTAGGGGTGATAATAAGTCGAGTTCGAGCCCGAGTTTGTAGGGCGTAACGATATGATTTCCGTTGTATCTTTACCCCTATATTTTAAGGGATTCCAGAACTATTGAGGCTTATAGGTATGCGGGCGCATATCGGTACCGCTATTCCATTGAGGTCACGTATCAATATTGGTGTATCAATATAGGGTAATTTAGTCCTTTCGAATGCGTTTTGGGTATTGTTACTCAATGAACGAGTATCAATATGGATTAGGGGTGTACTGATACCCCTTATAGGCGTATCGGTACTCACAGACTAATCTCGTAGGGTTAATAATTCGAGTTAATAGCCTTAGTGGGTCCATTTATACCTAAAATGAATCATAAAACTCAGAAATGAACTTGACATTATGTATGACTTAAATATGAGCTTATGGACTAAATGCCTCGTAATGAATTATGATGTTATGTAAGCTAGTGTTTGGTATTTTTTATTGCAAATTGCTATGAGAATGTTGGTATGATGGGGAGTAGGTTTCGAGGCTTAGTGATGACCAAACCCTCCTTAGGTGTGTGTGAATTCCGATGCTAAGTGACTCCGGACCACACATCTAATATATATGTGTATATTGAAGATCCATGAATGCATTATACATTGCCATGATAATAACATGTAAATGCTATGTGTTTAGGTGATTATGGTAGTTTCGATCGCTTCTCTTTTATCATATCTTGTTTCTCTAAACTTTCATTAGCCCAACATTTAGAATTTTTGTTTGTGTGCGCAAGTTTCTAGGTGACAAACTAGTTCGAGGAATAGCATTCGTGGTAGATTTCAGCATTGATCGTAGAGGAGTACATGACTTAGATAGAAGAGCCATGTATTCATAGGACCTATTTATTTTATTGTAACTCTTTTAAACCCATTAGTGTTTGATCAAATGTTTAGATATTTTTGAAATTAGGTCTCATTAATACTTTTGAACTTAAATTTCATTTTATCTATTTGAATTAAATTGGTTTGAGACAATGGAACGTCCTTTATAGTAGAAATGATTTGAAAATTTTGGGTTAGGCTTCGGTAGAGAGGCCCAAATGTTATACCAGAAATTAAGGGTGTTATATTTAGTGATATTAGAGTCTAGGTTTAATCAGTTTTAGGAAGTCCTCAGGGAAGTCTAAAGTGGTTAATAGGTGTCTAGTGAATACATGCCCATGAGTTGAAGTTGTACTTGTGCAATGAGCTGAATTGAGTACTTCTATTGTCTGAATTGCACTTTCATTGAAAAGTGTGAACAATACCCAATTCGTCACCCGTATCACGTGAGTCTTTGGTAGAGAGGTTTCGTCGATATAGGGCTAAGGATTTTCTTAGCTAAAGATAAGATAGAACAATACAAGCGGATGAGTGGTTGCGTGATACGTAGTGAGTTTTTAAACAAATAAATATTGGATCGAAGGAAAAATTAGTTTGTGTGACATCCCTGATAAAATAAAATGCCCATGCTTGGTGGGAGACAATAAAAATGGGTTGGTGCCCTATAACCAACTCACTTGAATGATCTTACTCGAGGAGATTCAAAATAACTATATTGGTGAGGTTCATATGGATAGTTTGAGGGATCGATTTACCACTTAGCTCAAGGAAATAGAATCGTGATTGAGTATTAATAAGAGTTTCTCCAGTTAAACTAGTTTGCCTCAAAATTCGTAGTTACGAAAGAGTTAATTTGCAAGAGGTTTCAAAGAGATTTTAAAAAGAAAATCCAGATATACTTGACCGTAGAGTAATTGTACACCTTTTCGACGTTGGTGTCCAGGGGCAAATTTGTAATTGTGCCTGGTAGGTCAAGTAACCTACCATTAATAATTATTTTTTTTGAGTCATTGGTCGATAAGTTATTTGTTTCTCCACTGGATTTTTCACGTTATCCTCTTGCAGATTCTAACGTTCAGACTCATGTTGCTTCAATTTTTTATATTTTTTCATTCAATTTTTCATCAATCTTCTTAGTAGGGATTAGTGAATCAAATATTTATCTATTTACCTTTTTTTTCTAATTTTCTTTTTACCTAATTTTCTTTTCTCCAATCATTGATTGATATTTTATTCTTTTCAATTTGAAATAGAAATAGACAAAGCCAAGCTTCCTTCTTTCTTTCGGAGTGAGGAAAGAAAAGCCAAATCAAGTATTTATCACTAATTAGATACCAAATATTAAATTAAATTAAATTATATGCTATTTTACCTTTTTTATGTATTAGATGAATGTAGAAATTGAGATAGATGAAAAAAATACTTGATAAATTGAGGATAGATGAATGTAGAAATTGGTTAACGAAGAACATAACCTTTTCTTTCCTTGTTTTAATTTTTTAATTTTAATGTTGCAACTTGCAGAAAGAAAAAGTAAAAATTCTTGATACAATGAGGATTGATTTAAAGGATTTTTCACGTTTAATGAAATTTCATGTAATTTTATGTTATGAAGTTTCTATTTGCTAAAGCCATGTTATGATGTATGATTTTTATATATTTTTTTTTGTATAATTTTAGAATAAAGAGAACAAATCATAAAAATATTTCAAGTTTTTTTTTCCAAAGAAAATTAAAAAAGATATTAGAAGTAATTCTATTTCAAATCCTCAAGAAAGTTTGCAAGCTTCCTCTCCATCAAACAATGTTTCTTCTCCCAATGAACATGAAGAGACTCAAAATATTGGTTTAAATCTTATGAATGAAGCACCAATTAATGATGGAAGATTGAATGAATTTGGTATTATTAATCTTCTAAATGACCTGGAGAAAAGAAGAATAATGAGTGATTTTCATCCAGATAATAGGGATATAGTTAGACGAGAATATATACAAAAGCAACCTTCTCAGCCTAGTAATCATGAGTTTCCTAAAATAAATATTTTAGGAAAAAATCATCGCTTTATCCATAATTGGTTTCAAAAGCATGGATCTTGGATTGAGTATAGTGTTGAGAAGGATGCAGCTTTCTGTTTTGTATGCTATTTATTCAAGGAAGATAATTTAGTTCGGGGAGATGCTTTTATTGGTTCAGGGTTTAGAGCTTGAATTAGAACTGATGCATTTTTTAATCATGTTGGTGGACATATGAGTGAACACAATCAAGCACTAGAGAGGTTGAATGATTTTAAAAATCAAAAGACTTCAATTTCATCAGGTTTCTCTAAACAATCCGATGAATCAACAAGTATATATCTTTTGCTATTAGAAGCTTCTATTACATGCCTGAAATGACTTTTGCTCAAGGGGTTGACTTTTCGTGGCCAAGATGAAAGTGAGAAATCATTGAATAGGGTAATTTTCTTGAACTCTTACAACTCCTTTCAGTGCATAATCCTGAATATAAGAAAGTAGTTTTGAAAAATACCCCCGGTAATTGTCAATTGATAGCTCATTCAATTCAAAAGGAAATAGTTAAAGCTTGTGCATAGGAAGCAACTAAAGCAATTATAGAAGAACTTGATGATGTATTTTTTTCATCCTTGTTGATGAATCTATAGAAATATCTGATAAGGAAAAATGACACTTTGTTTGCGATATGTGAATTAAAAAAGGAGAAGTTAAAGAGCGATTTCTTGATATTATACATGTTGCTAATACTAATTTTTTGACTCTAAAAACTGCAATTGATTCATTGCTTATGGAACAATCTTTAAGTTTTTCTAGTGTTCGAGGCCAAGGTTATAATGGCGCTAGCAACATGCGAGGTTCAATTAATGGTCTTAAAACTTTAATCTTGAATGAATCTCCAAGTGCATATTATGTCCATTGCTTTGCTCATCAACTTTAATTGAAACTTGTTGTTGTTGCTCAAAAGAATAGGGATGTTTCTTGGTTATTTGGTGATGTTCTTGCACCTTTGGCAAACTTTGTGGGTGGTTCACCTAAAAGGAAAGAATTTCTTCAAAAAAACAAAAAAACAAAAAAACAAATTGAGAATGTTGTAGAGGCATTATCTTTGGGTCAATTGGAATCATGAATTGGTTTAAATCAAGAGCTTGGTTTGTGTAGGCCTGGAGATACTCATTGGGGGTCGCATTTTAAAACGATCTTAAATGTTATTTCTTGATATCCTATCATCCTTGAGTCACTTTATGCCATTGGAGAAGTTTTTGACTGGAATGAAACGAACAAGGCTGAATCACTTATTTAATGATGTCATTTGATTTTATCTTGGTGACACACTTTATGTTATCTATATTTAGGATTACAAATGAACTAAATTTAGTTTTACAAAAGAAGAAACAAGACATTGTGAATGCGATGTCTATGGTGGACGTAACTAAGGTGAATCTTCAAGATTTAAGAGATAATGTATGGAATGTTCTCATAGAAATGATTACTTCATTTATGATTAAGCATGGATTAAAGATTCTTGATATGAAGGCAAACTATGTTCTCCAAGGACGAGATCGTTATCGTGGAAGCAAGCATCCAAAAGTGACAAATCTTCATCATTTTTGAGTTGAAGTGTTTTTTGCGTAATAGATTTACAATTTCAAGAACTTGAAAGTCGATTTAGTGAGGCAAGTAAGAAGTTACTTGTTTGTATGTCTTTATTTCATCCCTCTAATCAGTTTTCTTCTTTTGATAAAAAGAAACTACTACGACTTGCTGAATTCTATCCTAGAGAATTTTTAGAAACTGAATTGTTGTATTTTGAATACTCATTGGGAAATTTCATTGTTGATATTCGAAATGATGAGAGATTTTGGGATGTGAATAACTTAAATGAGCTTTCCATCAAACTTTTAAGTGATTGTTTGATTACTTTTATATAGAGATACTTATTTGTATATGTTAGCATGAATTCTATTGTTTAACGATACCAAAATATGAGAAATCATCGTGAACAATTATAGACATTTTTATGTAGTAGTACTTTACACTTTTATGACATTTTCATTGTTAGCTTTGACTTTCGAATGTAATTTTTGATGGACATTAAATTTACTCTTAATTTATATATGATTATATTTATTTTTGATCAGTGAAGTACCGTGTTTAAATTCTTAGATCTACCCTTGTTGGTGTCTAGTGCTAAGCCACTAGAACAAGTGAAAGACACTTGGCTTGGATAGATTAGTGGACAAGAAGGTTCTTGTGGGAGGACCTTGAACTTTTCTCGCAGTTACTCTCAGTCTTCTTCAGGGAAGAACCGAGGTAACAATGGTTTCAAAGGAGGAGTGAGAAATCAGAGAGCAAGGTTTGATCTTCATTCTGAGTCAGTTAATCGTAGGAGGCACTCATTTTCTTTAGCTTTGAGGAGTTCTTAGGGTTTGACCCAAAGGATGAACATATACTTGTGTGTGGACATTGTGGAAATAAGCATTAAGGAGAGTGTTGGAGGATGAACAAGAAATACTATGGATATCGTTCATATAAGCCTTTTATTGGTTTATAAAATTTTAAAGATAATGGAACCCTATTTAAATCCATATAAGCCTTTTATTTTATTTATTAGCTAATTAATACAATTTTTAACTTCTTTACATGGTATTTACAATTTTCAGACAGCTTGAACTATCTAGCTTTATTCATTTATAGCTCTTAACTCATAACTCCAAATCTACTTTTTTATCAATAAAAATAGACATATATAAGTTTCATCTATAGAAATTTTAGCTTAAAATTTCTTACATACAATATTTGGTGAATTTTCAATTTTACCTGGATTAACCGAATTCCTTAAACCCTAAACCAAATACCTATAACCCTAAACCAAAACCTTTAAACCATATTATATATATTAATATCCAAAATATTTTTAATAAATTAAAAATAAATTAAAAATTCAAAAAAATACATATATTACACATATTAAATTATAAGTCTATATTATAAATTTCAACCCAATCTATTACCGAATCTGCCATCACATCCAGCCCAACAATTAAATAACATAGCGCAAACCGAAAACCTAATCCTCATTAAGCCTTAACCCAATAACCCATTACAAAATTCAAACCCGACCCATTACCAAATCCGTACCCAAACCGGATAACCCAACACCCAACTCGAATATTGACCCAACCTTTCGAGTCTCCCAACCGACCCATCACCTTCTTTGAATTACAAAATATTCTAGAAGGTGACCCTCCAACTCCCTGATCGCTCGTCCATGCTAGAAACACGCCAACAATCACGGAGGAGCCACGTCGTCCACCATCTCCATGCACCAACGCCTCGTCAGTAATCACAACCACATCAAAACTTCCTCTACAAACCGTCAAAATTGAAGGATGACAGAATGGTCCCTTCTCGTACATTCATCAATACCAACAACAAGACAAGCAAATATACAAACAAAAAATTAGAGAAAAATTAGGATAAACTCCATTTCTTTTTCTATTTTATTATCAATTTAATCGAGTATATAAACCCCAAAATATCACCAATTTAAATAGATGAGAATTTCCAGAAAAAATAGAACTTACAGAGCAACATTCTTTTCGAATAATGTAAAAAAGGAAGAGAAATAGAAGATTTTTTTAGGGTTTATCTTCGTGGTTAAGGCCGATCTCTCATCCCCGGTGAAACCTTCTTTGAGTCTCTGATTTTCAAAATTTTTAAAAGGGTTTCATAAACTCAGATTGTAGAGAAATTTTTGAATCGATTTTAAAGGTTCAATCTCGGTTTTGAAGGGTCGATCTCAGTTTTTGAGGGTTTTACAAAATAAGAACTTCAAATCGTTTGGAAGAACAGATCAAGGATTTAAAAATTTGATTTTTCATGAGAAAAAAGGAGGTTTTAAAGTGTTTTGTTCGTCGTCGGTTTCTAGAAAAAAGTGGGTTAGGGTTCTTATTTTTTCAGAGCGTTTAGCTCTCTGGTTCTTTGGTTTTGAATAGAGGGAAGAACAAATAAAGGCTTTAGGCTTCTTATCCTAAGCCTTTCCTATTTATACGCCTGAAAAAATGCTACCGTTTTAGTCATTCAAAACCCGCGCGGTGTCCCGGATCTGGGAAGGATCCACACATTTTTGATTAATGGGTTAATTACTCATTTAGTAATCCAGTTTTCTAAACGTTTCGACTTTGAATCTGTTTTAATCGCGCTTTTAGTCCCCAGATCTGTTTTATCGTTCCAATCTCGCCCTTTTTAGTTTTTTTTTTTATTTCGAATTAGCTTTCAAGTTTATTTTCTTTTCTATTTTGGCCCGTATTTTGTATAGTATAAATATATTGTATATATTCTTATTTAATAAAGTATTTATATGTGTATTTTATAATATATTTTTATGTCCTTTATTATTTTGTATCATATATTATTATTTCTATAATCTATATATTATATGATATTCTTTACATATTATATATTACATATACTTCTAACTTTATTTAATGCATTATTTATTTTTTCACATGGGAAGAACCATGGAGTGAAAGAAGCCACATGGGAAATCTAGGAGGAGATGAAACGACTTACCCATATATGTTTCCACAAGTAAATTCCGAGGAAAAAATTTATTAAAGGAGAGGGGAGTTGTAAGCAACCTGATTTTACCTGTAAAACCTAAATTTGATTTTCATATAAAAAATAAGTTAAAGGACTATTTTTAAATAAATTTTTAAGGCCAAAACATTTTTAACGTCAACAAAGTTTTTCCAATTCAAAAAATAACTCATATGTATTTTTCTTAAGATTTTTCAAGCCAAAACATTCAAATTTGTATAGGTGTTTCGATACCAATGCCCTCGGCATCGATACCATGCTTAATTTTTTAAAAGAATGTTCTTAAGTTTTCCAGGTGTATCGCTATGGTAGAAGAACCATTTCGATACCATTTCAAACTATGATTGAACGTTTCGAAACCTATATAAAGATGTACCAAAACCACCCTTCGAACTTAAAATAAAATTAAATATTTTGCAAAGCGTTTGGATACCACAACTCAGTGTTTCGATACCTAGGTTAATTTTTCAAGAATTTTAAAACAATAAATGTTTTGATCGTTGGATATCAGTTGAAGTTTTAAAATTTTGTTGACCAGTATCGAAGCGGCTATAATGTGTTTCGATACCTTTGTTGGCAGTGTCAAAACGTTTCGAAACAATCTAAAAGTCGTTTTGATTCCCCTTGTTTTATAGACAGACCCGTTTTGATATCATTGATCATGGTATCATACCCGTTGTAAAAATGCACATAATGACTCTTTCTTCTTTGGTAGCGTTTCGATATAGGTACCCTAAGTATCAATACCGGTAACTGCAGAAGTATATTTATGGTGGAAGGATGAACTCCTAACGTCTATATTTATGTTCCCAACCACCACAACGGATAGAAATCAAAGAAAGGGTATAAAATCAAGACTCCAAAGCTATAACAACAACTAATGATCCGAAAGATTTCATCCCAAGCATCAAATCCAACCTTAAGGGATAAACTGCAAAATCTTTGTACCCAACTCATTCAATCTTCATTGTATTTTAATTTTTGAGTTTGAGGAGTGTTGTACTTGTAATTGGCAAAATTTGTTCTAAGAGAGAAATTATTTTTGCCATTCTTTATCTTTGTAACATTGTGAGGTTGAATCAATCTTTGGGTAGAAATATTGATTTGTTTTGTAACGGTTATCCCCTAAACCGATAAAAAGGTCGAATTCAATAGTGAATTGGGTTGAAAATCCTTATTGGGAGCTAATGTAGTGGATGTAGGTTCTTGTTCGAAGGCCGAACCACTATAAATCTTGTGTTCTTCATTTTTCTTAGTTTTACTAAAATCTTCCACAAATTTTTAAATAGCCAATTCACCCCTTCTTGGCCAACTACATCAATCGATCAACTCAACAATTGATATCAGAGCTAGATACTTGAAGGGATTAACATCCACCAAAGAAGATCCAAAGATTTTTGATCAACTACTCAAGTCAAAGCAAATGGCATCCACTTCCGGACGAAGTTGGAACGAGTCACACTCTATTACAAAGCCACCATTCTTGAACGAAGATAACTACCCCTATTGGAAGAATATGATGATGCTCTTCATCAACTCCCATGATTATGTCCTTTGAGACATAATTGAAGATGGTCCTTCAATTCCGATGAAGAAAGAAGGTGACCGACAAGTTCCGAAGACAAGAAGCGAGATGTCATTGGAATAAATAAGAAAATGTCAACAAACAAAAAGGCACTTCACATTTTGTTTTGTGCTCTTGGTCCCGAAATTTATTCAAAAATGTCACCTCGCAAGAGTGTGAAGGAAGTTTGTGATTCTCTAGAGACAATGTATGAAGGTATAAACAATCTTAAAGAAACCAAGATTGGCCTTAACTACGAGAATTTCAAGATGGAAAAGGATGAGGACATCACCAAGATGTTTGATATATTCTCCTTAATCTTTAACGAGCTTAAAGGATTTAGTGAAATCATTCTAGTGGAAAAGTTAGTTCGAAATCTCATCTACTCACTTCCCGATTCTTGAGATAGTAAAAGAACGACTATCATAGAGGCTAAAGATCTCAAGACACTAAAGCTAGATGCTCATATGGGTTCTCTTCTAACCCATGAGATTATGAAGAAAGAAAGGGAAGAAGAAAAAATAAGGATGGGAAGAAAATAGAGTAGAAAGAAGTGAAAGCAATGAATCAAGGGATTGCCCTCAAAGCCTCTCTACCTCTAGAGGTGGGCAACACAAGTGAAGAAGAGGAATTAGAAGAATTGACTATGGTAGCCAAACGGTTCACCCGTCTCATGAGGTCAAGTAGAAATTGGAGATTTCTAAGAAAGAATGGCTTCAACGAAAGGAATAAAGAAGATGAAAGTGACCAAATTATATATTACGAGTTCAAGAAACCGGGTCAAATTCAAACTAAGTGCCTATATTACAAGCCGAAAGGGTTCGAGAAGAAAAAGAAGCACAAGGCTCATGTTACTACTTGGAGCGATGAAGAATCATCATCCGATGAAGAGAGGCAGCAATTTGCGTCTCATGGCTCTTGATGAGCCAAACGTAACCCTTGAATCCTCTTACAATGACCTTTCTTATAATGAATTATATGATACATATGATGAATTACAAGATGAATATGATGAGTTGGTTTTAGAATATAAGGAATCTATTAAAAAGAATAAGAAAATTCTTTTAGAATTGATAAATGAAAATAATTCATTAGTTAAAACTAATTTAGAACTATATTGTAAACTGAATGAAATGCATGAGAAATTCAAGGAACTTGAATCTAAAAATCTTAGCATGTATAATTTAATCTCTAGGGTAAAGGAAGATCACTTAAAGGAAATTAGTGATCTAAAAAGTTCTCTAGGTAATATTAGTTATAATAATGCTTAAGGCTGAATCATCTTGAACTAGTCATGTTAGGAAGAACTTTTATAACTATGGACATGGAAAGTTCCCTAGGCAACATAGAGTTAAAAAGATTAGGAACATATGGATACCTAAGGACATATGGATACCAAGCTTTTAGGAACTAACATCTATGGACCCAAACAAGTTTGGTTACCAAAATAAAAAACGTAAATTCCATGTTTGTAGGTGAGCATTACTACAAGGCCAAAGGTTCAAGTCAAATTATGTAAAACCTTGATGGTACATGCTCATGAATGATGAACTAAGGCAAAAGAATATTAAAGGTTCAAGAGCTTGATCTTAATGGAGTGATGACAACTCTAAAGGAAAAATTGAAAATATTAGCTCAATCGATATTTATACCTTTAATTTTATCGTATATTTCTTACTTTGTCAATGTTCTTGTGTTTGTTTTTGGTTGAGAATATGTTCTTACTTGAAATTTGATTCCATGTCTTGTTATGATAAATTGTGCTTGTATGATATATGGCATTGAATCTAATATATGATGCTCTTTTTTCATTGCATAGTAAAACTTGCTTATGGTGCTCTTAATCATGACATATAACCATTAACATGCATTTAGGGGCTTTAAGATATCTTTCCTATACTTTTAGAAGACTCGCATATAGAGCCTAGCATAACGGTATTGAAACAATAAGTAACGATTTCGATACCCTCTTATAGAAATCTTGTTCGGACGTTTCTGGTCAAGTCAGTATCGAAACACCTAACCCGAGTTTTGATATGCAAGTCCCAATACGGAAAAAGGTTGTATATATACAACACCATATCGAAACGGATATCTCATATTCTGATACAAGCGTATCGATACCACTTTATGGGGTATCGTGTTAGTCTTGAAGTCGCTGGATGAATAACCAATTTAAGCTTGCCAAGTGATGGAGAGTCGGTAATTTGGGTGTTTGTGGTGGAAGCAAAAGATAGACAAAGAACACAAGGATTTATAGTGGTTCGACCATGCCTACATCCACTACCTTAGCTTCCCACTAAGGATTTCCCAAATTCACTAAGAATCTCTTCCTTTTGAGGGCAAAGAGCTAACTTTACAAACCTTGACTCAAACCCGAATCAAGCATCCAAAGTTACAACCCGAACTTTGGGAATCCTCTCAAACAAGAGATAATCTTAAGCAAAATTTGATAACCCTTCTAACAAGGCTAATTGTTTGCAACTAAGCTCTCACCCAATCCTAAGAAACTTGAGCATACATAAACATTAAGCTCACAAGTGTTGTCTACCCAAAAATGTGAGAATTAAGCTATAAGACAATTCTTGAATCATAATGTTGTCTACAATGAAGCATTAGTCTTTTCTTGATGCTTGAGGCTTGTTTTTATCATCCCAAGTGAGCTTCTAGCTATTGGTGACCGTTGGGATTGATTTGGAGCCGTTTGGAGCTGATTTCGAGGCTTATTTCTGTTTCTGGTACAGGAGGTATCGAAACGGGTAAAAGAGGTATCAATATCTCTGCTTTGGGAAATAGCCGTTAAACCCGCAATTATGAACAGGTATCGATACCAGTATCGATACCGCTCCTAGTCGTTGGAGGTTTTCATAAAATCGATTTATGACCGTTGGGGGGTATCGAAACAAGGTTTGAAACCAAACCTCACAGTGGTGAAAGGGTATCGATACCAATATCGATACCACTGCGATTTTGCCTTTGAAAACATGTCATTGAAGAACAGGTATCGAAACACCTGGGTTAAAAACACTTCTTTGGTTTCTTTAAATAATTTAAAACATATTTAAAATCTCTCAAAAACATCTTAAATATATTTTCAAGTAGTTTGGACATAAGAACCATTTTGAAATCTTTTCAATTAGTCCAAAACTATTTTTCAATTATTATATCAAAACATTAGTTCTACATATCGAAATGCGCAGCGATAGAAGTGTATTAAAACACCTAAAACCTATTTTTATCTAAATTAAAACACTTTCAAACTTTCCCCTCTCAAACCCTAGCCGATTTTTCCTTTAAAATCACCCCTCTGTACACCAAATTTCTTCACAAATTTCTTGAGCGTTTCTACTCAAATCATCAAGGTTAAGGTTTTCTCAATGTTTTGTGCTCAAAATCATCCTAATTCTTCCTCAATCCTTACTCAAGGTATTTTTCGAATTCTTTTATTTTCTTTTGAATCTATGTTGTTAAAATTAGGATTTTGTATAGATTATACTTAGTTTTGTATGAGTTTTCAAAATCCCACAAAAGTTTTTCAAAAATCCAAAATTTTTCATTCCAATATAAAATAATTTGATAGTATTTTATTTTTTTATTGTTTTTCAAATTTCTTTTCAAAATTTTATTTTAAACTTTATTTTTATTATTTTTAATCAATTGTGCTTTTCAAACTTTGTTTTTAAATCCTTGAGTTATTGATTTATAGGATTAATTTTTGGTTATCCTTAGATATTCGTTTTCTTGAGCCTAATAATCTTTAATTTGTTTATCTAGACTAATGGCTCCTAAGAAACGATCTCGAATTGAGGCGGGAAGTTCTTCGGCCACGGAAGAGGATGCCACACGACCAAACCTTCCATACATTTATCAAAACTCTTTCCCAAGTTGTGGCTCCTACAAGAATTTCCATCAATACCGGAATTACAAGCTCAAAAAGGAGCGTTGTCTCGATCTAAGCTTCATGAAATCGGATAAATATCAATTCAAATATCTCGAGCTCTTCTAAGATTGGAAGTTCATGAAATTCCTATCCTTGCCCGATACTTTCTTTACAACTCTCATTCTCGTTTTCTATGCTAACACCACTTTTATATTTTCAAAGGATAAATCGCAAGTTGTGGCTATTGAATCCTATATCTTGGAGCATCGATTCCGTGTCGACGTAAAGCTTCTTTTTGATGTTTTTGGATTCAAAGATGTTGGAATAGATGATGAGAACTCCCTTTTCCATAATCTTACCGGTTCCTTCATCAACTTGTACATGATCGTTTTCTCCATTTTATCGTCTCATGGTGGATTCGTCCCTCTAACGGTAAATATTCTTTGATTTGTAATGTTTATGGCTTTTGGATTACTTGCTTTCGACAAGGGAAGTGATTGGTGATTTAAATAGTCACTTTTTAATTACTAATTCTCTTATTTTCATGAACTTATCACTGCTAATTTGAGTATATTTCGTTTATTTTATGTGCAGTGAACTGTTTACTGGAATTGGTGATTAAAAGGAAAAATTATGCATTTTTTTATCGCGACTAGAGACATGGGCACGAAGTTGGGCACGACGACGGGCATGATGAAATACTGACGTGGCAGTTTTTAGAAGATTCGAGAAGATTCTGGAAGCAGTTCAGTCAGCGAAATCTGAGAAGATCTTTAGGATATCTTGTTTTTAAATTTCAAATCAAGAATTATCTTTTATCTTTTATTTTATTTTTTATTTTATTACTTTTAGGTAGTTAGTAACCTATAAATACCCTCCATGGGTAAGGCTTTAGATCGTCCATCATTTTGTCTTTGAATTCTTGTCTTGTTTCTTTGTTATTCTATAAAATTTCTTTTTCCTTCTTTATTTTAAGTCTTTTTTATATTTTGCAAAAATATGCTAAGTATGATAATTGATATCATGCTTAGCTAATTTTTTTAAGCCGAGAGCTAGAAATGAATCAATTCGATGCGTGAGAATTAAATAGTAATTAATTCCCTTCAGGATACATTCTTATTTTTCTGTTTTATTAGTTTGACAATCGGCCTTACTTACAAAATTAAAGCATTTTCAAACCAAAAAGAGCTCGTTGTTTTGGATGTTGTTTTAATATACAGTGGGAGGAAGGATTTGCCTGTGGCAATTTCGAGTTCATGTGAACACACTTAGCGGCGGTCCGCTAAGGAAAAATGAGATCGGATTTGATTCTCGACGAGACATCACATAATCCGAGTTGGGACTTTCCAATACTTAATCTGATTTTTTTAATGGCAATAGCTGTGGTTAAATCACTCAAGTATAATCTTTCAAAGATAGGCTTGGGAAGATCGGTTATAAGAGAGAAAGACAAGTTATAATGGGTTGGGCCTTGTAGACTGTAACCGACATAAATCCCAGAGTAAAAATCCATTTCAATGATCGATAGAATTGAAACAAAGTTAGCTCGAGGCAATTTCTTCATTGATATTTTCAACTACTATTTCTTTTTCTCAATCTTTACTTTAATTTTAATTTGTTTACTTTAGTTTCTTTATTTTTCATCACAATATCATCAAACGCCTCTTTTAATTAATTGTTTGCAGTATCCTGGATTGGAATCAACGCAGAATTACATCAGAAATTCCAAATTCCCTGTGGATCGACCCTCTTTACTATACTATTTTTTACTTATTTAATTTAAAGAGGAATATTTTATTTTCATGAGTAAAAAGACGCTTGTCAAATTTGGCGCCGTTGCCGGGGAATTTTCGGCAAATTACTGATTAATTTTTATTTTGTTTTTATGAACAAGAGAAATCCGGGAAATCTTGTTGAATTTGACTCGGAAATCGAAGCAAGAGCTCCTAGAACTCACGGACAAACACTTCGAAAGAAGAAACAACAAAGAGAGAAAGACAAGCAAGCAAGTTCGGAATCTGATTCTGAACCATTATCTCATACCCAATCCTATGGAGAGCCGAATCCGGACACCTTTCCAACTTCATCAAACGCAAATCTTGAACCTAAACAAATGGCTGACCAAACGATTAGAGAATTAAATGCATCCTCGAGATACAACAACCACTTTGCATTACCTTTCCTAATGGCGAAACCCCGTTTCAACTTAAGAAGGGATTGATCCATCTCCTTCCTACCTATAACGGTTTGCCTAGTGAAATCCCGCATAAACATCTCGCAGAATTTCATATGGTGTGCAGCAGCATGAAAACTCAAGGAGTTTCCGAGGATCAAATCAAACTGAGGGCATTTCTTTTTTCTTTAGCCGGAACGGCTAAGGAATGGTTATTTTATTTACCCCCTAATTCAATTACTACCTGGGCTGATCTATCACGTGTTTTTCCTTGACAGGTTTTTCCCAATGGCAAAAGCAAGTGAACTAAGGCGAAGCATTTTGGGAATTCAACAAAAAGAATGTGAAACTCTTTATGATTATTGGGAGTTGTTTAAAAAATAATGCGCCAGTTGTCCGCAACATGGTCTTTATGAGCAAACACTCCTTCAATACCTCTATGAAGGAATGCCTCCAGTTGACAGAAAGATGCTAGATGCCGCTAGTGGCGGTGCTGTAACACTCGACCCGGATGTCACATTGGGCCTCCGGCCCAAAACCTGTATTCCAAAATTTCTTTTCAAAGCCCATCAAATTCAAATCTAAATACGATTCATAAAATCCACTTAAGTTAAAACGCAAGCCCAAAATAGTATAAAGTAATCAGAGCTCCAAAATATTACAAACGATTAAAACATTCGACCCAAATTAAAATAAACAGAGCTACATTACATAGGGTTCGACATAGTACAAGCTCACTAAATCTAACACATGTACTCTGACAACACGGTCGATGCTGAAATCCGAACCTTGATGGTGCTCCACGAACCGGCTTCACCTAACCTACGCACGAAAACATATTTCGAACGCTGAGCTACGAAAGCTCAGTGGGTACGCCGAACTTGGTCAACATCATGCATACCATAAGCAGTAAAACATAACATATAAATATCGTGCATGATATGATGATCTAGCATGCTTGCCTACCACATGGCATAAACAATGTATAATATCGCACACAGCATACACATGTCACATCACAAAATAACACACAAGAGTGAGGCCCGCGTCTACACAGCATCGGGATCCTACACTCAGGATTGAGGCCGCCCTCAAATCCTATGCCCGGAATGTTACATCGGACATCTTCGAACGAGGCCGCCCAACGTTCGGAAAGGGGTGGAGGCCGCCCAACCAACCCTATGCTCGGAATGTTACATCGAACATCTTCGAGTGAGGCCGCCCAACACTCGGAATAAAGGTCTTCAAAACATCATCCGACATGTTACATCGGATGGCCTTCAACGTGTTGCAACACTTATGGATATCCGGATTTCCATCAAACAAGGACTCGATACACACAAACGATCCACCTAGGATCCTCACATCAAAACATATCAAGACTTAACATAATTTAGTCATTCGGGGTTAATATCATCAAATTCATGTTAACAATTCATTGCATTAATTATAAGATTCATTATAACATTTAATTCTCTTTTCGAACCTCAAACAATACTTATCTTGCCAAGTTTTTGTAGGGGTATCGATACCCTTATATGGGGTATCGAACCACCCTGCCTCGATACCTACCCAAAGAAGGCATCGAACCATGGGTATCGATACTGGTATCGATACCCTTTGACCATTTTCAAAGTCAACAAAAGGGGACCCTCCAACATCGATACCGGTATCGATGCCATTATGCCACTGGAGGTCCCGGTATCGAACCATGGTTCGATACACCTGGCCCCTTAGCCTATTTCCACTCATGGGTATCGATACCGGTAGCCCGTGTATCGATACCCCTGCATGAAATGCAGGTCTACACTTAGAAAATTCCTAGGATTCATTCCCAAATTCGATCCAATCAATCCCAAAGTGTTTCTATTCATTTCTAGAGATGATTAAGGTATTTTAACATCAATTCCAAATCATTTAACACTCAAATCTGAAATCCACCATTAAAGCATGTTAAGCACAAACCAAGCACACACATACAACAACATCTATATGTATGCAACTACCATGATATGTATGATGTAAAGAACGAGTTGGGAGTATCAACCTTAAGCAAGAACAACAACAAAGCCAGAAACCCGAGCTCCAAGATCAACCTCAAGATTTCTCCTTCCTCAAGCTTGATGATGGCTCTTCCACTTGTTTCTCTACAAAGGGAAGGGTAACAACAACTTAGAACCACTCTAAGATAATCCTTAAGGCTTAAAAACACTAACAAATAGGATTTAGGCTCTCCAAAAACCCAATCCCGTACTCCACTCAAAACCCCTCTTAAACCTCCATCTTCTACCAAACTCTCACATATCTACCTCATTTTATAGATCAAAAACACCTCTATAACTTACCTTTCACCTCCAAAACGTGATTCTTACCTTAAACTCCAAAGATGGAACCTTTTCCTTAGGGATTTATGTGGGGAAGAAGAGGAAGATGAAAGGGAAAAACAAGAGTGACATCACTCTCTGTTTTTCTGCAGAAAAACACTCCAACACCCCCTTCCTTTCATCCATTTAGGCATTTACAAGAATGCCCCTAGCCTACAACTCAAAACCTAACACTCCAAGACCCAACAAGCTAAAGGACCTACAAGGCCCAAAACCTCATAACACGGGGCCCAAAACCGAAGCCCAAAACCCATCGGGTTAAACTGGCACTCAGATCCGAATCCGGGTCGTTACAACTCTCCCCTCCTTAAAGAAAATTTCGTCCTCGAAATTTACCTGTCAGGAAGATATGAGGGTACTGAGCTCTCATGTCCTTCTCCGCTTCCCACGTTGCTTCTTCTATTCCATGGTTCCTACATAAGACCTTTACCAAAGGTATACACTTGTTCCGAAGCTCCTTAACTCCTCTATCCAAGATTCCGATCGGTCTCTCCTCGTAAGTCAAATCTGCATTGACTTCGATTTCCTCAAGCTGAACCACATGCGATGGATTGGAACGATAACGTCTCAACATGGACACGTGGAACACATCGTGTATACGTGCCAACTTTGGAGGCAAAGCTAGTCGATACGCTACCGGTCCAACTCTCTGAAGAACCTCATAAGCCCTATGTACCTTGGACTCAACTTCCCTTTACGACCAAACCGGATGATACCTTTCTACGGAGATACCTTGAGAAACACTTTCTCACCAAGCTCATACTCGATGTGCTTACGCTTGTTATCCGCATAAGCTTTCTGTCTGTCAAAAGCTGCTTGCAACCTCTCTTTGATGATCTGAAATTTTTCTTCAGTTTCCTTAACAAGCTCCGAACCCACTATCTTTCTCTCATTAAGCTCTGTCCAACACAAAGGTGTTCTACACCTACGCACGTACAAGGCCTCAAAAGGAGCCATCTTGATGCTTGAGTGATAATTGTTGTTATAAGCAAACTCTACCAACGGTAACTGCTCCTCCCAACTGCGAGCAAAGTCCATAGCACAACACCGAAGCATATCCTCCAAGATCTGGATAACTCTCTTAGACTGTCCATCGGTCTGAGGATGAAAAGCTGTACTGAAGTGCAACTTGGTATCTAAAGCCTCATGGATAGACCTCCACAACTTCGTCGTGAACCTCGGATCTCTATCTGATATGATCGATGAAGGTACACCATGCAACCTCACGATCTCCTTTATGTACAACTGAGCCAACTTTTCCAAATTGTAGTCCATCCTTATCGGTAATAAGTGAGCCGACTTTGTCAACCGGTCAACTATAACCCATATAGCATCATGCTTTCTCAGCGTCATCGGCAACCTGGTGACGAAGTCCATGGTCACTCGATCCCACTTCCACTATAGAATCTGGATAGGCTGAAGCAAACCTGAAGGAACCTGATGTTCCGCTTTCACCTGCTGACACGCTAGACACCTGGTCACAAACTCTGACACATCTCTTTTCATGCACGGCCACTAAAAGAAAGGACGAAGATCTTGATACATCTTGTTACTACCCGGATGAACAGAAAACGGACTACGGTGAGCTTCTGTCAAGATACGATCCCTTAGATCCTCTAAAGCTGGAACACACAACCGAACTTGAAAGTAAAAGAATCCACCATCTCGTACCTCAAAGTCTGACAACTCACCTCTCTGAACAACCTCTAACTAAGCTACCAACTCCTCTTCTAACACCTATGCTCTCTTGATCTCCTGGACAAGCATGGTTTCCACACGCAACTCTGCCAACAAATCTCCGTCATCTGTCATCCTCAACTGAGCAAACAAAGCTCTCAAGTCCGACATGGACTTCCGACTCAAAGCATCGGCGACCATATTCGCCTTGCCGGGATGATACTCTATGACACAGTCATAGTCCTTTAACAACTCGATCCACCGATGTTGCCTCAGATTCAACTCTTTTTGGATAAGCAGATACTTTAAACTCTTGTGGTCGGTGTAGATGTAGCATTTCTCCCCGTAGAGATAATGCCTCTATATCTTCAAAGCGAAGATAACCGCCGCAAACTCAAGAAAACTACGGACTTCCGATATATTCCTTGGTGGTTTCCACTCCACCACAGCTTGGATCTTTTTGGGATCAACTCGGATTCCATCCGCTACAACTATGTGGCCCAGAAATGCCACCTCGGACAACCAGAACTCATACTTACTAAACTTGGCGTACAGACGCCTATCCCTCAAAACCTGAAGAACAACCCTTAGGTGGTAATCATGCTCCTCCTCTGAGCGTGAATACACCAAGATGTCGTCGATGAACACAACCACAAACTGATCTAGATACGGCTGAAAGATCTGGTTCATCAAGTCCATGAAAGCTGCAGGTGCATTCGTGAGCCTAAACGGCATCACTAAGAACTCATAATGCCCGTACCGCGTCCTAAAAGCGGTCTTTTGAACATCCTCTTCCACCACCTTTAACTGGTAGTACCCTGACCTCAGATCTATCTTAGAAAACACACGGGAACCCCTCAACTGATCAAACAGGTCATCGATCCTAGGCAAAGGGTAACGGTTCTTGATCGTGACCTTGTTGAGCTGACGGTAGTCGATGCACATCCTCAATGATCCGTCCTTCTTCTTCACAAAAAAAACCGATGCTCCCCACGGTGACACACTCGGTCGGATAAAACCCCTCTCAAGCAACTCCTGGATCTGTTGCTTCAACTCTCTAATCTCCGTCGGTGCCATACGATACGGCGCTATGGACACCGGTGTTGTCCGTGGCAACACCTCTATCCGGAACTCCAACTCACAGTCGGGAGGTAAACCATGCAACTCCTCGGGAAACACATCGGGGTACTCACAAACGGTCCTCAAACACGTCGGAGTACTCACAAAAGGTCCTCAAACATAGTTAATTTGCTTGTTTCAGGAAAAATTGGAACTGCAAAAGTTTGTGGAGTTTGCACAATGACAGATCATCCAATAGAATGTTGTCCACTGCTACAAGATGTATCCGAAGCACATGTTAATGCCATAGGGAATTTTCCGGTACCCCCTCAAAGAGCGTATAATCCTTATAGTAATACTTTCAATCCAGGATAGAGGGAACATCCAAACATGAGATACGAAAACAACCAAAATTATCAATCGAGGGCTCCTCATTTTCCAGCCCAAATGCCACAAATATCCTTCCTTGAAACAATTGTTGAGAAATTGGCTATATCCCAAGAAAAATTCCAAATTCAAACACAAGCATATCTCAAAGAAATTGACAAACAAATAAGCCAATTAGCACAAAAAGTTGGTCGCCTAGAATCTCAAGGTCAATTACCATCACAAACCGAAACAAATCCAAGGGAAAATTTAAGTTTGATCACTCTCCGAAGTGGCACTATCGTCTCACATGAAGCTTCAAACAAGTCCGATAAACAAAAAGAAGATGCATCGTCAAAGAAACAAGAAAAAGATCATTCGCCTTCAAATATTTCTGGTAAATTTGCTTCCACTTGTTCTTTTTCTTGTCCTTATGAAACTTTTCATCCTTTTCCTCTAGGCTTATGAAACGCGACAAGAAAGCGGAAGAGAAAGAAATCCTCGACATCTTTAGGAAGGTAGAAATTAACATCCCTTTTCTTGATGCAATTCGGAAAATACCCAAGTATGCAAAATACTTGAAATATCTTTGCAAAAACTAAAGGCGGTTGAATGAGAATGAAAAGGTGAACCTTGGCGAAAATGTTTCAGCGATCTTTCAGAAAAGGCTTCCACCAAAATACAAGGATCAAGGTATGTTCGCCATACTCTGTAAAATTTATAATGTTGGAATCAAGCATGCAATTTGCGATTTAGGCGCATCCATAAATGTAATGCCTCTATCCGTCTATAAATTTTTTTTCCAATGAACCATTGAAAGAGACGAGGGGGACAGTACAACTCGCCGATCGATCAATCATCTACCCCGAAGGAGTTCTAGAAAATGTTTTAGTGAAGGTAAATGATTTAATATTTCATGTTGTTTTTTATATAATTGACATGGAAAATTATCGCAGTAATATGAGATCTGAAATACTTCTTGGGAGACCATTCTTGAGCACGGCAAACATGAAGATTGATGTTCCTAGTGCCATTTTAACTATGGAATTTGATGGAGAAGTTGTCAGGTTTGATGTATATAAAGCTATGAAATATTCAAATAATGTGGCAAGCTTGAATTTTGTTGATATTGTCGATTCATTTGCTAATGAATTTTTGGAGACTAATTTGCTTCTTGATTTTTGCAGGGAATTAAAAAAAGTGGAATTTAACGATAGGAAGTTTGAAGAAATTATTTCTACCATTTATTCTACTTTTAATTTTCATTTTAATGCCATCAAAAACTAAATATTTTCCATCGATCTTCCAGGCATCAAAGTTGGAGTTAAAATTACCACCAGATAAATTGCATATTAAAGAAGATACTTTGTCGAAAAAAATGAAGAAATGCCATGATCGAAAAATTTATCATAGAGAAATTCTCAGTTAGACAAAAAAATGAATTGGAAAAAGAACTTCTCGCAGAACCTGTAGTCTGAATCAGGTCGTCAAGCTAATGACGTTAAACAAAGCGTTAAATGGGAGGCAACCCATTTCCTTTCTTTCTTTATTTTGTTTTTATTTTCATTCATTTATTTATATTTTTTGTTTTCAAATAAATTTGTACAGAATTTGTCTCAGATTGGAATGGCTTGGTTTTGCATGAAACTTGAAAAATGCTAATGACGAGTTGCATACTCCTTACAACCCTAAAAGTCTTCATTCTTTCCCCATAAACCGAAAAAACTCACCTTAGATACGGGGAGTATCTTTATTCCTTCCCTTGTACTTTAATTTCAATATTGAGACAATATGCTTTAAGTGAGGGGGGTAAAGATTGAATCAAGTTCCATCCTACTTGTCTTATTATTTGCTTGATTGAATGCCTTGATTAAATTGGTCGGATGCTTGGTTAAAATTCTTTCATTTTCATTGAATATCTTATGCATGTTATGATTGTTTAAGCTCTTTTATTTATTTTGGATTTAGAACACTCTTGATAGTTGAATTGTATGAGTAGGAATTTAATTTGACTTCTTTGTAATATGACTTGATTTTGTCTATTGAATTTTCGCCTAACTTGATTAATGAAACACACTTTGGTAAGGTATTGAGCCTTGAGCATGTTTCCTCCATTTTTATGCTCGTTTTCCTTGCTTGAGTGTGTCGAATTAGATATTGTAAATCTAGAACTTGTGGCATGAATACATTTTAAGACTACACGTGAAATATGAAGTTTTGATATGATTTGGGCATAGGATTCACCCCATTTTTACCCAAGAAAAAACCTACCCTTTTGATTTCCCATTAGTAAACCAATTTTGAGCCTATATCCATTTTTTGTTTCACCTCAATTTTAAGCCCTTAAGCCTTTTTTATTTTTTATCATTCTCTTTTCTTACCCTTTTTCAGGACAAAGAATTGAAGCATATGAGCATTTTGTTCCACGAAAAATGAAAAAAAAAGAAGGAAAAAATAAAGTAAAAAAAAAAGAGGAAGAAAAAAGAAAACAAAAAAAAGGAAGAAAAGAAAAGGCAAAATGAAAAGAAAAAAAGATTTAGTTTGGTTTTGATTTACTTTTGATTTAAATATTCTTATTTATTTCATGCACCTTATTTGCTCATGGACATTGATTATGCTATTTAATTTTTTTTGTCTTGATTACAAGGCTCATTTTAAGCCTTTTTCATTACCTTTACCTAAGCCTCGTTACACCGTTTTGTAAGACCCATTGATCTTGCATCTTATTTCTTTAAAGTAGTGGAAAATTGATTATGTCACAAGCTTAAGAAAATCCTTTTTTGATTGCGACTTTGAGTGAAATTTTGCACCCGAAATACATTTGAGTGAATTGAGTGAAACCTTGTGAGGAATTGAGTTAGGCTGATTTTTTTATTGATGAAAGATAGGGAGTTACAAGGATGTTTGATTTATTTTTACTTATGTTTATTCTCTTGATTGGTGTTTTGGTTCAATTAATTATTATGAGCTTTGATTTTCATAAATTGCTTAAGTATGAGATGGATTGGAGGATTGCAAACTAGGTTTTTGATTTGTTTGATTGAGGCATACTTGAGGGCAAGTATGAGATGGATTGGAGGATTGCAAACTAGGTTTTTGATGGATTGAAGCGTCCTAATCTTGCGAAGATCATGTTCGTCGATCTCGTGTGGCAAGTTCAAAATCGCCACACTCCTCAATGCAAATCCTTATCCTATGGTTGTGCTCTAAGTTCTCTATTTTTTCACTTGAGGATAGATTGCTCCTATGATCTTTTAGAGATGGTGAAGGAGCCAATAGGTGAGACTTCTCTTTATCGCTTCACTTTCACTTCACCGGTTCTGAATGGGTACGTGGAGAAGTACCACCTCCTCAACCTATTGATTCAGAACCTATCTAAAAAGTTGCTCTTAATGCCGATCTCATGGCATTCCTTACCGATCAATTCGTCGACCTCAATCAACACATCAAAACCCGTTTTGATACTCTTGAAGGTCAACTCAAGGCCTTGAATATTCGTGTTTCTGAACTCGAAGCTTCTCAGTTTTCTATGAGTATGTCCATCGGTGCTTTTCATGATGATTAGCGTCGTTCTCGTGCTCCTCAAAATAATAATAATAATGATGATGACGAGGACGATGGTGGAGAGGAGTACCTTTTAGGCTAGTATACTTTTAGGACTAGTTTGCATTTTCCTTTCCTTTCATGTTATGTTTTAAGAATTATGTGCCTTTGCTTATTTTTAAGAACTACGCTTTGAATTATTCTTATGTTGGATTTTAAGTTTAAATTAATGCTATGGATTTTGAGTTTATTGCTTTGTCTTGTTGCTTAAGTTTATTTTATCCCTTTATATGTATCTTTGATTTTGATCTAACAAAAAGGGGAATAAGTCTTTAAATTTTTTTAACCTATACATATATTTAGGGGGAGTTTTATTTAGGAGGTGTTTCATTTAAAAATTTATTTTGGTTTTGTTATATAAAAAAAGAGAGATTGTAAAACCTAAATTTGATTTTGATATAACAAATAAGTTAAATGACTATTTTGTAAATAATTTTTAAGAACCAAACATTTTGAAAGTCAACAAAGTTTTTCCATGTCAAAATAATAAGCATATGTATTTACGTTAAGATTTTTCAAGCCAAAAAATTCAAATTTGTTCAAGTGTTTCAATACCAATCCCTTCGGTATCGATACCGTGCTTAATTTTTAAAATAATATTCATAAGTTTTCTAGGCGTATCGATACAGTAAAAGAATCGTTTCAATACCATTTGAAACTGCGATTGAACATTTCGAAACCTATATAAAGTTGTATCAAAACCATCAATCAAACTTAAAATAAAATTAATTATTTTGCTAAGCGTTTCGATAACACAGCTCAGCGTTTCGATACCTGGGTTAATTTTTTAAGAATTTTAAAATAATAAATGTTTTGACCGTTGAATGTCAGTTGAAGTTTTAAAAATTTGTTGACCAGTATCAAAACGGCTACAGTGCATTTTGATACCTTTGTTGGCAGTGTTAAAACATTTCGAAATGATCTAAATTCGTTTTGATACTCCTTGTTTTAAACGTAGACCAATTTCGATTCCATTGATCATGGTACCGATACCCTTTGTAAAAATACACATAACGACTCTTTCCTCTTTGGTATTGTTTTGATACAGGTACCCCGAGTATCGATATCGGTAGCTACAAAAGTATATTTATGGTGGGAAGATGAACTCATAACGTCTATATTTATGTTCCCAAGCACCAAAACGACTAGAATCAAAGAAAGGGTATAAAATCAAGACTCCAAAGCTACATCAACAACTAATGATCCAAAAGATTTCATCCTAAGCATCAAATCTAACATTAAGGGTTAAATTGCAAAATCTTTGTAAACAACTCATTCAAATATCATTATATTTTAATTTCTGAGTTTGGGGAGTGTTGTACTTATAATTGGGGAAAATTTATTCTAAGAGAGAAATTATTTTTGCCATTCTTCATCTTTGTAACCTTGTGAGGTTGAATCAATCTTTTGGTAGAAAGATTGATTCAGTTTGTAACGGTTATCACTTGAACCAAGAAAAAGGTCGAATTCAATAATGAATTGGGTTGAAAATCCATAGTGTGAGCTAAGGTAGTGGATATAAGTGCTTATTCGAAGGCCGAACCACTATAAATCTTGTGTTAATCATTTTTCTTATTTTTACCAAAATCTTCCACAAATTTTTAAATAGCCAATTCACCCCCTCTTGGCCAACTACATCAATCGATCAACTCAACATTACCAAAATTTAAAGGTCGGGTTTAAGCAAGGCTTTAGAAGAATTGGGCGTAGAGAGCCTATTTGGGCTTTAGGATAATTAGGCGTAGAGAGCCTATTTGGGCTTGCTATGAGATAATAATTAGGCTTAGAGAGGATAAAGAGGTTATTATAGGAATTTGAAAAAAGATGATGACATAAAGTGGGGAGGAAAAACTTTCTTTTTCCCTCTTATGAGGTCATTCTCTCTTCCCCAACTCCTTTCTCTTCCTTCTTTCTTTTGTTTTGAATCTAAAGGTGAGAACTTTAGGTGTAAAGAGTGGAACTCCCGTTTAAGTGGTGAAGGAAAGTTTCTTCAGCTTGAAGAGATCTTCGTGATGAGGTAAGAATGAATTAAAATGGTGAAAAAATGGTTATTGTGGGGTGAGGAAGAGGAATGAATTTGGGTGATGAAAACCTCAAATCCAATGTGTTATTTTGTTTTAACGCCCTTCATCATCCAACAATGTTCTGAAAATTTTTTCAACCCCTTTTTCTAGTGAAAAAAAGTTGGAAGGATCATCAAAGGATCAAGACAAGAGGAAGGAAAAAGCTTGAAGGGATTGGAGGTTTTTACTATTGTTAAATCGAGGTAATTACACTTATACTCCTATGTGTTTATGGAGCTTATGATAATAGTATTTGTGGTATTTTTGTGTGTGTTTGAGCTTTTATGGTAGCTAGAAAATGATCATGGAAATTTACGAATTGGTAGTTTTAACTTGTTAAAATTGGTTGTGATCCATTAGATAGACCTTGTGCAACTTGTAGGAGAGATTTGGGAGGTTTTAGGAAGGTTTTGTTAGGGGAAAAATATGTTCTTCAAGCTTAAGACATGAAAATTTGGGCTAGTATATCGGTACGGGTAGTACCCATATCGATACTCATGAGAAGAAAATGGGTGAGATCAGGAAGGGGTACTGATACGCCTTCCCTCGTATATGTACCCTTGTATTTTAAAGGATTCCAAAACTGATTAGGTGTATCGGTATGTAGGAACATACCGATACCATTGTTCCATTGAGGTCATGTATCGATACAGATGGTCTACGCACCAGTACCCAATATCGATACACCAAATAGGTGCATCGATACGAGATAATTTAGTCATTTTGAATTTGTTTTGGTTATCGGTACTCAATGAAGGAGTATCGACACTAGTTAAGGGTGTACCGATACCCCTTATAAGCTTATCGATAATCGCATGCCAATCTTCCTAAGTTTATTGCCTTTGAGTTTGGAGGTCAATAATTCGATTTAAAAGCCTTAGTGAGTCCCATTATGCCTAAAATGAATTGTAAAATTGAGAAATAGAAACTTGACCTTGTGTATGACTTAAATATGATTTTATTGATTAAATGCCTCATAATGACTTGTGATATTATGTAACCTTGTGTTTGATACTTTTGTTTATTGCAAATTGCTTTGAGAATGCTTGTAGAAGATCCGGATACCCAAGATGTGGATTTCTATGTTAAGTGACCATGAACCACTTTCATGAGAGAAAGTGTTAGTTCCGATGTTTAGTGACCTTAGGCTAAACTCAAGGTATAACAGGGAGTAGATTTTGAGGGCCTTAGTGATGATCGAACCTTTCTAGGATGCGTGTGGCTTCCGATGCTTAGTAACTCTAAACCACACATATTTAATATATATGTCTATTGTAACGATATGGTTTCTCCAGGTCAACATCGGGCGTTGACTCGAGCTATGGATCATCAAGTTGGGTCTCGTGTTGAGCTCATGGTTTCATATTGGATCATAGTGGGCCTCGGTTTTGCCTTATGGGCCTTTCAAATTTGTTATGGGCTTGCTGGTTTGGTTTGCCTTGTGGGCCTTTCGGGTTCTTGTTGTATGCTGACAGGATACCAATATAATTTAGCGGGCTATGGTTAATGAATTAATCTAAAGAGGATCTTGTAAATGACTTAGTGGTTTGGGTATCTAATCTTAATTATGAGAGATGGCTTGGAATATTAGAAGCATGCCTTGGAATTTGTAAATGGTTTGACTTGTGCCGTTATATGGTGTATTTGTGTGTGTGGGTGCTCGAGAAGCATGTTTTACTTATGTCTTGGTAAAAGGGAATCTTAATATCTGTCACGTGTCAAAAGTGCGCGTTTAGTGCAAGTGGACACATCGCAAGTAATAAGTGATAAGTATTTTATCGAGTTATCGTCTCCTCAGGGACTGGTATACTTAATATGCTTTCTTCACCTTCTTGTTCTGTAGAAAAAATAAAGAACACAAATGAGTTGATTTGATTTATCAAAACTAAAATAACTAAATAAAAATAACGAGTTGAAATAGTAGAGAGAGATGGGCTAGGATCCAGTTGCGTCGTATTATGGATTTGATTGACTTATCTCTGTCCAATGCAATCGTATATCATTGTCTCGGTAACACTGCAGTTTACTGCCTCGGCAGTGACAATACTGTCTGCCGCGGCAATCCCTTGCTCGTGGGCAGACTTTACCAAAGTTCGGCAAAGTGTCCTTGGATGACTCCGCTTATCCCTAAGTCAGAGTGTTGTTGATGACTAGTCCTTGATGATACCTCCCGACGTGAACCAATTATACTCACACGACCAATCTCACACTTCTTTTAGTCGCTGAAACTCTTAACCTATCCCTAGGCCGAGTTAGTATTTCGCGATTGAAACACCGTACTTACCCCTTTCGTGAATCTAACTCTCCCGAGATTAGATAAATGGATGATTCACAATATCCTCTCCCGAGCTCAATTGTGAAAACAAAGGATAAGCAAACCTTGATAACTTTATTGCATTGAATCAAAGACAAAGTACAATCTCCTCTCACAAATACTCGACAACCTTCACCTAATCCCTAAGAAGGTTTAGAACATAATGGAGAGGAAAGAAACAAAAGTAGAAATCGGCTCTCTCCCTAGGTATTCCGTCTATTGTACATTGGGTGGCTAGGTCTTTATATAGGCTAGACCTAGGGAAAACCTTTCCTAAGTAGAATACAACTTGGAGTAGGGAACAAGTCAAGTACATAATTAAATATATTTCCAAGTTTATATTCGGCTAAGGGGCTTTCTCGCATGGTCTTCCTTTGGGCTTTTCCTTGTGCTAGCCAGCTCTGATTCATGGGCTTCAAGTTCAGACACGTTCGTTGGATTTTTGTCTTTCCATCGCCTATAGTCTTGCTTCCTGTCTTTCTGTTGTTGCCTCGGCATTAGGTCCTGCCTCGGCCTTGTCCCTGCCGCGACACTGGTTCTCCTGCACAGATATTAAAATGTAGTAAAATGTGGCTTTTTCTGTAAATATTATCTATATGAGTATAACTTCTAAATATATCACATTAAGCACATGCATTGGTCCGAGTGGGTGTATATTTGATGATTAATGCCCATAAAAGGAGTAAAAAGTGATAGTTTGTTGAGCACTTATCACACCCCCAAACTCGAACTATTATTGTCCTCAAGCAATGCAAACCATCAATTTGCCGAACTATACTCTCTCTTGGTCTTACATGTCCATCTATTCTCCCCACCATAACTAGGCCTATTCTTAAGCCTTAACCATTCGGTTACTCAAGGGTTTACCTAGAAACAAACTATAAGAATTGTCAGTGTGTGCGTTTTTCTGGACAAGTTGATTAAAGTCTTTCTTAGATAAACTCTAAGTTCAAGACAAATAGACATTGGTTAAGTGTTCTCTTCTTTTCAAACACCAAATTTTGAGCCAATTTCGGGCACCTCAAATACTTGTGTTTTTCTTTTCACTAAATTCCTTCTTTCTTTTTAATATTCCTTAAAACATACTGGAGCCAATTTCGGGCACCTCTAGCATGAAGAAGAGACTTTCTAGAGCCGGTGGTAGGCACCTCTAGTTACTTTCCAAAAATCTAAGTCTTTATCACCTAAGTTCATTAAAAGAATTCCTATAATCCAACAAGTCCCAAAAGTGTTTAAAGTTTAAAGTTCTTCCTATAGTAAGCTTCTAAGTTTTCATCCTTAAGTATCCTAAGGTTAAGCCCTCTTAACAGAACCTAAACATGGCGATCTGGGTGGAGTGCTGAAGACGGCCCTCCGCTTGGATGGCCTTCTGCTGACAGACGAAGCCGCGGCAGAATCTGCCGCCCTAGATGGGCCGGCAGCCTGGTATTGGGGCTGAGGGTCCGGATGGAAGAATGGTCGTGGTCTTCCCGGGGCTGGTGTAGTCTCGGTGTAGGGTGCGGCAGTGACGAACATGTTGCTTGGGAACTCCGGGAATTGTACGCCTTGGTCCGGGAAGGCGTGCAGCAGCATCTGGGCTAGAGTGCCATTGAAGTCCCTTTGGTACTCCATGTACCGTTGTTGTCGAAGATCCATTGCTGCCATTCGTTGCAAGATTTCTTGGTACAGGTCTGCTGCGGCAGAGGTGTGGGCAGTACCAGGCATGTCTGCCGTGTACTGGGCCCCGGCAGCAGTGTCGGCAGTGAACTGCTGCGGCGTTGCCTGGACAAGCTCTGCTTGCGTGATTTGCATGATTTTGTGGAAGAAGTCCCTGGTCCATCCTCGTCATGGGGGCGTGTATTCGTCCGTTTCTTCAATGGGTACACCGGCAGAAACACATAAACCCGTAATCAAGCAAGGGAAATACAATGGTCCTCTATCTTTCTTACCGCACTCGTGAATTTCCCGTAGGATGATTTCTCCAACGTTGATGGTCCTCTTGTTGATGATGGATTGGATAAGCACCAATCTCTTGCGATCTACCGTGCTAATGTGTGATGTTGGGATGAGGCGTCGTTTGACGAAGGTGTTCCACATCTTGGCCTCCGGCTTTAGGCTTTGTCTTGTTATGGATCCTCGATGGGTACCGGTTTCCCATGGGGTATTCCCGTAACAAAGATCGTCTTTGATGAGTTTATAGTCCTCGTCAGTGATATCTTCCAAGAATTCGGCGTGGATATCACTGTCTGGGGTGAGGCCGTAGAAATTATTGATCGTCTCGGCATCGAGCTAGACTGGCCTACCGCGACAGTGAACGAATAGGGAGTCTTTGCTGGGGCCATGAGCGTAGAACTCCCGCACGATCGTGGCGTTCGCCTGGGCAGGTTGCATATAGAAAATTTCACAATTCTGGTACTTAATTCTGTCATAGAGGTAGTGTTCAATGCCGTAGTTCTCTTCGTCCGCATGCTGGAAACCTTGCTCTTTCCCAAGTTGCCTAGCGATGAAAGATCAGTTGAATCGATCTTCAACGTTGGCTGGGGCGAATCTTTTGTATGTTTCCATCAAGATAAAGAGATGTGAGTTCTTGGAGTTTTTTTTCTTGAAGAGAATCTGGAGATTTTACAAGAATTAGTAGGCAGAGAGTAATGTGAGAGAGAGATTGTTATGAATACTAAAGAAAACAAGAAAGTAAGAGTGAATAGTTCAAGAGGAAGGAGTTTCTTATATAGGCCTCGGCCTTGTGACCGTTGAAACCACTAGCCGTTTGTAACCGTTTCCTTTTTCTGCCGTTTCCTTTTTCTGCCGCGCCAGGAATCTCGGCAGACTAGCCGTTACACTGTTCTGCCCGTTGGGACTGCTGCGACCCTGACACTGTTTTATTGCCTCGGCAGAGTTCCTACTGTGAACTATTTTTCCCTTATTCTTGCTTTTTATTCCTAAATAAAACACACAAAAGAAAAATACTGAAAGCAAAAATAATTAGAGAAAATAAAAATAAAAATAAACTAACTAATCCTACTATATTAATAAAGAAAAGGGAGGAGATCATGTTACTGGTGGAGAGCATGTAAATGCATCTCCAAAATTTTTCTCTCCCTTAGGCCCAAATTGTGAATCGATTGTGGGCCAATCTTGTTTTCTGTGTGTCCATCCACCTTGGGCTTAATCTTCTTGCCGAATATCCTGCCGAGCAGACTGCCCAGGCAGGATATCTTTTTATCTACTGTGTGGATGGCCTTGCACTCTTTTGGATCATCATACTTCTTTAAGTTGTGGAATGCATTGAGTTTGACTTGCTGGTCATTGACCCGCATTGTCAACTCTCATTTTTCCACGTCAATTAGAGTGCGTCCAGTTGCAAGGAAAGGTCTCCCAAGGATGATCGGTGCATTGTCATCTGCTTCACAATCGAGGACAAGGAAGTCAGCAGGAAAAATAAACTTGTCAACTCTTACCAGTATGTCCTCGATTTTCCCTTCAGGTTGCATATAGGATCGATCCGCTAGTTGGAGCATCACTGTTGTAGGCTTCGGCCTTCCAATTCCAAGCTTTTGAAAGACTGATTTAGGCATGAGATTTATGTTTGCTCCAAGGTCGCATAGGGCCTTACCTTCTTAGCTCTTACCTATCGCAAAAGGTATAGTAAAGCAACCAGGATCTTTTAACTTTGGTGGCATGCGGTTATGCAGCATTTCCATGCATCCTTCGGTAGCAGCCACTGTCTCAAACTCACCTATTCGTTTTCTCTTTGACACCATGTCCTTTAGGAACTTGGCATAGTTCGACATTTGTTCAATAGCTTCAACGAAAGGTATGTTGATGTGAACTTGCTTCAATATGTCGAGGAATTTCTTGAATTGTTGGTCTTGTTTTTGCTTTTTCAACCTTTGTGGGAAAGGTGGTGGTGGTCTCATCTCATCTAGGGTTTCTTTAGTTTGAAATTTAATACCTGGCACCACTAGAGTTGTTGCTGCCT
Organism: Abelmoschus esculentus; assembly: GCA_035048815.1. Classification (NCBI taxonomy): domain Eukaryota; kingdom Viridiplantae; phylum Streptophyta; class Magnoliopsida; order Malvales; family Malvaceae; genus Abelmoschus; species Abelmoschus esculentus. The sequence goes on along the minus strand of JAUCBN010000064.1, from coordinate 2,969,586 downwards.
CGGCAGGCTGCTCAGGAGGTGCAGTGCTTTCTGCCGGGGTAGTGTTGTCAGATTCAGTTTGCTCGGCCTCTTCTTTTGCTTGATCCGCTGATTGAATTTGGCTCTCTGGGATCTTTTCCTTCAGCTGTAGACCACTCCTAGTAGTGATTGCCTTGCACTGTTCATGGCTCATTACCTTAGCAACTTCAGTATTGCTAGGTAGGCCTCCTTGTGGTCTAGTGTTTATAAATTGAGCAAACTACCCAACCTGAGTTTCCAGCATTTTTATGGCCGCTACTTGATTTTGCAGCCTCATCTCAGTTCTATTCATGAAGGCATCTGGCCTCTTGATGAAATTACTATTTTCTGCCATGTATGACTCAGTTTTCATCATGAAGGCCTTTAGCGTGTTCTCCAGTGAACTTACCGATTGCTGCTGTATCTGTTGCTGCGGCATCGACTGCTGGGCTTGCTGCTGCGGCATCGGTTGCTAAAATCTCGAAGGTTGGGTGATTGGGTTTAAGGCATTGTTTGGGTTGCTCCATGATAAGTTTGGATGCGTCTTCCATGAGGGGTTGTATGTGTTGGACATCACATTGTTACGGTTGTAGTTCCCAACATACATACCAGTTTCTTGATTCAGGCAATCAGAGGAACTGTGGTTACCTCCACATAAGTCATAATAGGAATCAATTACCTTGACCTCACGGGTATTGTGTTGTAACTGTAGGCTTTGCACCATCTTGGTAAGAGAGGCCAATTGTGCTGCCACTGAACTTGATGAGTCTAATTCATTTATCGTGGCTTGGCGTCTTACTCCTCCTCGCCTAGATGTAGGAAACTGAAAGTCATTCTTTGCGAGTTTATTTAATATTTCAATAGCTTCCTCAGGTGCTTTATCTAGGAGTGTTCCGTTTGCCGAGGCATCTAACATCATCCTTGTCAGGGCATTCATGGCATTGTACAACATTGTCACTTGTGTCCATAGGGGAAATCCATGCAAAGGACACTTGTGCAATAGCTCCCTGTAGCGTTCCCATGCCTCGTACATTGGTTCGTCTTCTGCCTGTCGAAAAGAAGTAATTTCATTACGTATTCTATCATATAAATTAGTGGGATTAAAACGAGTAATGAAATCACGACAAAGTTCACTCCAAGATCCAATAGATCCTGCTGGAATACTATTTAACCATGCTTTTGCCATATCCCTCAGTGAATAGGGGAATAGCTTTAATCGCAAGACATCTTCATGGACTCCTTGGATTTTGAAAGAGTTACAGATTTCCATGAAGGACTTGAGGTGCTGCCTTGCGTCTTCAGTTGCAGACCCACCAAATTGTCCAATTGTATTTAACATATTGAACATAACGGGTTTGAGTTCAAAATGGGCTGCTTCAATCTCTGGTGTAACGACTCCTAGGTTTAATCCATTTAAGTCCTCTTCCAGGAAGTCCCTGACAGTGAGCTGTCGCGGCGCAGGTGGCAGCAGAAGTCCTCCATTGCCGGCAGGTAGGTTTTGTCCTGCCAGGTGTTCTGCCATGGCTCCTTGGATCTGTCTCCTCAACCTTTGCCTTGTTCTTTCGATCTTTGGATTTAACTCGTACAAGGGGTTGGTTGGATTGGCCCTAGTCATACACCACGAAAAACACAAGTAAAATAAAAATAAACAAGAAAATAAAGAAAACAAAATTTAGTTGCCAGTCCCCGACAACGGCGCCAAAAACTTGTCGCGTGTCAAAAGTGCGCGTTTAGTGCAAGTGGACACATCGCAAGTAATAAGTGATAAGTATTTTATCGATTTATCGTCTCCTCAGGGACTGGTATACTTAATATGATTTCTTCACCTTCTTGTTCTGTAGAAAAAATAAAGAACACAAATGAGTTGATTTGATTTATCGAAACTAAAATAAATAAATAAAATAACGAGTTGAAATAGTAGAGAGAGATGGGCTAGGATCCAGTTGTGTCGTATTGTGGATTTGATTGACTTGTCTCTGTCCAATACAATCGTATATCACTGTCTCGGCAGCACTGTAGTTTACTGCCTCGGCAGCGACAATATTGTATGCCGCGGCAATCCCTTGCTCGTGGGCAGACTTTACCAAAGTTCGGCAAAGTGTCCTTGGATGACTCCGCTTATCCCTAAGTCAGAGTGTTGTTGATGACTAGTCCTTGATGATACCTCCCGGCGTGAACCAATTATACTCACCAACCAACCTCACACTTCTTTTAGCCGCTGAAACTCTTAACCTATCCCTAGGCCGAGTTAGTATTTCGCGATTGAAACACCGTACTTACCCCTTTCGTGAATCTAACTCTCCCGAGCTTAGATAAATGGATGATTCACAATATCCTCTCCCGAGCTCAATTGTGAAAACAAAGGATAAGCAAACCTTGATAACTTTATTGCGTTGAATCAAAGACAAAGTACAATCTCCTCTCGCAAATACTCGACAACCTTCACCTAATCCCTAAGAAGGTTTAGAACATAATGGAGAGGAAAGAAACAAGAGTAGAAATCGGCTCTCTCCCTAGGTATTCCGTCTATTGTACATTGGGTGGCTAGGTCTTTATATAGGCTAGACCTAGGGCAAACCTTTCCTAAGTAGAATACAACTTGGAGTAGGGAACAAGTCAAGTACATAATTAAATATATTTCCAAGTTTATATTCGGCTACGGGGCTTTCCCGCATGGTCTTCCTTTGGGCTTTTCCTTGTGCTAGCTAGCTCCGATTCATGGGCTTCAAGTTCAGACACGTTCCTTGAATTTTTTTCTTTCCATCGCCTATAGTCTTGCTTCCTGTCTTTCTGCTACTGCCTCGGCATCAGGTCCTGCCTCGGTCTTGTCCCTACCGCGGCACTGGTTCTCCTGCACAGATATGAAAACGTAGTAAAACGTGCCTTTTTTGTAAATATTATCTATATGAGTATAACTTCTAAATATATCACATTAAGCACATGCATTGGTCCGAGTGGGTGTATATTTGATGATTAATGTCCATAAAAGGAGTAAAAAGTGATAGTGTGTTGAACACTTATCAATATCCTAGAGTCAGTGCATGGACACTTATTTAAGGGGAAATATACTTTGGGCTGTGTGAGCGAGTACGTCCGACGCGTCCACGGGCTATGTGATCTGGATGGGTTTGAACCTATTTGTGACTATGTTGATCCTAATAAGGAATAACTTGATGGTCTTTGTTAGCATCAAGCAACTCGATGGGCTATGTGAACTCGAGTAACCTGATGGGCTATGTGACCTCAAGGATGAACTACTTGTGGCTATATTGATCCAAGTATGTCCCGAACATATCTGTGGCTATGTTCATCCGGATATAGTCTAACCCGACAGCTATGTGATCACGGGGAAACCCGACGACTATGTGAGCACAGGTATAGTAGGTCTACGCTTGGCCAATAGTTTTGGATGTTGCATGCATATGTGTGTAAGTTATGTTATCAGTGGTTGATGACCTTTTTACCCTAAAGATGTGTGAATGGGGTATGATATTTAAATCGATGGGCTGTGTGATCTCGATGTAACTCGATGGGCTGTGTGAGACCGAGTGGATAAGCCTAGTAAGGCATGTGATCTTTCTATATGTTGAGACTTGAGATAGTTAACTTGAGAACTCTGGCTAAGCTAGAATAGAAGATGAACCTTAGTTTAGAAGCCTATCTATGCACTCTTGATTGTCTTATCTTGCATACTTGTTTTTATGATATTTATGATTTGTCATAGAGTAGAATTTTACCACTGAGTTTGTTAGCTCAGTGTGCGAAATTGTGGGTTTTTCCGTTGCGTAAGTGACAGGTAGCTTTGGAGGGGCACATAGAGGAAGGATTTCTTAGCATCGGAGCCGTTTTAAGAGTACAGTACTTGATCTTTAGTAGGACTTAATGTATTCATAGGACCGTACCACATATCGAATCTGTACTTTTACTTTGGATTTCATTTTGAGTCTGATAATGTATTTTTAAAGGAGCTCCTATTTTGTAAACACTTTATTATATTTTATTTTGATTTACATGGGTTTATGAAACGTGATATTTTAAGTATTTAGACATGTGCTATTAAAGGAATTTTGATGGGTCGGATTTTGGGTGACCCGAATGTGGCACTTTGGATCCGGTTCGGGATCAGGGTGTTACATCTATATTGAAGATTCATGAATGCTTTAGACATTGCCATGATAATAACATGTAAATGCTATGTGTTTAGGCGGTGTTACATCTATATACACTTAATTATGATTTGCATAAATCATGGTTAATTGGAGGTGTATCCACTGAGCTTTCACTAGCTCAGCGTTCAGAATCTTTATTTTCGTGTCCTAATTTCTAGGTGACAAATTAGTTAGAGGAGCACCATTTCGTGGTAGGTTTCAACATTGATCGTGGAGGAGTACATCACTTAGATAGATGGGTCATGTATTCATAGGACCTATTTATTTTGTTGTAACTCTTTTAAGCCTAATTGTGTTTGATCGAATATTTTGGTATTTTAGAAATTAAAGCTCCTTAATATTTTTGATCTTAAAATTCGTTTTATCTATTTGAATTAAATTGGTTTGAGACAATGGAAGTCCTTTTTACTGGAAATGGTTTCAAAATTTTTGGTTCGAGTTAGGCTTGAGGCGTAAAATTTGCACCCGAACCCAAAATTTTTGGGTGAAAGGGAAAATTTCGTTCATTCTCGACTCGACTCAAAATGAAAATTTTGTTATAATTTGTTTATATAGATTTTGCCTTGTTAAAAATACTTTTTATAATCGACACCGAAACGAAATTCAATATCGAGAAAGGGAAAATTCCTAATTTATTTTAGTTAATTTATTTTTAATGCATTTCTCCTATTTTATTTTATTGCTTTTCTTTTGTGAAATAGATTATTTTTAGTGGAATAATATAATTATTCAGAGCCTTTTCACGAGAAGTTTTAGCCGAACTTTGGTAGGTTCGACTTAGCTCGTTAAAATCTCGAGTTGAAACTGAACCCGAGTCAAACTCACTCAAATTAAACTTTAACCGAACCGAGTTTGAGTAGCTTGTAAGCCAGTCAGACTCATTATTACCCTAGGAGAGAGAGAGAGGGTAGTCATATGAGAAGTAATGGAAACGTCAAACAGTGGCGAATCTAGAAAAATGATATTGGCCGGGCCAATATAAGGAAAACTAGATATAAATAAAATTTTACTCGTAAAAATTATTTTTTTTAGTAAAAATAGCTTTTTATCAAAAAATTGAGATTCAAATAACTCAAACTTTTAATAATTATTAAATCGATTTTTATATTCAATTTGAATCCTTCAACTCAGTGATATATGCATAACACAGGAAATATATATATATATATATTTTGTATACATGGTCTTAGAATATATTATTTTTAATAAAATAAAAATACATGAAATTTATGTTTATTAAAAATAATTTTAATTTTAGTTTTTAATAAACATATATTTTATTTTTAATATCTTTAAAAACACTTAGAGTAAAACTTTAATTATATTCTAAAAATTTAATTTTGAAAAATATATTTAATTATTTAATAGCAAAATGTATTGTTAAAATATATTTTATTTAAAATAATTATATAATGATTGTAAAATATAATTATAAAAAAGTCGTTTTAAATTTTATAACACTTGAAATTTATTTTAATTCAAAGTTTAAAAATTAAGATAAGTTTTAAAAATTAAAACATATTTAAAACTCTTATATTTCTCAAATTTTCCTTATATTTTATTTAAAATTTAAAATATGTTATATATTTAAAAATATAAAATAAAAAGGAAAAATTATAATGGGGCGGGCCAGGGCCTAGGTAGGCCCAGGCCTGCATTCTCCCCTGACGTCAAATAAATTCCCTTCATAAATTTTGTTAGTAGGTACAAATATTCGAAGTTAATTAATAACGATATGGAGATCATCAACTTATGCTATTACTAAAGAAAAAAAATGATAATTACAAACTATATTATTTCTAAAACGTCAAATTAAAGGAAAACATAAGAGGGATGTTAACATAAAGAAGAAAATGGGCAAATTCAGAAGTCTACAAGGAATCAGTACGAAACTGTAGTACGAACATGTTGATATGATGATATCAGTTTAATATGGGTCAGAAAATGCAGAAATAAGAGAAAGACGAGAATAAAGATTCGAACACAGTTTCATGGGTCAACCCTAACAGTTGAAAAGATTACAGTGGAAGTATCGAAACCGCGAGTAGAAGTTTCAAAACTCAATTTAAACCTAAAATATTACTGATAATTCTTATATTTGCAGTTGGTCTTTAATTCTACAAGTTCTGAAACTATGGATCGGAACTCCTTTACATACATTTATGACTATAGAATCAGTATAAATCATCACTCAACCATTACGGTTTCGAACGTGGAAAAATCTAAATTGGAGGGTCCATTTGATTTTGAATATCAAAATATGCATGTTCCCAATAAATAAGTGTTTTTTGGCTGTCAGTTTTGAATCTCTGTAACCTGTTTCAATATGTCATCAGTAAATAAGTCTTCTCAATTGTTGCATCGGGCAAAACAGTTTTTAGATAAATCTTATATAGTAATTTAAAATTCGATTTTCATATTCTAGAACCTAGCCTACCAACTCAAAATTTTAATTGTACTTGAAACATGTTTAAGAATATTGGCATGCGGTTATGCAGCATTGCCATGCATCCCTCGGTAGCAGCCACTGTCTCAAACTCAACTATTCGTTTTCTCTTGGACACCATGTCCTTTAAGAACTTGGCATAGTTCGGCATCTGTTCAATAGCTTCAACGAACGGTATGTTGATGTGGACTTGCTTCAAGATGTCGAGGAACTTCTTGAATTGCTGATCCTGTTTTTGCTTTTTCAACCTTGGCGGGAAAGGTGGTGGTGGTCTCATTTCATCCAGGGTTTCTTTAGTTTGAAGTCTTATACCCGGCACCACTAGAATTGTTGCTGCCTCGGCAGGCTGCTCAGGAGCTGCAGTGCTCTCTGCCGGGGTAGTGTTGTCAGCTTCAGTTTGCTCAGCCTCTTCATTTGCTTGATCTGCTGATTGGGTTTGGCTCTCTGGGATCTTCTCCTTCAGTTGTAGACCACTCCTAGTAGTGATTGCCTTACATTGTTCATGGTTTATTACCTTAGCAACTTCAGTATTGCTAGGTAGGCCTCCTTGTGGTCTAGTGTTTATGCATTGAGCAAACTGCCCAACCTGAGTTTCCAGCGTTTTTATGGCTGCTTCTTGATTTTACAGCCGCATCTCAGTCCTATTCATGAAGGCATCTGTTCTCTTGATGAAATTACTATTTTCCGCCATGTATGACTCAGTTTTCATCATAAAGGCCTTTAGCGTGTTTTCCAATGAACTTAACAGTTGTTGCTGCATCTGCTACTACGGCATCGGCTATTGGACTTGCTGCTGCGGCATCGGCTGCTGAAATCCCGATGGTTGGGTGATTGGGTTTAAGGCATTGTTTGGGTTACTCCATGATAGGTTCGGATGCCTCTTCCATGAGGGGTTGTATGTGTTGGACATCACATTGTTGCGATTGTAGTTCCCAACATACATACCAGTTTCTTGATTCACGCAGTCAGTGGAACTGTGGTTTCCTCCACATAAGTCACAGTATGAATCAATTACCTTGACCTCATGGGTATTGTGTTGTAACTGTAGGTTTTGCACCATCTTGGTAAGAGAGGTCAATTGTGCTGCCACTGAACTTGATGAATCTAATTCATTTACCGTGGCTTGGCGTCTTACTCCTCCTCGCCTAGATGTAGGAAACTGAAAGTCATTCTTTGCGAGTTTATTCAGTATTTCAATAGCTTCCTCAGGTGCTTTGTCCAGGAGTGTTCCATTTGCCGAGGCATCTAACATCATCCTTGTCGGGGCATTCGTGGCATTGTAAAACATTGTCACTTGTGTCCATAAGGGAAATCCATGCAGCGGACACTTGTGCAATAGCTCTCTGTAGCGTTCCCATGCCTCGTACATTAGTTCGTCTTCAGCCTGTCGAAAAGAAGTAATTTCATTACGGATTCTATCATATAGATTAGTAGGATTAAAGCGAGTAATGAAATCACGACAAAGTTCACTCCAGGATCCAATAGATCCTGTTGGAATGCTATTTAACCAAGGTTTCGCCCTATCCCTCAGTGAATAGGGGAATAGCTTTAATCGCAAGACATCTTCATGGACTCCTTGGATTTTAAAAGAGTTGCAGATTTTCATAAAGGATTTGAAGTGCTGCCTTGCGTCTTCAGTTGCAGACCCACCAAATTGTCCAATTGTATTTAACATATTGAACATAACGGGTTTAAGTCCTTTTCCAGGAAGTCCCTAACAGTGAGCTGTCGCGGCCCAGGTAGCGGCGGAAGTCCTGCATTGCCAGCAGATAAGTTTTGTCCTGCCGGGTGATCTGCCATGGCTCCTTGGATCTGTCTCCTGAACCTTTGCCTTATTCTTTCGATCTTTGGATCTAATTCGTACAAGGGGTTGGTTGGATTGGCCCTGGTCATACACCAAGAAAAACAAAAGTAAAATAAAAATAAAAATAAAAATAAACAAGAAAATAAAGAAAACAAATTTAGTTGCCAGTCCCCAGCAACGGCGCCAAAAACTTTTCGCGTGTCAAAAGTGCGCGTTCAGTGCAAGTGGACACATCGCAAGTAATAAGTGATAAGTATATTATCGAGTTATCGTCTCCTCAGGGACCGGTATACTTAATATGCTTTCTTCACCTCCTTGTTCTGTAGAAAGATAAAAACACAAATAAGTTGATTTGATTTATCTAAACTAAAATAACTAAAATAAAAGTAAAAGATTGAAATAGTAGTGAGAGATGGGCTAGGATCCAGTTGCGTCGTATTGTGGAATTGATTGACTTGTCTCTGTCTAATGCAATCGTATATCACTGCCTCGGCAGCACTACAGTTTTACTGCCTGGGCAGCGATAACACTGTCTGCCGCGGCAATCCCTTGCTCGCGTGCAGACTTTACCAAAGTTCGGCAAAGTGTCCTTGAATGACTCCGCTTATCCCTAAGTCAGAGTGCTGTTGATGACTAGTCCTTGATGATACCTCCCGGCGTGAACCAATTATACTCACCAACCAATCTCACACTTCTTTTAGCCGCTGAAACTCTTAACCTATCACTAGGCCTTTAGTGTTTCGCGATTGAAACACCGTACTTACCCCTTTCGTGAATCTAACTCTCCCGAGCTTAGATAAATAGATGATCACAATATCCTCTCCCGAGCTCAATTGTGAAACAAGGAATAACAAAGGATAAGCAAACCTTGATAATCTTTATTGCATTGAATGAAAGACAAAGTACAATCTCCTCTCACAAATACTCTACAACCTTCACCTAATCCCTAAGAAGGTTTAGAACATGATGGAGAGGAAAGAAACAAGAGTAGAAGTTGGCTCTCTCCATCGGTATTTCGTTGTATATTACATTGGGTGGCTAGGTCTTTATATAGGCTAGACCTAGGTCAAACCTTTCCCAAGTAGAATACAACTTGGAGTAGGAAACAAGTTAAGTACATAATAAAATATATTTCCATGTTTGTATTCGGCTTTCCGCATAGTTTTCCTTTGGGCTTTTCCTTGTGCTAGCCAGCTCCGATTCATGGTCTTCAAGTCCAGACACGTTCCTTGGATTTTTGTCTTTCCATCGCCCATAATCTTGCTTCCTGTCTTTCTGCTACTGTCTCGGCATCAGGTCCTGCCTCGGCCTTGTCTCTGCCGCGGCACTGGTTCTCCTGCACAGATATGAAAACGCAGTAAAACGTGCCTTTTTCTGTAAATATTATCTATATGAGTATAACTTCTAAATATATCACATTGAGTGCATGCATTGGTCCGAGTGGGTGTATATTTGGTAATTAATGCCCAAAAAAGGAGTAAAAAGTGATAGTGTGTTGAGCACTTATCAGATACAAAAAGGAAGAAAGAATTTGGTGGTCGATCACTTACGCTGAATTCCTATCACCTCAACTGACCCACCAATTAAAGATGAATTTCCTAAAGAACACATGATGTTGGTACAGAAATCAACATTTCCATGGTTTGTCGACATGGTAAATTATTTAACTACAAGTAAAATTCCTATACATTTACCTCAAGCGACAATCAATCGTATTAATAAAGAATCTTGTTTCTATATTTGGGATGAACCTTATCTCTGAAAGCACTGCTTCGATCAGGTAATCCGACGTTGTGTCGCCGCAGAAGAGGTAAATTTGATCCTTAATTTTTGTCATTCATATTCATATAGCGGTAATTTTCGACTAAACTACACAAGATTTTAGAATGTGGTTAATTTTTGTTAAACTATTCTATTCGAGATAAAGAAACATGAAACAATTTAGGAGTCTACTTGCTTTTGAAGATAATATTTTTTTCTTCTCACGACAACATCAACAATAGGAAGAGCTTTTCCAGCAATAAACTCAATAGTAACATAATATCCAACAAAAAAGTATTTTCATAGCTTTTTTTTTCGTAGACAGTCGTTGATGTGTTTAAATCTTATGTTTAGGATTAATTATTTTTTGTTTTCAATATATTATGTTTCTTGTAATCCAAAATATAAAATAAATATAGTATTTGGCCAAATATATTTATCCAGTTAAAATAAATAAATCATTTCAACCAAAAATTTATTTTTTGCACAACCAAGGAAGGTTTTATTCATTATGATAAAGATTTGGAGAATATCAATCTCCATAGGCATAGAAAAAAAAAACAAAATAACAAGTAACACAAACGAAAGACAGACCAATAACCTAACTATGCATTCCATATTCTTTTATTCTTAAGCAACAAACCATGAAGAAACAACCTGCATGTTTTAATCTTAAGGGGTATTGGGTCGATTAAAACTTTTGTGATGTAATCTTTGAATGTTATTTCTGGCTTAGTGAATCCGTCATCAAACTTATAACATAATTCCGATACGCGTGCAATGTTAAAAGCTGCCATCAATATTCGCTTTGGGATGGACATTGGCACCTCCATGAAACCCTCGTTCAAGTACTTCCACGCAACCTTAATTCTTTCACAGTATCCTTCAATTGATTCATTCTTTGAGACAATATATTCCTTCATATAACATGTTATGCCAGATATTTGTCCCTCCCTTGCCTCTTCATCCTTTAAAATTCGATCACATGTATAACTAAAAAAATACAAGAAAAAAATAAGAAAAAGAAAGCTATACCTCGTTATTACGCATATCATTGTAAAGACGACTTATCATACACATAGCTTTAAGAATGGTCGCATCAAAATTTAAGAGCCATTGATACGTTTCTTCATTTGTTTCTTCCATTTCCATCATGACTAGGGACAAAGTTGTAATGGTTCCGATTGACTAGATTCCATTTTCTAAATACTCATCAAACGTCGGCATAATATTTTCATGCAACCATCGGGCTTCGACATGGTAACCTTGCACTTGTTTTATAATCTAAACACCACCAAAATTGTAAAAGCTAAGCTAGTTAGAGAAACTAAATTGTTAGAGAATTTGATGTAGTAGATATTGGTCAATGTTATAAGTTTACCGATTCTTTAGTGTAAAAGACACCAGATGTTCTTCCTTCCTTTTCTACCATCTCCTCTATTTCATCAGAAATATGTAAGAAAGCCTCGTAAATATTTCTCAAGTATTCCCCAGGTAGCTCATCCATGGCACTCCTATCTCATCTGAACAGAAAAACTTTTAAGGGATGAACGTATTTAAGCAAGAATGAATCTTAGTAGCTGAGAAACTAACCTTTCTATTGCCTTCGTCAAAGGCTCGAGTTCTTTGTATAAACCATATGCATCAAAAGTGTTATCTATTAAGGCAAGTTTCGTATATCATTTTGTCAATATGTTGCGAGAAAGTGTAAAATGTGGTTCAAAGAGCATTATAACTGTTACGAAGAAAGATTCCACCATTCTTTGTCTTACATGTGGAAACCTTAAAGTTAGGTTTACCTTTTGATACCAACTGTGAAACAAAGCAAATTAATTTATGCATAGACACAACTATCTCTCTATTAAAGCATGTAAATATGCATTTGTATGTACGAATAATATAATATTTAATTTATACTAACATTTTATCTCATAAAACCTACAAACAGTAAGAACAATTTTTTTGAAAGTACCTTAAAAGAATGTTAAGTTCTCTTTGGTGCAGCATCTGCACTGGGTTGAAATCATATTTTGCAAATTTAAGCAATAAATCATTCTTTAATTCATCATGTTCGTAATAGGAAATGTATTGCTTCGATTCTATTCTTGGCATGCCTTTATGATAAGGAAATTTCAGGGCATTTCTAATATATTCTTTAAGATGATCAGGGTATGATTGACCTAATAACAAGGACTCCAAGTGCAACATTGTAAAAGTAAGGGCTTCATCCAGAATGTGCTCTTGGTGCATTCCCCAATGACGTGCTTCATATAAGCTTATAATACCTTTGATGTTACTCGCCAGTTCATCCGTAAACATACCGTCACCATTCTTGAATTTATTAAACACATCTAGTTTAAAGTTCATCACATTAGCATCAATTAATGATATTTGAATTTATATTTGAATTATTTTTTGCATTAATGATGATAATCTAATGAACTTACCGCAAGACATTTTATATCCATTCGATCTGAAGACTTGAAATATGATAGCAACTGTTTGTAAGCCATAGTCTTTGTTGTCTATTGGAAATGTACGAAAAAGATGTCGTAATTGTTCTTCAATCTCGAACTCAAAGTGATATGATACTCCTAGACGTAGTAGATAATTAATCAATAGTATATTTTTTAGAGGATCATTCTTAGAGTTCATCAATATATCCTTCACCGTCTTCTTCATCAATTCTACTTGTGTTGAGCATGACTCAAATTCCTTCATATACAAAAAAATTGAAGCTTGAATCATCTAACTTAGAAACTATTTCCGAACAAAATGAAGTTCAAAAAAGGGATAATTTTATTAACAAAAAAAGTTATATGTTTGTTAACGTATTGTATGGATTTGACGAGCTTTATAGTATAAAATAGGTAAAATTTAATCATTATCGAGTTGGTGAATGGAAGAGATCTAAGACAATCACTCCACATATCCGGAGAAAACTTCTGCAATGGACGCACACGTCATCTTGATGTCGGGTAACTGTCGAAGAAGGTTGTTATGATGCGGCTGCTGATATTGATGATGAGTTGTTATGGGCAAAGCAAACGTTTCCTCTGACTTTGATCGGAATCATTGGACGACAGATTCTTCTCATACAGAGGTAAGAGGAGAAAGCAGTGACTGTTGCTGAGAGCGCCATGTTAATAATTATGCAACTCTACTTAAGTATCGAAAAAGGAGAATGCAGGACTTGAAAGACGGGACTTGATTTATCTCTCTTTATACAAAGGCTTTTCTCTCTCTCTAACTATCTTCCACTGAGATTGTTGTTTATTGGATGTCATCCTTCCCCAGATTATTTATAAAAGTAATATCATGTCAAAAAAATATTTTATTCAATGTAGGTTATACAAAGTGGTTATTTATACAAAAGTCGCCTAGACTGATTAACAACTAAAACTAATTTATAAAATTTACATCAATAAGACACTCTCAAATGTGTCTTTTATATATAAAATGTAGCTGAAAAAATAGTACTTTATATTAAACAAATGCAGTCTGGAGGTGATTTTATTATAATAACAGATTTGTCAGCTACAAAATAATACAGTCTGGGGATTATTTTATTGTAACACTTTCACATGGGTAAAGTGATTAACTTGATGATATAATTTAAAATGAAATAATAATATTATTTCATGCAGAGGGTTTTTTTATTGGATGTCATCTTTCTCTAGATTATTTATGCATTTCTCTCTCTAGAGGTTATTTTATTATAATACCTTTCACATGGGTGAACTAATTAACTTGATATAATTTAAAATACAATAAAAAAATTCACCTCGCGATCTGAATGAGATTCTTAACTTGTATTTTTTTAATTGTTTAGATGACTAAAGATTTTTAAAATATATATTTCTTTTAATTATTTGGATGATTAACTTGATGATATAATTTAAAATACAATAATATTCTTATCTTGTGATCTAGATGAGATACCTAACCTGTATTTTTTAATTATTTGGATGACTAGGTATTTTTAAAATATATTTTTTTTAATTATTTGGATGATTAACTTGGTGATATAATTTAAAATACAATAATATTCTTATCTTGTGATTTAGATGAGATACTTGACATGTATTTTTTAAAATATTTCAATGACTAAAGTTTTTTAAAATATATTTTTTAATTATTTGTATGATTAATTTGATTATATAATTTAACATACAATAATAATCTTATCTTGTGATCAAGATGAGATATCTAACCTGTATTTTTTAATTATTTGGATGAATAGAGGTTTTTAAAATATATTTTTATATTATTTTATTAATAATAAATTTTAAATAATTAAGAGTCAAAAATAAAAATAAAAAATTTAATCAAAAAAATCAATAAGAGACAATATTTATGGGATAGAGGAAGTTGTCACGTCCCTAGATTTTCACACCCGTAGAACTCGGCAACTCTATCCAGAACGTGCGGCCTTAGGCTTTATAACTCTAGACAAACGCCTAAGTAAGCCTTTTCAGCCTTCACGGAAGATCAAACTTCCCAAGCACCGACAAACGCAAAGCGTTCTATGCGGAAGCGAATCAAACGAGATGAGCTAGGAAGAACTCTTCAAGAACGCTCAAGAACAAAGAAAGAAACACACTTGGAGATTTAGAGAAAATGCCTTTATTCCTTGGAAACTTGGAATACTCTGATACACACTGATACATCAAATGAGGTGGGGAAGGCCTCTATTTATAGTTGAACTCCCCTCGATCCTACGGTCTATACAATTTTACACCGACGGCTATGATACAACCTTATCCATTTACAAAGCATAATTCTGGGAATATTCCCACCTAACTATGGAAAGAATCTTCTGTGTTCACACAAAGTGTTCACACACCTTGGATGGATAAGTCTCTCCCTGGATCGGGCCAACGTTGGTGGTCTTCGCAAGCCCAGCATTGCTCTTGGAATTACTTGGGCAGGCCACATCACACCATGTGATGCCAATGTCTTGGACCCCAAACAACGGCCCGTGACAAAGTACATTATTATTAGGGGTTCATATCTGGGTACCCGGGATTTCGGGTACAAAAACGTCGGCCCGTGACCCAACCCATAAAAACTGAGTACCCGAAAAATTCGGGTACCTGCAAAATCGGGTATCGGGTATCTGGTTTATTTTTTATATATTTTTAAAATTTATTTTTTTAAATATATAGGAAACACATAAAATTTCATGATATATATTTCAAATACGAAAACATTGATTTGAGGTTGGTTTCACAGATAAATATTTGGATATAGGTATATATATTAAATTTTATCGATAAAAGAATGTATTACTCTATATCATGGTTTTTCTTTCAAATCTCATATTGAAAAATTAATATAAAAATATGAAAAATTAAAAACTTAAAAAGTATATAATACAAGTATAAAAAAAAAATTAAGGTTTAAAATTATTTTTAGGGGAAAATAATAAAATATATAAAATAAAAATAGAATTTAAAATTTAAAATATATAATTATTAAAATTACCGGGTAAGGTCGGGTACCCAGTTCTAAAAAAAAATCAGCTCTAATCCGTCCCGACTACCCATAAAAAATACGTGTCAGTTACCCGGCCCGAAAAATCGGGTATTTATAATCGGGTAGCCGGATCAACTGGTCCGGTATTTTGGGTCGAGTATTTTTGAACAACCCTAGTTTGTATAGTCAATTGATATTATCGAATTAGACGATAAATAAATAAAATTTTAAATAAAATCTTTTTATAGAATAATTTTAATGATTAATTTTATATTATTTTAGAAAATATACGGTAGAAAAATAATTTTAAAAAATGTTATAAAAATATTTTTAAATTATTTGATTTAAAATAAGGGTGCTTGATATTATTGTTAACAATATATTTTAGTAGATAAAATATTTATTTAGGATATTTATTATAAAAATATAAAAATATTGATAATATAAATGAAGATAAATAAATAATTTTGTTCAAAAATACTTTAAAAAAACTAAAAAAATAAAAGTAAAAGACATTTTTTATTTGAAAAGTTATATATTTGTATTATTTTTTAATCTCAAAATCACTTTTAACCGAAAAACACTTGAAAAGTAATAGTAAATAGAGCCTAAATTATTCCTTTTCCAATTTTAACAACAGAACCTTATTGGATAATATTTATTCATTAAATTTTTAACTCTTTAATAATTCGTACATACGATACAAATAAATTATTCGATTCAAATCACTTAAAATAACAATATTATTTCTTTAATGGATCATTTGATGAGTTTATTTTTAAATTAAAGATTACAAGAATTAGCTGATAAATAACATTAAAAACAAATAAAATTAATGTATTAGTTAACCTGCTTAGAATTTTTCAGTAATTTATTAATTCCATTGCTATTAAGAAAAACCCAATGGGTTTGTGTTTTTCTGTGTTATATTTTTATGATACCAAGCTGAGCAACTACTTTTCCAAGTAGCATGGGCTCTGGGATCGGAGAAATTATATCATGGGTTAGTCTCACCACGTCATTTATGGACCGACCAATAAAAACTATCCACCTCATTATTTTTTAAGTGAAAAATCACTTGACAATCATAACACACTTAATATGTTTAAAATACTCCCATGATATAATTTTTTCTGGAATTGGGATGATTTTTTTTAATTTAAAATACTCCAATGTATATTCAACAATTAGAAATATGTTTTAAAATATAAAAAACTTAATATTTTATTTTATGTTATATTAAGATAAATTATATAAATAGTTGACAATCATAACACACTTTTTAGATTCTTTTAAAGGGTGTATGGCTGGTCGGACGAACGACAGGAATAAGATGAAAAATTATATGACCAACAAAACAGAAGGTATTCAAATAAAGTAGTTTTGAAGTAGAGAATTAAATGAAAAGGATTAAATTAATAAGACAAGTAAATAAATAAGGTTAAAATTATTATTTTTTATATTAAAATTAAATTTATTGAATGTTTAAAAATAGATGACATAATGTGTAATTATGTTATTTTTTAATAGATTTATTAACTGCCGTTAAATTTTAACTATACCGGATGGACATGTTACATTGTTTAATTCAAATGACCTTTTTGTATTTTTTATAATCAGAAGACTTAACAAAAACAGTTCCCTATAATCAGGGATTATTTGTGTAGTTTACCCTATATAATATGTACAGATAAAATGAGCCAAGAAACTAAATCGGACAACTCGAGTTTGATGAAATGGTTTTTGGAGCCCAACCCAGACTATTAGAAACTATTCTCGTAACCTTAACTTTACCCTTCGCCTCCGCCTTTGCCGCAACCACTCGATGACCGTTTTCGTCCACCACCTCCTCCACTCTGTTTCTCCGATCTTTGAATACTAGGGTTATGTAGATAGGCATAGTTTTGTTTTATTATTCAATTTATTCTACCTCTAAATGAAAGGCATGAGTTATACACCATCTACGTCAAGAGGCTACAGCCGCAGAGGGCGGAGCCCTAGCCCCAGGGGCTGTTATGGTGGTCGAGTCTGTGATCTTCCTAAAACCCTTTTGGTTCGCAACTTCCGTCATGACTGTAGGTTTATTTTACTCTCAGATTTTATTTATTATTTCTTATACATTTTGTTACAGTTCTAAACAATAACAAAATTTTGACTCAACTCTGATAATCAGTAACCAAGAAAGAGAGCAAAGGGAGATTGGGAAAGGTTCAAATAACAACTCTGATATTTATTCCAAACAAAACGATAAGAAAAACGGCTACAAAGAACAATAGAAGATAACCTATCTTGAATCAAGTTAAACGCAACATTTCAATACCTGTAGACCACTCAAAACGCATCACTTCATCAAAACAATTAACTAATTAACGATTAACGAAATTTTGAATTCTAACGACTATTAACCCAACCAACAAGCATCTCTAACAATACTCCCTCATCAAAAATATCCTTGACATCAAAGATGAAAATTTGGAAACTGAATCTATAGTTGGTTTAAGGACTCCTAAATAGCATGTTCTAAAAATGAATTAGTCCATTCATTGAAGACTTCTGTAATAACTTGTTTCTCTCGTTTTTCAATTCTTCTATCAAGGATTCGAATAGGTTCTTTAACAATGATCCAATTACAAGTAGCTCAAATTGATGTGGTTTAGCTCCAATATGCTTCTTCAGTCGTGAAATGTGAAACACTGGATGTACTCTAGAGCTTGATGGTAGCTACAATATATAGGCCACTTTTTCAATCTTAGATAGGATACCAAAATGGCAAACCGCTTAAGAGCTAACTTATTTCATCTCCTAAATTTCAAAGACGGTTACCTATAGGTCTGCAACCTCAAGTATACCAAATCTCCCATCTCAAACTTATCTTTTGCCCTCTTTTTATTAGTTTGGATTTTTATCCTATCCTGTACTCTATTCAAATGGAAATGCAACATCTTTATAGTAGATTCTCTCTATTTTAATGTTCTATGTAACGTCCTAAAATTGGGCCTAGAAGTTTAGTGGCCGGTTTAGAGGTCCAGTGGATCGGTTTAGTTGTTTTTGTTTATTTCAGGATTAAATTCTTAAAAATCAGTTTTCTATAAAATTAAAATTTGGAAAAATATTCTAAAATTCTTATTTGAATTATATTTGACTTAGGTCAAATAAATTTTAAAAATTGACCCTTTAATCCTTGAGATTTTGAAATTAGTGACTATTTTGTAAAAAATTAAAATTCAGTGACTAAATTGTAGTTGGGCCAAAACTTTGAATCTTTAAGGGTATTTGATCCAATCCTATTCTTAGTTGATTTAAACCTTCCAAGAGAATATATAAATAATTTTTAATCAATGTTTTAACTTAAATAATCAAAATTCTCTAATTTTGAATCCTAAACATCAAAAAACTCCTTTTTTGCATCAAGCTTTAAACCTTTCTCCAAGATTTCGGTTTTTCATTCCCAAGACATATTCTTCATCATCTTTTAAAGGTAAATATAGATTATTTTTAATAAAAATCCGTTGGTTTAATTTACTATAATTTTCTTCTTCAAAATCTCTTCGTTTTTATTCGGTTTTACTTGTTTTTAAACCTTGGAAGGAGGTTGGATAAATTTTGAAGTTGAGAATCATTAAAACCTCTGAAAGCTAAAGTTCTTTAATGAAATTCCGAAGTTCTTGGTTGATTGAAACAATCATTAATGTCTTTAATCAATAAAATCGATTTTCTTGATAAAAAAATCCATTGTTTTCTTGATTTTTGTTCAAGGGTTTTACTTGGCTTTTTTGATGCCTAAATACATGAATGTTGAAGATTTTAGATGTAACTAATATGGCCTTTAAGTATCTAATCTCAGACATAAGGTTTAGGTGATGTTTGGAGAGTTTTTTTTGGTGAGTTTTGGTTAGGTTTTATGGTGTTTTTAGGGGCTGCCATGTATTGGTCCGAGTTGAGGGATGTTTGAGTGCGTCTTAATGCACTAAACCCTTTGGTTTTGATGCTTGAATCAGGTCAATAGGTATAAGAACAAATTTGAAAGAGATTCGAAAACCGAATCGCGTTTTCGGGTGACTTGTCGAGCAAATTTCGGTAAATTAATGAGTGAATTTTGAGAGTGGGTTGCTTTGACAGTGTTTTAATTCTATTTTCAAAGGTTTGGGAGTGTAGGGATGGTGTGAGAAACCTCCTTATACTTGGAAGTAAGTAAACTTTTAGTTTTCACAAAGGTTCCCATATTATACTATATTTTTACTATGGATTTTGTGCTCGCTTGTTGCTTTGCATACTTGTTTATGCATGTTATTTAACATTCATGTTATTGTTTTATAAAGTTTTGATATAAGTTTGATGCTCTCATGGTTTTATTTTAAAAATGAGATAAATATAATTTAACCGGTTTATGCACTCGATGCATGAAATAGTGGGATGCATGTGGTTAATTTTGTTTTGAATTAAATTTTGAGCAGTGATTTTTGATAATATATTGGCTAGTTAAGTGATAAACCTTATGAGATAAGTTGATCGATCAATAGGGTATAGAGTGCACTATAAAGTATTCAAAATTCGTACGTATGAAAATTCCTGAGTGTTGTATTTTTGCTTTTAGCCTAATGTTGTGTGATGGGATAATATTGTCATATCCGGGTTGTACATTAGTATTAGTGGGTACATTAGTGGCGTTTGTCACAAAAACTCAACAAATAGATGTATGTACATTAGTGGCGTTTGTTCATACAAACGCCACAAATAAATATTCTGATATTAATAAAACGCTGAAAATCTTACCGTTTTGAGCCTTTGCCATTATCCCCAATTCAATCAGTCGATTAACCTCATTTTCCTTCCCCTTCATTGCTCGAAACCTTTTCCCATTATCCCCATTCCCCCTCCAAAAATTCTTGTACTGGTCAGATTCTAAGCCCTCACCGGAGTCGAATCTCTCACCGGAATCAAATCTCTCACCTTAATTGAAGCTTATAGTAGTCGATGCTTCTGTCTCACCTGCACTCGTTTCTTCTATCTCGGTAGTTCTGCCTCGCTGGCGCTCTCTGTCTCGTCGACGCTCTTCATTAGCTGTCCTTTTATCTAGCATGTTCATTTACAACCAGGTTTGTTATTTTATCTAACAAATATGATGTATCAAAATTCATCACTAGCCTCAATGTAAGTTTTTTTTTTCTTTCATCGATTCTCTTTCTTTTTTCGCTCCCATCGATTAGAAGTTTGAACTATATTAGTCTGGATAGAATGATTTAACAGAAATAAGAGTGGATTTATGCTTGGAATCTTACCGTTCATCATGTTCTTATAATGTTTAAGCAAAGACAGCTTGCTTCAAGCAAAAATGGAAGCTTGGTTGTCACTATCGAAGGGATTCAATCGGGTAGAAATGTTCAAGGGAGTAATCCTTCATCTTGAAAAATGTTGGTGATGGACATGTATCCCCCTGGAACACCCGTTAGATATGTAAAACACTATTAAATTTGTGAATAGTCTCTTTCAATTTCCTTTTTCAAAGAATTTATGTTTATGGTTCTGCATGGGTGCTAAGTGCTGAACTTGCACAGTTCTCCATTCTTTATTTGGCTTCTAAGGGTAATATTTGAATACAAACAAATACATGTACAATCTGTCTTATTATTGTTTGTCATTTGTTTAGTTCTTTCTTATGTTTGTAAAAACATGCTTTGTTCAAGTTATCTTTCGTAAAATATTCATCTTGCAGGATTTTTATCTGGATTTCGTGGAAGATAATAGGAAAATAACTCCCCGTGACTACCTAGAGCTTTCTTTACGACTAATTCAAGGTAGTGGGAAAGATATAGCTTCCAAGAATGAGGTAACACTTAACATGGATTTTATTCTTTACAAAGTTGGTTTTTTTGGGTCTTCGAAGTTCTCTGATTGCTTCTTTCATGTATGAACGACACCAAAATTCATAGTCTGTTTTGTATGCAATATATCAGGCTATACGAGCATGGTGCTATAGAAATGTTTCTTCTTTATGTTCACTTCTGGTTGGACTTGTAAATTTCTAATGTTGGTGCTACAAAACTGGGAAGAACACATGTCTTTTGAGTCCTAACTTGCATCTCTTAACTTATCATTCAGTCTGAGATTTTAGAGTTTTTTAACAGTTTTGTGATTTTTTTTGTTTGGTTAAATTGATTTTCAACTGTGTGCAAGTTTTTGGTTTTAGATTGTAAGTTTTGAACCATCCTTTTGAATTTCTCGTCTTTCTCTCCAGCAACGACCATAAGGGGTACTTTACAGTGCTTCAAGTCTCCCCATAATGATCTGTCATAAAATAAAAAACAACAGTTGAACAGACATGCATTTACAAGTTCATTCACTCAACAATTGAATTGCTTTTTCTTTTGTCTAGCTAGCAGCCTAAGCATTGTCTCAGAACTCAGGGTTGATACATGTCTCCTTCATTCCTTTTACCATGCATTTTGCATTTTGCATTCAATTTTTCCTTTAACATGTATAATTCCTTTACTAAGACCTTATGTTTCATATCTAGCTTGACAAGTTGAAGTAGCTGAGTGTCGGAGGGACCTAAGAAAAGAAATGAGTGAATTAATGATGTCATTTTTCCCCTTCTCTTTTTAGTTACTTGTTGATACTTGCTTAACACCGAAGGAGAGATCTCCGGCGAAACAGAGAGACAATGGAGGCAGCCAGAACAGTTAAGGACGTTTTCTTCGTCAAGGCCTATGCCGCCCATCTCAAGCGTTTTGGCAAGATCGAGCTTCCTCTGTGGACTGATATTGTCAAGACTGGTAAACTCAAGGAGTTTCCTCCCTACGATCCTGATTGGTACTATATCAGAGCTGCTTACATAGAAACGAATATATACTTGAAGGGAGGTCTCAGTGTCGGTGCCTTTAGGAGGATATATGGAGGGGCTAAGAGGAACGGAAGTCGCCCCACCATTTCTACAAGAGCAGTGGATCCGTTGCCCATCACATTCTTCAGCAATTACAGAATGTGAACATCATTGATATTGACACTAAAGGTGAAAGGAGAATCACATTAAATGGACAACGTGATCTTGACCAAGTAGCTGGAAGGATTACAGTTGCCATCTGAGAGATTTCAAAGAGAACTGTTATTTGAGTTTTGGGTTATCAATTTTTGTGTTGGTATATTCGGTATGTCTTTGAATCTTTTTGTTTTAATTTTGAAAATAATGTAGGCTGTGTTAACTTTGATCATGATGAATCTTTGAATTCCAATGAAAATGAAAATTTGTGTCATGGAAGTTGTCCATAAAAAAAATACTTACTGTATACATTAAATTTAATTTTTTAACTAAATTGTTACAGATTAAGAACAAAAATCTGAATTCAAATGTACATCTTTTATCTTTTTTTTAATTTTTTTTTATTACGAATAGATAATACTAATTGCGGAAATCAATTAGAACTTTGTTAGTAGGGAAATTATTATAGTCTAATTTAATTAAAATATCGAAACTAGTGAAAGATGACAACTTATTTATAATTTTGTTAAAAAATACATGGTGCAATGATTTTTCTCATGTTTTTGACATTACATTTATGAGATATCTATATTGAGTTTTCTTGGCAGATGTATTTAACTAATTAAAGCTTATATTTATGTGTTTTCCTAGAAGATTCAAGTGCTGGTGAACCTGGGAATTCCCTGAACATTCAAAGATTGGTGTAGAACCACTTTATTATTGGTTGAGATTACGTTCTCATCATTATCAGGTCGTCGTGAGTAGTAGCAGGAGGTTAGTTTCATTATCATTGTTCTAGTTGTTACTCATTAAAAAACCAAGTTCAATTAAATAAAATGGGTGAAACTAGAACTGGGAATAGTCTATTGAAGTTGATAACTTTTATGTGCATACTATACTGGAGAAAACATAAAACCTATATCAGGTGAAAAAATTATATGTTTTATGCTAAGTTTAAGCTTCTATTTGATTCTGCATCCCTGAGAAAAAGAAAAGTTTTGTTTTGTTTTTTCCCTCTCCCTTGCAACTGTTTTAATTTCAATTCTTTTCTTTGAGTTGTTTGGTGTGTTCTTCATATTAGTTTCCAAGAGTTCAAAAACAAACTACCGGAACAATTGATGATGTTGTAGAAACTCCAACAAATGGTGGCCCTTCCCGAACAAAGACAAGTCAATACATGTATATTCCTTAATATGTAATTAAGTAGTGTAGGTATCTATTCCATAAAATCAAGTAGACGATGACTTATGCATGCAAACTGCTCAATATTATTTTTTTAATATGTAATTATGATCCTGTAATCTAGCTCTTCAGCTTTTGAGAAAAGCTGATATTCCATGTACTTTGTTAATCTTTCTAGTGAGCATGATCAAAGATCTTCTACTAGTAAAGATCTTTTTAATGTATCACTTTCATTATATTTTCTTAAAATTATATTTTGATTGATCGATTATTATTATAATATTATTTATATTTTATTTTATTTTAGAATCAAAATGTTATTAGCGATGTTTGTAAATTAAAACGCCACTAAAGAACATGTTACTTGCGGCGTTTGCAAATTAAAACGCCACTAAAGATCATATTATTAGCGGCGTTTATAGATAAAAACGCCACTAAAGAACATGATATAGCAGCGTTTTCAAATAAAAAGCCAGTAAAGAATATGTTATTAGCGGCGTTTGTAAATACAAACGCCACTAAAGAGCTTGTTATTAGCGGCGTTTGTAGATACAAACGCCCCTAAAGAGTATGTTAGTAGCGGCGTTTTTATTTACATACGCCACTATAGATCTCGACCTATTGCGGCATTTTTATGAAAAAAACACCACAAACTATTGCGGCACTGGTTTAAGTGGCACTTCTTCCGGCGTTTTTTTAAGCGTTAGAAAAGTTTTTTGCGGCTCTAAAAAACGCCGCAAAAACCTATTTTGCTGTAGTGTAGGTGTAGTACCAACTTATGCATGCTCTGGGTAGCACTATCATGTGGTTGCTCGTTTATCCTAACGATTTAGGGTAATACAAATCGAATCACTAGCACAAATATATGTTTTTACTTTTTAAAGGTAAGTGTCAAGGTTTTTACATGATTGCATATGGTATTATGCATGTGTTTGCATTGATATGCATGTGATTTGAGCATTGCTATGTGAGTAACATGTAAGAGTTGAATTTTTTCTTATAAGGCATGTGATTTCAAATTGGTTTTTATTAAATTTTAATGATGGCATTGTTAACCATGGTTTGATGACACTTGCTGAGTTTTAAAAGTGGCGTTGTTAGCCACGATTGTTTTGTTTTATAAAGAGCATGACATGTTTTCTTTTTAAATTGATGAAATCGGTTTAATATAGGCTGCATTACAATGTGTTTTTATAATTGTTTTTATTCACTCACTAAGCTTATGCTTACCCTCTCATTTATCTTGTAATACAAAGTATTTAATGTTGAGACAGCAAAGAGAAGAAAAAATCCAGGTAGCCACCAAGAGAAAGCTCAAGTATGTCTTTATAACATTAATAGTAGTGAGAGAGCAATAGGAATGACATATCATATTGAGAATGATGTTTATGCAAATTATACTTTCAATGGCTAGAATGATTATTCATGTTGATGTTAGCTTTTTTGACTTGGACTTCAATTGCCTATTGGTATTCCTTTAGTTATAATAAAATTATATAGGAGTATGATTCTTTTTGTCCCTTTGTATGAATTTGAGTGTTATCGATAATGAAGCATTAATATTTTTGAGTTGAATTTATGATGTGGTTATTTTGGTTGGAATACATCTAGAAATCATGTTGAGTATATTGAGGTGGTTCTTTTATGTGTTTATGAAAATGTTGATACTGAAGCATTTTTGTATTTTATTTATACTTCAATATCTTTTAATTGTGACGATTTTTTATATTGAAGAATGCATATACAAATCTATGTTTTGCTCATGAAACTTGGATGAATTGCTTCTAGTGGATATGTTGTGATATGTGGTTTATGCCTCTTAGGTGAAAATATGCATCTAGAGAATACTTAAATACGTTTTAGACTTGAAATCTAGAATCATACAGCTTTCTGGGTAGGTGTTATCGAAACGTATAACCCCCAATTTTGACCTAATTTCTTAGATCGAAACTTAGGAATCAAGTTACTAAAACTTTCCCCTCAAGTAATTATTTTAGTTTAAATAATCTCAAAATTAGGGTTACTTTGACAAATAAGGAAAACAGATTGGGAATTTCAACTTTACAAATAAAAAAACTTAAAATAATATTCTAATAACAAAGAAAGCGTTTGAAAATAATTTCATTAAAGCATGCATTCAGTAAGTTCCGAATCAAAATATCACAATGTCTGAATTACACAATTTTTCATATTAAGTAAAATTTTTATACTGAATTAATTTAAATAAATCCATACTAGAATAAATATCTCTGATTAATATGCGATATGCTCCAAGTACCAGTTCGCCTATACAGGTCTGAGAATCTGAAAACAGACTAAAGGGGTGTAAGCTAAAGAGCTTAGTGTGTCTCTAGAGTGCAAACAGTCACAAACAAAACATGTTTTACATTTCTGAAAAAGTTTTTGAAAATATTTCTGAGTTTAAGAAAAACTGAAGCATGATGCTATGATGACTGATGCATGCCAGAAAATCAGAGGGTCCGATATCAGAGATCATACAGAGTGGAGAATTATCCTTGCCAGAGTGGAGGTTTCCCTCACATATCCGATTTCAAATCCAAAAATATTTTCGATGTTAGAACATGATATGATTTGCAAAATCATAAATCAAAACTCTTACGAGTAATAATTTTTCAAAAATATTTCAGAAGCTTGGTTTGGAAACAGAATGCACATGCCATGCATGATGATACCATGTATGAACAGATAATAGTCTCACATATCCAACCAAGCAGTATAAAGATAACATTTCATAGATTCACACATAATGTAACATAAGCACAGAAATATATAGCACAGGAAGAGACACACCTTAAGCAACTGAAGCTCTAATTCCGAAGTGGACATGTCTCGCGTTCCGTTCTAACAGAATCAGAACCTACGAGGTAACATAACTGTATTACTATTCAGTACTAAAACTAAGCCACCAACTAGAACAAAACTACGATCCGAAAGCTTACCCACGTGATGGTCTCGAAGAACGTGCCCGATCGGTATGAACAACAAGAGGTAACGCAGAAGCCTTAGAAACATTAACACCTAAACGAAAGAATATTCTGAATTAAATTCCTCAGAAACAACTTTTTAGACTCTAAGAATATTTCAGAAGAAAAACACTAAAACGGAGCTTTTGGGTTTGAATTTGACAAAACAGATAGGGGATTCGAACTCAGAAAGTCGAAAAAGGTCAAGGAAAAGATTTTTCGAAAAAGTCAACTTATGGTCAAAGTCAACTTTGGTTAAAGTCAAAGTCAATTGGTCAAAGTCAACGGTCAACTCAGAAGTCAAAGTCAAACTTTGACTGGTCAAAGGTCAAAAGTCAACGGGTTAAAGGTCCAATGTCAAAGTTAGTCAAAGTTGAGTCAACAGTCAAACTCAAATATGGTCAAACATGGATCGGGTTGGGTCAACAATCCAGTTCGGGTCACTACCAACAAATTAAATCAAACCTCCGGAAATGGGCTCTCCTTAAATTATATACACTCGACCCACTTCTCAAGCTCAACCCAACACAAAAGTCCACTAACATCAAACCTACACATTCGGCCCAACTACTAAACACCCAATAGCAACCCACACACAAGGACTAGGGTTTCCAACAACTTTCCCCCTTCCTCCAAAGACAGTAAGGAAAAAGAAACACCGAAGACAACAAGGAAAAACAACAGTGCCGAGAGCAACTAACCGACAACAAAACCAGAGACAAATCAGACTACACATGAAGCAAAACTTGATAAAAAAACTCTAGCAAAACTAAAATCAAGAGCCACGCAACCTATCAAACCGAAAATTATTAACAACTTAACTCCACAAAACCAAAACCGAAAATAAAAACAGAAACCTTACACACCACACAGATCGGATTTGAGTGATAAACAAGAAGGAAAAGGCAGTCCCGATCTATGAAGAAGCAAGTTCGTCGATGACCAAAACAAAAAAACCCGAAAGGCTTCTTAAATCATAAAAACGACGATGGATCAAAAGAGATTTGAACTTAAGCAAACCTTGCTCACGAGCGACTGAAGACTGGTAGTTAACATGGTTGTCGGTGACTCAAAAAAAAAAAAAAACAAGGGGGAGATGTTTTGATGTGAAAAAGATGAGAGAGTGAGAATGGAGATGTGCGGCTGTTTGAAAACATTTCTGCCGAAACCAACTCAAAAACAAATGAGTAAAGTTAAAATTTACCCTAATAACAAAAGGGTAAAATAAACATAAGGCCCTTGTCTTAATTAAAACTTGCAAAATAAACTCAAAATGTTAAATTAAAACAATTTGATCCTACATCAGAAATTAGGGTTTCTAATCAAAATTCCTAAATTATTAGGGTTTTAGAATTTTAGGAATTTCAAAATTTAATTTTTCGAATTGGGGAAAATTTGGGGTGTTAAAAAACGGTACCTTAAGGTTTGGATACCCCTGACCGTTAAGTTTGTTATAGGTTGGAACATAATTTAGATTATTCACGTTTTAGTCCCTAAACCTCGAGCATGCAATTAAATGACTTGTAAACCTTTTTTATGCTGGAACTTGATACTTAAGCATATAATGAACTTAATTAAATAATGGTAACTTTAATTTCATAATTAGTCCTTTAATTTCTTAAAAATTACAATTAGGTCCCTATATTTTGTTAGATTAAATTAGGATATGTTTCTTATCGGTTTCCGCTGCGAATAAATACAGTCCTTGCATGAATATGTAGGATCTAAATAAAGAATCTAAATAATATAAAAAAATTAGGATCGTTTATCGGGGCAAGTTTCCAAATTAGCCTCGATATATCCCGTGTAGCTCATTCGAACCGGGTGGTGTCTAGAATAGGTCGAGAGGATTACATTCTATCCATACTGTCCACCTTAGATTCACCAGTCACATAAGGAAGATGAATGGGGAGATCTTAACCATAAAAAGCCTTGTATGGTGTGGTCTGAATTGCAAAACGAAAAAAAAAGTATTATACCACCATTTAGCTAGGTGAAGTCAATTATCTCACTCACTTGACCTCTCACCTGTCATGAACCTCAAATAGGTTTCTAAAAACTTATTCAACCTCTCAATTTTTTTCATTTATTTGAGGGTGATAAGCTGTAAAAGGATAAACAACTACAACAAGCTTCCTAAATAATTTATGCTAGAAATTACTCATAAACACCAGATTTTTATCACAAATTATCACCCTAGGCAAACCATAAAACTTAAAGAAACATTCTAAAATAAGTTGAGCATCCTCATAAGCAGAAAAAGGGTGAATTAAGGATATAAAATATCCATATTTGGATAATCCATCCACCATCATTGATCGAGGACCAAATATCTTTTGGTATAGACAGTGGATGCAACGATTCTTTAGGGCGAGTCACATCATCCTTTTTCTTCTTACAAATTGTACACCCCATCACTTCTTAATATCCTTTCTTATACTCTTCTAGTAAAATTTTTCAGATAACTTTTTGGTAGTCAGATAAGTCCCAGAATATTCTTCTATATCACTATTATAAAAAAAATTCAATAGCTCTTCTCTTAATCCAACATCCTTCCTCACAACCAATTACCCATTTCTCAATAAATGAACTTCATCCCACTGATATTTTGGATGTTTATCAAATTTTTATTTCATCTCTTTAACAATCTTTTTTAGTTTATCATCATGTTTACAAAAGTCTACCACCTTTTTAGAACATCTGCGATAACACTGCTAGTTGTCATGCATTGAAAATTCTTTTTTTTGGCTCCTCAACAAGTTATCTGTCACCGTATTATTGATCTTACTCTTGTAGCAAACCTCAAAATCGTATCTTAACATTTTATTACACACTTTTACAGAACTGGAGTCACTGTTTAGTTCTCAGTCAAAAGTTTCAAGCTATGATAATTAGTACTTATTTTGTAATGCCCCACCAAATAAACAGATCACCTCTTAATTGTTAAAAAAGTACATCTAACATTTTTTTCATAAATTGATAGAGTCTGATATCTTATTCCCAAACCCTTACTGAAGAAAGCTAAAGGTCTCTCATACTGAATCAATATAGCTCCAACCCCTAAATCAGATACATCAGTCTCAATGATAAACTCTTCTTTGAAATCAGACAATGCTAAAACTAGAGCATAAAAAATAGCTTATTTCAATTTTTGAAAAACAAAATTTTCTTTCTCCGTCCATTTCCACCTATCCTTACTTAAAAGGTCCGTTAAAGGCTTTGTATGGATCCCATATACTTGAATGAATCTTTTATAGTATCCTGATAATCCTAAAATTCCCTTAACTCATTAATTTATCAAGAAATTGGCCACTTCAAAATACAACTATCTTTCTCTTAATCCATAGTAATATTTCCTTCGGCAATTACATATTCCAAGTAGTCCACCTTATTAATCCAAAAAAAAAAACTTAGAATACTTGGCGTGTTGATTATCATTAAGCAATTTTAACACCTTCACCAAATGGAATGAATAATAATTCAAATTTATAGAGTAAATTAGAATGTTATCAAAAAGCACCAGGACCGACTTTCTTAATAATTCATCTAAAACCTAGTTCACTAGTCGCAGGAAAGTTGTTGATGCATTTTTTAACCCAAAAAGCATGACCAAAAATTCATAGTGGACTTCATGAGTCCTAAATGTAGTTTTGTGTATGTCAAGTTCCCACATTCTGATTTGGTGACACCTTGATTTCAAATCCAATTTTGAGAACATCCTTGTTTTCCCAAGTTTATTCAAGAGCTCCTTAATAACCGGTATTGGAATTTTTTTCCTTCACAATGAGTTGACTGAGCCTTTTATAATCCACACATATCCTTCAAGACCCATTTTTTTCTCTACCACAGTAATGGGTGAAGAAAAAACATAGTTATTATCTTAATTATCTCAACTTCCAACCTCATGTATCATCTTCTCTATCTCATCCTTTTGTGATGCAGGATACCTATAAGGTTTAACCTTAACCTTTTAACTCTCATCTTGAAGAGTGATTTTATGATCCGTTCCCCTTTATGGTGGCAATCCTCTTGATTCGGCAAAACCTCCATCATATTAAATAATCAAGTGCTTTAAATCCTCTGGTGTTGGCTCATTCATCTCTTTCAATTCCAACTGTGAATTTACAATCAAAGTGATGTTGTAACTACTATTTCTGCCCTTCAAGGTCTTCTTACATAATCATGGTTCTGCCAAAGCAACCTGTTTTTGTTTATATCCTTCTAATTTTATTGTCTCTATCCCATTAATTAAAAGTCATTTGCATAACTGAAAATACTAAGTGATGGCTCCAAGTTATGACAACTGGTGTTCTGTGTAGTGCTATGAATGATGTATGTGAACACACATATATGTGCAAGTATACACAGTCATACAAGTAATAATAGGGTGAGTGAGTATCGTTCCCACGAGGATCTATGTAAAGTATGCAGTCAAATTTTCCAAGACAAAGAGGGTTGTCACAAACTAAAAAGGAAAACAAAGGTAAAGATATAAACAAGAGAAAATGGTTATGTACGATGAAGGTGTAAAATGGAAATGCTATGGCAATTCTAGAATGCAAGCAACTAAAATATGTCAAGGCAAAATGGTATGGATGATGATGGCACGGTGAATGTATGGAGGTAGTGTGTGAGTGAATAGCAGAGAGATCGCTGATTAAAAAGCAAAACAATGAAAGTAAGTTGTAAATGCAGAGGCAAAAACAGAATGCAGGAACACGTTAAACAATATATTGTACTTCTCCTCTATTGATGAACTCTCTCGGGAATGACTGGTGGTGGATTCTATGGTTTCCTACCCCTTACCCCTACCTAACATATATCCACTACGGTGTATACCTACTCGACAGAGGTTTCTAAAGTGTTCCCGCTCTCTCGAGTCATAGGAACCTGATATTCTAAAATGCCATGGTATTTTTGCCTGTCACGCGAATGACACCTTAGTCTATCGGTAAAGTACACTCCTTTTAGTCGTTGAAGCCTTCACCTACGCCTCTCTCGAGTGCTCTAGGATCCAACTAGGCCCTATTTTCAGTCTAGAACCCATTGCTCACGTAGATCCTCCCTTAGCTCTTCTCGGATGATCTAAGGATCTATAGTTACGCCTCTCTCGAGTGCTCTAACATATACCTAAACACGAGACACTCTCGTGCCTCTTACAATGCTTAAATAATTACAACAATGAGCAAAACAAATATACAAACACTTAGTAGGCAATATATTAAATAGAAATAAAACATAGTCATCCATAAAAGCAACCACCGAAACAAAGCTACATGGTGGGGCTAAATGTTAAGATAAATCATCCACATAAATCTTAAACATCTAACAATCATCCTCATGAAAAGATAAACAAAATAAAGCAAGGAAGGAGGACTAGAAGACACCCTCGGTGTGCACTACCGCCGGCTCTTCAACCACCATGGGACGCCTTGGTGTGCTAGCCCCTCTCGGGTGCCTAGAACACCACTCCCTTCGAGCTCTATCAATGGAGGTCCCCTTGGCCAGAGTTTGGAGGAGAAAGGTGGAAGCTTTCCGCCGCCGCAAAGACCGCCTCAAAGGTCTCTCTTTTCTGGTTGTTCCTCTAAAAAGCCTCTGAAAAATCTCTTTTTTGTGTAGGTCACCATGTCTTTTAAAGAGGGTGAAAAACCCTAAAAGATGTGTAAAAGTCCATTTCTGCCCTCATTTTGTCCTGGCATTTCTGCAGGACTGGCAGAGGTGACAGTGGTCCCCTACCCAGGTGGCTAGCATACAGGCAATATGGCAGTGGTCCCCTACTGAGGTGGCTATAGCCAGCTGTAGTGGTCCCGAACGGCTGTGGTAGCACCAGCTGGCACTCTTATCAAAATATCTCTTTGTCATTTAGCTCAGCCCAGGAGTTCTCTAGCTTTGCCATGGCATTTTCCTTTTGCTATCCTTCTGCAAATGCCATGACAAATTGCCTCAACTTCCGTTTCTGCTTCCCTGCACAACACCACTAAAAAGAACTACATTTTTCGTGAAATAGCACCTATTACCATATGAAAATGCCAAGGCATAACCAAAAGACTATATGCAATGTTATGACCCTAAATGCAACTACATGATCCTATATGAGCCTAAGGGCACTCAATAACTTAAGTAAAAAGGCCTAAAATATAGCCTTTTTGCGGAGTTATCAACAACCACTGTATACCCAAAATCGCGTCATAGTTCTTCAGATTCAGTACTAAGAAATCATTTTCAAACTCTTGACCTTGCAAACTCCACCTGACTTCCTTGTATTCTCAAAAAATGTAACCCTCTAGACTTAACTTGAGGTGTACGATAGGTTAAAATCGTTATTTTAAAATCTTAATGTCACGTAACCGTATAAAGTGATTCAAAACAAAATTTGTAAACCAAATATTAAGTAAATAGTTAAAAAGTAGATATTTTGATTAAAATATAAATAGAAAAAATTGAATAAACAAAGTTTTATTTATCCGAAACTCAAAATAATGTCTCTGATAAAAGTTTCATGCATGAAATTTAAAACATCTCAAATCCCAAATAACCCTAAAATAACTAAAGTAAAAGTGTGTAAATAATCATACTAAGAACATAAATAAAACGTTGTCCGATATAGATATCCGTGAACCAACTCCTAAAGCCAAGTAATTGGAAAATAAATTAAAAGAATGAGCTATAAAGCCTAGTGTGTCTCTAAAGCGCAAACAATATTACGATGTCACACAATTCACAATCACAAAAATAAAATAGATTTCCGTAGTAAATAAACACAGAGAGTGATGAATACAATATCACAGAGAATGCAAATCCCATACTCTGAACGCCAAACACAGTGGTGTCAAGGCTAACTAATCACAGTGGAGGTAGTTCCCCAAAACTTCTCACTCTTATTTCACCAAACACAGTGTGATAGAACCACCTTTCTCCATATAGTCCCACCCTATGCATATGATATGCAATCAATGCCACAAATCTCAAAAATCTCGTCACAAATATTCGTATAAAATAAGAAATACACAATTCTGATAATTTGATCATCACAGTCTCATGGTATATAACACAATATGCATAGCATCACATCATGTATCTCAATGTCAAAGAATCAAAAATATTTTATGATAACAAATAAACCACACAACATGGAAAAAATCTAGCATAGGAAGAGAACACACCTATCGTTGCACAAGCACTAACGTTGACATAGACGTTTTCCTCGATTTGAGTAAGATCCTGGTCTAGCTGAGTTAGAACCTACATACGAAATTCTAAAAATTCAATCTAACTCAATTATATTACCATGCCACCTAAATAAACTAAGAAAAAATATACGAGTATCACGAGCAGTAATCGTAGGAGTCAGTTGAATAAGAGGAAAATGAGGTAAAAACGTCTTCCTCAGAATTGAGATCGTCTGAAAAGACCAACAAAATTCTCATTGAACCCCTCTTTCAAAAACCATCTACTTAAGCTATAATTTAAAACAATCAAAAAAGGGTTTTCAGATTCAAATTTGACCAAACAGACTACAAAAACGAACTCAGGACATAAAAAAAGTCAGGGTAGGGTCTCTTGAAAAAGTCAACGGTCAAAGTCAATGGTCAACGATTAACGATCACAATCAAAGTCAATAGTTAATGGTCAACGGTCAAAGCTGCCATCACTACTAACGTCATCGATGACATCATTGTTGACATCACATATGATGATTCCATTCGCGAGTAATGGGTTTGGGTTATAGAAATGGTCGGGTTCGGGTTTACTCAACTCTGTCCAGTTTACCCAAATCCCTCACTCAACCAAGCCGATTTAATATACCGGTTCACTAAACAACATCAACCCTGTCCTTACCCCAACCTAACCTTTACTAAAATGTAATCCACCTACTACTAGTATTTGATACAACCCCCTCACACCCCGACAATAGCAACGACCACTAAGTTCGACGACATCCGACCAACCCTAACGGTTAAACAACCTAACCCAAAGTAAAACCCATGCCAACCTTCAACAAAACTTATCAAACAACATCACCCCTATCGACTAACCTTCCGAAAACAAAAGAAAACAAAAAACGACCATCTCCCAACTATTGACCAACTATCAAATAGGGATGTAAAAAGCTGACCCGTCTTGAAAACCCGACTGAAACTTGTTTGAGTCAGAACCTAGTTTGACCCGGGAATATAATGACCTAAACCCTATCTATATCTAGTTATTGTTAACTCGAACCCGAGTTGGACCTGTTACTGTAGTAACCGAACTCGAACTGTATTCGATCGAGAATGACTCGAATTCGATTTCAACCTATTACTGTGGACCAAAAACCCAACCTGCATCCGACTGAAACTAAACCGAATTCAAGTCTGACCTGGAAAATAATCGATATTACCCAACTGAATTGACCCGAGACCTGATTTTACCCGACTTGTTTTGAACCTGACCTGATAAATGACCCGACTTGTTTTGAACCCGACATGTTATTGACCTTAACTAATTTTAACAAGACTTAATATTTACATGACATATAATTAAGTATATATATATATATATTTTGATGAATTTAAAATATTGGTAAATATGATTAGTCGTAAAAAATAGAATTAGACATGAGAATTATTTTAGGGATTAATATTTAAATTTAATATTACATACTTAATTAAATTAATTCATTTACTATTTTATTTAATTTTAATATATTTAATTTTAATTATAATTTTAAATTAATATTTAATTAAGTTAAATTAACTTATTGAACTTAGGATTAATTAAATTAAATTAAAATATAAAAACATAAATTACAAACATAATTAAAATAATTTTAAATTCAAATATAGATTTTTTTATTAAATTATTCTAAATTATGACTCAATTAAATTAAACCAAAACAATCGATAAAGAGTGAAAAGATAAAATTTTGGAGGGAAATAAGTTACTAAATTTTTAAGTATGAAATTAATTTACTTTTAATGTGAAAATTTTGGAGGGATATAAGTTACCCACAATTTTGGATAGAATTAAAAATAAATTTTGATTATTATATAATAAAGAGGAAAAAAACTTTTGGAGGGAATTAATATATATAGTAAATTTTGGAGGATTATTATTATTATTACATCATATAATCAAATAATAAACTTTGATTAAATATAATCAATTGAAAATATAAAAAAAAGATATTAAATATAGATATTCATTTGACACTACTCTTGGTCAAATAAAATTTTTTGCATATTTTTATATAGGTCGCGTCTAAAAATCAAATCTCGCTCCGCTCTAATAGAAAATTAAGTTTTAAATTTTATTTTTTTCTATTTGATCCTTATTTAATTAAAATCGGATTATATATTTTAAAATTATTTCAATTTGATCATAAGAAATTAGTTTATTGATCGGAAAATTAGTCTTAGAGAACTAGTTTAGGGATTTGGGCTTAGGGGATTAGTGTTAGGCTTAAAGAATTAATAATATACATAAATTAATTAATACATTTATGTACATTATTTCATAAACAAATTAAAAGCTCATCAATTAGGTCACCCAATTAAAGAACTCATCAATCAGGTCACCCTATTTTGAAACTCTACCTATTTGACTCACCGCCGTTAAAATTTTAACAGAAAAATTAACGGTGATGATGTGGCAGTTAATACGTGGACGTTAATTAAAATCTGTAAAATTAAACATTTAATAAATAAAATTAATCATCCAATCGTATAATAAAACATGTCTTTGTCCGACTTGATGATTAATTTTAGTTTCTAATTTATTTTTATTAAATATTTATTATATATTTCTCTCCAATTAGTTGGTGAGAATTAAGAGGAAGAAATAAAACTTGCAATTTTGAGAAGGCTAGGAATTGAACCCATAACATCCAAGGAGGTAAACCAACGACCAAACCAGCAGGCTAAAGCCAACTTTGAGTATTAATTCACAACAAATTTTATTTAAAAATTACTTTTTAGGATATTTAAGTATTACTCATTCGAATCAAATTTTAATGTTTTAAATATTCGTATATTATGATTTAAATATTTTAATGTTTTAAATATTCGTTTATTGATATTTAATAAACGAATGTTAAATAATAGATATTTAATATATTAATGTTAAATAATAGTTAAAATAATAGTAAAATTATTCGAATTTCATTCGAATATTTAAAACATCAAATTTAAATTTTTTATATTAAATATATAATAAAGTTAATTCGAATGTTAAATTAACGAATATTTAAAATATTAAAATATTTAAACCATAATATACGAATATTTAAATATCCAAAAAAGTAATATAAGAATAAAATTTGTAAGCATTAAAATATATGAATATTTAAAATATTAAAATTTGATTCGAACAAAGTAATCCTTAAATATCCAACAAAGGAATCCTTAAATAAGATTTTTTGTGATTTTTGACTCAAAGTTGGCTTTAGCTCGGTGGTGTAGCCGTTAGCTTACAATCCTAAAGGTCATGGGTTTAATTCTTAGCCTTCTCAAAATTGCAAGTTTTATTTCTTCCTCTTATCTCTCACCAACCAGGTGATGACACATGTGACCACTTGATTGGAGAGAAAAATATATTAAATAATTAATAAATTAAAATAATAAATAAATTAGAGGGATTAAATCTGTAATTTTATAGATCTTAATTAACGTCCACGTCACCACCATTAAATGCTACGTCATCACCGTTAACTTTTCTATTAAAATTTTTACGACAGTGACTCAAATAGGTAGGGTTTCAAAGTTGGGTGACCTAATTGACGAGTTCTTTAGTTTGGGGGCCAAAATAAGTATCCCCAAATAGTTGGGTGGTCACTGGGGTAGTTTACCCTATTAATATATTTAAGTATATATATTATATATTAAAATATTTTATATATTATATAAGTATATTATATATGTATTAAACTATATTATATAGATCTAGTATATATTAGGGTAAACTACATAAATGGTCCCTTGACTATACCTCAATTATCTTTTATATCCCCTGACTATCAATGTTACAAATTGGTCCATTAACTAACTTTTTTGATACAAAGTGGTCTTGTGCCGTTAAAAATTTGACGGAAAACTGATGTGAACGTTAACATGCTGACTTGGATTATAGAGATTAGGGATGCCACATTGTTATCCAAGTCAGCATGTTACCGTCCACATTAGTTTTCCGTCAAATTTTTAACGGCACAAGACCACTTTGTATCAAAAAAGTTAGTTAATGGACCAATTTGTAACATTGATAGTCAGGGGATTTAAAAGATAATTGAGATATACATATATACATTATGTAGTTTATCCATATATTAATGTATATTATATACATATATACATATATACATCTGTCTTGTTCTCTGCCGCGAACTGGGATCGCTCGCCAGCTAGGTCAGATTGGAACAACATTTTTTGAGAACATATTACCCATCTTCGGGGACAGGGGGCGGAACGACCTCTCGATCTACTTACTACAGCCCAGGAATAAAAACGGCGTCTAGGCGTTCCCTGTTGCTCCGATCCCCCCGTAGCTTAGGGGGTTGTCTGGGCCAAGAGCCATAGTTAGTTGTTGTTTCCATTTGGTTGTTTTTTTCTCGTTGTTGATACCGGCAAGACCCAGCCAGATGATGTCTGCTGGTTGGTAGTGAGAGGACTCTTAGTATCTGCATACCCAAAAGGTGGCGCTGATTTCAAAACAATCATTTTCTTTTGTTTCTTGCTTTCTATTAGCAACGAGAAAGGAGTCTATCTATCTGCCTAGCTTTGGTAGATTCCCCCAACGCAATCCAAAGAAATTCCACGAATCTCCTTGGTGGATAAGTCCGACGACTCAGCAGCAGTGCGGAATTGAGTTTCTCGTCTGGTGGATCTGATCTATAGTTAGGGGGCAATACATACCAAAAGGTTCGAAGAAAGAACGCGCATAAGAGTATATAACCAAACCACCCTTCTATATAACCTATTCACATTAGTGAAGCGGCTGGATGCATAAGGGAAGTGCATGTTTGTGAGACCTTAGTCGGGGGGAGTCAACCTACGAGCACAGAAGGGCGTGGTACCGCTGCCCCTCTCTAAGTAAAGGTAAAGTCTCTCCTTCAGGTAGAATGTAAGGAAATTGAAAGAAGCGCAGAAAAGGGTCAAATGCGGTTGCTAGCATCGAAGATAGCCGTCATCGACGATAAAGTGAGAGTTCGGACTTAGCGAACGAGCTCTTCCCGCGGGAGAGGAAAGTGGGGGCAGGCAAAATAACCATTCCGGTGGTTGATAGTATAGCAAAGGCTGGATAAAACATGGATAGGCGTGCCTTATCATCCAAAAGGATGTAGAAACAGAAAGGGCTCGTGGGGTCGATCCCACATCTCATAGAGAGGAGGAATACCAAGGATGATAAGGGAAAACTAACTCTACAGCTCACATGAATGGGAAAAGTCATTCCACATTACTCTAGTTTTCTCATAGCTTTATTTAAGAGAGAATAGGGAGTAAGGCTGAAATGGCTATACGGCTTTCAAATTCTTTTCGTATGTTGATTGAATTAATATATGCTGGGTGAGGGCTTAAAGACCCTATTCACATAGCGTTCCTGGACACATATTTTTCTTTTGGGCAGATTTTCCTATAAAAAAATTAGGGGATCCGGTCTTTTTTTGGGGAAAAAAGGGCATAACATCGGGTCATCTTTTTTTTCGTCGAATGTCCCGGGCTAGAAAGAACTTTTCCTGCTACAGAGCGGGGGAGAACCATTCAAGCGCAGAGATGGAGATGGCTCTGCTGCGATAAAGGATGAAGGATAATCCGTAGGCAACTGGTTGTTACTAGAAGATGATAAAGATGCAGACTGCTCTTTATTATTAGAAGAGCGAAGTGCAAGTGCTGGCTGCTCAATAGAGGGTTGCAACCCTGATTCCCTTGGGACTCTGACTCCCCCTGATGCACGGGAGGCGCAGGAAAAACCACTGTTGAAGAAGATCCAGAAGATGTTGATCCAATAGGCGCCTACTAAAATAAGTGGGAGGGAGTAGAAGAACTCGTGCTCATGGAAGGTAAGATAAGATGTCGGGCCGTCGAAAACGAGAAGAAGGATCAAAACATCGAAAGCCTTTCTGAGCCGAGGCATGCCCCCTTTAAAGAACATCTGTTTGCACGAGGTGCAAGCTTCTGACGTAGCTGGGCATGTATATAAGCATAACAATAAAAGTATAATATTTTCATAATCAGGTGGCGATCCAAATAGGCACTGATATGGAGTTATGGAGTAATGTCTCCAAGCACAGAGGAGGGCGGTTGATGATGATAAAGACCGCGATGGAAAAGGACCCCAACTAACATAGGGCCACTTATCTTACTAGATAGGGGGAGACACGGCTGTCAAACATCAGAGCAAGAGTCGGTTCTCTGATATGTGT
Organism: Abelmoschus esculentus; assembly: GCA_035048815.1. Classification (NCBI taxonomy): domain Eukaryota; kingdom Viridiplantae; phylum Streptophyta; class Magnoliopsida; order Malvales; family Malvaceae; genus Abelmoschus; species Abelmoschus esculentus. The sequence goes on along the minus strand of JAUCBN010000064.1, from coordinate 2,929,396 downwards.
CTATGCTTCCTTTCCGCGACTCTATTTTACTGTGAGGTATATGGGTAGAAGAACTGATCATCAATTCCATGAGTGGCTGTAAACTGAGAGAAAGTTGATGAGACATATTCCCCCCCTCTGAATCTTAGTGCAAAACAGGAATCCGATGACAAAAGAAAAAATTATCAACCTTAGCTTTAAAAAGTTGAAAGCACTGAAGTACCCCCTATCTAGTAAGGTTTGTGCTTAATGAATTCTTTTTTGATAACGAAATACATCATCCATAAACTTAAACTAACCCCCTAAAAAATAGTTCTAAGAAAGGAATACGATAACCTGAGAGAGAAAGCACAGACGATGGGCCCCATACATCAGAATGCAAAAGGGCTAATGGAATTGAAACAATTAGAAGATTGGAATTCGTAGGTGTTGCCCGTGTTTGGTCAACTGGCAGCTAAACCAAGAAGAGAATGAAGAACTAGCAAATGCAGGAAGCAATTGAAGGCATTATAGTTTGTTCAATGTAGTTCAAAGACCTAAACCCAACAAGAGGCCTCTATAAGCCCTTAGTTGCCAAAGATCAGGAAGCTCTTTGTTATGAAGAAGCCATAAATAATTCAGAGGAAAATCAAGGTCTAAAGCGTATATAGGTTGGCTACGGGCGGTACCCTATAGCTATGACATTATGCGTGTGTAGATCCTTGATAACACAGAGGAAGTCGGAGTAAAGATAGCATAGCTTTGGCAATCATCACAAAGTTGTCCAACCGGAATTTTTTTTTGAGAGACTAACTTTAGGAACCAACATAGCATCATTGAGATGAAGAACATTTCCAAAACGAGATGATAAAGAGATCGTACCAATGTCTGAAATGAAATAGAGGGTGTGGTGTGGTCACCGGTGAAGACGACACTTTTTTTTGCCTTGGTACGGCGAGGATGAGATAAATGCAGCCGAATTGCTCGTCATATGATGGGTAGCCCCAATGTAAATGTAAAAAAGCCGTTGAGAATAACGCTTGGAAGATGAATGCATAATACCCACGTGATGAGTTGTTTGATGCGGAGCAAAACTCGAGTTGTAACGCTCTGGACATACGATAGCCATGTCTCCAAAGAGAATCAAAAGTATACATATCCAAGTCAATCATAGAGTAAGACCCAAGATACCCTCATAGGATTGCTTCTGCTGTTGATAAGAAATACATACAATATATATTATATCCATACTTATTATATCATATACTAATATATACTATATAGTATGTAAGTATACATATACTTACATACATACTTATATATATACATATTATATATTTTTATATATATAGTATTATACATTTCATATTTTTATATATAGTATAAATTACATGTATATAATAAATTCTATAGAGAATGTAACCTCATTGACCCGGTCTAGACAAAACCCGACTCGAACAAGCTACACGGGAAATATCGAGGTTAATCTAAAGACTTACCCCGATAAACGATCTTAAAAAAATTTCTTTTTCTCTTATCTAGATGCTTTATTTTGATCTTACATGTTCATGCATAGATTATATTCAATTATAGCGGAAACAAATGTGGAAAGAATCATAAAACGTACAAACATGCTTTAGGGACCAAATTATAAATTTTAAAAAATTCATGGACTAATTATCAAATTAATGTTACCTTCCTTTAATCAAGTTCATTACATGCTTGCATATCAAATTTCAGCTTAAATTAGTCTCTACAACTCATTTATTTCATTCACAAGTTTTAAAATATTTTTTAGATACATATACACCTAAGTAAATATCATCCACATATCATGCACAACCCACTAGATGCATTGGAACCTAGTTAGAAACAATATGCTCAAGCTCCTAAGAGCATGCTTCAACTTCAACAATCTCATAAACACATATAAGAACAACATCATCATACTCAGCACGATTTCTAGATGCATTCCAACCTAAATAATCACATCATAGATTCAACTCAAATTAGTCATGCTTTAATATCAACAACACTCAAATTAACACACATGGATAACAAGAATCAAACTTCAATATAAATTTATTAAAAACTAAAGGAATACCAATAGGCAATTTCAAATCCAAGTCACAAAGATAACATCAACATAGATAACCAAAAAAGACATTGATTGTCTAATTAGCACAAACATCATTCTCAATATAATATTCTATCCCCATTGCTCTCTCACTACTACTAATTTTTATAAAGACATACTTGAGCTTTCACTTGGCGGTTACCTGGATCCTTACTTCCTTTGCTGCCTTCACATTAAATACTCTACATTGCAAGGTAAATGAGAGGGAAAGCATAAGCTTAGTGAGTGAATAAAAACATATTTAAAAACACCTTGCAATGCAGCCCATAATATACCAAAATCAAGTTTAAAAACCTAGTCAAAACCAAGTAAAAAACAATTTAAAAACCAAGTCATGCTCCTTGTAAAACATTCATGGCTAACAAGGTCATCTTTAGAAAATCAGCAAGTGGCCATGGGTCGCAAGCCATAAAACCTTTTCAAAATCCCTTTTTGAAAACACATGCATAATAAGCAAAACACAAGTGTTATATGCTACTCATAGCAATGCTTAAATCAAAACTCTTGTACACAATTCACAACACATGCAATTCTTATTGCAAAGTAAAAACACTAGATTTTTAAGCCATATTGGTATTAGTGATCCGATTAGTCTACCACTAATCGTTGGGATAAACAGATTCTTGCTCGGTCCCTTGAACGAGGTTACATGGAGGTCTAGTTCCACCATGCCAAAACTCACCTTAGTGTCCGGGTTAGTTAGCAAACCCAAATGCGATAAAGTCCTTTACACCGCGCAACATTAACTCCCCTTAATGCATCATTAAGGAATTTCACACGTATGCATTTTATATATTTAGTGCACTACCATCCTATTGATCGATCAACTTATCCCAATTAGCCATCACATAATAATCCAATACAAAACAAAACCAATGCTCAAGGTTTAAGTTAAAAACAATGAATTAAACTCATGCATCCCACTAACACATGCATCAAATGCATAGACCGGTAAATATCACTTTTCTCATGTTTTCAAAGCAAAACCATGTGAGCATCATATGCATATAAAAACTTTATAAAAATAGTCTAATGAGAATTGGAAACATATACATATGCACATATGCACAAGTATAACACGAGAATGACTAAACATAGTAAAAACAAGGCATAATATGGGAACCTTTAAGAAAACATCAATTAATACTTACTTCCGAGTATAGGGAGATTTTTCAAACCTTATCTAAACCCCCAAACCGTTGAAAAAACATTTAAAACCCTGCCAAATTGGTATCCCTCATAATCCACTCACCGATTTACCCAAACTTGTTCGACAAGTCACCCGAAAACGCGATTCTGCTTTCCGATCTCCCTCAAACTTGTTCCTGTACCTCTTGAACTGATTCAAGCATCAAAACCAGAGGGTTTAGTGCATTAAACCTAACCGAAACTCACTGAAAAACTCTCCAAACACCACCTAAACCTTCCGGGATTAGATACTTAAAAGACATCTTAATTACATCTAAACACTTTAAGATTCTTGTATTTAGGCATAAAAAACAGTCATGTAAAACCCTTGAATGAAAATCAAGAAAACAATAAAAATTGTATCAAAAAAATTGATTTTATTGATTTAAGACTTTAAAGATTGTTTCAATAATCCAAGAACTTAGGAATTTCATTAAATAATAGAAATTTAGATTTTATTAAAAATAATGGATATTTATGTTGAAAATATGATGAAGAGGCTTCCTTGGAGATTAAGAAACCGAAATAAAGAAAATGAGTATTTTTAAAAGATGATTTGTTGAGTTTTGGATCAAAATGAGAGAATTTTGATTATTTAAGTTAAAACAAAGGATTAAAGGTTTTTTATATAGGCTATTGGAAGGTTTAGATCTACTAGGATTAAGACTAGATCAAATTCCCATAAACATTCAAAGTTTTGGCTAAGTTTATAAAATTATCCTCAAGTTTTCAATTTTTTACAAAATCGTCACTAGTTTCAAAATCTTAGGGATTCAAGCATCAATTTTCAAAATTGATTTGGCCAAAGTCAAATATATGTCAAACAATAATTTTAGAATATTTTTCCAAGATTTATTTTCATTAAAACCCAATTTTTTTAATCTCAAACTAGGCTAAACCAACGACACCAGTTCACTAAACTTCTAGGCCCAATTTTGGGGCGTTACATAGAATATATTCTATATATAGTATAAATTTCATATTTTTATTTTTGAAATGTATTAAACAATATTGTATAGGTATAAATTATAATGTATTAAAGTAAACTAAAATTAAATTTTGACTGAATTTAATTATTATTAATTTATAATTTTTTCAATTTAGTCCTTACAACTTTATTTTTATTTCAAATTGACTACTATTTATTTTTTAATTTAATTTAGTGTTTTTAATAAGATGATATTTTATTTTTTTAATGTTTATCCTTTTTAATTTAAAACTTGATTCTTTATAGTCCAGTGTTTATTCTTTATTAATTTTTAATTTTTTAATTTAGCCTAATTTTAAGATATGAATATTTTGATAATATTTTTGTTTAATCTAGTGTGTAATATTTATTTTTAATTGGATTTATGCTATTTATTGGCGTTAGATATTAAATAATTAATTCAAAATAAATGATCAACCATTCAACTTAATTACTTATTTGTACCAAACTCAAACTTAATAAATTTAATTAATATGAATTTAAAACCCAAATTAATTCAACCTAAAATAAAACCGACTTGAAATAAACCCGACCTAAAATGCAAACGAACTAAAATGAACTTGACCTGAAATCTACCCGACCTGAAATGAACCTGTTAATTATCTGATTTGGACCCAAACCGTTTGAACCCGACCTAAAATGAACCTAACTTGAAATGGACCCGACCTGAAATGGACCCGCACCCGACCCGAATCGAGTCAAAACATCAACTCAACCTGAAATGACTTGTATCTGATTTTACCCGATCTGACAGTACCCGACCTGAAACCCATCCGAGTATTGTTTTTACATTCCTACAACCAAAGACTACTCAAACCTATCACCCGACAATGGTGAAGGTGGTCCAGCGATGAATCCCACGGCGGACGAATCCCTCTCTCTTTCACACAACCCAAATGGAAGAAAAGAAAAAAAAAGAAATTCTTGGTTAATCGACCAAACAAAGTTTGAAACTTTGCCTAAGACAAAAACCCTGATTTCTTCACCGATAGCTTGGATTAAGGTAGAGATGGAGAAAATAAAAGAAGCTAGTAAAAGGAAAAGAGATGGGAGAGAAAAAGGCTAACCGACTGAAAATTAAAAGCAAAAAGGGAGTTAAACTCCAATTAGGTTTATGATAAGGTTTATAATTCACAAAATACCCTTTCAATTTACCCATTTTTCAAACATAACCCCTTTACCATATTTAAGTTCTCAAATTTAAAAATTAGGGCTTTAAATTTATATATTTATTCCATATTAGGTTTCCTCAATTTAATTTTAAGAGTTTTACACAAAGTCCCCATATAACTCTCATCAGCCACAATGACATTAAGATGGCTTCTTTTATTCATCAACAACCCCGCTCTTTTCATGATGGATATGCTCACAAAATTATGGGTGCTTCCAGAATCTAATAAAGCAATACATGGAACCCCTTATATAATGATTTTCACTTTCATTGTTTCCCAAGAATCAATTCCTTACATCATCTATAATGAAATCATAGGAGTTTCCCCTTTTGTTATTTTTATTTGTTCTACCACTCCTCACAATCGAAGAATTCTTTAGCTTCTCCCTCATTTTCTTGCCCTTCAACCACATTATGATATAGCTGAGTTTTGGAGCGCTTATGCCTAGGTGTATACTTGGCAACATACCAAAAGCACAACCTCTTCCTTATCTTCTCTTTTTTTTTAATTTCTTATTAACTGATATATTTTTCCTATTTCCCTTTATTCCTCGACCAATTACAGTTCGAGCAGAATTGGTGTGACTCTTCCTTAGTTACTGCTCTTTCTAGGTTGTATCCTAGAGGTGTTTCCCACACTGACATTGCTCCTACTAAACTCAAAAGGCGAAGATTTATATGGAATGGACAAAACTGAAGGTGTAATAGATTTTTGTGGAGATCCTGTAATTTTTTTAACAATAAGAAATATCATTAATTCTACGTGTCTAGCAAGATTGAAAGCATCTAATAGCTTCATATGTTGTAACAAATTCACATAAGCATCAATTTTAATCCTTAAATGATTTTTGAACAGGGACAAAACATATTCATCAAGTAATTGTACATGATTGATGAGATGAATAAACTCCTCATAGTACTTCTCTACAATATCATGTTGCCTCAATTTCACCAATTTAACAAAGGGATCTTCAAAGCCTTATGGATCAAAACTTTCCCTCTTTTGTTTAATGTACTCCATTAAGTTCATGCTATTCATATCTCCACACGGCTTCATCATAAACTGATGCCATTGTAGAGCTTGACCTTCTAAATGAGTACCACTACTCTAATTTTTGCTATATCAGGGATTGATTTTGTATCAAAATATTATTCTAACTTTAGGAACCACCCTTAAAAATCATTACCATCAAATTTAGTGTAACACCCGACCCAGATATCACATTGGGTCTCCGGCCCAAATCTTGTATTTTAAAATTTCATTCCAAAGCCCATTAGATAATTCAAACTCAACTCCATATATAATTAATAAAATTCATTCGAGTTAAAAACATAAGCCCAAAATAATTTAAAGAAATCGTAGCTCCAAAACATTACAAACCATTTAAAACATTCGATCCAAATTAAAATAAACAGAGTTACATTACATAGGGTTCGACATAGTACTAGTCCACTAAATCTAATAAATGTACTCTGACAACACAGTCGATGCTGAAATCCAAACCTTGATGGTGCTCCACAGAACCGGCTTCACCTAACCTACGCACGAAAACACATTTCGAACGTTGAGCTACAAAAGCTCAGTGGGTACGCCGAACTCGGCCAACATCATGCAGGTCATAAACAGTAAGGCATAACATATAAAATATCGTGCATGATATGATGATCTAGCATGCTTGCCTACCACATGGCATAAACAATGTATAATAACGCACACATCATATACATGTCAAAATAACAACAAACAAAAGGTAGTGAGGCCCGCGTCCACACAACATCGGGATCCTACACTAAGAGTAGGGCCCACGTCCACACAGCATCGGGATCCCATACTCAAGGATGAGGCCCGCATTTACACAGCATCAGGATCCTCCAAATCCCATACTCAGAATGTCACATCGAGTATCATCGAATGAGGCCCGCGTCCACACAGCATCGGGATCCTGCATTCGGAATGATCTTCAAAATCATCACCCGGAATGTTACATTAGATGGCCTTCAACGTGTTGCAACACTTTTGGATATTCGGATTTCCATCAAACAATGACTCAAACCACACAACGATCCACCTAGGACCTCAATATCAAAGCATACCAAGACTCATCCAGACTTAGTCTTTTGGGGGTTAAAATCATCAATAGTGGTTTATCAATTCCTTTCATTGATTAAGATTCATTAGGATCCTTAATTACAATTACCGAACCTCAATCTCAACTTAACTTGATAAAATTACGCAGGTGCATCGATACTCCTAAGTGGGGTATCGAAACACCCTGTATCGATACCCACCCAAAGAGGGTATCGAAACACCGATATCGATACTGGTATCGATACCCTTTGACCACTTTTAAAGTCAATGAAAGGGGGATTATTCGCTCCGATACTGGTATCGAATCGTAGATGCCACTAGAGGGTTTGGTATCGAAACCTGTATCGATACCCCCTCTTCACTAACCTATTTTTCTCTCAAGGGTATCGATACACGGGCCACCGGTATCGATACCCCCTACACGAAATATAGGTCTGCACTTATAAATTTCTAAGGATTCATCCCAAACTCGGTCTAATCAATTCTAAAGTGTTCCTACTCATTCTTATGAAGGTTTAGGGTGGTTTAACATTATTTTTAAGCCATCAAACACATAATCATGGATTTCACCATTAATGACCTCTTTCAAGCAAACCAAGCATACATACATGGATTCTATATGCTATGCATTCTACCATGAAGTGCATAAAGATTAGAAGAGTTGGGAGTACCAACCTTGAGCTACAACAGCAACAAAAACAATTTCACCCTCCTCAATCCTTTTCCTTGCCCAACCTTTGCGATGAAGCTCCCACTTCTTTCTCTACAAGAAAGGATTAAGACCTACCATAAGAAAAAGCTAGGGATGTTTTTAACTCTTAAAAACATCAAGAAAGCAGGGAAGAGCTCTTAAAAACTCCCAAACCCGGATTTCCTTCTTCAACCTCATAAATCATCTCCCTCCACCAAAACTAACCTTCTTTACCTTAAAAGATAGATCTCTCCAAGCTCTATAACTTCCTCTCTTGCACTAAAACGTGTTTCACAGCCCACAAGCACAAGTTAGCACCTTTACTCTCTTGGTTGGGTTGGAAGAAAGATGAAGATAAAAAGACAATGGTGACTTCACCATTTTCAGATTTCTTTGCAGCTCAAACCCCCTACAAAAACCCTCTCTTTCAACTATTTAAACAATTACTAAATTGTCCTTCACTTAAAACCCTTAAGTCCTTAAACCACTCAAGCCCAACAAGCTTAAGCCCCAAACCACACTAACTTGGGGCCCAAAACCGAAGCCCAAACCCGCTGGTTTACCCGACACACAAATCTGAAAATTCGGGTTGTTACATTTAGGGCATAATAATTTGTAAACAAAATTACAGGATTGATTGTTACCCATTGTCTCTTTTAGTTCTTCCTCTATCACCATAACACCTGTCGACACCTTGGCCGAATCTACCTATTTAGACGTTGTTGGATGGCTCAGCGCTTCCTGAACACCTGGTGGAGTACCCAGTATTCCCTCTCGTTCAATGAACACCATAGTTGTGTAAACCTTTTTGCCCAACCCAATCTCGAGCAACTTCTAGAAATTTGCCATCATTCGAGCTTCTATCATTTCTATCGATCCTTTTAGACGATTAATTTTTTACTATAATCAGCTTGATTCTTGTCTCTAATCCGAGGAATGGTTTGGATTTCCAGCTACAATTGCTAAGGCTTGAGCTTCCGAGGCTGCTATAGCAAATTGATGTCGCCTTTCCACCATTTTTCGAGGACCAACATGGCTTTAATACCCTTGTTACAGTTTTAAACAATAACCAAGAATTTTAACAAGAAAAAGGAGAGAAAGATAAAACAATAAGAAAAACAGCTACAAAGAACAATAGAAGATAATTTATCTTGACTCAAGCTAAACGCAACATTTCAATACCTATAGACCACCCAAAACGTATCACTTCATTAAAACAATTAATTAATTGTGAGAATAGTGGCATTGATGCCAAAAATGTGATGAACGGTAAAACAAAATAAAAGAAGAATTTAACTTTTTATTAGAATTGAATTTTCATGTCTATAGAAAGTATAAATCCAAATACAATATTTATAACCTAATATCTAACAACCTATGAACAGCTTAACTAATTAACCAACTAGTAAACCAATTACTAACTTCTAACATTCACACTACTTCAAGTTTCTGAACTCTGCCGATTGATGACTCTTAGGCAAAAGGTGAAAGATGCAAGGTGCAAACGTAAACTGCATGCTTGAAAATTTTGACACTTAACACTTGAACTGGTTCATTGAAAATGAATCGAAAAGTATCATTCCCTTTTTTTTCATTTGGTGATTTACCGAGAATCGAAGGTGTTTTTCATCCTTTCGTTCTTCTTAACTCACCTTTTTTATTTAGTGGTTTACCGAGAATCGAAGGTGTTCTTCATCCTTTCGTTCATCTTACTAAACTTTCTTTTCTACAATTTTCCTTCCATTCGAAATTCCGTCATAAAACTATTGACCATAAAATCCAACAATGTAATTCTAGTAGCATATGTACAATGACCAGTGTAGTGCTTTTTTTAAGGTCCGAAGATGGAAAAAAAGAATTATTTTAAAAGTGGTGGGGCAAAAGGTCTTTTATGCTACTAATTGATCTTCTTTAAAAATATTATTAAAATTTAATTCTTTAAAAAAATGATAAAATTGGAGTCGTCAATGGTCACTTAGGTAGACCGGACACCATGAAAGAAAAACCAGATATTCGCTTTGAAAAGGGATTCTGGAGTTAGTTACGCGTGGGGAAAGATTAACACCCCAACACACCCGAAAATCGGTACCAAAAATATTTTCCTTTAAAACTCATTTTTGAACTTTAATTTTAAATCGGCTTTTAAACTCAAATGGACCTTAATTAAACGGGCTTAATTTAATTGGTGAATTCGAATTAATAAGATATTTAATTAATAAGGTTAATGATACACCGGACTAAAGACTAAATCGACGTCAAATAATACTGACCGTCGCGTTAGTTTAGGGATGCAGATATTTAAAAGGATGATGTCATAATCTTGTCAATTTTAATTTTTATTTACCTTGAGACGGTAAAGATTAATTTGAATATTTGATTAACATCCAATAATCTGGACTATTACGACTCGAATATCGAAATTAATAAATACCTCTCTTTTTAGTTTTAAAATTAATTAGTGAATAATACTTAAATAAAAAAATGAACCATATGGATATACATGCATGGTGCACCGAAAATACATAAAACTAAATTTAAAAGGATACCCACAATAGCTAAAAAACAATAATGATAAATAAACATGTAATGCATAAATTATTATAAAAATGTTTAATAAATATATACTAACTCATGCTATTCAAATAAAGGTATAATGTATATTATGGCCAAATATATGTTGACTATAATATGTAAAATGCAGATGCCGAAGAAATATAAGATACAATCTATATGAAAATATGTTGGTATCGTATACATTAAACTACACATGCATGATTCAAAAAGATTAAAATACACGAGTAAAAGCAAAACCATGAATTCAAATAAAATGATTTTACACTTGTTAATCATACCACATGCAGACTATACATGTCACTTTTCATGCAATGATATACATTAAATAAATTCGCTATTATCCTAAAACAATGATACAAAGCGATAGGTGTATAGACATGTAAATAACAAGCGATGTAAAATAGCAATTAAACTCAAAACATGGATAAAAGAACAAAAATAAATATGACTAAACATATATATACTACACCGAATGTATAAAAAAATGATACTACAATATTTACATCCTACACGAACAACGCAAAAATATACACTGAAACAATAAATAAATATACAAGAACACATATAAAATAAAAATATAAACAATAAAAAAAAATCAAGCACATAAGCAAAATAAAGCAACTAATAATATCCCGTGTATTATTAACAATACTCACCCCCGATACAGTAAACACATATAACGTGAATACATGATAACACATGAAATTATAAAGCTTGTGACTAAGAAATATATAACCTATAAAATGTATAATGACATAAGTACCGTAAATAATATATGATGCAATGAACAACAAAAAAAATAATATAAACAAAATCATAATATTTACAACGATGTAAAATATAAGAGCAATGTAATATTTACAAACAAACACACATACTTCATGGTATAATATGACACATAGAAACATATATCAATGCATCGAAAAATAAATATAAGGTAACATGATAATAGGTATATAACTAAAAATTAAACAGACGTATATATTTATGCAATAAGACATTTACTACATGGTACCATGATGTTTAAAACATTATATAATATAAATAATATACCTAACATTAACATGTATGATAAAGAAAATGTGAACGAAATGCATGTATAGTACGAGAAGATGAATAAAAAAACACAAATAATATGTTATGTAAGGTATAAATAAAATGTGACATAAATGCATATAACAAATATATAAATAATATAATAAAGGAAGAAAGTAAAAAACATAAATAAGGGATGAAGAAACGGCAAGAAATATGAAAAATAAATTAAGAGTTTCTAATGCTATTAAATTGATAAAAGAAATAATAATAAAATAGATATTAAAAAAGGATTTTGTTTTATTTGGTAACTATTGAAACCAAAACATTCACCATTCTTTTTTCCTAACTCAGTTTTTCTCTTTTCTGCTTCTTTTCATGAATGGCCATGGTGGTGAGATGGGAAAGATACGCTCGGTCGGCTATTCAGCGCCGATCAACGGCGGCTCGGTGTCACGGCGACATCTTTTAAAATCTCCCGGTGACTGATAAGGATTCAAAACCCTAAAACGTTTTAGACAAAGAAAAGAAAGACTTTTGATATGCTTTTAATTTGAGAACCGGAAACCAAGTTACCTTCTTGCTAGAGTTTTTAAAACTCTTGATTTTGATGTTCAATACTCAAGAACGCCGCAGTGAGAAAGAAGAAATTTTCTTAACCTTAAAAAATGGTTTTGATTTCTATTGCTGATTGGAAAATTATAACTGATTCTTCTCTCTTGTTTTTCTCTCTAATTTTCTGGGCGCCTTCCCACTTCTTCAATGAATTCTGGAAATTTCCGAACCCCCATTACAATATGATTTCCTCCTTTTATGCAAGACTCTTCCCATATACAATCATTTTTCTAGATCTACCCTTCACTGTTGGATATCATTCTTTCTTAGATCTGGAAATCTGATATCTAATTTCTTTATTATTTCTTGTATCTCGGGTAGTTGAGATCTGCTGACCAAGGATGGAATTTCCAGGATTTTCGGCGAAAAGGGGAAAATGAGACGACAGCAGAGATTTGAAGAGTTATCATCCTTGCTTCCTAGCTGTTGATCTAGGACGATCCAACGATTTAGATTTGGACGGCTGCAAAGAAACAGAGAGATATCAAATTGTAATCTTAGAGGTTTTGCTACAAAATGGGCTAAGTTAAGTGACCGGTTGGGCCTTTAAAATGGATTATAAACTTAATTTTATTGGGCATGTAAAATATTTTCTTTTTTCGACTTCAAAATATGTATTGTTGACTGAACTTTTATAATATTGGACTGTTAATAATATATATATATATATATTTGGGTTTTTCTGATTTATCATTAATGCAAATAATATAATAAAATAGCATACAAAATTATAATACATGCAAACATTATTACTCTCATGAAACATATTTACTCAATCCACACATATTAATATATTACGTGAGTGAAATAAATTTATAACATTTATCTTGTATATATACAAGCACAATCATATTCTTTAACACACGATGTTAACTTTATACATGCACACATAATTAATTTAATAGCTACATATAATATTAGTGCTTTCATACAATACTATTAACAAACATCAACACATGACATTACATGTATCTACGTATATTACGAATATATATTATACACGCAAACATAATCATATATTAATACATGCATAATGACATAAACATAAACACACATACTAATATACGATACTTATATATAGATATCACATATCAATTGAAGTCTATATTAATAGAAAAAACATATTAATAAAACCCTTTAAAACGTCATGTCCATTATTACAAAAAAAAAAAAGTTAACCCGGACAAAAATTAGTAGTTACAACCAGTAACTCAACAATAAAAGAAATCAACATCAGTTCACACTAATATACCATTTTAATTCCATCAACAACCAAGAGTATCCCACAACAAATCACCTTCCATTTGAAAACAATCCCGGCTAATGCGGACTTGAGAAGTTGTAGTCCAACATATGCCTCGAAACCCTGCGTAAGGAAAAATATTGGACATAAGATCCACAGTTGGCCATCTACACCAGATGCTTCTCCCTAGACAATATCCATTCTATTAGCCTTTCCAAGGGCAATACACCTTTCTGCTTTTGAGCACAACTAGGTTGTCCTTCAATCTCCCAAGTGATACTAATTTATTTTTTTTTACTTTAAAATAGTTTGCATTACTATACTTACATTATATAAATTTTATGTTCAAATTTATAATTTATTTTCTTAAAACTAAGAGAGTATATACTCTCATAAATAATTGTATATATCTAAGAAAAATCTCCCCTATCCAATAAAACTCCCGTAACAAATAAAAATAAAACTTTAATTTTTAAATTATGTTAATAAATTAAAATAAAATTTTCGTTATAAATAAGAATCTGTAAACACCGAACCTTAATCACATCAACCAATCTTCCATCTTAAACTTCCATCCTAACTTGCAATGACAATTCAATTTTCTCATCAACTCTATGAAATTTTCCTTACGTTTTTTGTGTTGCAATCTTTTCTAGTTGAGTTTAGGTATGTTGAACTCGAATCTTCTTAAATTTATGAGCAAGGCCTTAGAAGAACGGTAGCTTCGATGATGTTGCCCAATCGTCTCATAATGGATTGTTTCAATCAGAAGTTGACTACACACTTTACGGTAGAAAATAGTATCATTCTCTAATAACTTACGGTTTCGAATCTACTACCCCATGCTACCGGGTTTGCGTCGTGAAAAAGTGTTTGTAGTCATTAATGATGCGACATTCCAAAAGTGCAGTCATTTAGTGTTTGGGTTAGTGGCAATAAAAGTGCAGTCATGTATCATATACTCCTTTATGGAACTACTAGAAGGGAGTTTATTCAAGAAGACATTCATACATCGCATACAATCTTTATATTATGATAGGTAAACTATGACAATTGTCATTTAGTTTTATAAGGGTTTATTTTTAAGGTTTTAGTGTTTGGGGTTATGTTTTAAGACTTAAGAATATATTTTATGGTTTGAAGATTAGAGCTTAGGATTTAGGGCTCAAAGGGTCATCTTATTTTTTGAATTAAAATAAATATTTGTATTAGTCACTTACAATATGGTTTAAAAATCTATTCATTTTCCTTATTGTTTTTAATATATATTTCAAGTTGAGTCCCTATGAGTAAATCAATTAATATTTTAATTAGCAACACCAAAGGAAAATTTTTAAGAGATTTGTTTGTAATATTTTTCTTATAGTAATTTTATAATTATAAGATAAAATAAAATATTATGTTTTTTATGTCACAAAGAATTAAAACAAAAAGAATAATCTAGTTATAATTTTATAATTAAACTAAATATTAGTTTATTGAATATGTTATATTTAAGGTTGACTTATTAGATGAGATTCGATTAGGATAAATTTAATTTATATTAAAATAATTTTCTAATCTGATTTGATTAAATTTATTGGAATTAATTTGGTCAAGATTATACTAATAGTAAATTATGTACCGGAGATTACTAATTAATATTAATTTGTTTTAATTAAATAAATTTTATTAATTTATATTGATTTTTATTAAATTATGATTCATATTTTCTTATTAAATTGTGGGAATTAAAAAATATTTTTTTATTCAAGTTTTGTATAAAATTCTATTTCTTGTTTATTAACCTCATAAAAATTAAATTGTGGGAATATAGTAATTTTTATTTTTATGGTAAAGTCTAAAAAAAAATCACCGAACCAAGAACAAATATAATTTACTATTAAAGTTTTAGATTTTATAAAATCTTTAAAGTTATCAAATTATTATAAAATATCACTTAATTAATTAATTTCATAAAATTAATATAAATGATTATTAAAATTTATTAAATTATTATAAAAAGATACTTAAAACTTATTAAAATTTATTATCATTTATAATACATAATTATTGTTTTATAATCAATTGATATATGAATAACAGTTTTATGGTCTATATCCAAAGTTGATGGTTATTTCTTCCAATAATGTTGTTTTTACAGTTTGAACCAATATTCTCTTTTTAAGAATATAATATGTTTTATCAATACTTTCTTAAATAAGTATTGGATACATGATTGTACTCGGATCAACACCGTGCTCAACGCCAAGAGTGTGACCTATTTCATGCAGGTTTCAGACATCAAATATAACTCATTGCTTTCGAGTCTGTCTTTATTTTCAACAGTTAGAAGTTTAACACCACTGGATGACGACAGGAAGGGGGAAGCTCAAAGGCTTTGTTGCACAGGAAATAACCTGTTTATGGAAAATCTATCAGATTCTCTCCATTGGCAATTGTGGCATGCTTTTGGACGAAACGGAGATGTTGTGGATGCATTCAAAGCAAGAAAACGCAGTTGAAGAAAGAAAAGATTTGGTTTTGTACGGTTTACGAGCATGGCAGATGCAGATAGAGCGCAATCGAGAGGTTGAATGGTTTCACCTTGTACGGCTATAGGATACTATTATCGTTAGCGAAGTTTAAAACACACCAAGTTTACTGGAGAAAAGTAGATTCAGATCAGCAGAGAATAACTACAGACGACGTTTTTTTACCGGAAAAACAAGTGTACAGTTGATGAGCAAAGACCTGAAAAGATTACAACATGGAGAAAGGGGCAACACGAGGAAGTTCCTAAGGATTGCACATTGGAACTCTCTGATTTTTAACCCAATATTAGATTCGATGGAAAATATGGAAGAAAATACTTCAAGATCCGCTCTAAATCAAAATCAAAGAAAAAGAGGAATGTTGCCAATTTGGATATGAAAAAATCAAGTTAATGGAAAATATGGAAAAAATCATTCCAGATCATTTAAAATCCGTCAAAAAATGAAAAGAGAAAGAAGATCATTTAAAATTGGGCAGATTCTATCAAATTTAGAGAGGAATCAAATTAAGATTATTTTGGGCGACTTTTTACCCCAAAATAAGAGATTTTGTGTATTATTTTTATTATTTTCCATCTATATGTGGTTTGAAAATCACTATATAAAACCCTCCCCTTCACTTGTAAAGGACACACTCACAACTCCTTTTCACCACAACCCACCTCACTCTCAATTTCTTTCTACTACTCTTAGAATACTCTACAAGCATTTGAAAATTGTAGAAAATCTCCCAAGTTTGTATTGGCATTTTCAAGTTGAATATAAGAGGAAAAGCTTGATTTTAGGTATATTGCTTTTATTCTTTTTTTCTTTATTTATTTCTTTATTTTAAATTTAATTATAATTAGAACATATCTATATTTTTTTAAAGCTTTTAAAGATATTTGTTCTTCATTTTTCGATCCTTTTACATGAACACTTGATGAATTTGGTGAATGTATATTAGGCAAGGCTAAAGTTGGACATTTCCAAAAATGGCTAAGGGCCCAGACTTGAAGTAAGGGAGCACACCCTCTAAAGCGAACACCCTCCAATTTTCTATATGCATTCAAAGAAATAAAGGTTTCAGCAAGAACAACAGGCACTGGATTGACTTCCCTCTTCAGTTGCTCAAAGAAGTCTAGCATTGCCACATCGATATTGCTTAATGCTCTTGGAAAGATAACCAAACCATAAATTGCTATAACCAAAAGATCCACTTTCTTTTTCCTATTCGGGTGAGCAGGGATTATATCACGTATACTCCACCAAGGGAAAGAAAAGCTACCTCCTCTCTTTTATATTAAACCTTTAACCCAATCATCACTCATGCCAGCAGAAAGTGTGAGTCTTAAGCGAACATTCTTGTTTTTAGGCGATTTAGCATACACCCAATTCTCTTTTACCTTGCGTAGTTTGAAAAGTGTTGAGTACTCCTCGAACGTAGGCATCATATCCTCATTATTGAAAGTAAATCAACAATAACCGAGATTCCAAAATTGGATCAAAGCTTTGAGAAATGGTTTATCTACTTCCACATGTACAAATAGGATATGTCACCATAGGTGTTGATGAATAACTGTTTACTTGAATAATCCAAACGATCCCATATTTCCCACAACTCATGCACATTGTTTTGTTTGACACTAATATGGGCGTACTCTGATGTTTCTGTCACATGATCAATTGTTAAACTATCCCCATAAGCACGTTGGTTAACCTCAGACCAGTAACGTACATTCGCATTACTTTCCTCCTTTTTCAGGTACATTCCATCCATGACAAAAATTGTTTTCTTAGTTGAACAAACTTTTCGAGAATCAACCCCTTCTAATTATGAAATGATGACATAAACATGCAAAAAGAAAAAAAATATATTAGGGTTTCAAAAAAACAAAAAACAGGTCCAAAATACTTTCATCGTATGAAAAGTTAATTGGCGAGGAATCAAATTAAGATTATTTTGGACGACTTTTTACCCAAAAATAAGAGATTTTGTGTATTATTTTTATTATTTTCCATCTATATGTGGTTTGAAAACCACTATATAAAACCATCCCCTTCACTTGTAAAGGACATACTCACAACTCCTTTTCACCACAGCCCACCTCACTCTCAATTCCTTTCTACTACTCTTATAATACTCTACAAGCATTTAAAAATTGTAGAAAATATCTCAAGTTTGTATTGGCATTTTCAAGTTCAATATAAGAGGAAAAGCTTGATTTTAGGCATATTGCTTTTATTCTTTTGTTCTTTATTTATTTCTTTATTTTAAATTTAATTATAATTAGAACATATCTATATTTTTTTAAAGCTTTTAAAGATATTTGTTCTTCATTTTCGATCTTTTTACATGAACACTTAATGAATTTTTAAAATGTGTTGTTTTGATCTTTATTTTTAAAATAAATGTTGAATAATAGCGTTTTTAGGCTTTATGGTCATTTCAAAATAAAGTGGGCCTTTTTAATTTTATTTAATCCATATTTTAAGATGTATATTGTGTTTTATCATTTTATCAAATTCCTTAATTTAAAATATTTAACTGTTTATTTATTTTAAAGTATTAGTTTAGGTAAAATTCTTAAGTTTAGGTTTTCTAGCATTACAACCTTAGTTAATTTAGAGCTCCGAAGTTTAATAAAAATTCTTTTCACACTAATTCATAAAATACACTTAATCATACTTTAACCATAATAGATAAAATTTACTTAGACATTCCTTTAGGTTAATAATCACCAACTTAGAATAATAAAAGCATTCAACACACCTAAATTTCTTTGCTTGCTTGATTAAAAAGTGAAATCTAATTAATGCGGTATCTTACCAAGGGGAGGTAACGGGTTAGCGCCAGAAATATTGGTGGTGATTAAAGTTTATTATCCTGGCGGTAAGACTGTTAAAATGGAATCAATATTCATAAATGGACAATAACTTAAATTTTATACAAACTTGCAAATTCCGACATTAAAACATTTTGTAATAGGCTAGGTACCAATTTTTGGGCGTTTTGGGGGTGCTAACCCTTCCCTACATGTAACCGACTCCCGAACCCATTTTTATGTTTTTCGCAGACCAAAATTGTTTTTTTAATAAAATAAAATGATTTTATTAAAATGTCCTATTTTTAGATGATCCAATCACACCTTTAAAAAGATTGGTGGCGACTCCGTTGTTTTTATTTTTAAATAAAAAATGGCCCAAGTAATGGTCATTGAAGGTACATCGACAACTTCGAGAATATGCGAGCTTATTGGATGTAGTTACCCAGATAGCAGTCATGTTGGATTTTTGGGACTCAAACGAGAGAAAACAACTAATGGAGTCAATGATTTGCCAAAAATTGCCTACACTTTTTAAGGAGCTTCAAAGGAATCTATCTCACCTAAAGCAAAGTTTGAACTTCATCTCGGTGGAGTTTTATCCAGTGCCTTAAACCAACAAATTGCTAATTATGAAGACACAAAATTACGAGGTGTTTGACCTTGACGAAGATGTTTTAAGAAATTAGAGGAAATCTTCAAGCCTTCCAAATGGGTAACATTTAGGGCGACATGGATACTAGAGACCTAAATTTGATAACTGATTTGGAATGACGCAGAAACATGATGAAAACATCTTTCAATATGGGTAGAGGAGGCGAAATATGACATCCCAAGTTAAACCCCCAATATTTGAAAATGAGTTGTGAAATGTCGAAAAATCGAGGATGAAGAGTACGAAGAGTACCCTATGACATGATCAGCAATGTAATCTTGCTACATCAAACTTGGTTGGGATTTGCTTGTGCTAATGTTTAATAACTGAACAATAGAATATTTTCCTGGTCAACAATGAAGACAAACCAAGAACAAACCCTTTTTTTCGCAAACATCGAAGGTCTTTTTAATGAGGTTTATGTCATTTTACTCATTTTAAAGATGCATTTCTTTTATTTTTCTCAAGTGGTAAATAATTCTTTTTTTCATTCATCTCATTCACTTCTCTTCCAAAATACATTCTTTTGGCAGAGTCTTCATTATTGATTGTATGAATGATTTTTGAATCTAATCCCGAGATAGAAGGGCAAAAAACAGTGTGTTCGGGATTAAAGGGAAAATCCCATTTTGAGTGAATTTTCCTCTAAGACATTGTTGTTTAGGATTTTTGAATAAAGTGATAACTCTACAACATCCACCTTTAATGATATTTGTGTGTGAAATGACATTTGGCATTCCTTCATAAGAAAATCTCTTATTGTCCCCTTTTGAGCCTAATATTTTTCTTATTTTTGAACCCTAACCAAGGATCACTCTCCATATTGGGGGCAAAGAGGATGAAAGGTCATTGTATCAAATCAAGGTCAATGAGAAAGAAAAAAGAAAAAAGTTGAAGGAAAAGAAAAGGAAAAAAAGAAAGAAAAAGAAAAAAAGAATGAGAAATAAGAGTTAAATTGTGGAAAAAAGATGCAAGCATGAAATATGCGTGAAATCCTTCAAATCAGGCATTTGCAAGAAAAGAAATGAACTCTAGAGTGAAAACCCAAAATGGGTAGTCTAGAGTGATCTTAAGAACAAAAGAATGAAGGTTTTATCAAGAAAAGTTGATTCTTGGTTTAATCACCCTTGAATATGTATTTGAGCCTAAATATCCTTTCTTTTGCGACCATAACTTAGCCTACATTACAAGCCTTAAAAGACCATTTGGATAACACACAAATATTTGAGAAAAAGGAGTTTGTCTTCAGAATACATTCCGCCTAATAGAGTTAACCTTTCTTCAAGGACCATTGAACTTCTAATGTCTAATCGAGATAAGAAAAGAGGGAATATTGAAACTTGGTGAGTTGGTGAGTTAAAGAGAGCCACTAAAATGGGACATTATCCGGTTGATAGATTCATGAATCATTCATACTATGAATTTTGGGGCATCTAACTTTGTTCTTTTTCGTATTTGCCATGACTTTCGAGTTTAAATCCTCATTTCTGGCCTCTATTTTCTTCAAATCCTTATATCTAACCTTTTTTTGCATCTTATGAGTAAAGTGACATACATTCGTGAAAAAAAGTTTCTTGATATTGATTTTGAGTCTAAGAGCAATTGTTCAGCAAAGAATAAGTGCCTCAAGTAGAAAAGGGGTAACAACGTTTTCATCATTTTACAAGATAGATGCTGAAGTATTAATTTGGGTTGAAATCTCGTTCCTCTACATTTTGATGGAAGTAGAGTTAGAAGAAGTAAAATAAGTCCAAGCAAGGTATGAATAATTGAAACTCATTGAAAAGGTTGAACGTCGTTTGCCATGATCAGATGTATCAGCAGAAGAAGATGCGGGCCTATAATAAGAAGTTTCATCTGAAAGAATTTTGAGAATGTGACTTGGAGCTAAAGAAAAATTTTGCAAATCCAAAAAATACCCGAGAAAAGTGGATGCTTAATTAAGAATGACCTTATGTTGTATCGAAGGTGTTTTTTTGAAGAAGCTTTGATGGATTGCTAGAAGCTTAAAATCTATCGAATTTAGGCTCAGTCAAGAGGTATAATGCCTAAAAAAACAAGAAAAAATATCTAAAGGTGAAAATCCCTAAAGGGCACCCTAGATAAAAAAAAGAAAAAAAAAGAGAAAAAGAAAAGAAAAAAAAATAAAGAATAAGGAGGATTCAAGATGAAAATCCGCAAAGGGCGTTGATAAGTGTTCAAAAGTACTATTTTTATTACCTTTTTACTCTTATTATTGTTAGAGTTAAGCATAATATTAGTTGCATTATTAATCACACATAAATATTTACATAATTTCCTTAGTTTGTGTATTTAATTTATATTTTGGTTAATTTTATGGAAAAAGATACTTTGGTTGTGTGTTTCCTTATTTGTAGGGATTTGATGCCAATTTAAATCACAAGGAGATAAAGTTGATTTCAAAAGACATGGAAAGATTTTAGGAGATTGGATTTGATAAGGGAAATAAATATTTAAATTTGAAATCTCTAAAGAGATAATCATCTCTTTAATATTTATTTCCTAATCAAATTCTTATCACATAAGTTGACCTAGCAAGATCCTATAAAAAGGGAAGCCTAGCGCCAAAGCAAGGAGAGTCGATCGTGAGAGGGAGATTGACACAAAGAGGTTGCCGATTTCTTTCTTGTTTTATTCGAGTGATGAGAGGATATTGAATGTTTTGCCCAGCCATGAACTAAATTAAAGTTGGCTTGTGTTATTTTGTTTTATGGTTTGATTTCATTTAAATTCTATCTAAGCTTTTGAGTGTTCTTAATTAAGGTTTGTCTATTCTTGGTGTTTATTTGGTTTACGGGAGAATTAGATTCACGAAACGAATAGGCATGGTTCGATCCAAGTGCGAGAAAACTAATCCGGCTTAGGGATAAGTGCAGGATTTCAATGGCTAATAGAAGCGCAAGAACGTTGTTGTACTCCATTGATTAACGTAGGGATGTATCATCAAAGGTTGTGCAATTAATAGAGTCTCGGGTTAGGGATAACAGGGACCACTGAAGAACGCTTTGCCGAACCTTGAGGATAGTCGCGCAAATTGCCCGATCAATTCCCTCATCGCAATTGCCCAAGCATTCAGATGAATTGACTAGGCAATCTGAATGAGCTCAATTGCCGGAACGATTTGAGCGGTGCGAGCACCTATTTGCAAGAAAGAATTCATTCGTTCATCATTCTATAATTCAGGATAACCCAGTCTAATCTCTCTTATCGATTACTCCAATTTATTTTATTTGCTTGTTTTATTTATTTTCTTCTAGTAAACTCTAATTATCAACTTGTGTCTTTATTTTATAGTGCGATAACTTAAGCAAAGTGGCCCAAACCAATCCCTGTGGAGACAATATCTAATATATACTATTAATTGCGATGTGTACACTTGCACCGTTTGCGTTGCACTCAAATCACGCAACAAGTTTTTGGCACCGTTGCTGGGGATTGACAATTGGTGTTAGTTGTTTTTGTTATTGCATTTTTTTTATTATTGTTACTAACTTATTTTCTTTTTAAAAAAATCAAAAAAAAATTATAGATGTGCTTCAAGTTGAAGGATTTTCAAGATGCAAGAAGAAAGAAAGAAATCCATTTGGGAGTTGATGTTGGAAGATATGAATCGATCCAATCAAGAATTTCTTAAAGATTACTTATGCTAACCAAGAGTATCCCAATAAGATAGAAAGAAGTCTGTTCGAGAGTTGATGTTGGAACATAGGAATCGAACAAATCAAGAATTTTTTACATTAAATGATGATTACCAATACCAAAAAAGAGCAACCAAACAAGTCGTTGCCTGGGCAAATTTTTGTTTTAATTGTGGAAAAAATCATTTTGTTAGCATTTGCCCGTACAAAGCTGAAACATATGGCCACATGGAGGACCATAAATGGAACCAACAACAAAATCCTTCATGGTATGATTAAAATGCTCAAATTTTTTTTTACCATGACAATTTTGTTGATACTACAGATATGTCATGGCATTATAGTCCTTTTCAAGAGAATCCAAATTCTTTAGAGTAAATATTTCAAGCAACAATGGCTAGCATGGACAAATTAATAGAGAAGAAAAGAGATCAAATAAAATCCATGAATGCGAGGAAAATCGAGTTAGATACACCCTTGGGGGATTTGGAAGATCAATTGAGGAGATCCAAATATGGCATGGATAACATGCCCCAACAATCAGTTCTTAGGGATACTGAAATCCTAACACTGGAGGACAAAGAGGAAATTCCAGAACCTCTGAGTCCAGAACATGTTGATGAGAAAGATTGTCACATGTTGGATGAGTCTAAAGAAATAATTGTCACGGCAACTAAAGAGCTTGAACACAATAAGATTGCGACAACAATTAGTGAAGCCGAGGAGAGTACTTCAACAGCAAATTCTGAGGAGTCTGATTCTCAGGATGTTACATCAGCACTGATGCTAAAAAAGAAATCTATGGATTACTTTCAGTCACAATTGCTAGGGAAAGTACATGACGACATTCTCGATCAACAAGATGACGATACTTTATTAATGAAATATGAGAAGGTAATGGATGAACCTTTTGAATTCTTTCAAAACTCACCTCTTCCATTGCAGGTATCTTTTGAGGATTCAACGCTACAAGATTCGAAGTCATCAAAAGTAAGTTACGATTGTTTGAGAGAAGATAAGGTAATTCTATCTAATATGAGTTCCAAATCAAATTCTCTACTGATTGAGATATTTGAAAAGCATAAAGAACACGGTGGGTTGATTCTTGAAGACTTCGAGAAAGAGAAACCTTCACTTGACTTACACCGAATTTTGGCAAACGATTGCCACGAAAATCGGCTAGCACAACAATTTCCACGACAACAAAGGCTACATCCAACTAAGATGGAATTCGACGAAAATGAGGTAATTAAATGGTTGGATGTTGATATAATTTTTTCTAGCGAGATATTCATGCCTTCAGGAATAGTAGCAAGGTGGAGGATATGCATGGATTACAAGAGAACACGAAAGAAAGACACATCCACCATGAAACTGCAAAGGGGAATAGCCGTACCCATATTGGCCCAACTCTTTTTGGGAAGAATTGTCACTCGATGGAGGGTTTGGATGGACTATAAGAAATATCGAAAACGATCCTCCATAAGTTTTCTTTATATTTTTAGATTTTAGTTTATTTTGATATTTATCTTTATTTTGGTATTTTCATGAATTTTCTTAATTATGGTTTTTAGGAATAATTATCTTCTCATGATTTGAATAATTCTTGTTTTGAATTTTAGGAAAAGAATCCATGATCAAGGAGGATTCAATGGTAGATTTGGATAGACTTTAATATGGGTTAAACTTTGAAGAGTTTAATTCTATAATTAACTCTAAAAGTTACCCATATTTTTGGTCTATTTATTTCCTTTTTATTTTTAGTCGAAATTCTTTCCTTCACTAATGATCTTTGTCAACTACCTCCATTATTATTTTCGTTTTTCTTGACAGGCAAGTGGAGTTGTGATTATATTGGACAGTTTGGATCCATTCGTTGTGATGATATGATCGCCACTTCACATGCCCAGGCAATTGTTATTACTCAGGCAACTGCTGCTCAAGATAATGGAAAAGCATCAATGTTAGACTTAATCCACCAGCACAACCACTATGACGAAGAATAAAAGTTAAATACATGACAAGTAGGAAATTTTAACTCAAGGTGACGACCTTTCTAACTCATTTGCATTCTTATTTTTATTTTTGCATGCATTGGGGACAATGCTCATCTCGAGTTTGGGGTTTTTTTACCTTTAATTCATGATAGTTGCATTCATAATTAATTGTTGCATATAGATTGCATGAATTATTTGCCAAGAATTTCAATTTGATCTAATTGCTTTAAATTTGATGGATAACTAATGATGAAATTTTTGCCATTGCACCTAATTGAAATAGCCTTTGATTTTAGGATTGCATTGAAAGAATCTAGATTTTTTTCTATGATGCTGAAATTCTTTTACACGGTTGTGACTTGTTGATTGATAGAGACTTTGTGATTTTAGGTTGAATTTTGGGCATTTAAGAATAAAATTAAAAAAAAGAGAAGAAATAAAAAAAATGGATCAACAATATCATTCTAGAGGTGTCCGAAACTAGCTCTAGTTTGTGAGCATTGACGAATCACTAGAGGTGCCCAAAACTGGCTCTAGTTGATAAAATTAAAGGAATTGCTTAATTGCTAGAGGTGCCCGAAACTGGCTCTAGTAAGATTAAAGATTAATGTCCAGACAATTATTGTTAAAACCCTTTTTTTTCGCATAGAATCTTAAAAATTGACTTGTACACAACTACGCACACACTTTGTCACGAGCATTATAGTTTGATTCTGGAAAATTTCTTTGCTTTTCAAAAAATTTAAAGGTGATCATACTTTGTGCCCCGGTTCTGAGGTTGGAAGTTAAATTTGAAAGCATGTCTGTGAAGATTGGATGCATTGGCAATTAATTGTTAGGTTTGCATTGCTTGAGGACAAGCAATAGACATCTTGAAATCAATGGAGGATCTGAGTTGAAAACCCATAAAGGGCGGCTCAGATAATATTTTGTTGGATTAGGTATACATAAAATAATTCCCTCAAAGGCTTGATAACTTGTAAAGGAATTTTGTTTCTTTATTCATCTTCTTCGGTTTCAAAATCTACACAGAAAAAGCAACATTCAAGAAATTTCTTAATGTTTTGATTGCATATCGACTTAAGGTCTCCAATAATATTGGACACAGAAAAAGAAGTCAACACATAAATATTTGCAAGCAAACGCATCAATTTACTCAGAAAGGGGTAAGAATCGGAGAACTCACGAAAAGCTCAGAAGATGCTTGGTGCTAGTATACCTTTAAGTATGGATGTTTACTTATATTGGAGAAGATGTCACATGATGTGAAGGTTTTCATCCGATTAGCAAATTTTCTTGCACCAGAAAATACGAAGACAAAAATAATGTTGAAAATATGATGTTAAAAGTTGATCATTCAAATAGGCTGGATTTAGTG
Source organism: Abelmoschus esculentus (assembly GCA_035048815.1). Taxonomy (NCBI): domain Eukaryota; kingdom Viridiplantae; phylum Streptophyta; class Magnoliopsida; order Malvales; family Malvaceae; genus Abelmoschus; species Abelmoschus esculentus. Next base: position 2,902,680 of record JAUCBN010000064.1, on the reverse strand, counting down.
AGCAAAATGAGCGAATCGAGAAGAGAGAAAAAAACAAAGCATGATTGTCTATCTGGGTGGAACAAGCAAATGCACATGAAAATGAAAAAGAAGAATCTCGAAAAGGAAAATTTCGATGAGAAAAGAAAAAAAACATAAAGAAAAGATTAAAAATGCATATTAGGCATCCCTAGGGGTATGTTCATCATAATTGCATCATTTTTTAATTTTAACAGGTATAAGAAATGCTCTTAGCAAAGAGAACCTGCATATCCATTCGTGCATTAGGAGAATGGAACCCTTTCTTTTGAAGATGCTTATCTACTCGAGCATGAGAAGAGTAGAACCTGCTTATCTATTCGAGCATGAGGAGAATAGAACCTGTATATCCATTCGTGCATGAGGAGAATGAAACCTTTTTTATTGAAAATGCTTATCTACTCGAGTATAAGGAGAGTAGAACCTGCTTACCTATTCGAGCATGAGGAGAATAGAACCTGCATATCCATTCGTGCGTAAGGAGAATAGAACCCTTTTTTTTGAAGATGTTTATCTACTCGAGCATGAGGAGAGTAGAACCTGCTTATCTATTCGAGCATGATGAGAATAGAACCTGCATATCCATTCGTGCATGAGGAGAATGAAACACTTTTTTGGAATATATTTATCTACTCGAGCATGAGGAGAGTAGAACCTGCTTATCTATTCAATCATGAGGAGAATAGAACCTGCTATCCATTCGTGCATTAGGAGAATGAAACCCTTTTTTTTAAGATTCTTATCTACTCGAGCATGAGGAGAGTAGAACCTGCTTATCTATTCAAGCATGAGGAGAATAGAACCCGCTTATCCGTAAGAGCATGAGGAGGATGGAACCTTTCCTTTAGAAACCTGCATATCCATTCTTGCATGAGGAGAATGGAACCATTTCTAGAACCTGCTTATCTATTCGAGCATAAGGAGAATAGAACCTGCATATTCATTCGTGCATGAGGAGAATGAAACCTTTTTTATTGAAAATGCTTATCTACTCGAGTATAAGGAGAGTAGAACCTGCTTACCTATTCGAGCATGAGGAGAATAGAACCTGCATATCCATTCGTGCGTAAGGAGAATAGAACCCCTTTTTTTGAAGATGCTTATCTACTCGAGCATGAGGAGAGTAGAACATGCTTATCTATTCGAGCATGAGGAGAATAGGACCTGCATATCCATTCGTGCAAGAAGAGAATGAAACCCTTTTTTTTGAAAATGCTTATCTACTCGAGCAAAAGGAGAGTGGAACATGCTTATCTATTCGAGCATGAGGAGAATAGAACCTACATATCCATTCGTGCATGAGGAGAATGGAACCTTTTTTTTAACCTGCTTATCTATTCGAGCATGAGGAGAATAGAACCTGTATATCCATTCGTGCATGAGGAGAATGGAACTCTTTCTTGAATCTGCTTATCTATTTTAGCATGAGGAGAATAGAACTCGCCTATCCGTTCAGGCATAAGGAGAATAGAAATGTCCAACGATTTTGCGAACAGTGAAAATCAGTGTCTTTTGTTCTTTGCTCTATCCCTGTTTCACCGGAATAAGCAAAGAAGGGGCAGCTGTTGTCACTGATTTTTAACCCAATATTAGATTCGATGAAAAATATGGAAGAAAATACTCCAACATCTGCTCCAAATCAGAATAAAAAAAGAGAAATGTTGCCAATTTGGATATGAAAAAAATCAAGGAAAAAATCACTCCAGATCATTTAAAATCCGTCAAAAATGAAAAGGGAAAGAAGATCATTCAAAATTGGATAGATTTTATCAAATTTGGAGAGGAATCAAATCAAGATTATTTTGGGCGATTTTTTACCCAAAAATCAGAGATTTTGTGTATTATTTTTATTATTTTCCATGTATATGTGGGTTGAAAACCACTATATAAACCCCTCCCCTTCACTTGTAAAGGACACACTCACAACTCCTTTTCACCACAGCCCACCTCACTCTCAATTCCTTTCCACTACTCTTGTAATACTTTACAAGCATTTGAAAATTGTAGAAAATCTCCCAAGTTTGTATTGGCATTTTCAAGTTGAATACAAGAGGAAAAGCTTGGTTTTAGGTATATTGCTTTTATTCTTTTGTTCTTTATTTATTTTTTTAATTTTAAATTTAATTATAATTAGAACATATCTATATATTTTTAAAGCTTTTAAAGATATTTGTTCTTCATTTTCGAACCTTTTACATGAACACTTGATGAATTTTTAAAATGTGTTGTTTTGATCTTTATTTTTAAAATAAATGTTGAATAATAGCGTTTTTAGGCTTTATGGTCATTTCAAAATAAAGTGGGCCTTTTTAATTTTATTTAATCCATATTTTAAGAGGTATATTACGTTTTATCATTTTATCAAATTTCTTAATTTAAAATATTTAACTGTTTATTTATTTTAAAGTATTAGTTTAGGTAAAATCCTTAAGTTTAGGTTCTTTAGCATTACAACCTTAGTTAATTTAGAGCTCTGAAGTTTAATAAAAATTCCGACATTAAAACGTTTTGTAATCGGCTAGGTACCAATTTTTGGGCGTTGTAGGGTGTTAACCCTTCCCTACACGTAACCGACTCTCGAACCCGTTTTTATATTTTTCACAGACCAAAATTGTTGTTTTAATAAAATAAAATGATTTTATCAAAATGACCCGTTTTTAGGTAATCCAATCACACCTTTAAAAACATTGGTGGTGATTTCGTTGTTTTTATTTTTAAATAAAAAATCGTCGAACCGCTTGAAAAAGGTGTTGCCACAAACCCAATGTGAACAATGTAAGTAGATATAAAAGAATTTTTGGTCATATCAAGAATGAAGAATTGTGGAAGCTAAAGAAGTGCTTGCTGAGTAGAATGAATACAGTTTGTAGCTTGGTGGTGTCGCCCTTCTGAATTTTGGGTCAAGATTAGATGCTTGGGGTTGGGGGAAATTATTTTTTTTAACATGCTAATAGTGGTTACAGTAGTATCTAGAATATAATCTCCATCATTTGATATTGATCGCTCAATCACTCTGCTGACATCGTTGGTGCTCGAACCGTGACCTTTAGGAACAACAACCGTTTTTTTAACCACTTGGGTCGAGGGAAATTAAATTCAAAGAATGGGAAGTAAATTATTCTTGCTCACTTTTGAAGATGAGTACCTGTTCATTATGCTAGAGGACATGAATCGGTCGTGCTTAAGGGAGATGTTCGAAGAAGTATGTCTATGGTCAGAAGATGGGAAGTGCTTGAAAAAAGCGACTTGGATCGAGTTATTTGGGTTGCCTTTACACTGCTGGAATATCACGACAATGAAAAGAGTTGCAGAACTATGGGGATCCTTTGAAGTAGTGGGAGAAAATGCAAATCGATTAAAGGATTACGAAAAAGAGTCGATCCTTATAACCACTAATAATGAGAGAAAAATTGAACTGGTGGGAATTGAAGATGGAAACAATGTACATATGGGAAGAGTTATAGAGCTTGGGTTCTCGGACAATTCAATTGGTGTATGTCAAACAAAATCTCATGAAAAGCATGGTGGCGAGTAAGTTAAGATAGGAGAAGATAGTCTTTCTGATACACCATCGAAATCAAGTCGGATTTGTTTGTTAGAGCGGTCAAAGGATAGCAAGCTCCAGGAGAAAGATGAAACATTAAATGCATGCTTTATTGGAAATGAATTGAATTACTTAGATCCTGTATTTGTAGCAAAATCCAAAAGACATATGGGGGATAGTGAAATAAAAGACAATAAGAATACTATAAGGGAACCAAGCAATATAAAGTGAGTTTACCAGTGACGACAATATTAGTGTTGAACAAAATAAGGAGTCTATCCATACGACGGTGGAAAAACTTGAGAGTTGGGTTGATATAACTAAAAAGGGCTCGAAAGAGGATTGGTCCCAATAGGTTGGCTGAAATTTGAAAATATATTGTATTATTATATTTATATTATATAAATTTTATGTTCAAAATTTAAATTTATTTTTTTAAAACTAAGACAATATATATTCTAAGGAAAATCTTCACCTATAATTATATATTCTCATCGATAATTATATCTAAGGAAAATCTTCTCTATTCGATAGAACTCCAATTGCAAATAAAATTAAAACTTAAACTTTTTAACTTATGTTAATAAATTGAAATAAATTTTTTATATAAATAGGAATCTGCAAGCACCAAAACCTTAATCACATCAACCAACCTTTCATCTTACAACTTTACCGCAGCTTGCAATGGCAATTCTATTTTCTCGTCAACTCTATGGAGTTTTTCTCACTTTCCTTGGGTTACAATCTCTTTTAGTTGAGTTTAGGCTTGTTGAACTCGAATCTCCCCACATTCATGAGCAATACCTAAGAAGAAGAATCGGTAGCTTCAATGACATTGTGAAATCGTTTCATAATGGATTACTTCAATTAGAAGTTGATTACACACTTTACGGTGAAAAATGGTATCACTCCCCAATGACATACAGTTTCAAATCTACTTCTCCCATACCACCAGATTTACGTCGTGAAAAAGTGATTACCGTCATTGATGCCACATTCCGAAAGTGGCAAACTATCATGTCGGAGTTTACATTCTAAAGGGTATATCCAGGCGATGATGGTGATATTACAATTTCTTTCACCACATTGAGTCTCGACTTATATTGTTATAGTTATTATCCACCCGATGGGACAATTTACCTTGATATTGACCGTATATATTTGAGCACCAAATCAAAACATGCACAAAACAAACATGATTTGTTGTCTGGATCCATGCATGAAATTGGACACACTCTTGGCCTTATACATAGTGACAATGAAAGTGCAGTCATGTATCATACACTCCTTCCTGGAACTATTAGAAGGGACTTTATCTAAAAGGACATTCATTGCATGCAATCTTTATATTATAATCGGTAAATTACGATAATTGTCATTCTAGTTTTATAAGGGTTTACTTTTAGGGATTTAGTGTTTCGGGTTATGTTTTAAGGCTTGAGAATATATTTTATAGTTTGAAGATTAGAGTTTAGAATTTCGAATATAGTGATTAGGATTTAGGACCCAAAGGGAAATTACACCAAAAATAATAATTTAGTTATAATTTTATAATAAAACTAAATATTGGTTTATTGAATAAGTTATATTTAGTGTTAACTTATTAGATGAGATTTGATTAGGATGAATTTGATTTAGATTAAAATAATTATCTAATATTTTTATTAAATTTATTGGATTAATTTAATCAAGATTAAACTAATATTATAACATGCCCTGAGGTTTAATGAATAAGAATAATTGGTTTTGATTAAATAAATTTTACTAATTTATATTAAAATTTTACTAAATTCTGGTTCCTATCTTATTATTAAATTGTGGGATTTTAAAAAAATCGAGATTATTATTTTATCCATTAGTATCTATTAATATTCAATATATTTTTTTTGAAAAATATCACTGAATTTTTATTAAATCCATAGAAAAATTATAATTACATTGCAATCAATAAGTAAAATAATTGAATTAAACAATCCAAAGATTTTTACAACCCAAAACAAAAAAAATAAAAATTCCTATGGAAATAAGCATACCAATAAAATTCAGAAGCTTCCTGAATCTCCTTGTCTCTGTCAAAACGAGATGCATAACGAAGAAAGAAAGGAGTTGTAGACGATCCAAACTGTCATGCAAAAAGTATCGCTACCCAGGACCGATTTCATTGGCAAACGACCATCAATAGAGTGAGGATAAATCTTTTCAAATCGATCGCTAGGGTATGCTGAAACATGCCACAAAGACAGATGAATCAAATCACAAAACAAAAAAAAACATGTCATAAAGACAGAAGAAAAACGTGTCACAAGGACAAAAACAACATGCTATAAAAGCAGAGATTCTTATTAAAATAAAAAACAAAAACAAAGAAAATAATAGATTCGGTGGTCGACAACCAATAATAAGATTGATTGTCGACCACTGATCAAAGGAATTGATCAAAGTGAAGAGCGACTAAGAAAAATATTTTGAGAGAAAAGATAAGCTGCTAGGGTTTTGCATGAATGTATTATTAGCACTTATATTAGCACTAGAATGTTAGGTGAGTAAACCTAACTCGAGATGAAATAATTTGATTTGATTAAAAAAATATAATAAAATTTGTGTTATGAAATAACAATTTAAATAATTTAAAATTTTTAATAATTAATAGTTTGAATCGAGTCCCTTAATTTTTTCTGAGATAATATATATGTTAATTTAAAAAATATAAAGAAATATGTCACATAGGATAAATTATGAAACAATGTATATGTATATCATATTTGATTAGATGAATTCTTTTAAATTAGAATCAAACTCTATTATAACATGATAAATAATTACAATTAAATTTATATAATTATTTGAAAATATGACTCAACTCGATGTTGAATTGAATTTCATAAACTCGGATTAAATCAAAAAATTTCGAATAAAATTTAAATTATAATTAAATTGAATCAAACTTTACTGTAACTTATTTTTTTCTACTTGTCTCGACTAGTTTCATAGCTTTTATCTACATATAGAACTAATATCCCTTTATTAATTTCCCCAAGTAATTAATGAATTTTTATATATTTTTTTGTTAAGTAAGTTAGTTAATAAGTTTCAAACTGAATTTTAAAAATATAATTGTTAATCGATTTAAATTTTAAAAATATAAGGATAAATCGATTTAAAGTTAACGCTCTTATCTATGTCACTACACTAAAGAACTAAACACTAATTTATAATTTCTAAACCATACACCTTAAATCATAATCCTATTCTTTAAACTTTATAAACCTTAATCTTAAACCTCAAACCCTATTTCTAATATTAAGAAATATATAGGGACAACAAAAAACAACAAATAATCTTTATTCGATCAATTATTTAATTTTAAGCAAATAATGTACATTGTTACAACTTATTGATTAAAATTCAAACAAGGGACTGCATAATATATAGCCGCTTCATGGGACGACCAATCTAATTTATTCTTGTCTGCTATATCCCACATTGGACGGGTAAATTCCATGGGACAGGTATTTTTAAAGGTCATACATCTAATTTACGACACCTGAAAAACATGGGGTGTTTGAAAAATTGGACTTCTTGATTTTAAGAAGTCTGCCACTTCTAAGACAATATGCGTAAATTTAAGAGTTACTTTTTATGACCTTAAATAAATTCTACGAGAAATTTTATAAAATCATTCTATGTTTTGATTTTATTTTAGATGGAGCAGATATATGTGTATTTAGAAATGTTTAGTACTGATAACAATTTCTCTCTGCTTATTAGCACGTTTTTTCTTGTTTTCATTTAAGTTTATATGGCTAGTGCAACTCCGGATCTGGTTGGGTTTACAATCTCTGAAAGCGAGGATGATTATCTTCAAGTGGATTCATCTATTTTATCTTCGCGGATTTCATATAAGTATTGTTCTGTGGGGATTTTTCTAACTACCAGTATTATGAATTTCAATTCGATGCGTGCAACACTAGCCAATGTATAGCATCCAATCGCTGGAATCTCTATCTCAGATTTGGGGGGTGGTCGTTTTCTATTCAGATTATACAACGGGATTGATCCAGATCGTATATCGGCGTTTGGAATTTTAACTCCCATTTTCTCATTATGCACAGATTATGCCCCGGCGAAGATCCTATGCTAGTTCCCCTTAAACATGTGGATTTCTAGGTTCTAATTCATGACGTTCCACATGGTTTCTTATCTACCGTTGTTGCTCAATCTCTGGGAAATTTTGTTGGCTTGTTTCTCAGATATGATTCTTCGGCGATTTCATTAAGTTATAAGGGTATCATGCGTATTCGGGCTCGTCTGGATATTACAAAAACCTCTGAAATGTCGGAAAAAGATTAAACTAGCGGATGGCCGTCAACACTATGTTCGCTTTGAATATGAGCGTTTAACTGTCTTTTGCTTTATCTGTGGTCGCTTAGGTCATGGTGAAAGTTTTTGTCGTCTGTTATTGATCCATCATCCATGGTCCTGGTAATATTACTCGTGGCTGGGACATTTCGCTCCGTGCACCTTCTAGGAGGGCGACACCACCATCTAGTATTTGGCTGAGGGATGCTATGGAAATCAGTTCTCTCAGTTTAGGGATTCCAATAGAATTTCAGGAGTAAATTCAGACCATCCTCCTCCATTTAAGTAAATTCTTTAAATGCTAATATTTTCGCGCAATCCATTCTGGTTTTCATCAAGGACTCAATTTTTGGGATATTAATGCAACACATAAAGATTCAAATTATGGATTTGACGTATGGCTCCAGTTGGGGAAGATAATCCAATTGATGGAATTGAAGGCTCTAAAAGCCCACGAACAACTGATTTTTCTTCAGGATTTTCTCCTATTGGGGATTCGACTGTCGATGTTTCTTTTCAAACGGCTGGTTGTATTCAGCAGACCCGTCGATCACAAAGAAAATATTAAGTTGGAATGTCCGCGGGTTGGGGAAACCGCGGGCTGTTCATCGTCTCAGGAATAAATTGAGAAAAATTTGTCCCCAGATAATATTTCTTATGGAAACTAAAGTTAATAGTCGAAAAATGAAACGTATTCGTAGATATTGTGGTTTTGTCAATGGTGTTGAGGTTGCAGCTGATGGTTCACGTGGAGGGATTTCTCTCAGTTGGTGACATGATATTCAAGTCAATCTTCAATCATTTTCGAGTTCTCATATTGATGTAATTATTATCGATTCGGTGAATTCTAATTCATGGAGACTTACTGGTTTCTACGACAATCCAGTTGACGGACAAAGAGAATCATCTTGGAACCTTCTGCGGAATTTGAACTCGAATCTAAATTTACCTTGGGTTGTGGTTGGTGATTTCAATGAAATTCTTTATGCAAATGAGAAGAAGGGAGGTCGTGTAAGACTGGAGAGAAATATGAATGCTTTTCGTTCAGTTATCCATGACTGCGAATTTTCGGATCTCGGATTTATTGGTAGATGGTATACTTGGGAAAGAGGGAAATTCTCTGGTACAAACATAAGAAAAAGATTAGATAGAAGATTAGCTAATATGACTTGGTGTGAACTATTTCCAGATTATTCGGTGAATCATTTATTCCATACTTTCTCTAATCATTGCCCTATACTTCTGAATACTGAAGGAACTTCCCAAATAAACACAACAATCATCAAACCAAAATTTCGTTTTAATGCTTATTAGGTTCTCGAGGATGATTTCAAAGATTTGGTTCGCAACTATTGGATAAATGAGAAAAGTGATATTCCTCCGAAGCTACAAAATTTAGGGAACGTCCTTCTCGATTGGAGTCGTGGAACGCGAAGAAAACGCCTTTTAAAAACCAAGGAACTGAATAAAAGATTAGAAGATTTGAGTAATGCAGATCCCGATGACGATAACTTATTTGAGCTTATGGAAGTTAAACTAGCTTTGAATATGGAAGCCGATACTGCTAATATAATTTCTATATTGTCTGGAGGCCCGTGAATTCAATATTCTCAACAAGACAAGTATAGTTTTAATTCCAAAAGTGGAAAACCCACGAAGCTTGGACCAATTTCGTCCAATTAGTCTTTGCTGAATGCTTTATAAAATCATAGCTAAGGTCATTGCAAACCGCTTTCGCAAAGTTCTCGATTTTTGTATTCATCAAGCTCAGCGTGCTTTTATTCCAAATATATTGATTGCTGACAATATCCTTTTAGCATGTGAGCTTTTACATGCGATGAAAGTTAAGAAAACTGGCAAAAGTGTTTCTTTCGCACTAAAACTTGATATGACTAAGGTTTAGTGCGAAAGATATTTGGACATTTTTAATGCACAAGTGTTTCTTTCGGTCCTAAATTCATGAATTAATGCACCGTTTTGATACTCGAATCTTTTAGTAATTCATGGAACGAGGATAAAATTAATGCACATTTTTCTGAAATGTATGCTTCAAAGATCTTACGTTTGCCATTACCTTTCATGCCTATTTTTGATACTCGCATATGGAGAGAGGACCGTTCGGATATTTATTCTGTTCGTAGTGTATATCGATGGTTGCTTTTTACAAAGTTCGATGATAATTGGAATCCATACAACTTCTAGGATGATCAGATAAGTGCTTTCTTTAATTCAATTTGGAATTTGAAAATACCTTCAAGATTCGAATAGCAATGTGGAGGCTCGACTTTAATTATGTTCCAACTTTTTTAAATTTGAACTTACGTCGCATCAATATTTGTACAGAATGTTTACTTTGTGCATCTGGTCCCGAATCCAATTCTCATCTACTAGCGAATTGTGCTTCTGTTATCGAGATATGTTTTGAATTCAAAATTAGGCTTCATCTATACCTGCATATCAAGATTGGTTTAGTTGGGTGGTGAATTTTTTTCTTCATCTCCATGTTAGACAAAAGATCAGTACTATTTGTGTCATTTACAGGGCTATTTAGAATGCACGAAACAAAAGACTTTATGAGGGACAAGCATTAATCAAAGAGGAAGTTCTAAAATTTATCAGAATGTATTTATGTGAGTTGGATGGGTTAAATAAGAACAGTATTTATTAAACAAATACACGCAGAAGTAATTGGAAAGCTCCTGGTTCTAACTCTTTTAAAGTCAACTTTGATGCGAGCTTTGATGCAGCCAATGTGTCTTCATCTTCAGGTATTCTCATCCGTGATAATTGTAGCTTGATTATGGTGACAAGCTTTTCACCTCATCGATATGTTTCGGATCCAGAAACTGCAGAAGAACTTAATTGTTTCCGGCTATCACGCTCGCCCAAAACACAAGCTTTACCAGAAACATTGTTGAGGGTGATTCACTCCAGATGATCACAAAAAATTTAAATCCTATTCTAGATAGGTCAAGTATCAACTCGATTGTCTACCACATAAAGGAGAAGGCCAAGAGCTTTGAATCAATTACCTTTGTACATACCCATCGTGAGCAGAATCAAGGGCCTAATGCTCTTGCTTGATTGGGAATTTTTTTTTATTCTTTTAATGTTTGGATGGAAGAAGTTCCTACAGAAATAGAAGATTTCATCCGAAGAGATTGTAGGGAAAACAATTAGAAGGTTAATCGAGTTTTCTTTTGATCGGTGCATCACACATCATTTTCTTTTCGATTTGTCCCAATCCTTGGAGTTTTGTGTGGAAAGCTTTGATTTGATTGTTTGTTTTTTATATTGTTAGTTTGTAAGTTTTTTTCTTTACTTTCCTTGTGTTTACTTTGAAACTATAAGTCTTCTATTTTTCTAATAAAATAACAGTCTTACCAGTAAAAAAAAGAAATGTTTAGTACTGATTACATTATCATAAGATTGTATGTTGATAACATGTTGAAATCATCGTAAGCTTGTATATTGATGACATATTAATATTCAATTCTAACATTGAATTCATTAACAAAGCAAAAATCTTCTTGTCCACTAAATTTTAGATTATATGTTTAAGAGATGTAGATGTAATCTTAGGAGTTAAAATCATCAAAATTAAAAAAAAAATTGAATCAAACACACTATATAAAAAAAAGTGTTAAAGAAATTTAACAGTTTTAATGTTATCCATGCTAGAGTACATGAATCATTAAAAATAAAGAAAGTAGTGTTTTTCTACTAAAATATAATAAAATCTTTGAAAGTCTTATGTTCTTAATTAATTATACTCAGTTTCATAATGCTTATGTTGTAAATAGGTTGAATAGATATACTCACAATCCGCCACAACTTGAGTTGGCGAAAACTATATAGCTTCAGGACCTTGAGATAGGAAGCTTGGTTTTTATCGTATATGTAATAAGTAATAAACATAATCTCCAAGATTAGAATAGAACAAGAAGTGATATGTAAACGTAGAGCCTATGTTACTTTTCTTTGAGATATGTCATATGTATATCGCCTTCTAGTTTGATTTTGTCAACCAGTTTTAAGTTGTAATTGCATGTGCATGTACAAACGCCGCTAATAATTGTTCTTTAGTGGCGTTTTTAAAACTAAACACCGCAAAAAAATGTTTAATAGTGGCGTTTACAATTAAAAACACCGTTATAGATCAGTTATTAGCGGAGTTTCACTACACCACTTTTGTACTATAGCGGCGCCTCTAGTGGCGTTTTTTAAACAAACGCCACAAGAAATCGCAATTTAGTGGCGCTTATTATGAAAACACCGTAAAACTTTAATCTTGGTGGCATTTTTTAAAAAACGCCGCAATTGCCCGAACTATAATGGCGTTTTTTCTGGAAGCGCCACAACTGATTGTATATCTGCGGCGATTTCTAACAAACGCCGCTAACACACCGCAATATTTGTCAAAGTTTGTGGCGTTTCATTTACAAACACCGCAATAGTGTCCAATTTTGTGGCGTTTCATTAACAAACGTCGCAATAGTGTCCAATTTTGTGGCGTTTCATTAACAAACGCCGCAATAGATAGTGTTGTAGCGGCGTTTTTTTTAACAAACGCCACTACGTTGTCGTCTTATCATTGATAGGAATCGTTCCAGCAACTATTTCCCCCAAATAACCGACCCTAAACGCTCTCAGCCCTCTTCGCCGTCGTCCCTTCGGCCGCACTTCTATTCGCCGTCGTCCCTTCATCGGCAGCACCGACCAACTCCCCTAATTCGGCTCCGGTTGTCCTACTACAGGTAACCTTATTTTTAAATTTAGGGTTCCTTTAGATTTAGGGTTTATAATCGTTCATAGTTTTTTTTAATTTAGGGTTCCTTTATACGTTCGAATTATTGATTATTTGTTTTTTTTTTTCCTTTTGATTGTTTGAATTAAATTCATTTTTTGTTTCATTTTGATTTCCTATTGATTGTTTGATTATATAAATTATGAATCTATTAAAAATATTTTCATGAGATTAAGTTAAGACAAAAGATTATAGGTAGATTAGACACTCGGATGAATTACAAAACATATATAATAAATGTATGTTTGAAGATGTATGAATATTTGAGATTTTGGACTGATTTGTGTCTCGTAAATTTTGTTTTACATACATCAAAGAAAATAAGAGTTGTGGACTGTTAAAGTTTACAACATATGAGATGATGCCTTCTTTTAGTATTATATTTTTTGAGGAATAATTGCTATTTAAACTGTTATTTTAAAGTTTTACAACATATGAGATGATGCAATTTTAGGTTAAAAGTGTTTTCTAGTTTTGTTATAAACGAAACTTGAACAATAAAAAATATCCTAAAAAGACTTATTACTTTAACTCAAGATGTTTTTCATAAAGTATAGACGTGTATGAATTCTACTTCATGTTTTTTTCCTCAGCCTAATTGTGCCACTTAGCCTTGTCTATTTCGGTTTACTAGAACCTGTTTAATTACTAGTCAAAACTTAGGCCATTAAATAGTTTGATTACTTGTACCTAAGGGCTTCTCCTAAAGACCAAGTTTTGATTATTTTGCAACCTTCGGACAAGGCACATGCTTGTCACTTATTGTTGGAAATTGCTCATATCTATGAACAAAGAAAAAGGAAGAAAAGAACCTGTCCATTTTGCAACCTTCGGACATGACACATGCTTGTCACTTAATACAATGACTTATGTGTTGTTCTTTTTCTAATGCTGCTGTCAATTCAGAATCGTGCTAGGAGAGGAAAGAAGCCAGAATTCAAAGCTGCATTAAGGTACCATTTTCTTTTGTTTTGGGAATTTTCTCTTTACCGTTAACTTTAGTTAATTATCACGTGTCAGGTTCTTAAAATTCTAAAATTATATTTAAAAAAATAGATAAAAATAACCTAAAATTTATAAAATAGTCTTAATATTTAATGTATATTTATGCTCTAATTTAATTTTGTTTAACTATCATGGTATTTCTAAAATAGTATAACTTTAGTTACTTTGATTATTGTGATATGAATGTTTCTTTTTGTTTTCTAAGTTGGGTTATTCTTTGATGATGTATATTACAGAAATTCTAAATGGATAGAAGTTGGATGAATTTGTCAAGGGTAAGTACTCCATATCGAAATGGAGTGGAAACTTTCTAAATGTAGCTTTTGCAAATGCAAGCCAAGAGAATATGATTCTTTGCCCTTGTAAAAAGTGTGTGAACATTAATTGTCACAGTCGTGAAGTTGTTGAAGAACATTTAATTGTTTATGGCTTTGTTCCGGGATATAGAAAATGGGTATTCCATGGAGAGTTGACACCTCGTACTGCTTCTTCTATGAGTAATTTGTCTTTTTATCCTATTATTGATCGTCAATCTGTTATAGAAGATGACATGGAGGGTATGTTGCGAGATGCTTTTAATATGCACGGTTATCAACAATCTATTAGAGAAGAAGATTGTGATATTGGTGTAAATGATTTTAACGAGATGAGAAGAAACGAATGTGATGAAGAGCCAAATGGAGATGCTGCAAAGTTTTACAATTTGCTTGATGAAATGAATGAACCACTTTACGAGGGATCGAAGCATTCAAAACTCTCTTTTTGTATTCGTCTTTTTCACTTGAAATGTTTGGGAGGATGGACTGGTAATTCCTTTACACAATTATTAGAGTTTTTAAGAGAAATGTTTCCATCTGTCAAAATTTCTCAAACTGGCAAAGATATGAAAAAAATGATAAAAGATTTGGGCCTTGGATATGAAAAAATACACAGCTGCCCGAATGATTGTATGTTGTATTGGGGTGATAAGAAAGATCAAGAGTCATGTCATGTATGTGGTAAATCTATGTGGATGAATATGGATACGCGAGATGTGATTGAAGAAGAAGCTGAGGCACGATAAAAAAAGAAGCCAGTAAAGATTTTGCGGTATTTTCCTCTAATACCTAGACTTCAAAGACTTTTTATGTCTTCGAAGACTTGTGAGTCTATGAGGTGGCATTATGATGGACGAACTGATGATGGATTGTTAAGGCATCCTGCTGATTGTGAAGCTTGGAAGTCATTCGACCAAAAATTTCAAGTTTTGCTAGAGATCCTCGAAATGTCAGACTCGGTCTTGCATCTGATGGGTTTAATCCTTTTAAAATCATGAGTACTTCGTATAGTACTTGGCCCGTTCTGCTTGTTCCTTACAATTTGCCCCCATGGATTTGCATGAAACAACCATCTTTTATCTTATCCATGATAATCCCCGGTGAGAAAGGTCCTGGTAATGATATTGACATCTATCTACAACCTCTAATTGCAGAGTTAAAACAATTGTGGGTGGGTATCGAAACATATGATGTGTTGAAGAAGGAGAACTTTAATTTGCGTGCAGCTTTATTATGGACTATTAATGATTTTCCTACTTATGCAAATTTATCTCGGTGGAGTACCAAAGGTCGTTATGCTTGTCCTTGTTGCGCTGCACAAACATGTTCGAAGTGGTTGTACAATGGAAAGAAGTTCTCTTACATGGCACATCGACGGTGGTTAACTGAAAATCATCGTTTCAGATTTCAGAAAAATATGTTTGATGGTACTAAAGAGTTTAGAACAGCTCTTGAGCAAACAATCGGGTCCGATATCTTGTACATGTTAAAAGATATAAAATTCAGCTACGGAAAGATGAGTCAACCACCAAACCCACGATCAAAGAGAAAGATGAAAGAGGTATACGAAGGTGATGCTGAACATCTTATTGATAATGAGTCTGATGAAGAGGATGATCCAAATGAGGCAGAATTATGGAAAAAAAGAAGTGTTTTCTTTGAATTGCCTTATTGGAAGGATAACATTTTGAGACATAATCTTGATGTCATGCATATTGAGAAGAATGTTTGTGAGAATATTATTGGAACCATTCTCAATGTCGATGGAAAATCTAAAGACAATTTAAAGAGTCGACTTGACTTAGTTGACCTCAGAATTCGACATGATCTTCATCCTCAAATACTTCCTAATGGAAAATCATTCTTACCGCCTTCTATTTTTGTGATGTCGAAGAGAGAAAAAGAAATGTTCTGTAAGGTGTTGAAAGATATAAAGGTTCCAGATGGGTATGCATCAAATATATCTCGATGTGTCAGTATGAAAGATCGAAGACTTTATTCTCTAAAGTCACATGATTATCATATACTGATGCAAGATCTTATGCCAATTGTTTTACGTGGTTGTATGTCAAATGAGGTGATATCTTGTATAATTGAACTTTCTAATATAATGAAAGCTCTTTGTGGCAAAGTTTTGGTGGTTGAAGAACTCGAAAAACTTCAAGATCGAGTAGCATTGACTTTTTGCAACTTGGAGAAGATATTTCCACCTTCATTCTTCACAATTATGGTGCATTTGTTGGTTCATCTCCCTCACGAAGCTAAAGTTGGTGGACCGGTTTTCTATCGATGGATGTATCCTATAGAGAGGTATAAGTTTTTTTTATAGTTATGTAATAATATTTAGCTATTCAAGTAGTTATATAATGTTGCGTTTATTGCGTGTATAGGTTCTTGTGCAAGTTGAAGTCTTATTGTCGTAATAAGCGTTATCCAGAAGGATCAATTGCTGAAGGGTATTTAGCAGAGGAGTGTATGACTTTTTGCTCTAGATATTTGGAAGATGTCGAAACGAGATTGAATAGACCAAATAGAAATGAAGTATGCAGTACTAATAACGGAGAGACTTACTTGTTTGGAAGCTATGGTGAACCACTCGGCAAAGTTGAAATTGTACAGTTAGATGATAAGTCATGGGTACAAGCACATCGATATGTTCTTTTTCATCATGACTCAATAGAGCCTTTTCGCACGTAAGTTTCTATAATTCATATTTTACAATTAAGACTTATTTTTTTCCATAATGACTTAATCGATATTTCACAATCCTATTTGATAGTGAGTATAAGGAAAAGTTACAATCTCTTGTACGCTCAAGAAGATTAAATCAACGAGAGAGTCATAAGCTCTTTGCAGAAACTTTTCATGAATGGTTAGGAAAAATGGTAAGTATAATTGAAGCTTTATATGACTTTTCTTGTTTTAATATCAATATGAATGTTAACTAACTTTTTACGTGTAATAGGTTTGGTGTGGGAGAGAAGTTAGTGAAGAAGTTAAATGACTTTGTTAAGGCCCGAATATAATTGTTAAGAGATATAATGCATTGCTCATTAACGGGTATAGGTTTCATACAAAATCTCGAGAAAGATTAAGGAGGACGCAAAATTGTGGAGTTGTTGTTACCTCTTCAACTACAAGTTATGCTAGTGCTAGGGACAATCATCCTGTGGAGGGAGATGTTGAATATTATGGAATTATTACTGACATTATTGAGTTGGATTATTATGGCAAACGGAATGTTGTGTTGTTTTGTTGTGATTGGGCTGATGTCAATAGTACTCGAGGAATTAAAAAAGATCAATTTGATTTTACAACGGTGAACTTTTCTCGATTAATTCATACTGGCCAACAATTGATGGACGAACCATATGTATTCTCTTCTCAAGTCAAGCAAGTTTTCTATTCTCATGATCCAACCAAAGATGGTTGGTATGTTGTACTCCGTAACACCCCTAGAGACTTGATTGATGTCGGGGATGAAAGTAGAGATGACATTGAAACAAGATCAGAAACTTTGCCTTTTGCAGCACAAAACTTAGATGGAACATGTTCTACTTCAAATTCACAGTTTCAATGGGTTCGAGACAACATGGATGAAGATTTTAATGAAAATTAATTGCATATTGTAGTAAGATTTCTATTGAGCCTTATTAATTTTTTTAGTAGAGTTATTGTCACTAATGATTTTTTTCGTTTATTATAGGTATTATGCCGAGGAGAAAATTAAATAGCTTAAATATTGTTCAGGTTCCTCGAATAGGGGAAGAAACAAATGAAGATGACTTGTTTGGTTCTGGATCTTCACAAGTTCCTGAAACTGTTGAGAATATAGAAATTGAAGGTATTTTTTAAAGCTTTATTTGAATCATAACTATTTGTTATTGTTGAAATGATTTTAATAAGTTTTGACTTGATATATTTGCATATAGGTGGAAATGGTCGAAGACACAAGAGTAGAGGGCATACGACTTTGATGGAATTATACGATCTCCCCGTTGGAGAACGTGTAAAAGTTTCAAGAAACGATGCCGGCCAACCTGTTGGTGCAGAAGCAGATGTTTTGGCAAGTTATTTAGGCATTGTTGCACGCAATGCTTCAATTTTGCCAATCAATTATGAGTCATGGCATCAGATGCCAAATAGTAACAAAAATAAAGCTCTTGATCTTGTTAAGGTAATAATAATATTATATTAGTTAATTTATTACATTTAAATAGTAATATTTAATTTTGATTTTTTGATTTTCAGGATAAATTTTCTTTGGAGGTCTCGGACGATTATGTGAAGCATGCATTAGGAAACAAATGGAGAGACCATAAGAGCTTCTTGAAGAAGACATATTTCAAGAACGATCTGAGCCTTCAAGAGAAATTTCAAAATGTTCCCCCAGGAATACTACGGTATCAATGGGAAGATGCAGTCAGGTTTTGGAGTTCAACAAAAGGGGAGGTAAGATCTACAATTTATAAGAATAACATTATATAATTTCAATTTCAACTTTAAATGTAATAAAAATTGGAAATTAAACAGGAAAGAGAGCGCATAGGAGTTACTAGTAGACAAAAACAGAAATTTACTCACACAGCAGGGACGAAGAGCTTTGCTCGCATTGCTAATGAAGAGGTATTATTTTTTTAAAATATTATTTTTTGCTTGTACTACATTAAAGTTAATATTCATGTTTACTATATTTTGTAGCTGGTGACGACTGGTTCTAGCATTAGACGGGTAAAGCTATTCGACATTACTCACACCAAAAAGGATGGCTCTCCAATGAATTCTAAAGATGAAGAAATTCTGGTATATTCATTGCTCTTAAAATTGTATTATGTTGTAAATAATATTTTCATTTATTATTTTTCATAAATGATTATCAGACGAAAATGAAGGAAAAAAGGACAAAGATGGAAGCTACGGCTTCAACTGATGGTTCTGCTAATATTGCTGATATCGAGAATCAAGTTTTTGCTGAAGTTTTGGGTCCTGAAAGATATGGTCGAGTGCGCTGTCAAGGGTCATTCGTGACACCAAATAAATATTTTGGATCCAAATCGTCTAAGTACATGCCATCACAAAGTCAGTCTTCTCAAGCGGAAGTTCAGCGTTTAAAACAGCAATTAACTCAATTCCAAGCAGAGATGGAAGCTAAAGAAGTTGAGAGAGAACGGAGAGAAGCTGAGAGAGCAGTAAGGGAAGCAAAGAGAGAAGTTGAGAGAGCAGTAAGGGAAGCAGAGAGAGAAGCAGCATATCAGAATCTTCAACAACAATTCCAAAATATGATGGCGATGTTAAAGCAGAACCAACCAAGGAATCTGTCACCTTAGTTGATTTTAGGTTCATTTGGTTTGTACTTGTTACTGAACTGTTATTTTCCTTAAACACTGAATTATTATATTTCACTTTATTTGATATTAGACTTTAATATATTTTGGTGGTTAAGTATTTTGGATTTAGTACATATATTCTTTTTTAATTGTATTGTTGAAATATTAATTACAGAGAAGCTTTTGGTAGTAATAATAATTTAAATTTATTTTTTTAAAATACAGTACATATAACGGCGTTTGGGAAAAACGCCACAAAAATACAGAACAATTGTGGCATTTTTGATAAAAACGCCACTAAAGAACAGGGCAACAACAACATTTTTATAAACAAACGCCGCTTTTGTACACGATCTTTAGTGGCGTTTAAGAAAACCAAACGCCGCTATAGAATGTAATTTAGCGGCGTTTATATATAAAAACGTCGCTATAGATCGCGTACTGTAGCGGCGTTTATTTTAGAAAAATGCTGCTACTTTTAGCGGCGCATCTTTTTGCGGCGTTTCTTGTGGCGTTTTTCTTAGCGCCGCTAAAAGTATTAGCGGCGCTAAAAAACGCCACTATATATCTAAAAAACGTCGCTATAAACCTGTTTTGCTGTAGTGTTTGTAAAATCAAACGCCACTAGTAAACTATTCTTTAACGGTGTTTTTAAATAAAATGCCGCAAAAAACTATTAAATACAAACGCCACTAATAACATCATGCTTTCAAAAAAATAATACTATATTATAAATATATCCCTAAAGCATTTTATGCGAGTTTCTAGGCATAGTGAAATCACTAGTCTCCTACCCTTATATCTATGCAACATCGGAAAATAAGTTTTTGCTTTTTCTATTTTGTTGCAAACCATTTCTCTCCGGAAAAAAAAACTTAACATTCTCCTTGTAGGTTATTTTGTTGCAAACCATTGTTGTTGGTCTCTTTGGTTGTACAACTGAAGACAGGATTATCAGACATATAATACATGTTAGCTAAATATGTGATAAATTCTCATATATATATATATAGTGCTAATTACTCATTAGTACAATATATAAATCCTAACTTATGAAAGAAACCTCAAGTACCTAAATTTTGCATTCATTTCATACATATTAACTCATGCATTTCAGGGCTCTTAGTCAATGACACAAAGAAGAACAATGAAGTAAAGTGGTAAAAAGATTTGATATCATGTCTTCAATTTAACTAGATAACTCATTCCCCTTTTCCATATATTATACTCTTATATAGTTAATTAGAGAGTTAAATATTACTCTAACCTTCTCTTGATTCCCAGATTACACGGAGATGATATCTGCACTGGGACTGATGCAGTGGTGTTATCGATTAAACAACTTTTTGAGGTGTTTACATTAATAAGTCACTTGGAAGCACAACATGCTCCTACAATTCCTTAGATACCCTACATGAAAAATTGTGTTTAATAATTGTTCTTCTTCCTTGAGCAAAACTAATGAAAAAGAAAACTGTTGTATTCATTAAAATGGAGCAAATACGACTATAAAACTACATAACATATTAAAAGGTCAAATTCCCACAGTAAACAAAAAAAAACCCAGAAAGACTCTAAGAATATCATTAATTAAGAACTGATTAAAGTCAAATCTAATTATGAAATCTTTGATGATGAAGTAGCTAAGTGTGCTAAGATTTTTCTTTTAGCAATTGTTGCTGAGTTTTTTCTACTCAAGAAATTACAAGCCTGATTTCCCTGAAAGCTTAGAACTACGTGATTAAGAAAGGTGCACAACAATTGAACCAAATTAGTTTCTTTTGACCTAAAAGGGCCAACGAGAGCAGGTTGCTTTTGACCTGGAGACCTCTCTATTGGACCAACGATTGCTCTCGCTTGCATCATCTTCATCTCTCAAAGCTAAAATCCAATATCCCACACAATCAATTGAACCAGATTAGTTTTCTTCCGGTAAGATTATTAACAAACCCTAACTTTTTCAATTAGATAGAAATCATAGAATTTATACATATAAAGAGTCCCCAAACCTACTAATATCAAAAAAAACAAATATAACCCTAAAAATTAAAAAAATAAATCAAATAAAAAAGGAAATGTAGAAGCCTTTTTACTCCTTGGAGTTCATTGAGAACACTTCCGAGATGGTAAAGGGAGAGGCGATGGCAAAGGGATTGAAATGAAAACGATCGAATCTATACATATAGTGTTCTTCTCTTCTTTTACTTTTCTGAAAGAGACGGTGATAGTCATGCAGAGGCGATGAATTTTCGGCGGTGGTAAAGAGAGAGAGGGAAGCCAAAGGTTGAAAGGAGGAAGGGGATTCTAGAAATATCTAAAAGTGGTTATTAATCGTCAAAATAAAACAGAGAGTTTTACATATTGTGGCATTTGTAAATATAAACGCCACTAAAACACTATTTATTGCGGCGTTTGTGTTAAAACGCCACTAAAACATTATACTTATTGCGGCGTTTATGCTAAAACACCACTAAAAATGATACTTATTGTGACGTTTATGGATCCACGCAACTAAAAAGTCTTTTTTGCGGCGTTTGTAATGAAAAACACCAGTAAAAGCCATATATTTTGTGGCGTTTTAGCAAAAAAACCACTAATAATTGTATCTTTTGCGGCATTTTTTGAAAAACGCAACTAAAACATTTTTGTGACGATTTTAACAAAACGCTGCTATATGTAACATCTATTGTGGCGTTTGTAATAAAAACGCCACTAGAAACGCTACTATATACCAAGCTTAGTGTATTGAATATAATCTGAAAGCTTTAAAGATTACTATGACATTCAGTTAACTCTTTGCCAATGGCTTACTGTGGAGTAGGAGTGGGTAAAATTGAGCGTAAATAGTTTGTTTTTTATTATACATTTATTAGTGTAAAAATAAAGTTTTTAATAATTAACGGATCAATTTTCAAGTTTGAGTTAACTTGGTTCGATGCTGAAAATACTTGAATAGTAATTTTGTAAACTCAATTTGACTCCAAATCTTTTTTAAATAAAGTTTGATTTATAAAATATAAATTCGAATAACTTGAAATTTTTAATAATTAGCGGATCAACTTTCAAGTTTAAGTTGAATTCTTAATTATGTAGTTTACTCAAAATTTAAATATTGTTTAGGTTATACAAATTTTAATAAAGTATAAATTAAAACTAATTAATATTATAATATTATAAATATTTATAATTAAATTTATACAGAAACTCAAAAACGATTAGAATTGATTGAAAAATTTAAATGAATACTTACTTTCATGTTTTTTACTAGGATTAATTTGGTATATTATTTTGTTTAGAACCTCTCTGAATCATCTGTAAAGAAGATAATGATGAAAGAGAAACAACACTCTCTTGTATTTTATTGATAGAAAACTCAGAATATCTCAGAATATTGAAAATGAGTGTATTTATACATTCACCTAGGTTTGACAAATAAGATTAATTCATTTTTATTAAATATATTTTATTAATTTATAATAAGATTTTACTAAATTATGATTTTATTCCCGACACAATTCTTATTCAAGATGAGCTGTTGATCATGTGGAACAAAATGTCAACCAAAATTAAATCTTTGTTTAGAAATAATCATGGAAACTCGATAAATTTTAATGTCTTTAATTATTTTAATACAACTTTTAAGAATAACAAAAAGAAAGTTAAAATCTAAAATGAGTAAAGAAAAATACTACAATAGTCGTAATCTCCGTACTTATTTATTTATTTAGTAATTAATATAGTAGAAAACTAGGGATTAGATTACATAAAGAAGAATATGGAAGGAGAAAAATAAAAATAAATTATAAAAATAAAAGATTAGATGTGTAATTATATAATTATTTTTATTTTGATGGTTAAAATAGGAGACAAGGTATATTTTGTTAGTGGAAAGAAGCGATACGATCAATTTAGTAAAATGCTATGTATTTGTTATAATTTATTGTTGTTTTTCTTGATAAATATGATTTTATTAAATTTGAAAGGTTATAAAAATCTTCGACTTAAATTATAAGTCTCATTAAAAACCTCCATAATCCTAAATAGAAAAATAGAGTACAACACAACTAAGTACGTACGAGTAAAATTCAATATTCTATAACACTTTGCTAAACTGATCGTAATGTTCTTTCCTACCAAGACAAGAAATGCCCGTAAATTTTTGTTTCCAAATCCTTTGACTTGTTCAAAATGTCACGGGGTTAGAGTTTTGGCGCAAGGATAACCACCTGTGCGACACCTCAGGTCTTCCGCATACCCGAGGTTAAGCCTTTACCATCATCGATGCTCACTGGTTTCGCCCTCCCATAGGCTCATCAGGGAAGCGGGGACGGCTCCCGACAAGTGTGGTGCGCGATCAGCATACCCATCCGAAGATAGGTCGACTGCTCGGCACGTACTACACCCTTGTTGCTATCCCGCTCCCAAGAATTAAGCACAACTAGAAAACATCTTGCTCAGTCCCACGTTGTTACGACGAACGGACCTTGACATTCTCCCCTACCTGATTCATGCACGCCCTCGTGCATGGGGGAGAAACTCTTTCCTTTTTCTTTAGATTTACCAGGAACTAGTGTGCAATTCTCCCTCAACTCGCCCTCCTTTACTGAGGTTGCCCACCTGGGCACTGGAGAACTTTCGATGTGGCTTCCTGTGTACCCGTTCTCATCTCAATCTCTTTCTAGAGGACCCACTTGTGAACACCCCCCTTCTCATTAGGGTGCGAGCTATATTACTCGTCCACACGACTCGCTCACGCAGCACATGGAGCGTTTGGCAAGCTCACAGCTAGCACACAGCCACGCTCTGATACCATCTTTCACGGGGTCAGAGTTTTGGCGCAGGGACAACCACCCGTGCGGCACCTCAGGTCTTCGGCATACCCGAGGTTAAGCCTTTACCATCACCGATGCTCACTGGTTTCGCCCTCCCATGGGCTCATCAGGGAAGCGGGGACAGCTCCCGACCAGTGTGGTGCGCAATCAGCACGCCCATCCGAAGATAGGTTGACTGCTCGACACGTACTACACCCTTGTTGCTATCTCGCTCCCAAGAATTAATCACAACCAGAAAACATCTCGCTCGGTCCCGCGTTGTTACGACGAACGGACCTTGACAAAAACCAGTTACCACCTAACTTTAAACATCTCATATCGATACACACATTCCTTGCTAGATGATTGTCATTTTGTACATAACTCTTAGTACATACACAAACATCACTAATAATTTTTTTCCACAATAACCTGAGCAACATCATTGTTTTCTATATATTTTAATTTAAGTACGGAGGACTTTAGATATTACTTTACTAGCACATGATATGATGTTTACAAAATATTTTTAAAATATATTTTATATTTTTACAAGTTTCCAAGATTTTTAGTATTTTAAAGAATTTTTTAAATAAAAATAAAATATATAAAAATAAAGTGGTAATATTGTGACATGATATTCTGTATTAATTGATCTAAAATAACATGTTAGATTCAATAAACAAATAATTTTCTTTGTAATATATAAAAATTTATCTTATAACTTATAAGACAAAATACATAGCACCTTGACATAAAAAATATAAAATTTTGCTTAAATTAAAAAAAAATACAGGCATAATATAAATTGTTACATAGAACAAATATAATATTTTTTTAAGGTAAAAGTATCGTATTAGTCATGTATTTTATTGCAGAATTTTTTGATAAATGCTATTGAATTTTTATTAAATTTATAAAAAAATTATAATTACATCATAATCAAGAAATAAAATAATTAGATTTAACAATTCAAAATTCTTATAACTCAAAAATAAAGAAAAATAAATATGTCTATGAAAATAAGCATACTAATAAAAAATTTAGAAGGTTCCTGAATCTCTATTTAGGAGTTGTAGGCGATCCAAACTATCATGCAAAAAGTACCTCTATTTAGGATTGATTTCATCGGCTTACAACCATCAATCGAGTGGAGATAAATTGTCACGACCCGAGTTTCGGAACTCGAAGTTGGGTTAACCCGAGGTTGTGGGCCTCGTGTTGGGTTCGTTGGGCCTTGTTGGGCGTAGCTTTATTTGGGCATGGTTTGATGATACCTTGGGGACATTTTGGTAAGTTGACAAATGGGAAAAAGGGGGAGAAAGGAGTTATTTTTCTGCATTGTGCAGAGAGGTGATATCACCCTCCCTAGTTTCCTTCAATCTCTTTTTCTCATCATCTTCTTCTCAAATTTGCCACCACCAAAGGTTGAATCTTGAGTTTTAGAGTGTGAAATCTCGTTTTGGTGCTTGAGGGAAGTTTGTCCAGCTTAGGGAGATCTTTCTTTCAAGGTAAGTTTGTTTAAAAATGGTGGAGGTAAGTTTATAGTAGGAGTTTTGAGGTGAGAACGGGAATAGATTTTGGAAAGGTTTTAGAATAATTTTAAGGTTGTTTTAGCTTCCTTAAATCATCTAGATAGTGTAGTAATCGTTTGGTCATCTTTTTTGTAGTTGGAGAGCAAGGAGAGCCTTCAAGAAGCTTGAGAAAGGAGAAGGTTTGAGGGCTGGTTGTGGAGCTTCTTCAGCTCGTTTTTGAGGTTGGTACACTCCCAAATCCTTTGCATTTTCATGTGCATAATCATTTTAGCATGCTTGTTTGATTGTGTGATGGTTTGGCTAGGATAGAGCCTTTGCATGCTTTAATGGTGTCTTGATTTAGAGTTGATGATAATGAGTAAAATGGGTTAGAAACTCACTTAAACTACTTCATAAATGAGTAGGAACGATTTGGGATTGTTTGGGTTAGATTGGATTAAGGTTCTTAAAAATTTAAAGCTTTAAACTTGCATTTCGTGTAGGGGGTATCGATACACGGGCCACCGGTATCGATACCCCTGAGAGAAAAGTGAACATTTGGGACAAGTGTATCGAACCATGGTTCGATACCGAGTCCTCCAGTAGCATTTCCGGTTCGATGCTGGTATCGAATCCGGAAGGTCTCCTTAGTTGACCTTTGAGATGGTCAAAGGGTATTGATGCCAGTATCGATACCCATGTTTCGATACCTTCTTTGGGTGGGTATCGATATAGGGTGTTTCGATACCCCATATAAGAGTATCGATAGCCCAGTAAACTTTTGACAAGTTAAGTAATAGATGTGGTTCGGTAAGGGTAAATTAATGTAATAATGAATCGTAGACCAATGAAATGAATCGTAAACCACCATTAAGTTGGTAGGTCGTGATAAGTCTTGATATGAGAAATTATGCTTGCATTCTCGGTTTTGGCTTTTAATGGTTTGGATTGACATGAGATCCTAGGTGGAACACCTTGTATGGTTTGAGTCATTGTTTGATGGGATCCGGATACCCAGTGAGTGATAGTGTTGCAACACAACGAAGATCATCCGATGCGAGATTCAGGGTGATGTATCGAAGGCCATCCGATGCGAGATTCCAGGTGATGACTTTGCTCGATGTGAGATTCCGAGCCCTACTCGATGTGAGATTCCGAGTGAAGACTCGATACGAGATTCCGAGTATATTAGCTCGATGTGAGATTCCGAGCAGCCCGATATGAGATTTTGGGCCGGGTGAGTCCCCTAGTGTCGGGTTTGTAGTGGGCCTCACTCTTGATTTGTTTACTTTATGCTTTGGTTGCATTTGGCATGTCATATCATCACGTTATCTTATCTCGCATGTTTATAGTTATGATTGACTTGAAAGCACAATCGATAGGTTATGTACCTACTGAGCTTTCGTAGCTCAGCGTTTTGGAATTTGTTTCCATGCGTAGGTAAGTAGACGAATGTTCGAGCGGACATGGTGGAGCACCGTCATTTCGGGACTTCAGCATTGACCGGTTGGTAGAGTACAGTTGCTAGATTATTGGGCTATGTATTCGTAGGACCATTGTTGTAATTGTAACTCTATTTTATTTAGTTGTTAAGGTCAAATGTTTTATCAAACTTGTATTTGGAGCTCCGATTATATTTTGGGTTGTGAAACTACTTTGGATTTTAAGTATCGTCTTAAATTATGTCTTATTTAATGGTTTGACTTGAGTTTAACTTTGAAACTTTATGGACACGGGTTGGGCTTATGGCCCAAGTGTGGCACCCGGGTTCGGGGTGTTACATAAATCTTTCCATGTGACCATAGATAAAAAAACATAAATCAGAAATTAGTGTAGATTGAATCTCTATACAAACAACAATCGATCGCTAGGGTATGTTACAACATGCCATAAAGACAGATAAACCAAACCCCAAAACAAAATAAAAACATATTACAAGGATAGAAAAAAAGTGTCATACAAACATAAAAACAAAGATTCTTACTAAAATAAAACAAAAAAAGAATAGATCAATGATCGACAATCAATACTAAAATTAATTATAGACCATCAATTAAAGGGATTTATTAAAGTGAAAGACATTTTTTATCCCTAAATAATTTAGAAATAAGAAAATGATCATTTCGTTCAAAAATTCATCCATTTTTTTAATGGATTGCGTGATAATTATAGAACGGCAAAATATCTTTTTAATCTTATGCATTTAAAGCTTTTTTTATGAATTTAGCCCTTAATCATTAAAAATAAACTTAACTCTACTTAAATTATATATTTTTTTAAAATACGTGCCTAATATATTTTTTGCTAAAATAAGTATCTAAATTATATATATTTTAAAATAGATGCTTAATATTTTCATGGTTGAAATAAGTGCCTAAAATTTTATTCCGTTATTGTTTTAAGGTAACACCATTAAAAAATTGTTTAACTCATAAGTAGGTGCCACAATTATACATATTTCTTTTCTGAGATAGGTGGTTAATGTTTTTTTTTTGCTGAAATAGGTGCCAAGAGTTTTATTCTGTTATTGTTTTAAGGTAACACTGTTAAAAGAAAATTATCACTCAATAACAGATTAACATGTAGCTTTTATTTTTATTTTAAAAATAAAATAAATTAACTTAAATAATATTTTATAATCATTAAAAATCATAAAATAGTCTAAAAATATTTAAAACTCTCAAAGTTTAAAATTAAAATTAATGTCACTATTGTCGTTGATAGCCTTGCCAGGCCTCAGGATAATGCCTTAAAAAATTTTGGATTTTAACTTCCTGTTGTATTATTTTATATGAGAATTGAAAAATAAAGACTTTTTCTTTTTTATTTTTATGCATAAATTAATAATAAAAATAAAAATTTTAATAAAAAAGGTAAAACTCATTGTTATAATTTAATTTTTTTACTGATACAAATTAGTAATTTTTTAATTCTTGAGAAATACAAAATATTTTAGAAATTTAAAATAAAAATTTTATGGGTAAAATATCTAACAATTTACTAAATTTTTTATATGTTTCAACTAATATTTGAAGTTCTTGGAATATAATGAAACAAATTTTTGGGGTTTGACAAGGCTATCAACGAAAATAGTGACAATAATTTTGGTTTTAAGATTTGAGAGCTTTAAATATTTTTCTATTGTTTTATGATTTTTAAAAATGATAGAATATTGTTTAAATTAATTTATTTTATTTTTAAAATAAAAAAAATTAAAATCCACGTGTCAATTTATTATTGAATTATAATTTTTTTAACAGTATTACCTTAAAACACTAACGTAATAAAACTTTAGAAATATATTTTAGCTAAAAAAAGTATTAAGCACCTATCTAAAAAATATATAGTTTTTACACCTATTTATGAGTTAAACAATTTTTTTTAACAGTGTTACCTTAAAACACTATTAAAATAAACTTTAGGCACTTATTTCAAAAAAAAAATATTAGGCACCTATTTTTAAAACAAAAATAGAGTTAGACCTTTATTTCGGCCAAAAAAATAGACATCCATTTCAAAAAAATATATATAGTTAATCAATTTTTTACAACAAAAATTGGTGTTTTGGATTAATATTTATTGTTTTAAAAATATAATATAATATAATATACAGAAGATTTGATTCAAAAAAAAATTACATGATTAATTTTTTTTTCTATCGTAATAAGGAAAGAAATTGGTGTTTTGGATTAATAGCTATTCTTTTAAAAATACAATATAATATTTTTTTTAAAAAAAATATTTTATAATTTTAGTGAAATTTTATTTTAATGATTAATAACCAAATTGATACCTGTTGTACATAAACAATTAAACACTTATTTATCAATAATTTTTTATTTTATGTATATAACAAATTAAAAGTTAAATTGATAATAAAATATAAATGTGGAGATTAAAAATTTATTTTTAATTTTAATCACATGATAATACATGAGATAAATTGAGAAATAAGGTAAAAAATAGATAAGGTCAATTTTACTAATTCATTAATATAATAATACATTTTGAAGTATATCTAAAATTAAATATGATAATGCAATCCGATACATTTAAATTGATTAAATAATTAATTTGACATGTATCATCAGAATATCTTTAGAGTATTTTATTTATATAATTTATCATAAGAATATGATAATGAAATAATAATTGATCGTAAAAATTATAGACAAGGTAAAATTAACTAATTTATTAATATGAGACAAAACTGAAACATAATATAATAATAATTTACTTAAATTAAATAATTATGATTAACTAATTTATTGTTTTTAAGATATATTTTCACTAGAATCCCTAGGAACAAAGCAATTAATATTTTAATTGGCAACATCATGGAAAAATTTTAAAGAGTTTCGTTTGTAATAATTTTCTTATAGTAATTTTATAATTATACAATACAATACAATATTATGTATTTCATGTCACCAACAACTAAATAAAAAGGAATAATTTAGTTATAATTTTATAATTATTAGTTTATTGAATAAGTTACATTATGGGTTGACATATTAGATGAGATTAATTCGATTGGGATGAATTTGATTTAGGCCTGATATCTCAACCTTTAAAAACGATACAGTTACCAGATTTTGTTTGAATTATAACTTATTTAGGTTATACATAGGGATGGCAGATGGGTACAACTTTGCGGATTCCGCACCGCACCCGCACCAGTTGGAGTGGGGATGGGTATGAGTTTGATGGGTAATGGGTGGGTGTGGATGTAAAAAGTCATACCCATCATGGGTAGTGGGTAGGTGATAGGTTTAAGACCTTACCCGCACCGTATCCACCCGCCCCCATATCCGCCCGCCATATGAATTTTGAACCATTTATATTTATAAACTTTGATTGTGCCTTTTATTATGATATTTTATGTACTAAGATATTAATTTGTTTTAAAATCTATGTTAATTCTTAAGCCTATAGACTTTGAACTCAATTAATTTAGTTTAAAAAACTGATGATTTATGATCTTGCTTGAATTAATCAGGTTGAAAATTTGTAATGTGTGGGTAAGTAAAATTTATAAAAGTGTAAATATGTTTTAGCTAAGTTAATTAGCTATATATATATTAATTAGTTGTAGTTAAGTAAAATTTATATCAGTAAAAATATATTTTAGTTAAATTACTTATTGTTAGTTAGTTAGATATAGTTAAATTTATATAGGTGTAAATATGTTATATATACACTTAATTAGTTAATAAAGTATGCAAAATTTTACTCTTTTTTATAGAAGTCTAAGATTTATTTTTACATAATTCGATATTAGTAGTTGTTTGTAGGCATGTACAAGCGAATACGTTTTGAGTGGTAGGTGTGGGGATGGATTTAAAAATGTACCCGTGTGGACGGGTGTGGATTTGAAAATTGTACCCACCGTGAGTAATGGGTAGATGATGGATATAAAATTTTTAAGTGGGTATGGATATAGAGGAGGGGGTATCCACACCCGCCCCGCCCATTTGTAGTTATACAGTTATGCCAAGTTACGACAGTAGTTTAATTATCCCATAAGACATGGATATACCTCAGTTGTTAAAAATTTTGGTGCTCAAATAAAATTTTGATTAATATGGTCAATGCAGACAGTCTGGTCCTTTTGGTTCTTTCGAACACTTTATTTATTTCCAAAACTCAAGCTTATATCCGACATTTCTGATAATTTAGCAAATTTGGTGCTTATGAATATTTTTGTCAATTTGATCATTTAGATCAATTTAGAATTTCATGGCACTTTTAGTAATTTATCAATAAATATTTATCTAGATTTTGAGATAAATTCAAGAGATTTATCATTTCTAAATTTTAGATTCATGATACCAAAATCTTTCCCAAAATTTAAACCATTTTAGATAACGAAGTTGATTTATCATATTGAATATAGATTACAGATCATTTCCTTAATTAGGGGTATATTTGTCATTTACATAATTCAAGGGTAATTTCATCATTTCATATCTAATTATTTCGGATATTAGTCATATTAGCATGAATAATTAGAATTCCAGATTTATTGAGCATTAATTATTTACTAAACTTAAAAATCACCTTGTCTTCTAAATTTTCTTATTTGAATATTCAATCATATTAGATTATCTTTGTTATAATTCGTAATTGATTTGAATTAAGTAAAGCTAATAGAAAGCGTGATCACAATTTTACATAGATTATCCCATAAAACATACAAGAGAAAATCATTATTACCTCGTATTTGTCTTATGTCAGTCAGTATATAATACATTATTTTATCCCTCCCGAATTTAAATTTGATATCCCTTGATACATCAGATACCATGAATCGTGATACCTACAGTTGAATAAAATCTATAATTAGTCCTTATTCACGTTACTCTTAAATGTACTTAAATACATAAGCATGCTAAATTTCAAGGTAAGATTTAAAGGCTTTAAGGTCAAAATTTCACAAAATCGACTTCGAAAAATAACTCAGGACATTAAAAAACTTTAAATATGGGTTTTTAGAAATTTTAACTTTTTGATCAACACCAAAATTAACACTAACATCAACAATTTAAGCTGATGTCAGCAATTAAGAGGTCAAAGTCAATATTGATGTCATGCTGACATCAATAATCGATGTTGATGTCATCAGTTGCAACAGGTCAAAATAAAATACGTAGACTCAAACGATTTTTCTCAGGCTGACTTGAGTTAAACTGAGTTGACTTACACTAAACTGACATAAACAAGTTGACTCAATGATTCATTTATATAGGAAACGAGTCGGATTTTGTCAAATTAGCTCAACTCGAATTAAATATGGGTCGGGTATTTAGGCTAAATCAGTTTGGTATTAAATGTCGGTTTTGACAACACAGAGCGGATACCCTTACCCAAATATTGTTTATCGTTGGCCGTTTATCGAAATGGACACCAGAATTTCATCGGTGTGCCCAAAATAAATTTCTACCATAAAATTTTTGTCTTATCAGACACATTACCAAAATAAAACCTAGAAAATATTTAAATAAAGCCAAAAATAGATCAGAATTTACCCTAAACTTGCCTAAAGAAAGGAAGAATGATCAGCATAATATTAAAATGCGAGACAGTGTAGTGTAACGGACGCATCATTTCAAGGTCACCATGACTCATTATAAGCGCAACGCAATGAAGGAACCACATTATGATTTTTATGGTATTAAACTCTTATGTAACCCGCAATATATCATATATTTTACCGCAATGCCACATCATTACAATAATAACATCAAAAAAAAAGATCAAAAATATAAATCTACATAAACAACACATTTTCACGATTCATTTGAAAGTTCATCTTCGCATAGTCTAACTACAAATGATAATGAAATTAATAAATTATCTTAAGGTTCTCATTCCTACCAACTAAATACATATTACCCTACACAAGGTTCTCAAGGTTGCAAAATGTACATATAAATAAATTTTAAAAAAGTTGTGAATTTATAGAAAAGTATCATGACCGCATCAGCCTATACGCGTTACATAACGTCCGTAACGCCCACAACAACGACACCGTGATTACAACCATGATGAAGGTCATAACCGCAATTTAATATTATGGTCAGATATAACGTTGCTTAGATGAGGCTCTTGTCGGCATGAGACAAATGGTCGACTTTTAAGGTTTTGGTTGGCTCATCACGACGAAGACAGTGGTGGTAAAAACCTACAAGGTTTGTTGTCTTTGAGCTATCTTCTTCAACGAAAGGTTGCACTGTTACGCGAGTAATAACTATGGTCGAGGTCGGTGGGCAAGCGTGCTCGTAATGGTGTAGGCGTTGACAACCACGATTAGGTGGTGGCAAAGATCGAACAAAAAGAGGCTAGGGTCGAGGGAGGTGAAAGGTTAGAGAAAAATACATATTTGTTTTACACTAAAATATTAATGATAAATTACATAAAAAATCATCTAATTATAGGGTTAATGTTGAAATATCTATCATTCTTTAAAAAACGATAAATATACATTTAACTATTAAAATGTATCTAATATAACCACCTGTCGTTTAAAATTAATGAAGTGATGACATAACAGTTAAAATAAAATAATTATAAATTTAAACCCTATTATTCATACATTTTTTCAATTTAATCCTAAATTTATTTTAATAAAATAATATAATTATTTAATTATACAACAACACACGTCAATACTTAATTAAAAGATTTTAATTATTTTTATTTAATTTATTTTTCTCCACCAATCACCCATATACGTTTGAAGGGAGTCAAACCCATCCAAGCTTGGAGAATGAACAGTGTTAACAACTAAACCAAGGTTACTGTTGTGTTATCAATCACAAAATTTAATATATATATATATATATACTATTATCTTATAGATTTATTCTTTTAGATTCGCATAAAATTATAGATTTATTTTTTAATTTAATTAATTATTATATATAATAAATTAATAACTCCTAAAATCTTAAAAAGTAATAACTCTAAAACCCCAACTCTAAACCCTAAACCTTTTTATAAACTCTAAATGCTAAAACCTATCTATAAACCCTAAATTTTAGGATTTATAAAATTTTAGGTATAGGGATAGGGTTTCAGGGTTAGTATTTAGGGTTTAGAATTTATAAAATATTTAGGGTTTTAGAGTAAGGTTTTTAAACTTAGAGTTTAGGGTTAAGGTTTTATGGTTAGTGCCTATAAATTTTTAGGGTTTTATATGGCTTATAAATTTGTAGGTTTAGAGTTAGGGTTTTAAGGTTTATAAAAATCTTTAAGGGTTAGGGTTATGGTTTTAGATTTATTGGATTTTAGGGTTTATTAATTTATCATATATAATAAATATAGCGACCCTTAAAATAAAAATTAATATTAAGTGTGAATGAAAAAGGGGTCACTAGTGGAAACTTTAAAAAAAATTGAAAATTAGAAAATTAGGGTTTCGAATTGAAAGTTGGGGATTAGGTTAAAATTAGATTTTGGCATTGAAAAGGGGGAATTTTAAAAATTAGAAAGAATTTAGGGATTCCAATTAAAAAGGGGAGTTTTAAATTAAGGATTCGAAATAGAAAAGGAGAAAATTAAAAATTAGGGTTAGGGATTTTAAAAAATGGAATTTGGGAATTTTAGAAATTAGGAAATGTTGGAAAAGGATTAAAAAAAGGATTGGAGTTGCCACCGGTCACTTTTGGTAGACCGGAAACCATAAAAACCAGAGATTCAAAATGATTTGGGTTCGAGAGTTGGTTACAATTTAAAAATGAGGTTAGCATTTTAAAACCGCCCAAAAATTGGCACTTTTATCAAATTACTGCTTAATTAATTTTAAGTTTTCCGGATTAAAGTGACATTTAAATTGATATTTGTTTAAAAATTCGAATTCAAATTTCATTTTACCGTATCTTTATTCGAATGTAAACTCATACACCGCCACCAATACGTCTGGTATCGGGCCCGTTACGAACGAATAAAGACGTATTTATTAGGTTCGATAATTAGTGGAATGTGACTTAAGCAAAAAACGACATTTAATAACATTTACAAAATTAAATATTCACATGAACAATAAAATAAAAACAAACGAATAAAAACAATCACATGGCATAAATAAATAAAAACATGACAAATCGAATAAAGACAACAACAAAATAAAAAACGCTCAAATTTAAAGACATGAAGCAAATAAATAAATATGTGCAAGCATGCAAGATATAGTAAAAAAACATAACATATGCAATATATATTCATGCATGAAAAACATAATACAAGCAAAATAAAACGAATATGTATAAAAGAATAAATACAACATGTAAATAATAAACATGAACATAAATGACATAAAAATAACTAACAAACAAATAAAATAATAAACAAATTAAATGAAATAAAAAGTGATACGCTCCAACTCTCCAATTATTGTTTGTAGAGAGAAGCTTTGATTGTCCCGAACGTGATTGCAAGCAAGCCTTGATCCTCGTACGCGTTCCTTGTTTTTTTTTTATGAAGAAAAGATGATGAAATGGTGTAAAGAGGGCTACGGAAGTATAGGGTATATATGTAATTAGTAAGGGATGGTTGGGTGATATTTTGGTTAGGGAAATAAATGGAAAAGATGATAGTGAATGCTAAGGAAGTTGATTAAGGTGATGAACGAAAGGGTTAGGATAGAATGTATGGAAGGTGGTAAAGAAATAGTATTCAAAGGTAAAAAAAAGTAGAACTTATGCTATGAAGCATAAACCCAACTCATAGTATGCTTTGAGGGTGGTATAGGACTTAAACCCTTAGGAAATAAGTTCCTAGAACCTTAAGTATGAATGACAAAGGTAGGAGACGCCACAAACCTATATAATAGGTTTGATAAGTCGATATAGTTCTAAAAAGAACAAGTTTGAGAGTAAACTCACAAAGTAATTTTGTATTGATCAAAGATGTGATTTATAAATGAATTTAAGTCCTATTTATAGTTTTCTAAGAGGTTTGGCCGATATGGCCTTTAACCATTCGGATAATTATTCATTTGAATGGTGTCTCCCTCCAAATCTATTCGAAAAGATGTAACTTCTCGGTCCAGCCTGCACTATCTTCAGTAATTTGGCCATATCTCGAACTCTCGATATCAGATTGATGCGATTAAACATGCGTTGGAAAAATAAGAGATAGGGGAACAACTTTCATGAATACACCGAAACCCATTTCTTCTTGTATCCTTCTCGAAAATTGCAAACAAGTGGAACATTATGAATTTGTCCAATGAAAAGTGCTACCTCTTTGTTTTGGCGCCCACTTCCTTTCCCTCCATGATCATGGCGCCCAATATGAATAATGGACGGACATGATGCTTGGTGAAGGATAGGTGACCTTCGGGTGTTGAGCTGAGAGTGATAGCTAGAGTTGAGGTAAGCTAATCGAGCTGGGAGTGAGCTGGATTGAACTGAGCTATCTAGCTGAAAGACTTAGCTAAAGTTTGAAGCTGAAATAAGCTAATCCGGGCTGCCTTTAGCAAAGTGAGCTGGTCCATTAGCTTCCTTATACTCTCTTCTAATGTGAGGAGTCTTTTGGAGCTAATCCGAATCTCCTAAGGCCTCGTTTTGAATTATGCTTCATTTGAGCTCGTATGGGACTTGTGAGCTGACATGGAGCTATCCTTTAGTCCTTTAAGTAATGTAGGAGTGTTCCATGCATTTCCAAGCTATTATGAAGTTGACTCATTGTGTTTCTAGTATTGTCTTCCGTTTAGCTTCTTCTGCGCTGATTGAGCTGACACCGAGCTACTATTTACTCCTTGAGTTGTAGTTAAGTCCTATGAAGAAAACATAATAATAAAAATAATTAGAATACTTAAAATACTTAAAATGAGTTTAGAACTAAGCTAAAACTTTAATCAATGTGGTTATATAACTATTCATTTTTATAGCTTAAGTAATATAACTCTTAAGTAGCTTAATATAAAGTATATAAAAGTAATAAATACTAAGATCAATAAGATAACTCTCCTTTGATCCCATGCGTGAAATGTAGCATAAAGCATGAGATAAATGAGCAGAAATGTGAACACATCAAAAAGGATCAAAGCAAAAAATAAATAAGAAAAAGAAAATAACCACTAGAGTGGGCTATAATAAAATAAAACGAAAGTTCAAATTAAAATCAAAATAAAAGAAGAAAAACAATGTTCAAATTAAAGGGTTTCTCAAACTTCAAAGGACCTTGTGAGTGATTTAAAAAGGGAAATGGCTTAAAAATAAACTCCAGATGCGGGAGGACTCTAAATAAATAAACCATTTTGCAAATGACGATTATTATTGAAATTAGAGATAAAATTGAAAAGCCAAAAGAATTAGCAGGGACCGCGGAGAGAAATACCTTCACACGGAGGGGTAATGAGGCCATTGGACATTTTTTAAGAAGCCCCCAAGTTTAAAACATAACCAAAAACAAAAAAATAAAGCTTTCCTTCATTTTCTTTCAAAACCGAAAATCAGACTCCTAAAGTCCTCCCCTTTGTTCATCTTGTTTCCAGAAAACGAAGAACAATGTTTGAATGTTCTTCTTTTTTCCAGAAACAACCGCCGAAATCCCAGAACGCTGCTGTGAAAATCACCACGCGGTGGCCGGTAAGTTTGTAAACCACCAAAAAAAATTTCCTTCGAAAGCAAAATAAAAAAAACACTTTTTTCTCTTTGTGAAACCGAAATCGAATCAAAAACCAGATCTAAATCTTCCCTTTTGGTTCGAAGAGAAGAAAAAAAGGAAGAAGGTTTCCCCTCCTTCTCGGCTCACCAGAAACAACCCGAAAGCGTGAGGATTGTCGCCGACAAAAGAAGAGGGACAGTGTAGCAACCGAAGTTAACCCCTCAAGGTAAAAAACGATTCGAAACTCTCAATCTAATTCCTATTTCGTATGCAAAATAAGAAGAGGTCTTTTACCTCTAGAGTGAGTTTCTTTGTATTGATGAAATGGGTGGGGAAAAAAAGGACCCCGATTACACTGTTGAAATCGGTTTTTATAACCGATATTTATACGAAATTGAAAAATGGGAAAAAGAATCTTAAAATGCTATTAGCTTGCTCTACTTGTACGTTTATGACTGAAATTTTCTATGAATTTTTTTGTTGCAGAAATTGCCTCTGATATGGTCCCGAAATTCTTTGTCTTTTAGCCTTTGTAATTTCTGAATTTTAGTTGTAATGCCTCTATGATTTTGTTTGGAATTATGCTTTGCAATTGTTGTTCGTTTCATTCTGCGAATTGGTACATTTCTGACGATTTTGTTTTGTTTCTTATGCGATCATGGCGGTCGGAGAACGTTAGGGGACCACCGGTGATCGACGATCGGACAACGGACGAATTCTAGAGCATTCAAAGAGGCGTCTGGAATCCAAGAGGTGCGCGTGGCCTTCACTCGCGCCTGGGGGCACCGAAGCGACAAGCGCGTGACGCGTGAGGGAACATCATCGGTCTCCCTCCTTTCGATCTTGGTCGTTGGATCATAGATTTGATCCAACGACTCACAGTCGACTGTGCATAGGATAAGGTTTTCATGTAATTAAAATGGGTTAAGGGTTTTATCTGGTTTGGGCTTAATGATGGCTTAATGTATTTATTTTTTATGGGCTTGTAATTAATTATTGTTTTGGATCTAATATTTACATTGAGTTTTATTTATTTGTTTTGGATCTGATTTATAATAATAATAATAATAATAATAAACACTAAATGAAATGAAATAAAATAAAATAATAATAAATAGACTAATAACAATAATACTAAAAAACCGAATGGTAAACAAATGAAAGAAAATAAATAACATATAACAATTTTTAAATTTTGTTTATAATTAAAATAACTAATTTTAAAAGGATAATAATATTTAAATAACATATGATATATATATAATGTGGACTAATATTTTTGAATTTTTATAATAATTAAGCCCATTATTCGACTAAAATAAAAAAATAAAAACGAATTTAACTTTCCGAATAAAATTAGTAATTACAATAATTAAAAATAAATCTATAGTGATATGTGAATCTAAAAGAATAAATTTAAAATGTAATAGTATATATATATATATATTAAATTTGGTGATTCATAACACAAAAGTAACCTTGCTGTAGTGGTTAACATTGTGCTCGTTTTTCCAACCTTGCACATGTTTGACTTCCCTCAAACGCATATGGGTGCTGCGTTACTATTTAATTAAATAATTATATTATTTTATTAAAATAAAATTTAGATTACATTAAAAAATTTATAATAAAAGAAATTAAATGTATAATTATTTTATTTTATTTTTAATTATTATGTTATTATCCCGTTACTTTTTAATGATCAGTGATTATATTATAACTATTTTAATAGTTAAATGGTATATTTATCGATTTTTAAAGAATGATAATCATTTCAATAGTAACTCCATAATTAAATTTTTTTTTACGTAGTTTACTCAAATATTAATAATGGGCTGAACCGGTTGGCTATTTTAATTAATATCCTAAACACCTAATTGGGATAGTTTAAAATTATCCCAGGTCGAAATTTAACTAAAAAGCGGTCTTCGAATTAATATCTAAGACACCAGACCATAGAGCAAGGGGCACGAGTTCAACTCACCTTATGATACTTAAAAGTTCATTTTTTATCCTTATATTATTAAAAAAGTATTTTATTTTTTTGTATGTTCCGAAAAAGTTA
The DNA here is from genome assembly GCA_035048815.1 of Abelmoschus esculentus. Taxonomy (NCBI): domain Eukaryota; kingdom Viridiplantae; phylum Streptophyta; class Magnoliopsida; order Malvales; family Malvaceae; genus Abelmoschus; species Abelmoschus esculentus. The sequence goes on along the minus strand of JAUCBN010000064.1, from coordinate 2,862,799 downwards.
ATTTTTTTCTCAAAAAGTTAAAATTATTGTTAATTGGTTTAACTATTTTGATTTAAACACTTTTCAAATCTCCCTTATATTTGAACGCAAACAAATTCATCTTTGTAAAATATTTTTGAAACTATACATAAAACTCGTAAACATTTATGAAATCTAAATTAAAACATAATTCTTATTCTAATTCTGAACTTTTTGTATTCAAACATAATTCTTATTATAGGTGAATGATAAATCAAACTTACACTCTTGGATTCACCCCTGATGGTCACAGAATATATACAACCAAAAACAAATATTTTCATAGACATTTGTCGTGTTTGGATCTTATGTTTGAGATCAATGATTCTGGTTTTCAATATACTATGTTTTCCGCAATACAAAATATAAAATAAATTTAGTTTTTGGCCAAACATGTTTTTTCTACTAATCAATTTACTTTGGGAATATATGTAATTATAATTATTTTCGATCGATAAAGTAAAAAATTGTGATAATCAATTTATTCTTAGATTGCATATGTGATTATAATTATTTTCGATTGATGAACTATTAAACTTAAATTATTGGATTTGGTCTTAATATGACATAATAATAGTACATGAATATATTAAACTCTAGTGACAGAATATATACGACAAAAAAGATGAATGTTCATAGACAATGGCCATGTTTGGATCTTATGTTTAACAATAATTATTTGTTTTCAATATACTAATCATAAACATGGACAGTCCTTGGTCATATACATTAAGGACGCGGTTAGCAGTAGGTTGTTTGGAAAGGATGTGATGGATGAACTACTAAACTTAAATTGTTTCGGATATAATATAATATATTAATAGTACATGAATACATTAGATTAAACTCAATAATGAAATAATACATACAACAGAAAATATGTATGTTTATAGCCAATTTTGATAGACAATTGTAGTTTTTGGATCTTATGTTTAAGATTAATTAATTTTTTTCTAATATACTATGCTTTTTCTAACCTTAAATATAAATTATTTTTTTTTGGTCGAACATGTTTTTCCTACTTAAAATGAATAAATTATTTCAATTAATAACTTATATTTTGTACATTAAAGGGAGGTTTTATTCATTACGATAAAAGTTTAGAGAAGAACAATACGCTTAGGCATAGCAGAAAACAAAAGAACAAGTAACACAAACAAGACACAAACTAGTAACCTAACCATGCATTTTATTTTATTTTTTTAATTCTTAATAGCAACAAACCAGAAAGAAACAACTTCTATGTCCTAATCTTCAAGGGGGATTGGGTCGATTAAAACTTTTGTGATGTAATATTTAAATGTTATTTCTAGCTTAGTGAATCCGTCATCAAATTTGTAACATAACTCCGATATACGTGCAATATTAAAAGTTTTCATTAAGATTCGTTTTGGGATGGACATTGACATATCCATGAAACCCTCATTCATTTCCTTCCATGCAACCCCTTAATTCTTTCACAGTATCCTTCCATTGATTCATTCTTTGAGACATTATATTCCTTCATATAACATATTATGCCAGATATTTGTTCCCCTCTTGCCTCTTCATCCTTCCAAAATTGAATCATGTGTATAAATAAGCAAAATAAAAGAAAGAAAAATAAGAACAAGAAAGCTAGCCAGCTAAATAACATATGTACCTCGTTACTACGCATATCATTGTAAAGACGACTTATCATGCACATAGCTCTGAGAATGGTGGCATCAAAATTTAAGAGCCACCGGTAGGCTTCTTCATAAGTTTCTTCCATTCCCATCATGAGAAGAGACAAAGTTGTAATGGTTTCGACTGTCCATATTTTATTTTCTAAATACTCACTAAATGTCGGCATGATATTTAACTGCAACCATCGGGCTTGAACATGATAACCTTGCACTAGTTTTATAATCTAAACACCACCAAAATTGTGAAAGGTAGTCAGAAAAACTCAAATCAATTTATGAAAACTAAACTATTTGAGAATTTGTTGTAGCAGAGATTTGACTAGTGTTGTAATTTTACCGATTCTTTAGTGTAAAAGACACTGAAAGATCTTCCTTCTTTTTGCACAATCTCCTTTACTTCATCAGAAATATGTAAAACGACCTCATAAAGATTTTTCAAGTATTCCTCAGGTAGCTCATCCATGGCACTCCTGTCCCATCTAGACAAGAAAACTTTTAAGGGATGAAGGTATTTTAGCATTGCAGAATTTTATAAACATGGAAACTAACCTTTCTATTGCCTTCTTTAAAGACCCGAGTTCTTTGTATAAACCATATGCATCAAAAGTATCATCCATTATCGTCAATCCCATAAACCATTTTGTCATTATGTTTCGAGAAAGTGTGAAATGTGGTTCAAATAGAACTGTAACTGCTATGAAGAAAGACTCCACTATTCTTTGTCTTACATGTGGAAACCTTGAAGCTAGGATTCCAGTTTTCCACCAACTATGAAACGAAACATAATTAATTTATGCATAGGTACAAAAAGTATAATATTTAATTTATACTTACATTTTACCTCATAGAACCTACAAATAGTAATATCAAGTTTTTTGAAAATACCTTGAAAGGAGGTTAAGTTCTCTTTGCTGCAGCATCTGTACTCGATTGAAATCGTATTTTGCAAAATTTAAGCAACAAATCATTCTTTGATTCATTATGTTGATAATAGGAAATATATTGCTTCGATTCTATTCTTGGCATGCCTTTATGGTAAGAAAATTTCAGTATATTTCTAATATATTCTTTGAGATGATCAAGGCATGATTGACTTACTGACAAGGACTCCAACTGCAACGTTGTGAAAGTAAGGGCTTCATCCAGAATGTGCTCTTCGTGCATTCCCCACTGACATGCTTCATATAAGCTTATAATGCCTTCGATGTAGCCAGTTCATCCTTAAATACACCATCACTATTCTTGAATTTGTTAAACACATCTGGTTTAAAATCCATCCATCTGGTTTAAAATCCATCCATCCATCACATTGATATCAATTAATGATATTTGAATTTATATTTTAATTACTTTTGCATTAATGATGTTAATGCAATGCACTTACCGCAAGACATTTTATAGCCATTTGACCTGAAGACTTGAAATATGACAGCAAGTGTTTGTATGTCATAGTCTTTGTTATCTATTGGAAATGTATGAAAAAGATGGCGTAATTGTTCTTCAATCTCGAACTCAAAGTGATATGATACTCCTAGACGTAGTAGATAATTAATCAATAGTACATTCTCCGTTGGATCATCCCTAGAGCTCATCAACATATCCTTCACTGTCTTCTTCATCAATTCTACTTGTGTTGAGCATGACTCAAATTCCTTCATAAACAAAAAGAAAAAAGAATGAAACTTGAATCATCTAAATTACAAACTAGTTTCGTCCAAAGAAAAGCTCAAAAAACGGACAATTTTATAATAGGTTCTGAGAGATTTTTTAAGGGTCATAGAATTGGTGTTAACTTCTTTAAATTCTGTATAAGAAGTTTTTATTAAAAAAAAATCAAAATTCCTACCAAAAAGATTGATGTAGACAAAATCTAATTATTTTTAAATATTTATGATTTATTTTCTAACTCTAAATCTTAGTTTCAGGATGTTGATGTAGAGAGAAAGAAAGCTTTTTTCGTGTGTGTTGAAATTGCTTGTACTTTGATAAATAAATTTTTGAGGGTTTCTTTTGATAAATTATTAATAATCTAAATGGCGTATTAAGGAGTTACCCAAAATATCAAAACCAAACTAATATGTTAAATATTTTCTATTCATCAGTTTACCTAGAACATATTAGTTAATTTATTTTGTATGGATTTAACGAGTTATATAATATAAAATAAGCAAAACTTGATCATTACCGAGTTCGTGAATGAAAGAGTTACGAAATGATCTCCCACATGTCCGGAGAAAAGTTCTGCAATGGACGCACGTCATCTTGATGTCTGGTAACTGCCGAAGGAGGTTGCTGTGATGCAGCTGTTGATATTGATGATGAATTGGTAGAAACAAAGCAAACATTTCCTCTGACTTTAATGGGAATCATTGGACGACAGATCACTCTTCTAAGGCAGAGAAAAAAGGAGGAGGCGGTGGCTGAAGCTTGCAGTGTCATGTTAATTATGGGGAAAAAAAGACAAGGTTGAAGGACTAGGTATCTCTCTCTTTATGCTAATGCTTATCTTATATGTAACAAAAAATTATTATATGATCTAATTCATTATATTATTTATAATCTCATATTTTAGTTCACCAAAATTTAATATTATACACTATTATATATTAATAATATGATAAAAATCAATTATAATTACCACCGACACTTTATAATTATCTGTTAAGATTGTTGATTTACATGAAAGTTAATTAATAACCCCCACTGTATCGTTGCCGACACTTGCTGTTATCTGTTCTATGTTTCTCTTTCCATTTTGTGTCTAAGCTTGTATTGTTTTAGTAGCTTTTGTTAGTTGCTTAAAACTCAATTGTTTTTGTTATTAATTATCGAAAATTGATTTCTTGATCATTGAAGTGAAAAAAAATAAAGAATTAATATAAAAATATTTCTTTTAACTTAATTTTTTCTGTTTAAAATTTTAAAAATTCAAACTCATAATTTTATCTAAAAAATATAATATTTTATCTGATTAGATAAAACGATTGTCGGTTCACTTCAACCTCAATTATTAATCTCCACTTTTGCATTGCCACCACTTCGATTCAAAGTAAGCTAAATACAAGACAAAGGCACAATATCAAAATTAACCCTATTGCTTTAATTTTTTTTGTAAAATAGTTTTTTCGATGAAATTCATTAGTTAATTAACTGTTAACATTTTTTAAACGGTTTTTTATTTGCTAAATACATCAATATTAACTGAATTGTTGATATAATATGTTCACGTATAATTAGAAGATGACATGATATTTAAAATTTATATATTAAAATAATCACTTAAATAAAAAAAAAGAGTATTTAAAGTATACCTTCTTAAAAACTTGGTGCACCTTAAATATTTTTTATAAAAACAAGTATCTAAACTTTAACCTTTATACTTTTAGGTTCTGATAATTAAAAAAATCATTACCCAATTAAAATGCAATACATGGAGAATATAGATTTTATTAAAATTATTTTTTAAAAAGCTTTAAAATTTTTTCATAAAATCCTAAAATTCTAAAAAAATTCAAATCGCCTCATAAATCCATAAAAATAACATATCCTAAAATATTTACAGCTACCGCATCCGAATATCATCGCCGACCCTATCCTTTTGTTCATAAAACCCGATTTAGCGTTTCCCCAACGCGTCATCGTCGAAAATAGGTGAAAGATGTACCCATCGTATGGTTATTTCACATTCGATGTTCAATGTTTGGTTGGCACATCGTTAGCCGATTTTCAAAGACAAGTTAGGGAAATGATCGGATGGGTCCAATGACCTACGGGTGGGTTCAACGGCGGTTAATGGTGAAGATTTGAGGTGTAAGGAATTCTTACTGCAGACTGAAAGACAAATTTTCGTTAAAATCTGAACATTTATTGGTCATGACATCTTAAATAACGTATTGTCTTTTGATTACTTTTTTAACGTATCTTAAAACACTTTAATAAAATTTCGGTAACCTAAGATATAACATGTTATTGAAAGCATTGCATATAGAAAATTAGAAACGGGTCCAATAATAAAATTTGATTTTATTATGAATTTTTAAGATATAACATGTTATCGAAAGCATTGCATATAGAAAATTAGAAACGGGTCCAATAATAGAATTTGATTTTATTATGAATTTTTAAATAATTTATTAATTATCCGTAATTAAATTTAAATTTAGATTTTTCCTTATATTTTTAATTAATTTAGGAAAGTGGTTTGATGACTATGTCAATAAATTATTATATTTTCAAGTGTATTTTGTATTAATCGGAATATGCTTTTACAGTTTTTGATTTTAAGGTTTTATGAAGATTATAAATAGTCTCTATTCTATTATAATTGACACCACACAAGAAAAAATTATATTATGGATCATTTTATCACTTTATTCATGAGATCAACCAATTAAAAGTCTCTATTTAATTATTTTTTTCACCTCATCATTTTTATCAAGTAAATCTTCACTTATATTTACTTTAAATTAAGTTTAAAAACAATTTTTACCGAGTAAAGATTCACTTGATAAAAATGATTAGATAGAAAAAATAACTAAATAAATATCTTTAATTAGTTAGATTTTGTTGTGAATAAAGTATAGAATAAGAATAAAAAAAGAGAACAAAGATGAGAGATAAAAGAGAGATATTTGTATTATATTTTCAAAGTAGGGTTTTGTGTACAATGTTTTCTCCAAAAGTCTATATTTATAGGCATAAGATGGAAACCCTAATTTCAATGGGTATTAAACTCTAATAATAAAGCCCACTAAAGTTTAATTTAATATATGGATATATACCATGAATAAGGATATTCATAACACTCCCCCTTGGATATCCATGAAGATAATGTGCCTCGTTAAAACCTTACTAAGATAAAAATCCTGTGAAAAAAAAAATTCTTAGTGAAGGAAAAAGAGTACACACATCTTTGATACGCATAACATGTTGCCTCATTAAAAAACTTACTAGGAAAACCCATTGGGCAAAACCTCGGTTAAGGTAAAAAGAGTGCAACACATATTAACTCCCCCTCATGAAAATATCACATAAGATCTTTGAATTTTTATAATTCAATATTGAATACAATCTTCAAATGTTGAAGTAAATTATGCACTAGTAGATAAATCTTCCAAATTATTGATTGAAATGATTCATTGAATACTATTTTTCTAAAGATCATGAGGGACGAAACTTTAAAGAAATATGTTTCGTTTTATCACATTCAATGTATCCATCTTAAGATATAAATTTTGCATTATCTCTACACAAGATAGCTTGCATCTTATGTTGTGAAAATAATTCATATATCTTAAGGATATGTTTAGCCAAACACATATTTCGGCTTTGCCTCATGCATAACAATTATTTAAAGGTAATGATCTCGTAGCATTTAAATAATATTTTTGGATTAGCTAAGATACAATGTTTCTTGATCAAATATTGTATATATTGTGCTTTTAGACTAAGAATATCATTATCCTTTTCTCGAGGGTGGAATGAATCGTTTACATTAAAAGACATATCAACCATAAGAGTGATCAATGAATATGCGTTATGCATGTAAAGTCTATTTAAACATTTTTTCTGTATGCCGATTGATGCACAAGGATTTGAGGAGATCTCTTCACAAGTCTCAATGATATTCAAATCATCTACATACATAACAATAAAAATTCAGAGCTAAACCTCTTAATAAAAATGCCCGGGGAAATTAAATAATTCATATAACATTATGCTAATAAGTATTTAATGAGGCGATTATACCAAATACGCCTAAATTGTTTCAAGCCATAAAAATATATATTCAATATGATTGAATAATGTTCTCGAGAACTTGGATTAACTGCTTATGACTATCTAAATATTTCTAAAAGTTTCATGTAAGTATTACTATCAAGAGGCCCATTCAAATAGGATGAAGTAATATCCATTAGGCAGAAACTGAGTAATTTTATTTATTGCTAGACTGATCAAAATCTAAAAGTAGTTGCATCCACCACCAAGGAATATATTTTCCTCATAATCAATTTTATTTCTTTGTGAGAATCCTTGTGCAACCAAATTAACTTATATCTCATTATTTCCCTTTTAATTTCTCTTTCTCACAAAGGCTCATTTATATCCACGAGCTTTACACATTTCAATGTACATGCTATAGGCCCAAATACTTCTCTTTTCGAAAAAGATTTTAGTTTCGCCTCAATTGCCTCTTTCATGTTGGCCAATCATTTCTTTTTTTACATTTCTCAATTGACAATGGTTCATGATCCACATCATAAAATAAAATCTCTAGTGCTATATTGCATGCAAATATATTATCAATGTTGATTTAATTTCAGTTCCACTTATTACTAGACATGACATAATCTATTGAGATCTCTTTATTATCAGGTACCTGATTTATGTCAATGTCTCTGATGAAGACCTTTTAATCTCTTTTTTGAGATTTTCATAATTCATTGATTCCTCGATCAGACCATCACAAAATATAGCTCATTTTCTTTTTCGAGGATTTCTTATCTTTGGAACTTACTTGTCTACTACGCTTTAAGCGTAAGTTAGACTCATTAGCAACTAGAGTTCGTCCTTCCAGGACTTCAAATTTAATCGGAGCATTCATAGCTGGTATACGTGACTTAGTCACTATTTTAGGGTCAGCAAAATCATCTGGCAATTGATTTGCTAAATGAATTATCTTTTGAACTTATAGTTCACATTGTGTAGTACGTGGATCAAAATGAGAAAATGATAATTCATTCCAACTTATTTCTTTCCCCAGCTATTATTTTCCCCCCTTAATATTGGATAAATTGACTTATTAAAATGATAGTCAATAAATCGGATTGTAGATAAATTCCCTATTAGAAGCTCAAGATATCTAAATCTGATATACTCCCAACAAAACTCATATTTGTGCGTTGTGGTGGAGCAATTAGAACATATATCGCGCACACAAAAAATCTAAGATGAGAAATATTTAGTTCCTGGCTAAAAACCATTTGTAATATGGAGAACTTATGATCATTTGATGGCTTGATGCGAATCAGTGATAAATGTAAAATGATATGTCATCAACATTATCTAGATTGATTGTCTTTATAAGATAATATGGAAAATGTGCTCGTAATTTTATCAACTGAGCAACTAGCCTCGCAAACAACAAGTTGCGGGTTATTAATAAGGATACATATAACCATCTAGTCGATGCATCGATAAAAATCGTAAAATATCTAGATGGTCTTTAAGAAAGGTGTATGGGCCCACATATATCACCTTATATCCGTTTCAGAAAATAGATTTACACTCTATCTTAGCTATTGATGATTGAATAATTAAATTGCTTTCATAGCAAGTATCACATGGAAAATTACCATGAAGAAAATCTTAGCTCTTTAATAAATGACCACGTTAAAGTGTTAGCAAATTTTTGCATCATAATTGAACCGAGATAGTCTAATCGGTCATGCTAAATAAAATTATCAGTAAACATCTGGTTTACAATAGCATGAGCTTCAATTTTTACTAATTCTTGAGTTATACTCGTAATATTGAGATAGCCAGCATCTCCTTGACTAATATTCTCAATATATTTCTCCAAGCATCTTTAAAACTTAATAAGTCTCTTTGTGACTTTGACAAGTATAATGCACTGTAAATATGGAATAAAATTCCATTTGGCAATAACATATTTGCTCAATCGGAGCTTTCTGTGATATTAGTATTTCCGTATATAGTACTCACATTATTCCCTTGTATTTAAAATGGTAAAATATGCATAATTATGAACCTTTTTAATATGTTCTTTATTTCATTCACTTCGGGGGAATGAAAAATATGTGCTTTGTACCATTCACTTCGGGAAATGAAAAAATATTAAATGTAGCACATGATATCAAATCGGTTATCTATCAAAGATAAACTCTCAAGAGTTCTTCCAAAGATTGATAATTTAGTACTTTGAGATATAGTAATCATATTTTCCCTATTTAAATGGAAAAATATTTCTTATGCTTAAGTATTGTATGATTACTTTCACTGTCTGCTAAGCATAAATCACCATAATTTATTGCATATTTTATTCCGGAAGTAATCATATTCTTTTAAAGTAAAAATTAACATAAAACATAAATAAATAATATGTAAAGTAAGTTAACATAAATAAATAATAAATAAAAGTAAATTAACATAAATAAATAAAAATAAATTAACATAAAACAAAATAAATAAAAGATTAATTATTTCTTTTAGAAGATACAAAGGAAATAAAATAAATGACGAATTATTCCCTTCAAGAGTTACGAGAAAATTATCAATATCCAATTGAGTTGGATCGATAATGCCATAATTATTTTCACCACAAAGAAAATCTGTTTATATTTTCTTTAATTTATCATTCATGATTATGGATAAAGTGCATAATATTTAGACGTTTGACAAGTACGAGATTAATAGTTTGTATCATCGCATTGATAACATAAAGATTTTGATATGATATCTATCATTCTTGTCATCTTTATAAATCCACTTCTTGTAGATATAAACATTCTCAAGATAATCATCTTATTCATGCCTATTTTATGATCTCAATCATGACCACAATTACTAATGTGACATTTATTCTTTCCGCTATGAAATATCACATTCACTTCAAGGAATGTAGCGGAGCCAATAGGTCTTTAAAATCTTTTCACGATATTATGTCTACAGGACAACTTTAATGTGTGAAACGTAGAATATGTTTTTCTAACATATCCTCATCAGTGATAATTTGGTACATAATTGAGTTTTATTCACTAACCATATAGTGAATTATCATGTTTGCATTCACTTCAAGGAATGAAACAAATTCAATAATCGCATGGAATAAACATCATACTTGCATTCACTTTAGGGAATGACATAAATCAAATAATCGCAAGGAATAATCATCATGTTTGCATTCACTTCAAGGAATTTCATAAATCCAATAATTGCATGGAATAAACATCAACCGTGCATGCATTTCAGGGAATGAATCCCATAAAAATTCTTGGATCAAGACGATTTTCGTAACTTGAACTTGAGAGAAGTCTATAGTCGAGTTTTTCGACATAAAAATATTGCTTTCAAGCAAATATAGATTTTATAATATTCATACTTTTAAATAGTAATTTAGCAACCAATATATATACAATACATACAAGAAAAAAAATTTAATCCTAATACGTGGCGTTGTTAAACCAGTCCACAAGGTCCTTCAAAAAGAACCTCCTTTGAGACCAGTACCCTCGCAAAACGGGGTGTCCAACCAATTTACTCGGATTAAACCAAAATAACAAATAATATATTAATTAATTAAAAATTTAATATTTTTTCTAATATCATGTAATACTTAGAACATGATTAAAACATAAACTTTCATCATCATAATAAAATAAACAAATATTGATTATAAATAAATATAAAAAATCTCAAATTAAATAAGTAAAACATACCGGACTTTCCAAAAATTTGAATATATAGTAGGTTTAATCACAAATATTTTGTTAAAATCTTTCTCGTGAATTGTCGACAAGCACCATGGTAATTGAGTCAATTTATCGCTACACAAACACCAAACAACTAAAGTTTTTTTTAAAAAAATTAAAAATATAGTAAAAAATCAAGAAAGAAAAATAAATCAAAAATTAGAATATAATTGATGGAGAAGAACTTATCTTTGATTCATGCTAGTAATAAATTCTTTTCAATAACTCCTTTAAGATTCGAGCAACAAATACCTCCGTTGGTTAGAGTCTCGTGCTGATAACGTGTTGTGAATAAAGTAAAGAATAAAAATAAAATAGGAGAATAAAGATGAGAGACAAAAGAGAGAGATTTTTATTATATTTTCAAAGTAGGGTTTTGTGTACAATACTTTCTCCAAAAGTCTATATTTATAGGCGTGAGATGGAAACCCTAATTTCAATGGGTATTAAACTCTAATAATGAATCCCACTTAAGTTTAATTTAATATATGGATATCCACCATGAATAAGGATATTCATAATAGATTTCACTTTTATTATTGCTTCAAAATAGTGAACATCCTAAGCATTACGACGAGTGAAAATCCATTCAACATTTGTGCATTCTATTTCTCATCCTTTTTCTGCATAATTTTTTGCCTTTTTAATTCTGTATTTTCTCATCTTTATCCATCGATTACTTTGTATTTTGGTCTTTCGTTCCTACATTTTCATATGACTTAGTCACTTGTATGTTTGTTTCGTCCTAACTCATTATGTTTTATAACTTAGACCCATAATTAAAGTTATTAACATATTATTTATTATTTTAGTGTATATATATTTCATTTCATTTAGTGTAGTGCCTAGAATGGTCTAAATTTTCATGGCGTAAGCGCAAACATTTTCAAGTTATAGTATTTAAGATATTGATCCCACAGGGATTGAATACCTATGTAACTTATCTCTCCTGCATTAAGGAAAAATAAAAGCACTAGTAGCTTGATTAAATTATAATTAATTAACTAAAGCAAATAAGTAAATTGAAATCAAGAGATGGTAAGAAGTCTAGGTTAGATTGCTTCGTAGTGTGGAATCCAATTATAAATCATTCTCGTCTTATCAATGCAAAAGATTGAAGTGTCACCTCGGCGTGTCTTTAAAGGGTCGCCTTTATTGCTTCGATGATAGGTCAACAAATCATAGTTCAAAAGAGCATCCTTTATTGACTCCTCCTTATCCCTAATTCGGAGTGCTATTGAAAAGTACATAAAAGGCCTAATTATTATATCATATTTCCACTCGATTATTGCTTTTAAAGGAAAGATTTAATAACAATTAATGATGATTCTACATATTTTTCATTTTCCAACATCCATGCACTCACTTTTTCATTTTATCTATTATTTAGTGTAAAACAGGTATGATTAATGGTTTTCTTTATTAGACAGGAAATAACCATTGATGAGTGCCCAAAAGTCCTCATTTGTATATCATCTTCCCACTCGTTTATTGCTAATAAAGACAGACTTAAAGGCGATAATGGATATTTCTGGTTATTTTCCATTTTTCAGCATCTCAACACTTGAATTATGAATTTATCTATTATTTGGCATAAAACATGTACGGTTAATGGTTTCTTCTCTTAGACAGGAAACTACCACACAGTTAATGCTAGATAGCATGATGGATGCTGGAAACCAAAGCTGGAATACAGATGAGCACCCGCCACAGCAGCACTTTGGAGGCTGTGGCAGCACCTGAAGAGCAAATGTTGATATGATAGACGATCTGAAGAGAAAAATAAGGTGAACGTTTTAAGGCAAGAGACATAGAAATAGGAGCTGGGAAACACAAGGAAAGTCAATGTCAAAGGCCACGTGGGAAAAGAATCCTTATAAATAAATATCCTTTATTTATGTACTTAACTTGTGTTTTACTCCAAGTTGAATTCCTACTTTGGAAAGGTTTGGCTTAGTCCAAGCCTATATAAACCATAGCCTATGTACAGAGAGAGTTCACCATAGATTTCAGATTTTTTTTTGTGTTCATCATGTTCTAAATTCTCTTAGGGTTTAGGTGAAAGTTGTTGATTATTTGTGGGAGAAAATTGTACTTTGCTTTCTTGTTTCTTGCAATAAAATATCAAAGTTTGCTTATTCTTTGTCATTCATTGTTCTTGCATTCAAGCTCGGGAGAGAAGTTTGTGAGAGATTTATTTATCTAATATCGGGAGAGTTAGATTCACGAAAGGAATAAGTACGGTATTTTTCTAGCTGGAAAATACTAACTCGGCCTAGGGATAGGTTAGAGTTTCAACGGCTAAAAGAGGTGTGAGATTGGTTGATGGTTACAGTTGATTCACGCCCGGAGGTATCATCAAGGACTAGTCATCAATAGTACTTCAACTTAGGGATAAGCGGAGTCATCAGAGGACACTTTACCGAACCTTGAAGTAGTCTACCCAAGAGCAAGGGATTGCCGCAGCGGACGTAATCCTTCACTGCCAAGGCAGTAAAACTGCAGTTCTGCCAAGGCAGTGTTGTATAATTGCACAGAAAAAGAAACAAGTCAATTGAACTCACGATATGACTCAACTGGATCCTGCCCTCTCAATCTGATTTTATTTTCATTCTCTAGCTTTTTATTATTTCAGTTGTTTTAGTTTCATTCGGAATAATCAAATTAATCTGTGTCTTTATTTTATTTCTTTTGTAGAGCGAGAAGAGAAAAGGAACATATTAAGTACACCAATCCCTGTGGAGACGATACTCGATACTCATCACTTTATTACTTGCGACGTGTATACTTGCACAAATTGCGCAACTCTTTGTACACGCAACAACCATGCAGGTACGACCAGATAAGATAATGGATGCTGGAACATGAACTAAAATGCAAGGATGCACCCGCCAGGGCAGCAGAGGAAAGATGATAAATGGTGCTCGATAGATGAAAAAATATGTTGAATCCAATAGACTCTATGCGAGACAAAACGGAAGAGAAGAAACAGAGTCAAGCCATGGTCAAAGTTGACGTAGAATTAAGGAGTTAAATTAGGAAATAGAATAAAAAAGTTGTAATTCAATAAGGACATGTATTCTTTTCCTTTTAGAACTCTTATTTTATGGAAGTCTTTAACCTAGGTTTGGCCTCTATAAAGGCAAACCCCTAAGGTTAGGAGGACAAGTTGGTTATCATAGACAAACCCTAGACGCCGACAAAACCCATCACGTTCTAAACTCAATCGAGGCTTAGGTGTTTTTTGGAGTAGTTGAGGAAGAAAGCTGTATCTTATTTGAGAGTTATTAATAAAAACCTATTTTTCATAGTTTATTCTCTCTTGGTTCTTACTCTTTTTCACTTACGAGCTCGAAAGATAAGTTTGTGAAGAAAAACCTATTTGTCTAATATCGGGAGAGTTAGGCTCACGAAACGAGAGAATACGGTCTTCGCTCATGGGCATTGACTAATCCGGCTTAGAAATAAGCCAACCAGGATTTCAGCGACTAAAAGGAAGCATACAATCAGTTGCTATCCATCCTTGATTCACGCCGGGAGGTACCATCAAGACGTGATTTTCAGTAGTTTCCTCGCTTAGGGATAAGGAGGAACAATTTTGGATGCTCTATCGATCTATGGAAAGTTGAGTTTTAGATAAGGCATAACCCCGCCTAAGCAAAGAAGGCGACCCTTCGAGCGATCCGCCGCGGCGGCAATTCAACCAAATAGATTAATAACTAGAGAATAAGTGCAAATAGATTTCCCTCTACAAAGCAAACTGCCTAGCCTTACTTCTTCCATTGTTATTTCATTTAATTATTTAGTTTTCTTTATTTTTAGTTAATTCACTATTACTCCAAATTACTTGTGTCTTTACGTTTTAGTGTAGATTTATTTTTTAGTATAAGTTTCTCAGTCCCTGTGGATACGATATCTAAAATACTACAACTTGGCAAAAGATGAAGAAATCCGAGGAATCAAACCAAGTCACCAAGTTTGGCGCCATTGCCGCGGACTAACGTCCCAGCTTTGCTACATACTATCTCTGCACCATCTTTCTTTTTCTCTTTTCTTTTTCTTTTAATTTTGTGTTTAAATCGATATAATTCAGGTTGTTCTACTGTATGAAAAAGGCTAACCCATCAGCAGACGAATATCCTTTTGATCCTAAAATCGAAAGAATCGTAAGAAGCCTTCGACAAAGGTTACGCGAAAGGATGAATCAAGCACCTGGGCAGCAAGGTAACAATGCTGGTATGCATGCCGCTGGGGTAGTAAATCTCGTTGCCTTCGTAGTAGTCGACCCCGATAATCTCCCTCGACAGGAACAGATCCGTATCGCACGTGATTACGTGGAAGAGGATTTAGATGGGATGACACCTATAGTGGTTATGCTAGATATCAATGTTGAACATTTTGAGTTGAAACCGGTAATGTTCAACATGATCAATATGCTAGGACAATTTGGAGGGTCAACTAACGAAGATGCTCGATAGCATCTTAAGTCTTTTCTAGAGATTTGAAACTCATTCAAGCTGCCGGGAGTCTCTGCAGACGTACTCAAATTGAAATTATTCCCCTATTCACTGAGGGATAGGGTGAAATATTTGTTAAATAACCTTTTGTCGGGATCACTCAACTCATGGACAAAGTTGTGCCGATGTTTTCTTGCACGCTTCAGTTACACCAACATGACTGATAAGCTGAGAAACGATATTACATCCTTCATGCAAGATGATGACGAATCCATGTATGAGGCATGAGAGAGATACAGGGAATTGTACAGAAAATGCCCAATGCACGAATTACCATAATAGACTTAGGTATCAATATTCTATAATGTGGTAAATACACCCACTAGAATGATGCTTGATGCCTCAGCTAATGGCTACTGGATCGACCACCCCATTAAAGCTTATAGATTTTGGATAGACTCGCCAAAAATGACTATCAACACCCGACCATAAGAAGGAGAGTAACAAGGCGAGGAATGACAAACTTAGACTCTTCAGATTCAATACTAGCTCAATTGTCAGCATTGACAAACATGGTTAAGGATCTGCAGAAACCTAGCCACGTTCGTGAAGTAAAAGCTGTCACGATTTTTTGTGACACTTGTGGTAACAATCACAATTCGAACGAATGCCCGCATAATCTAGAATTAAGCTTCTATGTTGGAAATTAAAATAGAAATAATATGTCCAACACTTATAATCCAGCATGGAGGAAACACACCAATTTTTTATGGAGTACCCCCATCAATGCACTAAACCCGCAACAACAGAATGTGCAACATGCTAGATTTCAACAGAATATCAAACCAGCACAATAACAATTGCCACAGCATGTGATGCCACAACAACAAACCGCTGATGTTCAACCCCTAGAAAATACTCTAACCATGTTCATGGCTCAGATTAACTCGTATATTGCGCATACAGATAAATTCATTCAGCAAGCTAATGCATTTATGGACAAAACGGAAATGCGTATGCAAAACAATGAAGCTTGTCTAAAATCGTTGGAAACCAAAGTAGGTAAAATTGCACAACAGCTTAATACTCGACCTTTAGGAGGTCTACCAAGCGATACTGAAGTTGCTAGAACCGGTCCACATGAATAGTGCAAAACAATATCCACCAGAAGTGGTCTTCAACTGAAAGAACCTGAGATTCCTGCTAAGGCAGTGGGTCAAAAGTCTAAGACAGTAATCTCTAAGGAGGTTACTGAAAATAAAACTATGGTAAAAAAAAAACAGAGGAAAATTTTGCCGATAAAGATGCCATAGCAGCACCCTAGATCAGATTTTAATGCTCTGAAAAGATTGAATATCTGAGGTTACCACCATTATTCCCTCAAAGAATGAAACAAAAGAAACAAGAGTACCAATTCAAGATATTTTTGGACATCCTTAAACAGGTATACATTAACATTCCTTTAGTGGAGGCAATAAAAAAGATGCCCAATTATGCCAATTTCCTCAAGGATATCATATCCAAGAGGACAAGAATTAAGGAGTTTGAGACTTTCGTCACGATAGAAGGATGTGTGGCAATGCTACATAATAGGGTCACAACGAAAAGAAAGGATCCTAGTAGTTTCATGATACCATGTTCTATCGGAGACCAATACATGGGAAAAGCACTGTGTGACTTAGTTTCCAGTATCAATTTGATGCCTAAGTTCGTCTTCAAGAAGCTAGGCATCGGGCAGGCAAAACCAAATACGTTGATGCTGTAGTTGGTAGAACGCTCTTACATGCAACTGAAAGGAAAGATAGAATACTTTTTGGTAAGAGTCAATAAATTCATATTTCCTGCTGAATTCTTAATTTTAGATTGTGAAGCAGATGAACATGCTCCAATCATTTTGGGATGGCCATTTTTATCCACAGTAAGAACATTGATCGATTGTGAAAAAGGCGAATTAGTTATTTGAGTTAATGACCAACAAATAAAGATCAATGTGCTCAAAGCTTTAAGGTATACAGATGAATGTCAAAAAATTAAGGTTAATTTTGAATTCAATACAGATATAGGATATCTAGATTCTCGTTGTAGCAGTAACTTGGACTGCCGCAGCCGATGTTTCTTTAGTGAGGAATGTCTAGATGCTCAAGAAACTAAAAACAATCCAGAAGAAGGTAATTGACAAGTTCATAAAAGTCCTAATTATTATATCATATCTCCACTCGATTATTGCTTGTAAAGGACAAATTTTGTGATAGATAAGGATAATTCTGCATATTTTTCATTTTCCAATATCCATGCACTTACTTTGTCATTTTATCCATTATTTTGTGTAAAACAGGTATGATTAATAGTTTTTTTCTTACACAGGAAATAATCATGTAGGTACGACCAGATAAGATGAATGAATGTTGGAACATGAGCTGAAATGCAAGGATGCATCCGCCACGACAGCAGATTGCCCGTCGCGACAGTAGAGGAAAGATGATAATTGGTGCTCGATAGATGAAGAAAAAATGTTGAATCCAATGGACGATATACGAGACAAAACGGAAGAGAAGAAATAGAGTCAAGACATGGTCAAAGCTAACGTGGAATTAAGAAGTTAAATTAGGAAATAGAATAAAAGAGTTGTAATTCAATAAGGACATGTATTCTTTTCCTTATAGAACTCTTATTTTTATGGAATTCTTTAACATAGGTTTGGCCTATATAAAGGCAAATCCCTAAGGCTAGGAGGAGAAGTCGGTTCTCATAGAAAAACCCTAGCCGCCGAAAAAAACCATCATGTTCTAAACTCCATCGAGGCTTAGGTATTTTGTGGAGTAGTTAGGGAAGAAAGTTGTATCTTATTTGAGATTTATTAATGCAAACCTATTTTTCATATTTTATTCTCTCTTGGTTCTTACTCTTTTTCACTTATGATAAGTGCTTAATTCACTATCACTTTTTACAACTTTCATGGACAATAATCACTTAATCTACACCTACTTGGACTAAAGCATGTACTTAATGTGAGATATTTAGATATTTTGCTTGTGTGACTTATAAAGTTGATATTTATAGAAAATGCAGGCTTTACGACACCTTTTATGCAATTGCAGGAATATCTACTACCGTGGCAGTAACTGAGGCCGAAGCAGAACCTGAGGCCGCGGTAGAAGCTGAAGGACAAGTACCGATATTGAAGGCGAACTGAAGAGAAAAATGAGGTGGACGTTTCTGGACAAACAGCACAAGGATCGGAGCTGGGAAGCGAGCAGAAAGCCCAAGTCAAAGGCCATGCGGAAAAGAATCCTTGTGGCAATAAACTTGGAAATAAAACAAATATTTTATTTATGTACTTGACTTGTGTTTTACTCCAAGTTGTATTCCTACTTAGGAAAGGTTTGCCCTAGGTCAAGCCTATATAAACCATAGCCGCCCAAGGAGAAGAGATAATCATACAACGCACAAGAGAAATTAGATTTTAGAGTTTTCTTTGTTTCAATTATGTTCTAAACATTCTTAGGGTTTAGGTGAAGATTGTTAAGTATTTGTGAGAGAAGATTGAACTTTGTTTTCTTGTTTTATGAAATAAAATATTAAGGTTTGTTTATTCTTTGCTATTCATTGATCCTGTATTCAAGCTCGAGAGAGAAGTTTATGAAAGATTTATTTATCTAATATCGGGAGAGTTAGGCTCACGAAAGGGATAAGCACGATATTTTTCTAGTTGCAAAATACTAACTCAGCCTAGGGATAGGTTAGAGTTTCAGCGGCTAAAAGAAGTGTGAGATTGGTTGGTGGTTATCATTGATTCACGCCGGGAGGTATCATCAAGGACTAGTCATCAACAGTACTTCGACTTAGGGATAAGCGAAGTCATCCAAGGACACTTTGCCGAACCTTAAAATAGTCCAACCAAGAGCTAGAGATTGCCGCGGCGGACGTTGGTCTTCACTGTCGAGGCAGGAAACTGCAGTTCTACCGAGGCAGTGTTGCATTATTGCACAGAACAGAAACAAATCAATTGAACTCACAATACAATTCAACTGGATCCTTCCCATTCTCTAAACTTGATCTTATTTCCATTCACTATTCTTCTTTTATTTTTCAATTATTTTAGTTTTCAAAACAACCAATATAATTTGTGTCTTTTATTTCTTTTAAAGAGCGAGAAGAGAAAAGAGAGCATATTAAGTACACCAATCCCTGTGGAGACGATACTTGATACTTATCACTTTATTACTTGCAACGTGTACACTTGCACTATTTGCGCACTCTTTTACACGCAACAAGTTTTTGGTGCCGTTGCCTGGGATTGACAACTAAATTTTTGTTATCTTTATTTTCTCGCATCTTAAATTTGTTTTATTTAAATTTGGTTTTTACTGGTGTATGACCAGGGCAAACCCAAGCAATCCATTATACGAGCTAGATCCAGAGATTGAACGCACGTGTCAAAGGTTGCGAAGACAAGTCCGAGAAGTTATGGCAGATCATCCGGCAAAACAAAACTTACCCGCTGACAATGGAAGGCTTCCGCCACCACCAAGGCCGTGGCGGCTTGCTGTTCAAGATTTTTTGGAAGAGGATTTGAATGGGTTAAATCCAGGAGTCGTTACACCAGAGATAGAAGCAACCCACTTTGAGCTAAAACCTATCATGTTTAATATGCTCAATACTATTGGACAGTTTGGTGGGTCGGTCACTGAAGATGCAAGGCAACACCTCAAATCGTTCATGGAGATATGCAATTCATTCAAAATCCAAGGAGTCCATGAAGATGTTTTGAGACTTAAATTTTTCCCCTATTCACTAAGGGATAGGGGGAAAACTTGGTTAAATAGCATTCCAGCAGGATCAATAGGATCTTGGAGTGAACTCTATCGTGATTTCATTACACGTTTTAATCCTACAAATTTATATGATCATATACGTAATGAAATTACTTCTTTTCGGCAGGCGGATGATGAACCAATGTACGAGGCATGAGAGAGCTATAGGGAGTTACTGCACAAGTGTCCTTTGCATGGATTTCCATTATGGACACAAGTGACCATGTTCTACAATGCAACCAATGCCCCAACAAGAATGATGTTAGACGCCTCTGCCAATGGGACACTCCTTGACAAACCACCAGAGGAAGCTATAGAAATTTTAAATAAACTCGCAAAGAATGACTTTCAATTCCCTACATCTAGGCGAGGAGGGATGAGACGTCAGG
The DNA here is from genome assembly GCA_035048815.1 of Abelmoschus esculentus. NCBI lineage: Eukaryota > Viridiplantae > Streptophyta > Magnoliopsida > Malvales > Malvaceae > Abelmoschus > Abelmoschus esculentus. The sequence continues at coordinate 2,841,963 of JAUCBN010000064.1, read as the reverse complement.
CCACAGTACATGAATTAGAAACATCCAATTCAGTGGCAGCACAATTGACAACTCTCACTAAGATGGTCCAAAATATGCAAATGCAACATAATACCCATGAGGTTAAGGTAATAGATTCTTCGTGTGATTTATGTGGAAGTAACCATAGCTCTTTTGAGTGCATGCAGAATCAGGAATCTAGCCTTTATGTGGGAAATTATAACCGAAACAACAACATGATGTCCAACACATACAATCCAGCTTGGAAAAGGCATCCAAATTTTTCATGGAGCAATCCCAATAATGCTTTGAATACGACTGCTCAACCCTCAGGCTTTCAGCAATCAATGCCAATGCAACACCCGTCGCCGCAGCAGCAGCCACTGCCGCAGCAGCAGATGTCGCAACAGCAGCCTGTAAGTTCATTGAAAAATTCTCTTAAGGCCTTTATGATGAAAACCGAATCATACATGGATGAGAATAGTATCTTCATTAAGAGAACCGATGCTTTCATAAGTAGAACTGAGATAAGGTTACAAAACCAAGAGGCAACAATTAAAACATTGGAAAGTCAAGTTGGGCATTTCGCTCAAAGTCTGAACACTAGACCTCAAGGAGGATTACCCAGCAATACTGAAGTTTCAAGGGGAAAAAGCCATGAGCAATGTAAGGCAATCACCACTAGGAGTGGTTTACAACTTAAGGAGATTTCAAGCAATCCGGATAAGGTCTCAACAAGGGAACAAGAAGAATCAGGCAAAGAGGCAATAGATACTGCATTGAATGATCATGCAACAGTAGACAAGACAATCCCAATAGAAGGCATTGGCCAGGCGGAGAAATCGACAATTCCACGCCAAGCGGCCGAGGCAGCACCAACACTAGTGGTACCAGGTATTAAATTCCAAACTAATGAGACACTGGAGGAAATGCGACCACTGCCACCTTTTCCACAAAGCCTGAAAAGACAGAAACAAGATTATCAATTTAAAAAATTCTTAGACATCTTGAAGCAAGTCCCCACATTAACTTGCCATTTGTTGAGGCAATAGAACAAATGCGAATTATGCTAAATTCTTAAAAGACATTGTGTCTAAAAGAAAAAGGCTTGGTGAGTTTCAAACAGTGGCTGCAACTGAAGGATGCATGCATGGCAATGCTTCATAATCGCATGCCTCCTAAATTGAAGGATCTTGGATGTTTTACTATACCTTGTGCGATAGGAAACCACTATGAAGGAAAGACCTTATGTGACCTTGGAGCAAGTATAAATTTGATGCCAAAATCTGTCTTCCAAAAGCTTGGAATAGGAAGGGCAAAACCTACAACCGTGATGCTCCAATTGGCGGATAGATCATATGTGCAACCTGAAGGAAAGATCGAGGACATATTGGTAAGGGTGGATAAATTTATTTTTCTAGCTGACTTTCTTGTTCTTGATTGTGAAGCAAATGACAATGCACCGATCATCTTGGGGAGACCTTTTCTAGCCACTGGACGCACTCTTATTGATGTAGAAAAAGGAGAATTGACAATAAGGATTAACGACCAGCAAGTCAAACTCAATGCTTTCCATAACTTAAAAAGACATGATGATCCAGAGGAGTGCAAGGTTATCCACACCACAGAATTAGGCAGCAAAATGTCCTGTCTCAACAATCACTGCCTCGGCAGTACGCTCGACAATGTTGTGGATAATAGTTACAAAAGAGTCCTGGATAGTGTTGAAACATCATAGGTGAAGAAAGCCAATTGGACAACACACTTTCTAGGCAAACTTAGATCCAAATGGTCAGAACCACATGGTGCAGTAAAAATCAAATCAAGAAGGGATGAGTTCAAAGCGAATGGCCAACAGTTGAAGCTTGATACTGGTCAACATGAGATGAGGACTATAGAGACCATCAATTTAGGAGATGCACTTGCATGCACTCATCCTATGACATAATCTCTTCATCGTCTCTTTATTTTATTTTTAGGATTAGTTTTAGTTTAGAGTTAATCTTTTTATTTTTGCTTCTTTTTAATTTAATTTTTGTTTGGTGTTTATTTTTAGGACAATAAGCAGGAATAAAGGAGAAGTAGTCATAACACAGAAAATCTACTGCCGTGGCAGTGCATAGTGTCAGTGCCGCAACAATCCCAACGGGCAGAACAATCAAAAAATTCTAAATCTTTATGCTGATTTTATATCCTTACTTGTTCTTTTTCATATTTTGTTTCCTGTTGTGTGCCATGATCATAAGCATTGAGTACAATGCTTGGTTCGAGTTTGGGGGTGTAGATCTACTGCCGAGGCAACTCACTGCCGCAGCCTTGCCATGAAAGGAAGTATTTAAGTTATTTTTAAATTTTTTTATGTCCACCACCTTACTTGAAATATTATCCATACTTTTCCAATGCTCTACATCAGTATTGCCTTAGTCTATTCTTTTGAGGCTATAGAAATCTTTCTCCTTACCATGGTTAGGTCCTGTTTAGAAGGCTTAATTTTAGGATACTTAAGGAAGAAAACTTAGAAGCTTGCTATAAGGTTGATTTTAAGATCACTTTTGGGACTTGTGTGATTTTAGGAATTCTTTTAATGAACTTAGGTGATAAAGACTTGGATTTATGGAATGATAAATAGAGGGGACCGAAATTGGCTCTAGTATATGCTTAAAAAATCTCTTACCTAATAATAGAACACAACCCTTGAGGTGCCTGAAATTGGCTCAAGTGTTGATGCTATAGGAAGAAATCATAAACTCCAAAGTCTATTTGTCTTGAACTTAGAGTTTGTCTAAGAAAGCCTTTAATCAAACTTGTCCACAAAAACGCACACACTCACAAAATCTTATAGCTTGATTTGAGTAAGTCCTTGGGTAACCGAAAGGTTAAGGCTTAAGAATAGGCATAGTTATGGTGGGGAGAATAGATGAAAATGTAAGACCAAAAGAGAATAAGGTTTGGCAATTTGATGGTTTGCATTGCTTGAGGTCAAACAACAGTTCAAGTTTGGGGTTGTGATAAGTTCTTAATTCACTATCACTTTTTACACCTTTCATGGATAATAATCACTTAATCTACACCTACTTGGACTAAAGCATGTACTTTATGTTAGATATTTAGATATTCTGCTTGTGTGACTTATAAAGATGATATTTATAGAAAATACAGGCTTTACAGAACCTTTTATGCAATTGCAGGAATATCTACTGCCGCGACAGTAACTGAGGCCGAAGCAGAACCTGAGGCCGCAGCAGCAGCTGAAGGACAAGTACCGATATTGTAGGCAAACTGAAGAGAAAAATGAGGTGGACGTTTCTGGACAAACAGCACAAGGATCGGAGCTGGGAAGCGAGCAGAAAGCCCAAGTTAAAGGCCACGCGAAAAAGAATCCTTCTGGGAGTAAACTTGGAAATAAAACAAATACTTTATTTATGTACTTGACTTGTGTTTTACTCCAAGTTGTATTCCTACTTAGGAAAGGTTTGCCCTAGGTCAAGCCTATATAAACCATAGTCGCCCAAGGAGAAGAGATCATCATAAAACGCACGAGAGAAATTAGATTTTAGAGTTTTCTTTGTTTCAATTATGTTCTAAACTTTCTTAGGGTTTAGGTGAAGGTTGTTAAGTATTTGTGAGAGAATATTGAACTTTGTTTTCTTGTTTTATGCAATAAAATATTAAGGTTTTCTTATTCTTTGCTATTCATTGATCTTGCATTCAAGCTCTGGAGAGAAGTTTGTGAGAGATTTATTTGTCTAATATCGGAAGAGTTAGGTTCATGAAAGGGATAAGCACGATATTTTTCTAGCTGGAAAATACTAACTCGACCTAGGGATAGGTTAGAGTTTCAGCGGCTAAAAGAAGTGTGAGATTGGTTGGTGGTTATCATTGATTCACGCCGGGAGGTATCATCAAGGACTAGTCATCAACAGTACTTCGACTTAGGGATAAGTGAAGTCATCCAAGGACACTTTGCCGAACCTTAAAGAAGTCCACCCAAGAGCAAGGGATTGCCGCGGCGGACGCTAGTCTTCACTGTCGAGGCAGGAAACTACAGTTCTGCCGAGGCATTGTTGCATTATTGCACAGAATAGAAACAAGTCAATTGATCTCACAATACAATTCAACTGGATCCTGCCCATTCTCTAAACTTGATCTTATTTCCATTCACTATTCTATTTTTATTTTTCAGTTATTTTAGTTTTCAAAACAACCAATTTAATTTGTGTCTTTTATTTCTTTTAAAGAGCGAGAAGAGAAAAGAGAGCATATTAAGTACACTAATCCCTGTGGAGACGATACTTGATACTTATCACTTTATTACTTGCGATGTGTACACTTACACTATTTGCGCACTCTTTTTACACGCAACAACTTACGATATTGAAAGATAAGTTTGTGAAGAAAATCTATTTGTTTAATATCAGGAGAGTTAGGCTCACGAAACGAGAGAATACTGTCTTTGCTCATGGGCATTGACTAATCCGGCTTAGAAATAAGCTAACCAGGATTTCAGCGACTAAAAGGAAGCATACAATTGGTTGCTATCCATCCTTGATTCACGCCTAGAGGTATCATCAAGACGTGATTTTTAGTAGTTTCCTCGCTTAGGGATAAGTAGGAACAATTTCGGATGCTCTATCGAACTATGGAAAATTAGGTTGTCGATAATGCATAACCCCGCCTAGGCAGCCAAGGTGACCCTTAGTGCGACCCGCCATGAAGGCAATTACTTAGTGCAGATTACTCCAAATTTCTCCAAATTACTTAATTTTTCTTATTTTTAGTTAGTTCACGATTACTCCAAATTACTTGTGTCTTTACGTTTTAGTGTAGATTTATTTTGTAATGTAAGTTGTCAGTCCCTGTGGATACGATATCTAAAATACAACAATTTGGCAAAGGGTGAAGAAATCCGACGACTCAAATCATTGCCACCAGGAACATTTTCAGATGCTCTGTCAAACTATGCAAACTATGGAAAGTTGAGTTGTCGACAAGGCATAACCCCGCTGAGGCAGCTGAGGCGACCCGTCGCGGCGGTAATTCAAAAACATGCATTAATAGCTTGAGAATAAGTGAAACTGGATTTCCCTCTATAAAGCAAACTTCCTAGCTTACTTATTTCATTGTTATTTCCTTTAATTATATAGTTTTCTTTATTTTTAGTTAATTCACTTTTACTCCAAATTACTTGTGTCTTTACGTTTTAGTGCAGATTTATTTTGTAGTATAAGTTTCTCAGTCCCTTTGGATACAATATCTAAAATACTACAACTTGGCAAAAGGTGAAGAAATCCGAGGACTTAAACCACATCACCAACTATTGATGGTCACGTCTTGATAATACTTTCCGACGTGAATTAAGGATTAACAACAACCAATGATGCTCCTTTTATTCGTTGAAACCTGAACTTATCCTAGCTAATACCTAAGAATAAAAGTCGTATTCACTCATTTTGTGAGCCTAACTATCCATAGTGTAGACAAATATGTTTTTCCTCACAAATTTATCTTCAAAGCTCATATGCAAGAAAAAGTAAGAACCAAGAGTGAATAAACTATTAATTAATAAACTTACATTAATAAGATTCAAATAGCAATACAATCTTCTTCCACAAGTATTCTAAAAAATAACTTAAGCCTATAAAATATTTAGAACATGATATATGATGATGACGGCTAGGGTAAGGGAAGGAAGACTCTTGAATTCTAATCAGTTCTTTCTCTTATGCCTAGGGTTCAGTATAATATAGGCTAAACCTAGGTCAAAGCCTCCCAAAAATAAGAGTACTACTTGGAATAAAATACAACTTTGATATTAAATACAAGATCTTTATTTTATTTCCTAGTTTTACTCCTATAGGAGTCTTCAATCATAGCTTAGACCATGGCTTGCCTTGTTTTCCTTTTCTCTCTTTCTTCTCTCACTTGTTTCAACTACTTCGGCTCTTTATTCTCTTTCTATCGCACACCATATGTTTTCATTATATTTCTGCCACGGCAGCCAAGTTGTTGCCCTAGCGGGTGCTGCACTGCATCTGATCCGATCTACATCTTTTTTCATTCAACACCTCTAGGCAATATGTGGTGTCTTTAAGCGGTTTATTTCCTCTCTAAGAAAGAAAATCATAACCGTACCTATTTTCTACCAAGTATTGTGTAAAAACAATAATTAAGTGCTTGGATACTGAAATGTATGAAATATAGAGAATCATCTATAACAAAGTTGATCACCACCCCCAAACTCGAACTATTGTTTGTCCTCAAGCAATGCAATATAATATAAGTTCAAAATTTTTATGGTAATATTCCTTCTAGTCTGTTGTGGCGGAGCTCCTATCTTTTCTCTACCTCTTCGGGTTCTAAGATTTCCTCAAAACTAGACCATGAGTCTTGTTAGTGTGTGCATAGCTATAACAAAGTTGATTTTCTGAGTTCTAATCCTTTTTTGTAGCTCAAGATTCACGACTTAGTTTTTGTTCTAATTTCTCTTTTCCCTTTGAACTTTATATAAATACATGTGAGTATATTTTTATAATGCTTGAGTCGGTTTCGGGCACCTCAAGTATTAATCTACGCCTACTAGATCCATTTACGGGCACCTGTAGTAAGTGGAAAAACTACTAAGTCTTAGAGCCTGTGATAGGCACCTCTAAAGATTGCAACACTAGAGAAGATGTTAGGCACCTCTAGATATAATCTAAGATATAAGTCTATATTGTTTTTTTACGGAAAAGAACTTCCAAAATCAACTAAGTCTAACAATGTTTTTTTAGGTACAAAGTCCTCAAGATATATCATTTTCATGTAAATTTCTCTTGTCCATTCTTTTCATGCTAGTGTATGCAAGTCTGTTGGTAGTAGGGGAACCTTCTCTAGGCGGAAAAGGCTTATGATGAGACAAGGGAAGTATAGCATACCCTTATCCCTAAAAGCACATTCAAAAATTTACTTACTGATTATGTAGTCGATATTTATTCTCAGGTTATGGATGATTGAGTGTATGAACGTTAGTCAAGGTTGATCGACTTTTTGGTTGTGTGAAGTCAGCAATAGATTTTTTTTTGATGAAGGTGTTCCATAATTTAGCTTCCGATCGTAGGTCACGATGGCTGACAAATCCTCGATGCTTGTTGTTGTTCCATTATACTCCTAACACACAGGGTTTGTTCTTTATCTGCTCATAATTCGTGACAGATAGTGCTGCGATGAAGGTGGCGTGCAAATTGTCCTGTATATGGAGGCCAAAATGGGCGATTATCTTTACATCAGCTACGGGTATGACTCTACCCCTCGTATAGATGTATGGATTGTTTGGTTGCGGTTAGTGGGATAAAATTCTCTCACCTAATCTATGTTGACCGACTCTGGTTGCTTTACAAACTTTTATCAGCGTTGGAACGTGATTTTGCATAGAATAAAGGCCTCGATTCCTAGATCTTCGGCCTTAGTGTAGAAGAATCCTTTTTCCTTACAGACTTTTCGTCCTTTAAAGTTGCTTTGATACTCTCCCTTGAATACGCCTGTGGCAAATCATCTATACTCGATTTTTGGTTCTGCCGTAGGGACAGGGTGTTGTTGTTTTCGATTTGGCATGGTTTTGTTGTGAGTAATTTGGGGAAGAAAATAAAAAAATGAAGATGTAAACTGATTGAATGGTAGTGATATATATAGATGTAAGAGGGCATGTTTATTAAGGAAACAGCGTGATGATTCTCGTTGATAGCATGTACGCGACGCTTCTCCAGCTGGAAGGCACTAGTGTGTCGATTGATGTTGAGATTCAAACTCGTGCGGACAAATCCCGCCTAATTTTTCGCAGACACGCTAATTGGGGCGGATAATGGGATACGATTGGGCTAGTTTTTATTCTCCATGAACTTTCTTTATTTTGCCTTCATAAAATAACCAAAATTAAATAAAATAAATTATACTAATAATAAATAAAATTAAAATATGAAAATGCAGAAAAATAAAAAGTCCTAAAATAGAAAAATAAAATATTGAAAATGAAATAATTAGGTTACTAGAGGAGTGCAATTAATTGCATTTCCTAAGGTAACCATTCTCGCTTTTTTGATTCGATGGGTTATTAATGAATCTGTTGATGTATCTGCGTCCGGTAGTTTTTTTTAGTCTGCATTTTCTGCAGAAACATCCTTGAGAATCAATACTGGATTGGTAGAGTTCACGACACATTGGCGGGCACTGCCTTGATGGGATTTATCTAAGCATATGGTCTCAGTACTAAACTCAAGTTCAGCTTTTGCCTGAATTTGTTGGCATTCATCTAGTTCTTGTAGATGCCTTAGCGATCTAAACACATTGGTCTTCACCTGTTGGTTATTGACACGAATAACCAATTCTCCCTTTTCGCGGTAGATTAATGTTCTTCTCGTCGCCAAAAATGACCTTCCTTGTATAATTGGTGCATTCTTAGCTGCTTCACAATCTAAGATAAAAAATTCATCATGAAATATAAATTTATTGGCTCGCTCTGTGTAGTGCTATAAATTACGCAGAAATATGTGCAAGCATACACAGTCGTGCAAAGTAACAAAGGGCGAGTGAGTATCGTTCCCACGAGGATTAGGTGGAAATTTAAGTCAATTTTGTCAAGGAAAAAAGAACACTAACTATAAGGAAAATAAATAAACTGGTATAGACAAATGTAAATATAGTGACAAGTGTTGTATATATACGGTGAAGTGTGGTGCGGATGTAATGGTGAAATGCTATGACAACTTAAGTATGCAAGCAAGCAAGCAATGAAAATTGTCAAGGCAAAATGAAATGAAAGGTGATGGCAAATTGAAGTGTGAAGGTAGTGTGAGATGTATGGAAATGTGATTGCAAGTAAACAAGTAAATAGAGAAACACTTTGCAATTGCCAAAGCAAAAGCGAAATGAGAAAACTAGAGTAAGTAATATGACTTAATAATCCTCGATTTACAAGCTCTACTAGGAATGAATGATGGGTTTCTCATGAATTCCCAACTAACACTCCTCTGAACAACTAGATGCTATATGGACTATTCACTAGATAGAGTTGTCTAATATCTCCCGCTCTCTCGAGTCAAAGGAACCTGATAGTCTAAAATATCACGACATCTCCTCTCGGTCTCAGCAGTGATATCTAGCCTATCGACAAAGCACACTCCTTTTAGTCGTTGAAACCCTCAACTTAAGTCTCTCTTGAGCACCTAAGGTCGGGTTAGGCTCTAGTTGCAGTCTAAAAGTCATTGCTCATGTTGATCATCTCTTATATTCTCTCAAACACTAAGGATCTATAGATATGTTTCTCTCGAAAACCTAGCATGTACCTAAGCACGGACACTCTCATGCCTCTTACAAACTTAGATAATTCAAAATAATGAGCAAAGCAAATAAAAAAAAACATAGCATATTAAGATAATCATAAAGAACAAAATTAAATCATCCACAAAAATAATCCATCACATAAAGCATAAACATGATGGTGTGAAAGTATTTAGAAAATATTATTCACTACAACCCTCAAGAATATGAAATAAATCAAAGGTAAGACATTGGAAGAAACCCTCAGTACGTACTACCGCCGGCTCTTCGACTACCATGGAGACGCTTTAGCATGCTAGCCCCTCCCGGGTGCCTAGCATGTCACTGCCTTCAAGATCAACAATGGAGGAACCCTTCGGAAGTCGGTTTGGGGAAGAAAGATGGAAGCTTTCCGCCGCCTCTTGTTTACCTCAAAACCAACTCCAAAGGTCTCTATAAGAAAAAAGTCTTTCTTTTCTTAGCACACCATTCTTCTTATAGTGGGGTCTCTCTTTTCTCGGTTTAAACATTCTTCTTAGATCCTAAATGCATCTAAATGATCTTATATGTGCTTAAATACAATCAATAACTTAAGTTAAAAGGCTCTAAATATAGCCTTTTTGTGGAGTTATCATTTTTTTAACTCTTACCAGAATATCTTTTATTTTGCCTTCGGGTTTCACATTAGAGCGGTCTTCCAGTAGTCTTTTTTGTCCAATGCCCAGCTTCTTGAATAGTGACTTAGGCATTAAATTTCTGCTTGCACCTAAGTCACATAATTTCTTACCAACTTATTGATCCCCTATAGAACATGATATCATAAAATTACCAAAATCTTTTCTCTTAGTTATGGCTTGGTTGTGCAACATTGTCATACATGTCTCTGTCGTAGCGGTAGTTTCAAAATCCCCTATTCTTTTCCTCTTGGAGATAATGTTTTTGAGGAACTTGGAATAATTGAGCATTTGTTTGATTGCCTCTACTGTAGGTATATTGATGTGTACTTATTTCAAGATGTCCAAAAATTTCTTGAACTGATACTCTTGCTATTATTGCTTTAACCTTTTTGGGAATGGTGGTGGCAACCTCAGATCTTCAATCTTTTCAGAACGTTAAAATCTGATTTGTGGTGCTTTCTCGGCATCTTCCACTGTGCCATAAATTTAATCCTTGGGTTTTGCTTCTGTTGGTTTCTTCTCCTTAGATTTCCTAGCATTTGAGTCCCTTTTGTTTGCTGTCTCAAGTTTCTATCTTGCTGCCTTGGCAGGTATCTCTGGATCTTTTAGTTGTAGTATGCTTCTTGTTGCTATTGCCTTACATTGCGCGTGCAGACCTATTCTAGCAACTTCAGTGTCACTAGGTAGACCTCCAATAGGTCGGATATTCATAAGTTCTGTGAATTGCCCTACTTGGCTTTCTAGTGTTTTTAGAGAAACTTTGTTGTTCTACATCCCCATCTATGTCCTGTCCATGAATATATCGGCTCGTAGAATAAATTTTTCTGTATTGGATATATAGGCACCAATTTGAGCCATAAATATGTTCAGAGTGTTTTCCAGAGTTCTTATGTCTGAAGGTTACTGCTACGACATAATGTATTGCTGCGGAAACTACTACTGCGGCAACTACTGTTGGTTTGCTTTGGTATTCTGCTGGAATCCTGTGGGTTGCAGTTTCTGTTGTTATGAATTAAGTGTATCGTTGGGGTTGCTCTATGAGAAGTTCGGATGATTCCTTCATGCTGGATTTTATGTATTAGATATATTGTTAATATTGAAGTTTCCAACATGGAAGCTGGATTCTATATTTTTAGAACATTCACTTGAATCATGTTTTTCACCATATAATTCACAAAATGTGGCGATTACCTTGACTTATTAAACATTTTTGGGATTTTGCAGATCCTTGAAAAAGTTTGTTAATGCAAATAGTTAGGCCAAAATTGAATCTGAAGAGTCAAGATTTGCCACTCCTCGCCTTGATGCTCCTCTTCTTGTTGTAAGGTGTTGATAGTCATTTTTGGCGAGTCTGTCCAAAATTTCCAAAATTTTATGTGGTTAGCTGTCTAAAAGAGTAATGTTTGCCGAGACATCAAGCATCATTCTTTTGGGTACATTCACTGCATTGTAGAAGATTAATACTTGAGTCCACTCGGGCAATCCGTTCATTGGGAATTTACGATAAAATTCTTTGTATTTTTCTCATGTCTCATACATAGATTCTTCTTCCTCTTGTCTCAACGATGTTATATAGATTCTTCTTCCTCTTGTCTTAACGATGTTATATCATTTCTAAGTTTATTCGTCATGTTAGTGTAGCTAAAACAGGCAAGAAAACTAGGATACAATTCTGTTCATGAGCTGAACAAGCCTGGTTTTAAGTTGTTTAACCATGATTTTGCCTATCACTCAGTGAATAGGGAAACAAATTAATTTTTAAAATATCATCAGATACTTCTGGTTGTTTGAAGGATTTAAAAATTTCTAAGAAGGGAATAAGATGCTGGCGAGCATCCTTATTGACTGATCTACGAAATTAACCAAGTCTGTTTATCATGTTAAACATTACTGGTTTGAGTTCAAAATGCTCGGCTTATATATTTGGCATGACCACGACAGGTGTAAGTGCATCTAGATCTTCTTCCAGATAGTCACGTATTGTTCTTACTTGTTCTGGTGTTGGAAGATCGTCTGGATCTACAACTGCGGATGTTGTCGTATTGCCTGCTACGACGACATTCATGGAAACATTGTTCCCTTGTTAGCCAGGTAATGGATTCATCACTACTTTTATCCTTTGTCGAAGTCTATATGTTGTTCGCTCGATTTCTAGGTCAAAGGGATATTCTTCAGCATATGGGTTTGACCTGATCATACAATGAAACAACCCTGATTATACTGTAAACGAAAAATAAAAGAAGAAGGAAAAATAAAAGAAAATAAAAATAGGGTGCAAGATTAATAGGTTGGTAAGTTGGAACGTTAGTCCCCTGGCAATGGAGCCAAAACTTGTAGTGCGTAGGATGACCTAGACCTTTATGGTGCAAGCGCACACCTTGCCAAGTTATAGTATTTAAGACATTGATTCTACAGTGACTGAATAACTACTCAACTTATCGCTCCTGCACTAAGGAAAATAAAAGAACAAGTAATTGGATTGAATTATAATTAACTAAGTAACTAAAGAAAATAAGTAAATTGAATTCAAGAGATGGTAATAAGGCTAGGATAGATTGCTTCGTAGTGTGGAATCCAATTGTAAAGCATTCTCGTCTTATCAATGTAAAAGGTTGAAGTTTCGCCTCGGCGGTTCGCTGAAGGATCTCCATAGCTGCCTCAACGGATTAAGCTTCGACGACAGGTAAATAACTCATAGTTCGATAGAGCATCCTTTATTGACTCCTCCTTATCCCTAATTCGGAGTGTTATTGATGGCTATATCTTGATAATACCTCCCGGTGTGAATCAAGGATGAACAACAATCAATGATATGCTCTTTTTAGTCGTTGAAACCCGAACTTATCCCTAAACCGGATTAGCAATACCCAAGAGTAAAAACCGTATTTACTCGTTTAATGAGCCTATCCCTAGTCTAGAAAAATACATTTTTCTCGTAAAATTATCTTCCGAGCTCGTATGAAAGAAAAATTAAGAACCACCAATGAATAAACTATGAATTAATAAACTTGCATTAATAAGATTCAAATAATTATAAATCTTCTTCCACAACTACTCCAGAAAATAATCTAAGCTAATGGAAGATTTAGAACATGATATATGATGACGGCGGCTAGGGTAAGGGAAGGAAGCCTTTTGAATTCTAATCGATGCTTTCTCCTATGCATAGGGTTCGATATATATAGGCTAAGTCTAGGTCAAAGCCTCCCAAAAGTAGGAGTAATACTTGGAATAAAATTCAACTTTGATATTAAATACAAGACCTTTATTTTATTTCCCAATTTTGCTCCTATTGGACTCTTCAATCTCGTAGCTTTGACCATGGCTTGCCTTACTTTCCATTTCTATGTTTCTTCTCTCATTTGTCTCAATTGTTTCGGCTCTTTATTCTCTTTCTATCGCACACCATAAGACTTCGGTATATTTCTGTCGTAGTAGCCAAGTTGCTGCCCTAGCGGGTGTTGCACTGCATCTTAATTGATCTGCATCTTTCTTCATTCAGTATTTCTCGGTATGTCTTTAGGTGGTTTATTTCCTTTATAAGAAAGGAAACCATAATCGTATCTATTTTTTACCAAATATTGCATAAAAACAGTAATTAAGTGCTTGGATACTGAAATATAAAAAATATGCAGAATCATCTATTATTACCATCTAATTTTATCAATTACAAGCAATAAGTGGTTTAAATAGGGTATAAAATATATAACTTTTATGTACTTATCATTTAGTATGTTTAATTCAATATGGTATGCATGTTATTTGCTTGGTTAATTACGTAGTCCAATTCAATCACTTTGATTCATTTTGTACGACTTGGTAACTTTGAATTTCTAACTTGTAATTAATTTAATTTAATATTAATATATTATTAATTAAGCATGATTCTTTTCTTACATGTATATAATATGCGTTACATCCCCCCCACCCACACATTTTATTTATCAAAAAAAAATATATATATTATGTGTTACTTTCTGTTAATAAATTAAATAATACTAATAATATCTCAATTAGAATATAACACATGTAAATCAAAATTATGTTAGAAAACATGAATAGTTAAATAAACATCTTTTTTCAGGAGTCTTAAGGTGGTTAATCCTTTTTTACATATCCTTAAATCCTATATTTCATAATTTCTAATTTGTTTTGTTTTGAGCCTGCCTAAACAAAAAAATCGATGAAGATTTTATATTTTTATTATCACAATTTGGTGACTCCACTGAGACATGCGTAAATGGACAAAACTTCTCATCTACTTTAATAAGGGAAAAGAAACAAATGGTTTGACAGCGGACCAAACATGATCTGAGGGGTTTAATCCTATGTATGGTTCAGTGAACACTTCTGAGGTCCAAAATACTTCTGCCTTCATGAATAATCCTAGATTTTGTCCTTAAGCCTATGAGGGGCCAAAATCAAATTTCTCACCTACTTTAATAGGGGAGGGGGTTGTTCGACTACCCTTTAAACTATGAACCCATATATATGAAAGAGAATCTAGGAAGTCCATCCCACTATAATCATGTGGAAAACTTTAGAGAATTAGAATGTATGCGGTTAGATTTATTTTAAATTTGCTATCATATACTAACTCGTTTATTTTATTTTGTTTATTTGTTTTGTATTTTTTATTATATAAGGTGTATTATTGTAACACCCCTTTTTGGTCTGATCGAGAACTAAGTTAAAATGTATTATCATTAAATTATACGTCAACCGATGCTCTATCTTTAAATAATACTATGATTTTCATTTTTAGGAACAATTGAAACTTTTATAAGTTTTAAGAAATGTTCTATAATTTTTATAAACTCGAGATCCTTTATCAAAATCAAAGTTACAATCTTGAAATTCATAGTATAAGTAATAATCATGTCAAATTTTATCCCAATCATAGGACATTTACCTACACAATTTAACCATTTATTAATCAATAATCATTTTGTAATTTTTCAAACATAATCCAATAACATTTAACTCATTTTCCTCTATCGGTACCAGTACTTTAGGAGGCCATACCAGTATACCTTTGTCAATGTTTTTATTACTGTTATAATCAGGGACGGAGCTGTGTGAGGGGGTGGGGAGGGGCAATCGTCCCCACCCCGAAATTTTTTTTGTCTTCCTATTTAATTTTTTTTTAAAATTATTTTTTTATGAATTTGTCCCCATACTTTTAAACATTTATGTTTTGCCCCCTCAACCCCAAATCCTGGCTCCGTCCCTAGTTATAATGAAGAATCTATATTAATATTAGGTCAAGATTTATCGATACGATATGCACGGTTCAAATAATGAAAATTTTTAGTAACGTTTTTTCGTATCGAAACAGGCTTAGACATATCGTTATAAGGTTTCAATATGTAAAGGTGATCAATATAGTCTATATCTATATCGATACGCTAATCATAATCCTTAAATTGATTTAAGACAGGTTTCGATATGGTCTTATTTGTGCAGATAAAATACTATAATAAAATTTGAGTGACCAAATTGTATATTGATACATCCCTATACATATTGGTACGCCTTTGCAGCTAAATTCAATAATGCACATTCATATCAATACGGTATCATCCTTATTGGTAGGTACACTCTAATCTATAATTTATGTAGTGACCTCTTTTTAAAAAATAATCGCTAGATAAAAATAATTATTCTTTCCTCTATCTCACTTAATACGTCAAGTACTGATTAAAAGTTATTTTTTTTTAACTTTGATTATATTTATTTTAAATATTTTAATTTACTATCTTTTATTATATATATATATTTAAAATATTGATTTAAGGTTTCTAAAACATATTTTTCATATTTTCCTCAATAACAAATCTAAAGTTATAATGAGTTAAAGTTAAAAAAATTGACTACAAAATTAATAATGGACATATTAAATGGACATAAAGTATTTATTAAGGAATTTTGGTAAATATGGTAAAAATTAAATTTAATTAGAATTTTATTTCAAAAATTATTTTTGCTCTTGAAAATGAAAACTAGAGTCGTTACCTAAAACTTTGGTAGGCCGAACACCACTAAACCAAATATTCTTATTGATAACGGGTTCGAGAGTTAGTTACGTATGAGGAACGATTAATACCCCATCAAGCTCGAAAATCGGTACCAAGTTATACATTGCTTCTAAACCAATGGAAATTATTGATATTTAAATTGAGTTTAATTAATTGTTCTTAGTCAAATACAAGTTTTAATTGAATGGGCATTAATAACTAATGGGTTTGAATCAATTAGTCTTTTAATTAATATGAATGATTATACATATGATCGTACATTAAATCAACATAAAAAGTTCACTCAAAAGTTGGGTATAGACTACTTTGACACATACTCTCATGTCACGAAAATTGCACCGATCCATGCCTTATTTGAGATATTATCCATTCGTACATTACACATACATCAAATGGATTTAAAAATTGTATTTTTAAATAAAGATCTAGACGAAAAGATTTATATGAAGCAATCACTAGATTCTGAAACACCTAGCATGAAAGACAAATTGTGTAGACTTATAAATTCGTTTTATAACCTTAAACTAGCTCCAAAATAGTGGTACGAGAAATTTTACAAAAACATTATCAATTTTGATTTTATTTTAGATAGAATGGATACATGCGTGTAGGGGTGATATCGAGCCGAGCTGATCCGAGCCTGGCTCGGCTCGGGCTCAAAGCTCGTCAGGCTCGGTTCGGTTCGATTTGACTCAAAATGGACAATTTCTATATTATTGTATTTTATTATTTATTTATTTATTTATAGTTTATTTTTTATTTTTTATTTTTTATAAATTCGTTTTATAACCTTAAACTAGCTCCAAAATAGTGGTACGAGAAATTTTACAAAAACATTATCAATTTTGATTTTATTTTAGATAGAATGGATACATGCGTGTAGGGGTGATATCGAGCCGAGCTGATCCGAGCCTGGCTCGGCTCGGGCTCAAAGCTCGTCAGGCTCGGTTCGGTTCGATTTGACTCAAAATGGACAATTTCTATATTATTGTATTTTATTATTTATTTATTTATTTATAGTTTATTTTTTATTTTTTATTTTTAGTTTTGTAAATTTGTTTTACTTGATCATATTCAATTTATTTTATTTAATTTATTTTTAGTGGATTTACTCTCAATTATTTTATTATTTTTCTTTGCTAAACAAATTATTTTTAATGTATATATATATATATATGTATGTTTATATATAATTATTTCGGGCCTGTTCACAAGCTTTTCGAGCCGAGCTTGGGTGCTTGGCTCGTTTAGATCCTGAGCCAAACCCGAGTTCGAGTCGAGCTCACTCGAGCTTTGACCGAGCCGAGCCTGAATAGCTCACGAATCGGACAGACTTATTATCATCCCTACATGTGTGTATTAAAAAAATGTTTGCTATTGATTAGAAATCATAAACTTGTATGTTGGTGACATGTTGATGTTTAATACTAACACTGAATTCGTTAACAAAGCAAAAAAATTGTGTCCACTAAATTTGAGATTATAGATTTAGGAGAGGTTGATATAATCTTAGGAATTAAAATTATCAAAACTAAAATAGAATTTTTTTTTAATCAAACACACTATATTGATAAGGTGTTAAAGAATTTTGATAGTTTTAATGTCATCCTTGTTATAATTCCATATGACTTTAGTATACAATTCCCTAAAAAAATAGTGTTTCTCAACTAGAGTATAACAAAATTATCGAAAATCTTATATTCTTAAAGAATTACTTATAAGTAGGTTGAGTAGATATACTCATAATCACCTATAACTTGAATTGGCGTACCCATATAACTTCAGAACCGTGAAATGAGAAGCTTTATTTTTATCGTACATGTAATAAGTGATAAACACAACGTCCAAGATTAGAACAAGAAGTGATATGTAAACGTAAAGTCTATGTTGCTTTTTTTGTGTGTGTGTGTCATGTCATATGTATGTGCTTGTTTGGTTTTGCCAACCAATTTTAAGTTGTTGTAGTTGCATGTGCATGCTACCCTATATAATCTGAAAGCTTTTATGACATTCGGTTAACTCTTTGCCAATGGCGTACCGTAGAGTAGGAGCGGGTAAAACTAGGTGCAAATCGTTTGATTTTTTATTTTGTTTAATATTCAAGGTTAGGAATTGTAGTTATGGTTTAGGAAATTCGGAGTAGGATGAAAATTTTAGGGTGTAGGGTTTAAAATTTAATATTT
Source organism: Abelmoschus esculentus (assembly GCA_035048815.1). Taxonomy (NCBI): domain Eukaryota; kingdom Viridiplantae; phylum Streptophyta; class Magnoliopsida; order Malvales; family Malvaceae; genus Abelmoschus; species Abelmoschus esculentus. The sequence continues at coordinate 2,823,795 of JAUCBN010000064.1, read as the reverse complement.
ATGATTTTTTTTAGTATGAAGCATAATTAGGAGTCAAATGATTTTTGTTTGGTAAAACTCGACTCGATGCAAAAATACGCGAATAGTAATTTTGTAAACTCAATTTGACTCTAAATCTTTTTTTTAAATAAAATTTGATTTATAAAATATAAATCTGAATAACTTGAAATTTTTAATAATTAGCGGATCAATTTTCAAATTCGAGTCAAGTTGTTAATTATGTAGTTTACTCAAACTTTAAATATAGTTTGGGTTATACAACTTTTAATAAAGTTTAAATTAAAACCATAACATTATAATATTATAAATATTTATGATTAAATTTATACATAAATTCAAACGACGATTAGAATCGACTAAACAAGATTTTAAATAAATTTTAACTATAAAATAGGACATATCAACTTAACTTACTTTAATCCTTTTTACTTATCTCGACTCAATTGAATATAAACTCATATTCAAGTCGATCTATGGTATTATAATTTATTCTTCTAATATCTTCTACTTAGCAATAAAAATCACTTTTTAATGGTGAAAAGAAGTATTCTTAACGAAGTTAGAGTCTGTCTAAAGTATAATTTTAATGTATTTAATATTTTGTTAGCGTAAATATAATTTATACGACCATTACTGTAATTATTTCACTTTATCATATAATATCTTAATAAAAATTTAGTTCTATTAAAAATCTATTTATGTTAAACTTTAATTTTATTTACTAAGGCAAACACCAAACCATAATCACAGAAACCAACCTTCCATATTGCAACTTCTACAGTAGATTGCAATAACAATTTAATTTTCTGGTCAACTCTATGGTGCTTTTCTCATGTTACATGTATTACGATCTTTTTTTACTTTCTAAACTTGTTAAACTTGAATTTTTTTCACAATCATAAGCAAAGCTTGAAAAAAAATAATGGTAACCTCGATGATATCGTCAAATCGTCTCATGAAGTATTATTTCAATCAAAAATCAACTATACCCTTCACGGTGAAAAATGGTACCATTCTCAAGTAACTTATGATTTTGAATGTACAACCCCTATGCCACCGGGTTTGTGTTGTGAAAAAGTGATTGTCGTCATCGATGCAGCATTCAAAAAATAGCAAACTATTGCCTAGTGTTCGCGTTTCAAAGATTATACCCAGGCTAGGATGTTGATATTATAATTTCTTTCATCACATTGAGCCTCGACTTATAAGGTTATGGTTATTATCCACCCGATGAGACAATTTACCTTAATATTGATCATACATAATGGAGCACCAAATCCGAACTTGCATGAAACAAACATGATCTCTTATCTGGAACCATGCATGAAATAGGACATAGTCTTAAGCTTAAGCATAGTGAAAAATCAAAGTGTAGTCATGTATCATACACTTTATCCGGGAACTATTAGAAGGGAGTTTATCCAAGAGGACATTCATTGCATACAATCTTTATATTATGATAGGTAAACTAAGACAATTGTTATTTAGTTTTTTAAGAGTTTATTTTTAGGGTTTGAGGTTATGTTTTAAGGTTTGAGAATAGATTTTATAGTTTGAAGTTTAAATTTTAGAGTTTCAAATAAAGTGATTAGAATTTAACTCTCTTGTGAAAAAAAAATTCTCATCTCATGATGATATATTAAATATATATTTTTTGAATTAAAATAAATATTCTATTAATCACTTATGATGGCGCTTAAAAATTTAGAATTTTATTTTTAATTTTTAACATATATTTTCACGAGAATATCTATCAATAAATCCTTTAGTATTTTAAGTAGCAACACCAAGAGAAAAATTCTAAGAGTTCCGTTCTAATATTTTTCTCATAATAATTTTATAATTATACGATGAAATGAAATATTATGTCTTTTATGCCACCAAGAATTACACTAAAAAGAATAATTTAATTATAGTTTTATAAGTAAATAAAATATTAATTTATTAGGTAAACTATATTTAAGGTTGACTTGTTAGATGAGATTCAATCATGATGAATTTGATTTAGATTATTTATTTAAAAAATTGATTTAGATTAAAATAATTATGTTTAATTTGTTTTTGATTAATTTTATTAGGATTAATTTGGTATATCATTCTGTTGAGAACCTCTGATTATATGTAAAGTGTAAAGAAGAAAATGGTGAAAGAGAAACAACACTTTCATGTATTTTATTGATAGAAAACTCGTAATATCTCTGAATACTGAGAACTAGTATATTTATAGATGAGTTGTATGAGTCGGTTTAATAATGATAATCTAACAAATTCTCTAACTGTTTATAACAACTCATAACAATTTTCTTGACTCTTCGTACAATCAAAGCCTAGCTAGACTCATAACATATTTGCCTAAGTTTAATAAATAATATTAATTCATTTTATTAAATATATTTTATTAATTTATATTAAGATTTTACTAAATTATGATTCCAATTCCAACACAAATCTTATTCAAGCTAAGCAGTTAATTATGCGGAACAAAATGTCAACCAAAATCAAATCATTTGTTTAGAAATAATCATGGAAGCTCGATTAATTTTAATGTCCTTATATTTAAAAGATACAACTTTAATTAAAGAATAACAAAAAGAAAATTAAAACCTAAAACGAGTAAAGAAAATTACTACAATAGTCATAATCTCCCTATTTATTTATTTAGGAATTAATATAGTAGGAAACTAGGGATCGAGTTACGTAAAGTAAAATATAAAAGAATAAAAAGTAAAAAATAAAAATAGAAAATTAAATGCGTAATTATATAATTATTTTTATTTTTATAAAAATAAAAATAGAAGGTTATATAATTAGTTACCATTTATTGTTGTTTTGCTCGGCAGATATGATTTTATTAAATTTAAAAGGTTATAAAAAACTTCGACCTAAATTGTGAGCCTCATTTAAAATTTTTTTAATCCTAAGTAGAAGAAAAGAGTACAATACAATCAGGTACGAATATGACAACAAATTTCAATAATATATAGCACTTCAGTAAACTGATCATAATACTCCTTCCCACCAAGATTAAAAAAAAAACGCCTATAAATTTTTGTTTCCCAACTCCTTTGTTCAAAACCAGTAACCACCTAGCTTTGAACATCTCATATTGATACACGCCTTCCTTGCAAGCCAATATTAAAGTTCAAACAATCACCTTCAAAAACCAATAAATTTCAAACCATTAATTGCACCATCAAGTATTATCTAAACTCCACTATCAAATAAAACCAAAATCCACGCAAGTGCTAAACTTATAATGCATCACCTATACCATGATTCCATCAAATCCTCGGTTACTTATAAACTCACAACCAAACAAGATTAAACAAAGAATAACAGTATCTAAGCATGTATATATATATAAAAAGACAAGTAATTGAAATACTAACCAAAACTAACTCGAGTAACTACCATCTTCTCTCCTCACCGTATTATCAATTTTCTCGTTATTACTTCCGGATCATATCCCTATGCTCCTACTTTCTGCCACAAAAAGCCCCAACTATTTGACGGCTCATTTTCAGTACCTCCTCTTGCATCGAACCCTCTATGCTTACAAGTGAATCTACTTTGCTCATTTTAATGTCTAACAGCGCTGAAATCCCCTATAAGATTGGACCCATCATCATACCAAATTTTACTTGAAATCGTCTAATTTAAGCTCACCAACTTGTTTTCTTGTATGAACGCTAAATCAATCCGATTATCTCTCATAGCTTTTCGAATCGCCGAAACTTCCATATATGAATCCAAACCCCTGATCTACTTGACAGGAGCCTCATCTGTGACAATTGTTGGTCGATCAACATTACCAGCTTAAAACTCCTTGTTGTTATAACTTAAATAAAAGTGATCATAGTTTTAGGCTGTGGGTTTAGGGGTTAAACTACACAAATGATACCCCGACTATAAACTAATTTGTTGAATCCCCGTGTTATGAGAAGTTATTAATAAGTTCCTCGACTAAACGCAACTAACAAATCAGTCCAATTCTTTTAAAAATAAATTATTGATGACAGGACAGTTAATACAATTTATATAATAACAAATTTAACCTTCCGTTTTTATATATTTTTTTAAATTTAGTCCTAAATTTAAAATTTTACCTCTCAATACTTAAATATCATAATATTTTAGTCCCTTAAATCTTAAAATACATCTTCTTCCATTCTAATAAAATAGACCTCCACTAACGTTAATGGTAACCATTTATAACCCCATTTATATGAGCAATGAAAAACGTTCGGAGAATCAAAACCTCCATTGATGTTTAGAGTAGCCATCTACGATGAGCTATCGAAAATGTGAGATACTTACATTTTGGTTTTAGAAGAGAAAATGATGAAGTTTAAGATTTCATGGACTAAAATATTGTAATATTTAAATATTGAGAGCTAAAATTTTAAACTTATGATTAAATTAAAATAAAATTTAAATATTAAGGGTTGAATTTGTTATTATACAAATTTTATTAACTGATACATATTAATTGTTTGTTTTTTAACAGAATTTTTTTAATTTGTTAGTTGTGATTAGTCCGAAGGCCTATTTATAACTTCTCATTATCATGAGACTCAACAAAGAATTGGATCATAATACGGAATCATTTATATAGTTTATCAAAATCTTAAATAAAATTTGGGCTATACAACTTTTAATAAAGTAAAAATTAAAATCAATTAACATCATAATTTTATAAATATTTATAATTAAATTTTTACAAAAACTCAAATGATTAAAATCACTAAAAATTAACTATGAACTAGAACATTTTAACTTAATTTACTCATTTTTTTATTTATCTTGACTCAAATAAATAAGAATTCATATTTCATTCAATTAGTGGTCTTATAATTTATTCTTATAAGGCTTTAACTCAGAAATAGTTGTCTAAACTATACACATTTTATAAAATAAATGCCTAATATTTTTTTTTGCTGAAATAAGTACCTAAACTATATATTTTTTTTCTAAAATATGTGCCTAATTTTTTTTTTTTTGCTGAAGTATGTTCCTAAAGTTATATCCCGTTAGTGTTTTTAAGGTAACACCGTTTAAAAAAAATATCTTATAAATAGGTGCCCAAACTATACATCTTTTGTTTTGAAATAAGTACCTAATATATTATTTCGTTAGCGTTTTAAGGTAACACTATTAAAAACATATTTTATTTAATACACTTAACTTTCATATGTTATTAATTTATTTTAATACACGAGTTATATATTTTTTATTTAATTTAGGTCTCAAAAAATTTAAAAAAAATTAAATTAAATAATTTTTTATATCAAAATATTTTTTAATATTGTATTTTATATTTGTATAAAATTTTGAATTTATGTTATATTTTAAATCTTTCTTCCGTATTATTTTATTGAATGTATAAAATGGTTTGATGTAAACTTTATTTTATCTTACAAGATTTTATTTTTCATACTGACCTTAAAAAATTAAAAGTTGTAACTTCACATTCATATTAAAAGTAATAAATTTTACAATAATCTAATATAACTTATTCATGAAAAATTATATAGTTTGGGCACTTATTTCAGTCAAAAAAACATTAGACAACTATCTCAAAAAATATATAGTTTGGACACGTATTTCAGTCAGAAAATATATACTCCATTTTTCACACATTAATGTTGTCCTATAGACACAATATCGTTAAAAGGTAAGACCTATTGACTCTGCTCCATTCACTAAAGTAAATGTGACATTTTATAGCGAAAATAATAAATGTCACATTAGCAATTATGGTCGCAATTTTTCTTTCCCTGAAGTAAGTGGTACAAAGCACATATTTTTTACTCCCTGAAGTGAATGAAATAAAGCAAGGTGTATAATTATGCATATTTTCCCATTTTAAATTCAAGAGAATAATGCGGTTATTATATCCAGAAGTATAAATATCACAGAAGGCTCTGATTGGGCAAATATGTTATTGCCAAATAGAACTTTATTCCATATTTATAGTGCATTATACTCGTCAAAGTCGCAAAGAGACTTATTGAGTTTTAAATATATTACAGAAATATATTGAGAATATTAATCAAGAGGATGTTGATTGTCTCAATATTATGAGTATAACTCAAGGCAATAAGAAAATCTTAAAAAATTACATGTACTATCATCCATATTGTACTACAGAAGAATTGGTACAAATTGAAGCTCATGTTATTGTAAACCGGATGTTTACTGATAATTTTATTTGGCATGATCGGTTAGGCCATCCCGCTTCAATTATGATGCGAAAATTTATTGACACTTCCATGTGGTCATTTATTGAAAAATAAAATTTTCTTCAAAGTTATTTTTTCATGTGATATTTGCTATCAAAGCAATCTGATTATTCAATTATCATCAACTAAGATAGAGTGTAAATCTATTAATTTTCTGGATCAAATACAAGATGATATATGTGGACTCATACACCTTTCTTATAGTCCATCCAGATATTTTACGATTTTAATCGATGCATCAACTAGATGGTCATATGTATCCTTGTTATTAACCCGTAACTTGGTGTTTGCGAGGCTACTTGCTCAGTGGATAAAATTACGAGAACATTTCCAAATTATCTTAAAAAGACAACCGGTCTTGATAATGTTGATGATATGTCATTTTACATGTAGTATCATTAATTCACATCAAGCCAACAAATGATCATAAGTTCTTCCTAGTAAAAATGGTTTTTAGTCAAGAACCATATATTTTTTTATAACGCCCCAAAATTGGGTCTAGAATTTAGTGAAATGGTTTCGTCGGTTAAGCCTAGTTCGGGATTAAATACTTAAAACTTAATTTTTTAATCAAAATAAATTATGGAAAAATATCCTAAAATCATTATTTAGTATATATTTGACTTATTTCAAATCAATTTTGAAAATTTACCCTTGAATCCCTACGGTTTTGAAATTAGTGACTATTTTATAAAAATTGAAAACTTGAGGACGATTTCATAAATTAAGCCAAAACTTTGAATCTTTAAGGGGCTTTGATCCAATGCTAACCCTAGTTGATCTAAGCCTTCGAAGGATCTATTTTAATAACCCATAATTTTAATTAATAGCCCAAATAACTTAATATTAATCTTGAAAACCTATTTTTATGTCATAAACCTAAACATATTTTTAAAATTCCGAATTTTCATCTTCTTTGCAGACATTCCATCATATTTTCAAAGGTAAACATCAATATTTTCAATAAAAATTAGTTTGGTTAATTCTTTATAATTTTCTTCTTCGGTTTTACTTAAAAAACTCTATTTTTGCATCAAGCTTTAAACCTTTCTCCAAGATTTCGGTTTCTTCCTTCGCAATATATATTCTTCATCATATTTTCAAGGTAAATTCATTCTTTTTAATAAAATTCCTGACATGATCAAGGTTGTGGAGGAGAAGAAGCGAAGGATATGGAAAAAGAAATTAGGGTGCAATCTGGAGAAATTGGGGATAATTGGGAGCCCTAAAATTGGAAAGAAGAATGGCAGCGTTTCAAGGAAGATGTGAACCAGAACGGGTTCAAAATGTGGACCGAAGCAATGAACCGGGTTTACTTAATTAATGTTTATTTTTATTCTTTTGTTATGCATGTATTGGCTGATGCCAAGTGGCTTGAGTTGAGTGGACATTTGTGCAAAAATAACCGAATGGTGTACGTATATTGTTAGGTATTGAGCTGTAATGGTCATGTTTTTGAAGTTGAATCAATAAAAATATTTTTTCCTAAATCTCTATTTTCTTCATCTCCTAAAACTCTTTCTCAATCATATCCATGTATTAAAATTGGTATCAGATTCAGGGTACCATTAAGGGTAAGCCACTGAATATCTTAGTTGATTCTGAAAGTACACACAACTTTATCATAGCTGCATAGACTAAAGATGGGTTAGAAGTTTTAGCTACTACCCCTTTGACCATTACAGTAGCTAATGGTGACAAATTATATAGTGTTTCTACTAGTAAACAACTCACTTGGAAGATACATGGCTATATTTTTTACCATGATTTTAGGGTTCTACAGATGGGAGGTACAGACATGATTTTGGGGTTTGAGGTTTGATTGGATGAAGAAGTATAGCCCAATCCTTATGGATTTTAATACCATGATATTATCTTTTACTAAGAATGGCAAGGAGATCCAACTGTATGGAGGTAGACAGACACCTCCTTTAAAAATCATTTTTGGTGAAAAAATGCAAAAACTCACTGCTAAAGAGGATGACCTTCTTGGTAAAATTTATTTTCTCTCTTCTGAGGATGTTTCAGCCCCTATTTACCCTGATATGGAACTTTTATTGTCTAGATACAGTTCTGTCTTTGATGAACCTCAAGGCTTACCCCTAATTCGATCCATGATCATGCTATCGTGCTACACCCACACTCAAAACCTATAAATCTATAACCCTATCGCTTTCCTCATTATCAAAAAGTTGAAGTAGAAAAACAAATTTCAAAGATGTTGGCTTCTTTTATTATTCAAACAAGTCAAAGTCCATTTGCTTCTCCTTGTTTGCTTGTGAATAAAAAGGATGGGTCTTGGCGACTTTGTGTTGACTATAGACAATTAAATGCCATGACTGTGAAGAATAAGTACCCTATTCCTATTGTAGAGGACTTATTGGATGAGCTACAAGGGGCTAAATTCTTTTCCAAGATTGATTTACACTCAGGTTATTGGTAAATAAGAATCAAGCCTGATGATGTGCCCAAAATTGCCTTTCAAACACATCAGAGACGCTACGAATTCAGGGTCATGCCCTTTGGGCTTACAAATGCCCCAGCTACATTTCAATCCCTTATGAATGATTTATTTGCAAAGGCCCTAAGGAGATTTTTTTTTTGACGATATTCTGATCTACAGTACTACTTGGGCAGATCACTTATGACACCTAGAATATGTCCTCCAGTTACTCCAGCAACATCAACTCTTTGCAAGAAAGAATAAGTGCTTGTTTGGTCAACTCCAAGTTGAATATTTAGGGCATGTTATTTCGGCAGAAGATGTCTCGACTGATGCATCTAAAGTCAAGGTTATGCAGGATTGGCTCTTGCCCACAAATTTAAAATCCTTGAGGGGATTTTTAGGCCTCACAGGATATTATAGGAAATTTGTGAGAAATTATGGCACAATTAGTAAGCCTTTAACCTCTCTATTGAAGAAAGACTCTTTTGCTTGGACTTTAGAAGCAAAGAGACCTTAAAGAAAGCTATGTGCAGCACCTCTATTTTGGCACTTCCAGATTTTTCTAAGCCCTTCTGTTTGGAAACAGATGTCAGTTCTAAGGGCATAGGTGTTGTGTTAACTCAAGGGGGAAAACCTATTGCTTATTTAAGAAAACCCCTTAGTCCTAAAAATGCCACCTTACATGCCTATGAACGAGAGTATTTGGCCATTCTAATGGCTATTGCGAAATGGCGACATTATTTAGAGGGAGGACCTTTTGTTATTAAGACAAACCACGAGCCTCTCAAATATCTCATAGAACAGAAATTGACAACTGCAATTCAGAAAAGAGGTCTCACTAAGCTTCTTGGGTTGGACTATGTTATTCAATTTCGAAGAGGGAAGACTAACCTAGCAGCAGATGCCCTCTCCAGAAGAGAGGAATTTCAATCTGAATGCAACCAGTTACAGGCTACTGCTATTACTCCACAATGGGTCATTGATATTGATAATAGCTACAAGGATGACTCATTTGCCCAAGAGAAAGTGACAACTTTGTCTATTCAGCCTACTTCTCTAAAAGACTAGACTTTCAAGCAAAGCATTCTCAGATACAAATCTAGAGTCTATATTGGCAGTGCAACAAACCTAAGACAGAAGCTCCTCACAAATCTTCACGATTCACCTTACGGGGTCATTCAGGTATTCAAGCTACTTATTATAGCTTAAAATTGTATTTCTATTGTCCAAGTATGAAAGCTGCAGTTCAACGTCATATCAGCCAGTGTGATACTTGCCCAAGAACTAAGTCCGAACATGTGGCCAGCCCTGGACTATTGCAGCCTATACCTATTCCCCAGCATGCTTGGGAAGTGATCTCTATGGACTTTATCGAGGGTTTGCCAACCTCTTCTAAATTCAACTGCATTCTAGTTGTAATTGACAAGTTTACCAAGTTCGCACACTTTATTGCTCTAGCTCATCCTTATACAGTGAATGATGTGGCTCGATTTTACTTGGATCAAATTTATAGATTACATGGTTCTCCTAAGGTTGCCATTTCTGACAGGGACAGAACCTTTACGAGTGTTTTCTAGAAGGAACTTTTCAAACAACTTGGTAATATTACCCACTTTACTACTGCTTATCACCCGGAGTCTGATGGTCAGACCGAGCGCCTAAACCAATGTCTCGAGCAATACCTACGGAGTCTCTGTTTTCTAAAACCAACTACTTGGTCGAAGCTCTTACCCCAAGCTGAATGGTGGTATAATACCAACCATCACGCGATATTGGGCATGACTCCCTTCAAAGCTATTTATGGCTATTCTCCTAAGGAAATGTTCACTCAGACAGATTCTATAGTTCAAGTTGTTCATCAATTACTAGCAGATCGAACTACACTTAATGAACTACTCAAGGAGAATCTCAGTAAGGCTCAACATCACATGAATCAGTATGCGGATAAAAGGAGATCAGAGAGAGAGTTTACCATTGGCGATTGGGTCTACCTCCGATTGCAACCATATCGTCAGTCTTCAGTTGTTGTCCGCAAAAATCTGAAACTTTCTGCGCGCTTCTTTGGTCCCTACAAGATCACTGAACGAATAGGGTCAGTTGCCTATCGACTCCAATTACCGTATCACTCGAAGATTCATCCGGTATTTCACATCAGCCTCTTAAAGAAAAAAATTGGTGATTCACTGGTTACCTCTCGCGACCCTCCTGCTATTGCTGTCGATAGCACTTTGAAGGTTTATCCGGCTTTGGTACTTGATAAACGAATGGTTAAGCACAACAACCAGGCTGTTAACCAGTTGTTGATTCAATGAATGAATTTCGGACCTGCCGATGCAACCTGGGAAGATTATACCGTCTTCAAAGCTCAATTTCCAGATTTTGATCCTTGGGGACAAGGATCCTCTGTAGGAGGGGGTATTGACATGATCGAGGCTGTGGAGGAGAAGAATCGAAGGATATGGAAAAGGGAATTAGGGTGCAATCTAGAGAAATTGGGGATAATTGGGAGCCCTAAAATTGGAAAGAAGAACGACAGCGTTTCAAGGAAGATGTGAACCAGACCGGGTTGGAAATGTGGACTGGAGCAGTGAACCGGGTTTACTTAATTAATGTTTATTTTTATTCTTCTATTATGCATGTATTGGCTGATGCCAAGTGGCTTGAGTTGAGTGGACACCTATGCAAAAATAACCGAATGTTGTACCTATATTGTTAGGGTATTGAGCTGTAATGGTAATGTTTTTGAAGTTGAATAAATGAAATATTTCTTCCCTAAATCTCTATTTTCTTTATCTCCTAAAACCATTTCTCAATCATATTCATCTATTACAATTCCGTTGGTTTATTTTCCTATATTTTTCTTCTTCAAAATCTCTTTGTGTTTCTTCGGTTTTACTTGTTTTTAAACCTTGAAAGTGGTTGGATCAATTTTGGAGGTGAGAATCATTCAAACCTATGAAACCTAAAGTTCTTTAATGAAATCCCTAAGTTCTTGGCTGATTGAAATAATCTTTAAAGTCTTGAAACAATAAAAATCAGTTTTTTTAATAAAAATTCCATTATTTTCTTGATTTTCGTTCAAGGGTTTTCCATAGATGTTTTGATGCCTAAATACATGAATCTTGAAGTGTTTAGATTTAATTAAGATGGATCTTAAGTATCTAATATCGTACATAAGGTTTAGGGGGTGTTTGGAGAGGTTTTTAGTGAGTTTTGGTTAGGTTTTATGGTGTTTTTAGGGGCTGCCATGTATTGGTCCGACTTGAGGGATGTTTGGGTGTGTTTTAATGCACCAAACCCACTGGTTTTGATGCTTGAATTAGGTCAAGAGATAGAGGACTAAGTTTGAGGGAGATCGAAAAGCCGAATTGCGTTTTCGGGTGACTTATCGAGCAAGTTTCGGTAAATCAGTGAGTGGATTATGAGGGTTTCCGATTTGACATGTTTTTAAATGTGTTTTCAAAGGTTTTGGGTTGTAGGAAAGGTGTGAAAAAACTCCTTATACTCGGAAGTAAGTTTAAAGTTTTGCTTTTTTAAAGGTTCCCGTATTATGTCGTGTTTTTACAACGTTATTTGTCATACTCTTGTTGTGTTGTGCATATGTGATTATGCACGTATATAAATGCTCATGAAACTGTTTTTTAAAAAATATTTTATAAGCATTCGATGTTCCCACGGTTTTGTTTTGAAAAATAAGATAAAAATGATTTTATCGGTTTTTACAAGTGATGCGTGAAAAGTGGGATACATGTGATTTGAATTCTGTTTTGAATTAAGTTTTGATCATTGATTTTTAAGAATATATTGGCTAGTTAAGTGATGAACTTTATGGGATAAGTCGATCGATCAATAGGGTCTAGAGTGCACTATAAATATTCAAAGGTCCTACGTGTTTAAATTCATTGTGTGTTGCATTTTGGCTTTTAGTCTAATGTTGTGTGATGGGAGTAGTACTATCACATTCGGGTTGATAGGAGTAGTACTTTCACCGGGCACCAAGGTGAGATAATTCATGTTGAGAGTAGTATCAACATGCGCTTGCTCTGGGAGTAGCACTAATATGCGGTTTCCCGTTTATCCTAACGATTTGGAGTAGTACAAATCGGATCACTAGCACCAATATATGTTTTTACTTTTTAAAGTTAAGTGTTATGGTTTTTACTTGTTGCATATGGGATTATGCATGCGAGGTTTTGTGCATTGGTATGCATGTGATTTAAGCATTGCTATGTTGTTAGCATGTAAGACTTGAGCTTTGTGCATTGAGATGCATGTGTAAGCATTGCTATGTGAGTAGCATGTAAGACTTGTGTTTTAGATTTTAAAGCATGTGATTTTAAAAAGGGTTTTACTAAATTTTAATGATGGCATTATTAGCCATGGTTTGATGACACTTACTGAGTTTTAAAAACTGATGTTGTTAGACATGTTTATTTTGTTTTATAAAGAGCATGACATATTTTTAAATTGATAAAATTGGTTTAATATGGGTTGCGTTGCAAGGTGTTTTTATACTTGTTTTTATTCACTCACTAAGCTTATGCTTACCCTCACATTTACCGTCAAGTGAAAGCTCAAGTATGTCTTTATAAAATTTGTAGTACTGAGAGAGCAATGAGGATAGGTTACCATGTTAATAATATTATTATATTGATGAGACTTGTAGTAGTCGTATGCTTATACATGTTTGATGTTTATCTATGTTGATATTAGCTTTACGACTTTGACTTGAATTGTATATTGATATTCCATTAGTTATAATAAAAATTATATTGAAGTTTGATTCTTCATATCCATATGTGTGAATTTGAGTGTTGTTGATAATAAAGCATGACTATTTATGAGTCGAATCTATGATATTGTTATTTAGGTTGGAATGCATCTAGAAATCATGTTGAGTATATTGAGGTGGTTCTTCTGTATGTTTATAAGATTGTTAATTTTAAAGAATACTCTTAGGATTTGAATATATTGTTACTAACTAGGTTGAATTGCATCTAGCTAATATATCTTGATTTTGTGCTTAAATTGTTTTTAGGTGAAATTGCATATAGAGAATGTCATGAAACATTTGGAGGTTGGAAATAGTCCATAAACTTTGAGCATGCAATTAAATCACTTGTAGATATTATTTTAAGTTGAAATTTGAGATACAAGCATTTAATGAACTTAATTAAATGTTGATAACTTTAATTTCATAATTGGTCCATAAATTTCTAGAATATTACAATTAGGTCCTTGTAACTTGTTGAGTTAAATTAAGACTCGTTTTTTATCGATTTTCGCTGCAATTGAACTCAATGCTTGCATTAACATGTAAGATCTAATTAAAGTATCTAGATAATATAAAAAGAAAAAAAATTTAGGGTTGTTTATCGTGGCGAGTCTCCGGATTAGCCTCGGTATTCCCCATGTAACTCGTTCGAGTCGTGTGAGGGGTTACATTTTTCATCTTAAATTTTTTTGATGTGCGGTATATTTTCTAATTGCTCCACCATAACGCACAAAGATGAGTTATGTTAGGAATATATGTCATATTTAAATTACCCTTGATAATTAAATATTTTAAGCTTCTAATAAGGAATTTATTTACAGCTCGATTTACTGACTATCATTTTAATGAGTCAATTTACCCAACATTAGTGGGAGAAAATAATATAGTTAGAAAAATAAATAAGTTAGAATGAATTATCATTTTTTTTAGTTTGGGTCACGTATTTAATAATGCGAACTATAAGTTCAAAGGATAATTCATTTAGAAAATCAATTGCCAAATGATTTTACTGACCCTAAAAGAGTGACTAAGTCACATATAACAGCTATGAAAGCTCCGATTAAATTTCATATCCTGAAAGGACACACTCTAGCTGCTAATGAGTCTAACTTACGCCTTTAGCGTGGTAGACAAGTAGGTTCCAATATAAAAATCCTCGAAAAAGAAAATGAGCTATATTTTATGAAGGTCTGATCGAGGAATCAATGAATTATGAAAATCTCAAGAAGAGATTAAAAGGTCTCCAACAAAGACCTTGATATGACTCGGGTACTTGATAATAAAGAGATCTCAATAGATTGTATCATGTCTGGCAATAAGTAAATCTGAAATTAAATCGACATCGATAATATATTTGCTTACAATATAGCACTAGAGATTTTATTTGATGATGTGAATCGTGAATCATTGTCAATTGGGCAATGTAAACAAAGAAATGATTGGCTAACATAGAAAGAGGCAATTGAGGCGAATCTAAAATCTCTTTCGAAAAGAGAAGTATTTGAGCCTATAGCTCGTTCATTAAAATGTGTAAAGCTTGTGGATATAAATGAGCCTTTGTGAGAAAGAGAAATCAAAAGGGGAAATCATGAGATATAATCTCATTTTGTTTCACAAGATTCTCACAAAGACATCGATTATGAGGAAAATATATTCCTCGGTGGTGGATGCAACTGATTTTAGATACTCTGGAAAAAAATGAAATGACTTAGTTTCGTTTAATGGTTGTTACATCTTATTTGTATGAGCTTCTTGATAACAACATTTACTTGAAGCTTCTAAAAGGATTTAGACTACCAAAAATAGTTAATTCAAGTTCTCGAGAATATTATTCAATCATATTGAGTATATCTTTTATGGTTTGAAACAATTTAAGCGTATTTGGTATAATCGTCTCATTGAATACTTATTAGTAGAATGCTATATGAATTATTTAATTTTCCCGAACATTTTTATTAAGAAGTTTAGCTATAGTCCTGCCTTTTTTTTGTTTATGATTTGAATATCGTTAAGACTCATGAAGAGATCTTCTCGAATCTTTGTGCATCAATCGACATACAGAAAAATGATTAAAGAGACTTTACATGCATAACGCATATTCATTGATCACCCTTATGGTTGCTAGGCCTTTTAATGTAAACAAAGATTAATTCCACCTTCGAGAAAAGGATGATGATATTCTTGGTCTAAAAAAACCATATATACATTATTTGATCCGGAAGCATCAGAACTTAACTGGTCCAAAAATACTATTTAAGTACTACGAGACCATCACCTTTAAACAATTACTATGTTTGAAGCAAAGCCGAAATATGTGTTTGGCTAAACATATTCAAAAGATATATGAATTGTTTTCACAAGATAAGATGCAAGTTATATTGTGTAGAGATAATGCAAAATTTATATCTCAAGGTGGGTACATCAAATGTGATAAAACGAAACATATTTCTTTAAAGTTTCGTCCCCTATGATCTTCAAAAGAAAAGTATTCTATGAATCATTTCAAACAATAATTCAGTCTTGAATCTAGAAAAATTATAGATTTTCACCATTTTAATCATATTTTCTAGAATTAAAATCTTGCGCAAAAAACACATAAAAACACTCTATTAAGAAACATTAACTTATCATTAAAGGAAAAATTAATCATAAAAATGTAACTATTTAAACCACTTATCAAATATTTTTACTTTTATCCCTTATTTAATTTATTTTTCAAAAATTTTAATTTATTTATGAATTTGTCTTATACTTTCAAAAATTTATATTTTGTCACCATCAACCCTAAATTCAGGATTTGTCCTTATTCTTAACACTTTGACAATGCATACACCTTAAAAACAAAGCCATTCAAACCCATATCATTTAAGATGAACATCATCCGTTTTTTCAATACGAACACTTGTTAAGTTCTATATTCATGATATTTATTTATTTATTGTAAATTTATATAAATTTTACACATTAATAATTCATTTTATAAAAATATTGGTATATTTTAAAACCTATATTTTATTTTGATATAAGAAATAAGCTAAAGGACTATTTTTTAAATAAATTTTTAAGGCCAGAACAATTTGAAAGTAAATAAAGTTTTCCAAGTCAAAACAATACCCAAAATGTATTTTCCTTAAGATTTTTCAAGTCAAAACATTAAAAAATATACAGATGTTTCGATACCAGTTCCATTGGTATCGATACCATGCTTAAATTTCAAAAGAATGTTCTTGATTTTTTACAAGCGTATCGATACGGTACAAGACCCATTTCGATACCATTTGAAATTGCAATTCCCTGTTTTGAAACCCTTTTCAAGCTCTATCGAAACCACCATTCGAACTTGAAATAAAAATAAATATTTTAGACCCTTTTTGATACCACAACTCAGCGTTTTGATACCTGTGTTAATTTTTTCAAGAATATTTTAAGTAATAAATATTTTGACTGTTAGTTTCAGTTAAAGTTTCAAAAGTTTATTGACCAGTATTGATACGCCCTATTGGCGTTTCGATACCAGTTTTAGCAGTGGCAAATGGTTTCGATACGACACCCAAGCCATTTCGATACCCTTGTTTTAAAGGCAGAACCATTTCGATACCATGGTCAATGGTAAAATGCATATAACGACTTTTTCCTCTTTGGTAGCGTTTCGATACAAGTACCCCAAATATCGATATCGGTAGCTGCAGAAGTGCATTTATGGTGGGAAGATAAAGTCTTAACATCTATATTTATGTTCCCAACCACCTCAACAGTTAGAAATCAAAGAGAGGGTATAAAATCAAGACTCCAAAGCATCAACAATAACTATTAATCTCAAAGTTAACATCCAAGCTTCCAATCCAACTCAAAGTGGTTAATTGTAAAATTCTTGTCACCAAACTAATTCAATCTTCATTGTATTTTAATTTCTGAGTTTGGTGAGTGTTGCACTTGTAATTGGGGCAAAATTTATTCTGAGAGAGAAATTATTCTTTCCATTCTTCAGCATTGTAACCTTGTGAGGTTGAATCAATCTTTGGGTAGAAAGATTGGTTCGGTTTGTAACGATTATCCCTTTAAACGAGAAAAAGGTCGAATTCAATTGTGAATTGGATTGAAAATCCTTAGTGAGAGCTAAGTTAGTGGATTTAGGTGCTTGTTCAAAGGCCGAACCACTATAATTTTGTAACGCCCCAAAATTAGGCCTAGAATTTTAGTGAACCGATTTCGTCGGTTTAGCCTAGTTCGGGATTAAATACTTAAAAATTTATTTTAATTTAAATAAATTATGAAAAAATATCTTAAAATACTTATTTAATATATATTTGAATTCCGTCTACTCAATTTCAAAAATTGAAATTGAATCCCTAAGAATTTAAAATTAGTGACTATTTAAAATTTCCTAATTTAAACCTAAATAATCTAAACCTTCCAAGAGCCTATATAAACAACCCTTAATCCCTTTTTTTTAACCTAAGTAATCAAAATTCAATTATGGAAGACATTCGTGATATATTAAAATGAGATTTGAGTGTGGTTGTGAATCGTATTCCAAAGAAAACCAATAAGGTGATGGATGCTTTGGTTAATTTTCTTAGAGGTAGAGACCCCTGAGGTTATTTTATTTGATAGCCTTCCAGCTTGTATCACACATTTGGTTATTTTTGATCAACATGGAAACGATAGTCTTGTGGTTGATATCTAACTTAGTGTATTGTCTTTGGTTGTTTGATTCTTGTTGGTGTTTTTAGATTCTACCAAGTGTACTCTTTTTCGACATTTAGGTTTACGTTTTTAATGAGGCACTTGATTGAATTCTTCCCCTCTTATAAAAAAAGACTTCACTAAAAAACATCATTAAAACTATTCATAAAATGAAAAATTACGAAATTATTTTATATTAACTAATATTTTATTTGCAATAAAGACATTTTATAACGTAATAATTGCTAGAATTATTCGTCATTTTAATTACACATATGCATTATTATTATTATAAATCTTAAATAGTGTTGGTAAATTAAGATTAACATTAAGATTTGTGATAAAAAAATCATTTGTTAGTAAAAGACTTAATTAATATAATTTTAGTTTCTGAACAAACTAAACACAAATTTATCTAGCTAAGCCAGATGGATATAAACTACATGACGATCATAGAAATTAAAGCTTACCCATATGAATTACACAGATTTATTAAATTATAATCGATTTTATAAAAATGATTGGTTGTAATTTTCACAACCTCTCTATATATTTGAAACTATAGAAAAAGAAAAAAAAGCATTCTCCTTTCAAGCTAAAATAAATAAAAAAAAAGCGATATGGCAATAAAATTTAATGTTATTTTTATTGTGTTTATAATATTAATTTCTCTCTTTTCAACCATTGAAGGTAAACAAAATATTCTTGATGTCGTTGCTAAGTTTGGAGCAAAGGCTAGCTTAAAACAAGATTTGAGTAAGGTAAATGATATTCCAAATAACTTTAACACTCTAATGATAAAAATATATTGAATTTATTTATTAACAAATATTGTTTTAGCCATTATTGGAAGCTTGGAAAGAAGCTTGTAGTTCAAGAACTCCAACAACAATCGTAATTCCTAAAGGTATATATATTTTAAGTCAAGCAACACTTGAAGGTCCATGCAAGGCTCCTATTGAGCTAAAAGTTCAGGGAACTATAAAAGCTCCAGGTGATCCTAGGGCTTTCAAGGAGCCTCAATGGATTCAAATCAATAGAGTTAAAAATTTTAAAATGTCTGGCGGAGGAGTATTTGATGGTCAAGGAACAAGAGCTTATAGGAGAGAAGGTTGCGATAAAAAAGACTTTTGCAGTATACTCCCCGTTGTAAGTTTGTTTTCCTTTTTGTTAGAATTTGATATTTTTTTATAGTTATAACTAATATATAATTTTTTGATTCTATTTTAACTCTGAACTTAAACAGAGTTTAAGGTTTGATTATTTGACCAACGCGTTGATACAAGACATAACTAGTAAAGATAGCAAACAATTCCACGTTAATCTTTTGGGATGCAAAAATATTACTCTTGAACGTTTCAAAATACATGCACCTAAAAATAGTCCAAACACAGACGGTATTCACATGGGTAGATCAGATGGAGTTAATATCATTAATTCAGAAATAAAGACTGGTGATGATTGTATATCGATTGGGGATGGTTCCAAAAATGTAGACATCAAGGGAGTAACTTGTGGACCAGGGCATGGCATCAGTATTGGAAGTCTTGGAAAGTATGAAAATGAAGAACCAGTTAAAGGAATTAAAGTATCAAAATGCACCATAAGTGATACTTCGAATGGTGTTAGAATCAAGACTTGGGCAGGTGAATTTCCTGGCAGTGCATCAGATATTCATTTTGAAGGTATCACCGTGAAGAATGTCAGTTGCCCTGTCATTGTTGACCAAAAATATTGCCCATGGAATAAATGCAAAAAAAATGTATGCGTAGACTTATCAAAATCCTAATACGTGAAAGGATTTTATCAATTATCTAAATATTTTTTTTTGTTTTTACAGAAAGAATCAAATGTTAAACTAAGCAATCTCAGTTTTAAGAACATTCGTGGAACGGCTGCACTTCCAGAAGTTGTCCGAATCATTTGCAGTGGAACTTTTCCATGTAAAAATGTGGAGCTCGCCGACATTGATATTAAGTACAAGGGACCCGATGGACCAGCAGTATCCCAATGTAAAAATGTAAAACCCAAAATTTCTGGCAAACAAAATCCGCCTGCATGTGCTGCCCCTGTACCAAAAGGCCATAGCCCTACGATTTAAATGATTTGCAATGATTAAAGAGAATGTAACCTATTATTGTTAAACATTACAAATAAAATATATAGTTAATTAAGGACTTTTGTATCTGATTATACAACATAAAATCAATTTTAGAGTATTTTACTCAGTTAAAATTTTAACGGGTTCGTTGTAAAGCTCATTTATTAAAATGCACGCTTTAAACCCGACAAAACGGTCGCAAAATGAGATTAAATGAAATTTTATGAGTTCAAATATTTAATTAAGGCCTTTTGAATCTGATTATACAACATAAATCAATTTTAGAACCTTTTACTCAGTTAAAATTCTAACAGGTTTGCTGTAAAGCTCATTTAAAAATGCACACTTTAAACCCGAAAAACGGTCGCAAAATGAGACTAAATCAAATTTTATGAGTTCAAATATTTAATTAAGGCCTTTTGAATCTGATTATACAACATAAAATCAATTATAGAGTATTTTACTTAGTTAAATTTTTAACGGGTTCGCTGTAAAGCCATTTAAAAAAGCACGCTTTAAACCCGACAAAACGGTAGCAAAATGAGATTAAATCAAATTTTATGAGTTCAAATATTTAATTTAGGCCTTTTGAATCTGATTATACAACATAAAATCAATTTTAAAATTTTTTACTCAGTTAAAATTTTAACGGGTTCACTGTAATGCTCATTTAAAAATGCACGCTTTAGACCTGACAAAACGGTCGCAAAATAATTTAAAATCAATTTTTATGAGTTCAAATATTTAATTAAGGCCTATTGAATTTGATTATACAACATAAATCAATTTTAGAACTTTTTACTCAGTTTAAAATTCTAAAGGGTTCGTTGTAAAGCCCATTTAAAAATGATTGCTTTAAACCTGAAAAATCGATCGTAAAATGAGATTAAATCAAATTTTATGAGTTCAAATATTTAATTAAGGCCTTTTAAATATGATTATACAACATAAATCAATTTTAGAACTTTTTACTCAATTAAAATTTGAACAACTTCACTCTAAAGCATATTTAGAAATACATGCTCTGAACCCTACAAAACGATCGAAAATGATATTAAATCAAATTTTATGCGTTCAAATAGTTAATTATGGGCTTTTTGAATCTAATTATACAGCTTAATCTCAAATTTTTAGATTTTTAATCGTTTAAAATTCGAACGGATTATTATAAAGCTCATTTAAACATACACGCTTTAACCCCAACAAAATGACAGTAAAATGTTATTAAATCAAATTTTATAAGTTCAAATATTTAATAATGGGCTTTAGAATCTAATTATACAGCTTAATCTCAAATTTTTAGCTTTTTACACGGTTAAAATTTGAACAAATTCTAGATAAAGCCCATTTAAACAAACACGCTTTAACCCCAACAAAATGACCGTAAAACGTTATTGAATCAAATTTTATGATTTCAAATATTTAATTATGGTATTTTGAATCTAATTATACAGCTTAATCTCAATTTTTTATCTTTTTAATCGGTTAAAATTCGAACGGGTTCACTATAAAGTTAATTTAAATATGCACGCTTTAAACCCAACAAAATTATCGTAAAATGTTATTAAATCTAATTTTATGAGTTCAAATATTTAATTATGGGATTTTGAATCTAATTATACAGTTTTAACTCATTTTTTTTAGCATTTTATTCTGTTAAAATTTGAACGAGTTCACTATAAAGCGTACTTAAAGATACACGGTTTTACAAAAAAAACGACCGCAAAATGATATTTAATCACATTTTTTGAGTTCAAATATTTAATTATGGGATTTTGAATCTAATTATACAACTTAATTTCAAATTTCTAGATTTTTAATCGGTTAAAATTCAAACGGGTTCACTATAAAGCTCATTTAAACATACACGCTTTAAACCCAATAAAATTAACGAAAAATAAAATAAAATTAAATTTTATGAGTTAAAATTTTTAATTATGATTTTTGAAACTAATTATACAGTTTTATCTCATTTTTAGTATTTTAATCTATTAAAATTCGAACGAGATCACTATAAAGCGTATTTAAACATGCACGGTTTTACAAAAATAACGACCGCAAAATGATATATAATAAAATTTTATGAGTTTAAATATTTAATTATAAGATTTTTAATCTAATTATACAGCTTAATCTAAAAATTCTAGTTTTTTATCGGTTAAAATTCGAACGAGTTCACTATAAAGCACATTTAAACATACACGCTTTAAATAGAACAAAACGATCACAAAATGAGATTCAATCAAATTTTATGAGTTCAAATAGTTAATTATGGGCTTTGGAATATGATTAAACCACTTCATCTCAACTTTAGAGCAATTTACTCGGTTTAAATTCAGTGTGTTTAATATAAAATTCTTTTAGATATGCACACTTTAAACTTAACAAAAAGAAAAAAAATAAGAGTAAATCAATTTTTATGAGTTTAAATATTTAATTATGGGGTTTTGAACCAAATTAGACAACTTAATCTTAATTTGAGAGCATTTTACTATGTTAAAATTTCTACGGGTTCACTAAAAAGCTCAATTATACATGTACTCTTTAAAGCCAACAAATCGGCCACAAAATAAGATTCAATCAAATTTGATGAGTTCAAATAGTTAATTATGGGCTTTGGAATATGACTAAACCAGTTTATCTCAACTTTGAATGTTTCTAGTTTATCATACGTCTGCTACTGTGTCCAATGATGCTTTTATCTTCCTCTATTTCTTAAAATTTTATCTTAATTAATTTAAATTAATTTAATATTTATTTAAATGATACAACAACTTATCAATTGAATTAAACCGAAGATCTATTCATACCTAACTCATTCATATTTATTTTTCTAATTACTTTCTCTCGAAAAGTTCTAGAGAGAAGTATGATAAAAAAAAATCTAAAATGAATCTATATTAAAATTGTTATCAAAATTTTAATATTAATTTTTAATATATATCAAATTTGTAACACCTATAATTTCTAAATTAGGAAAAATTTCTAATTTTAGTTCAAATTCTCAATCTTGTGCCCTAATTTAATTAAATTGGGAATTTATATGTTAAATTTGAAAAAAAGGTTATTTTAGAGAAATTGGATAAGTTCTAACCCTAGTAGGAGTTGGACTCCTCTTTCCTTTATTTATTTATTTATTTATTTTTTTTTCGTTCAGTCGTTTTCCTCTCCTTTTCTTTGTTTTCTCGCTACCCGTCCTGTTCTCGCTCGTTCTGTTCTTGCTCCCCTCTTAGAGGGTCAATCCTTGCGAAGTTATTAAATTCATCTGTGTAGGAAATACCACAGTCTATCATGATTATGAGAAAATGAAAATTCAAGAAAGCACACAGGTGTTGGGTGTTAGTGTGTTCCCTCGTTCAATTCTAGTAATTCTCTATGATGATCTAGTCGACATTGTTCAAGCAGGAGATGGTGTAATCATTACAAAGATGTGTGATCACATCACAATATCTATATAATGATGGGACAGATACTTTTGCCAGAATAAAAACGGATACGGAGATAGATACAAGGAACGGGGGCGTAAAACAGCAATATCCAAAATTATAAAATTATAAAATTATAAAATAATATTTAATTATTTATTTAAAATAATAATATCTAAGAAAATAAATAAAAACTAAAATATAAATAATTAAAATATGATAAATTATTCATGATTAAAATACAAATTAAAATATTTCTATAATGATAATAATAATAATAATAAACACATTAATAAATAATAAGAAATTTACGTAAAAATAAATTAATAAAAATAAATTTATTAATTAAAAAATTAATATATTCAATTTAAAAATTATATATAATATAAAAGTAATTTAGTGGACCCCACAGGATAATAATGACAGTTTCTCACGTGTTGTTTCTTCTTCTTCAACCTTTGGTGTTCTTCATCGGTATGAACTCTGCACATCTACACTGCATTTTTTCATTTTAATTTTTTTTTGTTGATCGCTCAAATTCGTTCGTGAGATTGTTGATGGAATTCATGTCGAAACTTGTAAATCTCTTAGCTGTAAAACGACCTCAGGGACGGACGTGAAGGACGCTTGTCGTCCCCGAGACGTTCCGGAAATAATCTAACCGTCTCTGATCACTTTTATCCGTATTCCGTCAACACGGGACGTCTTCGGTACGTTCCCTACCCGTACCCGTTCCGTACCCGTCTTTAAAATATTTTAGGTACTTGAAATGACATAAAAATGCCGTACCCGTGTTTCCTTGATTATATATGCGTTTGTGTTTTTATCATCATTCTTATGTCGGTAGTTTTTTTATTTATTTTGTTTAATTAATCAGAGATGTCGATACCGTTACTCACAGGACAACATGCGATTATACCTATAAAATAAATTAAAGTGACTAGTTGTTTAAGTTAGTACAACATTTATTTTAATCATAATTAACACGGTGACAAAATTTGTATTTAGGGTCAATATAGATTTCATTATATATTTTATGCAAATTGAAAATTTTGGTAATTTTATTTTAATTTGGCAAAATTTGATCTTGCATTTTATGAAAACTAGCAAATTTGTTCTGTTGTTGGTAAACACATAAATTTGAAGTATTATTTTTTTGTTAATTTATTGCATATAAATTGATAAACTATTAATTCTATGCATATACAAAGTTTAATTATATGGATTGATGATTCTCCCACAGGTGAGTCTTTCGGTAAATATTTTTTTATACACAACACTTCAAACCTGAAACTTATTTAAACGAAACTAAACTGTTTACCAATGGATCAAACCTTGTTGATGATGAAAGCCTTAATCCCTACACCTTAAATTTTAAATTCTAATCATCTACGATCTAAACCTCTAAAATATAATATTTCAATAATTCACATATTGGATGTGCTGATACTTCATGGACAATAAAATTTGTTTTTTTTTGGATTTTTAAAATATAAATATATAATATTGTAAAATAATTAAAGAGATATTTATTTTTTAAAAAAATAAACATTATTTTATTAAAAAACTAAAAAATATATTATAAAAATTATTTTTTTAACAAAACAATTTAAACGGAATAAAAACGAGTAATTTCTTTTATACTCCCTGAACATTCTAAGAACCCTCCAACCACACATTCCAATAACCTATAATTAAATAATCCTTTGATTTAATTTTTTATATCCATCTTTTCAGCCACAACTTTTATATAACATATTGTTTAATTTTCCAATATATTCGTATTTTTTAAATTTAAATATAAGCATTCTCAGATCTGTTTCAGAATTAGATTTAGATTTATTAATAATTATTTAATTTATATTATTTATTAACAAATTAGCCCCATGTAATTGCTAAATCTTAGAAGTGAAACATACAACTAGGGATGGACATTTTACTTGGCCTGATTGGGTTTTGACCCAATCCGGTCTGATCGGGTCGGATTTTTTGATGAAAAAATCGGGGTCGGGTCGAGTCGAGTAATTTTTTAAGGTGACATCAGGTCGTGTCGGGTTCGGGTTTAGGATATAAAATATCTGACTCAACCCGAAACTAAATATGTAATTTTTTTCATAATTTTTAAAGATATTTATAATAATGATTCTTTATCTATATATTTTTTTATAATTAGGTCCTTAAAATTAATTATTTTTATTTATAATTTAGTCCTTAAAATTATATATTTTTTATAATTAAGTTCTCAAAAATTATTTTTTTACAATTTAATCCCTACATTTATTTTTTTCTATAGTTCAGGTCGGAGTCGGATTTCGGGTATTTATTTTTGGATCAGATCGGGTCAAAATTTTTAAAAAAAATATTCAGGTCGATTCGAAGTCAGATTTAAAATATTTATGTTCGGATAGACCGAAAATCCGACCCGACCCGTGTCCAACTCTTCAAACAACCCTTGTTTTTGGGATCATGACTCTCTATGGGTATTATTGTCATTCTCATTTCTCAGAATAATAAACTAGGTCAACTTCAGAGCCGCAACAAAGTCGTACAATGCGGGGGAATGTTTGAAAAAGCTCCTTAAAAAAAGCCTAAAAAAAGCCCCTCTAATGGGCAGCAGCACTTGATAACCGGTTTCAATGGTTACTGCAGCATTTGGTAACCGGTTCCAATAGTTACCCAATTCATTCCTAAATATTTGAATAAAAAATATACGGATAAAAATATTCGTATAATAAATATTATAAAAATATTCATATAATAAATATTAGAATAAAAATATTCAAATAAAAAATATATGATTAAAAATATTCGTATAATAAATATTCGAATAAAAATATTCGAAAAAAATATATACGAATAAAAATATTCGTATAATAAAAATTAGAATAAAAATATTCGTACAATCAATATTTGAATAAAAATATTCGAATAAAAAATATAGGAATAAAAATATTCGTATAATAAAAATTAGAATAAAAATATTCATACAATAAATATTTGAATAAAAAATATACGAATAAAAATATTTGTATAATAAATATTTTAATAAAAAATATACGAATAAAAATATTGTACACAAATCCTTACAAAATATACACAATGGTTTAGGAAAACCGTAAGGAAAAAGGTATGTACACAAATCCTTACAACTTCTCACCATGAGCTAAAGGGGCACATCCAAGGGTAAGGATTTGTGTACATACACAATTTACTACGAGAATATATAAATTGGTACAAGAAATGTAAGGATTTATGTATGTACACAAATCCCTACAAAATATACACAAATGCTTACGAAAATTGTAAGGAAAAAGGTATGTACACAAATCCTTACCCTTGGATAACCTCCTTTAGCTCATGGTGAGAAGTTGTAAGGATTTGTGTACATACCTTTTTCCTTACTTTTTTCGTAATCCATTGTGTATACTTTGTAAGGAATTGTGTACATACACAAATCCTTACCATTTTTGTTCCATATTATCTATACTCGTAGCCAATTGTGTATGTACACAAATCCTTATCCTTGGATGGCCTCCTTTAGCTCATGGTTTCGAAGTCGTAAGGATTTATGTACATACCCTTTTCCTTATGTTTTTCGTAAGCCATTGTGTATACTTTGTAAGGAATTATGTAAATACACAAATCCTTACCATTTTTGTGTCAATTTATGTATACTCGTAGCCAGTTGTGTATGTACACAAATCCTTACCATTGGATGTTCTCCTTTAGCTCATGGTTTCGAAGTCGTAAGGATTTATGTACATACCTTTTTTGCTTACGGTTTTCGTAAGCCATTGTGTATAATTTGTAAGCAATTATGTACATACACAAATCCTTACCATTTTTGTTTCATATTATGTATACTCGTAGCTAATAGTGTATGTACAAAAATCCTTACCCTTGGATGGCCTCCTCTAGCTCATGGTTTCGAAGTCGTAAGGATTTGTGTACATACCTTTTTTCTTACGGTTTTCGTAAGCCATTGTGTATACTCTGTAAGGAATTGTGTACATACACAAAATCCTTACCATTTTTGTGCCAATTTATGTATTCTCGTAATGATTTATGTATGTACACAAATTTTGTAACAATTTATGTATGTACCGTTTTTCTTACAGTTTTTGTAAGGATTTATGTATATACACAAATCCTTATATTTGTAACAATCTATGTATGTACCATTTTTCTTACAGTTTTTGTAAGAAATTGTGTATATAGTTCGTAACCAATTATGTACACAAATGACTGGATAAACCGGTCAAGGCTTTTTTAGGCCTTTTTTAAGGGGTTTTTCCTAGAATCACCCACAATGTAGAGTATAATAATTAGATGATAATAACTTTCAAGTATGTTACCGACAGACATGGGATTGAAGGCTTTATTTTTTAAAATAAAAAATATTTAATATTTAATCTAATATTATTTTTAAAAATTATTTTAAAAATATTATAAAAATAGTTTTAAAAGATTATGTTTAAAATTTTAGTATTTTTAATTGTTGTTAGGAAGTATCGAAACAATGGTGTTCAAGTAGGTAATTTAGTTATTCCCTAACTCGTTTTGATACACTATGAAGCTGTATCGAAACACTATGTATAAGTCCAAGTCAACCAGGTTTGACCAACATGGGCGTATCAAAACGCTTAAGAGTTGTTTCGATATTGAGGTTCATGACAAGTAATACCGTTAGACTTGTTTCGATACAATTATTAGTGGTTTCGATACTCGAAGACTGACTAAGGTTCCTAAAGGTTTGACTTGACCAGACGATTCGATACACCTTGTATCAGTACTAGAATGAAAGATTCCATTGGCAAAACATATCAAAACACCCTCAAAGTGGTTTCGATACCAATATCCTGTGGGGCCCACGTTTTTTTCCCGCCTAACCTGTAAAGATCATTATGAACTTTTTATTTAACTCGTACCAATTTCTATGTTTTTAGCAGATGGTTTCGATACGGATTGAATTGATTTTAAAAATTTTAAAATAGTTTAACATTATTTATAAGAAATATGATGAATATATGTTTTTTTAAAAAAATATTTTTAAATTATGTTATTTAAAATGAGAGTATTTATCATATTTAGTATAAGAAATATGATTTAATTACTAATCGTCTTCAAAATATAAAATAATTTTATCCAAAAGAATTGAATTTCATATTTCGTATAAGCTTTATACCAAAAATATATGTTAAAACCTGGATTGTTACTATTTTTAACTAGGATTTGTAATAATTTATATTAAAAGAATATGAAAATAGTATTTTATATTTTTTAAAATGCTTAAATATACATTTTATATTTAAGAACTTTTATTCATAAATTGGTATTTGAATTATTTTTTTAAGATGGTATCTAAAGAATTTTTACTCTTAATTTGATATTTAAAATGTACAACGAATTCATTTTTAAAAATATAGACAGCTTAATTTTTTTTGGTTAAGAATGGAGATGCAACCTCACGCCTCCTTAAAAGACCTCCCTAATTTAAGTGGAAGAAAAAGAGTACGTTTGGCAACAAGAAATACATAAGACTAAAGCAACTCGGTATGAATGAAACGAAAAAAACGATGATAAGGAGGGCTGACCCAATCATTCGAAGCAAAGGTTGAATCTGATCAGGAGCATTATACAAGATTGTAAGATTGAAATGTCTACTGCCCAGTAATTTAGCCATATAGTCTACGACCATATCCACTTCCCGCGGAATCCACTGAAAATCTAACGACCAATCATTAGAATGAAAAGAAACAATGGAGCAAACAAGTTGCAAGCTGCTAGTCATAGCATTAGGGTCACGGATGAGCCTTATTGCAATGGAGCAATCTGGTTGAAAAGTCAAACGATTAATACCAAGAGAAGAAGCAATTTGAAGGCCAATAAGGATACTTCATAACTCGACATGTAAAAGGGAAACAATACCCATAGCTTTGCAATACCCTTTAACCCAAATACCATTAGAATCTCTAAAAACACCTCCAATCAACCCTATGTTATTGCTACGTAGAACAGTCGCATCCGAGTTAAGGCAAAGTCCAGAATGATTAGGCGGCTTCCATTGTTGGACCACTCCAACACTAGGAGTAAACGGTAACTTGGCATGTGCCATGCTTGCAAAGTGTCGAGCCCATGCAATCGCAATCCTGTAAACATCATATAAGGAAAGACATTGAAAATGAAATTATTACGTCTTTTCCAAACCCGCCATATAAGTGAAGCGAAAAAACAACACCATCGAACACTGTAAGAATCTATTAGCAAGTTGCTTCGAATATTCATAATAATCCATTGATCCAAACTTGATTGAAAAAAACAGAAAGGTTTTCCGCACGGAGAAAAGAATGCCATAAAATTCGAATTAGTGGGTAATCTCGAAGAATATGAATAATAGATTCACAAGCACATCCACAAATCTAACAAGAGTCAGATGTGAACCCCTAATAAAAACGTTCCTCATTAGTCATGAGACGATGTTTAAGCACAAGCCAAAGAAAAGATCTAATACGTTGGTGACTGGCAAAGACCATATAAAAGACCACTTAGGATCTTTGGCATTCAAGAAGAAATTAATAAATGTTCATAAGTCGAGGCAACAGTGAAATCACTATTTATGGAATACTTCCAAGCAACACGATCGTGGAAATCATCTAGAGTCGGGGGAAGCACACCAAGAACATGAGGGACCGCCATAGGGACAAGCAAAATTAATAACTTTTCTAAGTACCAATTACCATCATTCTGAATAAGATCATCAAAAGTGATAGATGCTAAAACCAAAGGAGATGAACGAACCCAATGACGAAGAGGACCTAAAGAAGGAATCCAAGTATCATCCCCAAATAAACAAAGATTACCATTATCTATCGTCCAATAAATATTGTCACGGATGGATTCCCAGACATTTGAAATGGCACGCCAAAGAGGCGAGCAAGCTGTTGCGTGTAGAAAGAGTTGCGCAATTTGTGCAAGTGTATACTTCGACAGTAATAAAGTGATGAATATAAAGTATCGTCTCCACAGGGATTGGTGTACTTAATATGTTTCCTTTTCTCTTCTCGCTTTGCAAAAGAAATAAAAAAAAACACAGATTAATTTGATTGTTCTGAAAACAACTTGAATAATAAAAGAACAGAGAATGTAAATAAAATTAGATTGAGAAAATAGGCAGGAACCAGTTGAATCGTATTGTGGGTTCAATTGACTCATTTATGTCTAATACAACTATACAACGCTGTCCCGGCAAAACTGTAGTTATACTGCCCCGACAATGAAGGATTACGTCCGCCGCGACAATCCCTTGCTCTTGGGTGGACTTCTCCAAGGTTTGGCAAAGTGTCCTCTAATGACTCCGCTTATCCCTAAGTCGAAGTACTATTAATGACTAGTCCTTGATGATACCTCCCGGCGTGAATCAAATATAACCACCAACCAATCTCACACTTTTTTTAGACGCTGAAACTCTAACCTATCCCTAGGCCGAGTTAGTATTTTTCAGCTAGAAAAATACCGTACTTATTCCTTTGTGAATCTAACTCTCCCGATATTAGATAAATAAATCTCTCACAAACTTCTCTACCGAGCTTGAATGCAAGAACTATGAATGGCAAAGAATAAGCAAACCTTGATATTTTATTGCATGAAACAAGAAAACAAAGTAAAATTTTCTCCCACAAATACTCGACAACTTTCACCTAAACCCTAGAAGAATTTAGAACATGATAAAAACAAAGAAATCTCTAAGATCTATGGTGAAATCTCTTCCTCTTCTTCTTGAACGACACATCCTTTATATAGGCTTAAAATTAGGACAACATCAGCCTTGGAGAAGAAGTAAAGTTGGTTTGGACGTTGCTTTCCTTAAAAAGGTGAATCACTTTAATTTAATGATTTTTGACCAAACACAAACTTTAACTTTTTTCCAACTTTTCACCACCTTCTCTAACTCTAATTGCCACTCAGAGTGTCTAGAAAAATCCAGCATTTTATGCTCTTCAAGTTGATCACCACTTTGACTTTTGGTATTATGGAATTCCCCGCCTCGGTAGGTTACATCTGCTGCCCCAGCGGAGGTCTAACTTTGAGTCTGCTTAGCTTCCCTCAGTAGAAGCTCCCATCTATGGCTGGTTCGATCAGGGTCCAAGTCTTCCTGCAAATGCACAAAGATGCATTAAAGATTACATTTTCTATAAATATCATCTTTATTTGTCACGAAGGCAAGGCATCCAATTATCACAAATTAAGCTCATGCATTAGTCTAAGTAGGTGTAGATTAAGTAATTTTTGTCCATGAAAGGTGTGAAAAATGATAGTCTTTTGAGCACTTATCACAAGCCGATCGAAAAATAGAGATTGGGCAAAGCTCAGTCATTTTGTACTTTTGCCTCAACACTTGGACTCAAAATGCATTAGGGGCGTGAACCAAAGTGCATGCAAGTTTTTGCATAAAAGCTAAATTTCGCTCATTAGATCTTAGAATAATCAAACCACCCGAGTTTTTAGGTTGAGAGATCTCAGACCAATTAACAAGGTTCATTTTACGTGCATCAAGAGTAGAACACCAAATAAAATTCCTGATAATTTTATCAATATCAGAACAAATACTCACATGCAGTTTTGTTGTTTGCATGAAAAAAGAAGGAATAGTTGCTAAAACAGAAAAGCAAAAGTAATGCGATCAGCAAACGAAATAGAGCTCGTAGCCCAACCATTTAGCTTTGAACGAAGACGCTCAATAAGAAAGTTATAGTCAGAATTCCTCTGACGGTGATGAAGAATTGGTACACCCAAATAAGTGCCAATAGATAACGTTCGAGAGAAGCCAAGGATCAAACTAATAGTGGAAGCAATAATTGGATCCATATTAGGACTGAAATAAATTTGTGATTTACGAGCATTAAAACGGTGACCAGAATGAACTCCAAAATTAGCAAGAATATTAGAGATGGTACTAGCTTGGTGCAAATCAACTTTAGCTTAGAGAATGAGATCATGAGCAAAAAAAAAGGTGGGATAGAGGAAGACCATGACGGGCCATATGAAAAGGGATCCACTAACCATTGCAAACTGCATTCCGAATTGCTTGACCTAGCCTTTCCATTGTCAAAACAAATAAATAAGGTGATAGAGCTCACCTTGGCGAACTCCTCTTGTAGGCCTAAAAGGTGGAGATAAAACTTCATTCCATTGCACCTGAACAATAGATGAAGATAAACATTGCATTATGAGACTAATTAAGGGTACAGGGAAACCAACATGAACAAGAGTATCGCGTAAAAAATTCCAACGGACACGGTCAAAGGCTTTTTCAAGATCTACCTTGATTGCCATCCAGCCTTGTTTTTTTTCTTCTTTTCTATAGACTGCACAATATCTTGATTAAGAATAATGTTTTCAGAAATAGAGCGACCAGAAATAAAACTAGTTTAGCAGGATTAACAAGAAAAGGCATAATATGCTTCAAGCGACGAACAATGATCTTAGTTAATAACTTATAGATAACAGAACATAGACTAATTGGTTTAAAGTTTGCGTGTAACACCCCAAATTGTTTCCTAATTTAAAAATCCCTAATTAGTGAAATCCCTAAATTTAAAACCTTAAAAATTTAAGAATTTCTATATCAGAAAACCTAATTGAGTTGAAGGTTAAATTGAGTCTATTCAAAACTATAAGGTTTAATTTGTGAACTCATGGGCCAATTTATAAATAAAGAAAATTTTATGTGCTCCTTTACAGACCCTATTTAATTTAGTGGTTAACCTTGGGATTTACCCGTTAAGTTTGGTATTTATATTAATTTCGGCAGAACGGTAAACCATTCTTTCTTTCCAGCCGCGACTTTTCTTTCGTTTCTTTTTAGAAAATTTAGTGTTCATATACGATATTTCTCTCGAAGCAAATCAATCATATTCCCCCTTAATTTCGTTCAAGTTTTAGTCAAAGATTTTATCTAGTTCGATTTCTTTTTACCGCACAAGTTTATCCTTGATATTAATTGATGTAATTATTTATGAATAAAACTCATGTTTCGGTTAACACCAATTTTTTTAAGGGGGCTACTGTCATTGTTAGATTTTATGCGAAATGAAAAGTTTTTATCGACTTGTTTTATGGTTAATCTTCGTGTGTCGACTGTAAAGAACAATCGAAATTTATAAGAATATTTTTCGGTTTTCAAACCATTCTGATGTTGTTTTTGGGTATTAATTAACCCACGTGATTTTGATGCAGGGGAAAGAATTTCAATTGAATTCCCTTGGCAGAATCTGTTAATGGAGTGGGGATTTAATTATTTTAAAAAATCAATTCTATGGTTTTGGCGTGGAAGGTGGGAGGTGATCCTTTGTGGTCACTCATTGGTGCACCTTCCATTATTCGTATTGTTTTGATTCGAATCGAATTATTAAGAATTAAATCGAATCTAGTTTTTTTTTTAAGCGAACATATTTTATTTGGATTTAATATTTTAGTGTAGTGTCCTTTTACTATTTTAAAAAAAATATTAAATTTAAAATATTGATTCGAATATTTTTGGTTTCCGAACGACGTCGATATTGAAGACGAGATCGTTCCACCGCCTACTCAGAACGCTCCAGAAAATCCTCCATGAGATACATGTGAGTTTTATTAGATTTATGTTTCATTGTGGTTAAGTTTTAGAGTCAAGTGTTTTAATTTTAGAATATTTATAAGATCTAACCTGGTTAGAGCTAGAGATAATTCAGATCGAGGATAACGTCACCGTCAACATTAGTGTCATGATCTTTAGAGGTGTGTTCTCTTATTTGGTGCTATATTTTTTTCTTAAAATTATATATATATTAGTGACATGCTTGGCATTTTGTTTTGAGAATATTTGTGGTTGATATCATGTCTGATTTTGGTATTGTGATTTTGATTGTGCACTTGTGTTACCATGCATACATGTCATTATGATTTTAGAAAAATATGGAAACTTTAAGATATTCAGATATACTTTTGTGATTTTTAGTATCTTGTGAAAAAAAATTCATATATATTATAATTTCGGATATTTTGATATCGGATCATGTCGGAATTATTTTTGGATTTTCAAATCATGATGCATTATCATGTGTGCATGGGGTGGTATTTGTGTACGGAGGAAGTTGTGGCAGCCTTCCATTTCGGAAGCCCTAAGACTACTTTCGGATTTTGGTGAAGGTGTAGGTGAGGATTCTAGGGAACTCCTCTATTTGGACTGGTGACGATGTAGTTGGGATTTGTGCATTGCGCATAACATCATTACATGCATCATAACCCGCATTTGTTTGATATTTGATATCTGAGAAACTATTTATAAGAAGAATATGATTTTTACTTATTTATTTATTCTGATTTGTTGCACCTTAGAGACACACTGAGTTCCATTGCTCACTCCCCTATAGTTTTTCTTTCACATATTCAGACTCTTTAAGCGATTTGATACATGGAGCATCTCGTATTTTATTCAAACGTTATTATTTTAAGTTTTCAGATTATTCTTATTTTATGATTTGTAATACGTATGTAATCGAAATTTGAGACATTATATTTTGGATTTTGTTTTCGCATGCACTGTCGAATTTTAATGTGTTTTATACAAAAAATCAGAAAATGATTTAATGTTTTTGTTTTATTAATAATTTTGGCATTTTTGTAATTAATTTAATTTTAAACCTAAAATTTATTAATTGAGGGAAAATTTTACAAACGTGACTTCTTAGATTCGACCTATTTCTTTTGAGTTGGGTTTAGGGGTTACACTGCGAAAGTGTAGGAGCATCAACCTTTGGGATTAGAACAACAGATGTACAAAGAAACTTTTGATCGAGAGATCCTGTAGTGAAAGCCGAAGCAATGGTCCTATAAACATCTTGTCCTACGATAGACCAGATGGACTGGAAAAACTCGGCATGGAGACCATCTGGACCCGGAGCCTTAAGAGGTTCCATAGAACATAGGGCCTCGAACACTTCATCCATAGATGACACAAGACCAAGAGAGTTCAAATGATCATTTGAAACAGAAGGAAAAGCACATGGTAAAGGATAAATTCCAGTATCTGAACTCGAATAAAAAAAAAGATCTTGAAAATACCGAGATGCTTCAAGACGCAAGATATGATCATCAAAACACCAAGAACCATCGTGGAGCTTAAGAGAGTTAATGTGATTACGGATGCGTCTTTGTTTAGCCTTGCGATGAAAGAAGGTAGTGTTACGATCACCCAAAGTTACCCAATCTGAACATGATTTTTGACACCAAATAAGTTCTTCTTTATCAAGAATATTCTTTAGTTCAATTAAAAGATCATGCTCAAGTTGCAACAGGAAACTTGAGTGGTGGCATTCAAGCGCCTTTTGAGCACCCCATAAACGAGCCATAATGAATTTCTTTTTTGCACCAATATAGCCATAAACAATTGTATTCCAAACTTTTGCAGCCTTAGTGAAGTTTTCTATTGTGGTAGAAAGAGAGGAAGATGAAACCCAATTATACTTAACCATACGAGTGAAGTCAGGGTGGGAACGCCATCCCGATAAGAAACAAAAAGAATTAGAATGCAAAGGTTTGTTGGATTTTCCAATCATTAATAATAAAGGGCTATGATCTGGTCGCATACGAAAGACATGATTAACTGAGCAGTCAGGGAAAGACTCATCCCAGATATCATTACATAGCATGCGAACAATGTAACCCCCTCGACCCGGTTTAGATACCACACGACTTGAACGAGTTACACGAGGAATACCGAGGCTAATCCGGAGACTCGCCACGATAAACAACCCTAAATTTTTTTATCTTTTTATATTATCTAGATAATTTAATTAGATCCTACATGTTCATGCAAGGACTGAGTTCAATTGCAGCGAGAATCGATAAGAAACGAGTCCTAATTTAACCCAACAAGTTAATAAGGACCTAATTATAATTTTCTAGAAATTTATGGACCAATTATAAAATTAAAGTTACTAACATTTAATTAAGTTCATTACATGTTTGTATCTCAAATTTCAGCTTAAAATAATATTTACAAGTCATTTAATTGCATGCTCAAAGTTTAAAGACTATTTCCAGCCTTCAAATATTTCATGACATTCTCTATATGCAATTTCATCTAAAAACACTTTAAGCACAAATCAAGGCATATTAGCTAGATGAAATTCAACCTAGTTAACAACAATATATTCAATTCCTAAGAGTATGCTTCAGCATCAACAATCTTATAATTACACGGAAGAACCACCTCAATATACTCAATATAATTTCTTGATGCATTCCAACCTAAATAACAACATTATAGATTCGAATCATAAATAGTCATGCTTCATTATCAACAACACTCAAATTTACACATAGGAATATCAAGAATCAAACTTCAATATAACTTTTATTATAACTAATGGAATATCAATAGACAATTCAAGTAAGTCGTAAAGCTAATATCAACATCGATAAACATCAAACATGTATAAGCATACGACTACTACAAGTCTCATCAATATAACAATATTCTTAACATGGTAACTCATCCCCATTGCTCTCTCACTGCTACTAATGTTATAAAGACATACTTGAGCTTTCACTTGGCGGTTACCTGGATTCTTGCTTCCCTTTGCTGCCTCAACATTATTTACTCTGCATTGCAAGCTAAATGAGAGGGTAAACATAAGCTTAGTGAGTGAATAAAAAAAAGTATAAAAAAACCTTGTCATACAACCCATATTAAACCAATTTCATCAATTTAAAAACATGTCTTGCTCTTTATAAAACAAAACAAACTTAGCTAACAACGCCACTTTTAAAACTCAGTAAAAATCGTGATCCGATTGGTGCAATCAAGTAAAAATCGTGAAACTTACCTTTGAAAAGTAAAAACATATATTGGTGCTAGTGATTCGATTAGTATCACTCCAAATCGTTAGGATAAACGGACAACCGCATGTTAGTACCACTCCTAGAGCATGCGCATGTTGATACCACTCTCAACATGAATTATCTTATCTTGGTGTCTGGTGACAGTACTACTCCTATCAGCCCGGATGTGACAGTACCACTCCCATCACATTACATTAGACTAAAAGCCTAAATACAACACACAAGAAATTTACACACGTACGGCTTTTGAATATTTATAGTGCACTCTAGACCCTATTGATCGATCAAATTATCCCATAAGTTTCATCACTTAACTAGCCAATATATTCTCAAAAATCAATGCTCAAAACTTAATTCAAATCACATGTATCCCACTTTTCACGCATCACTTATAAAAACCAATAAAACCACTTTTATCTTATTTTTCAAAACAAAATTGTAGGAACATTGAATGCTTATAAAATCATTTTAAAAATAGTTTTATGAGAATTTATATACATGTATAATCACATATGCACAACACAACAAGAGCATGATAAGAAACATAATAAAAACACGGCATAATATGGGAACCTTTAAGAAAGCAAAACTTTAAAATTAATTCCGAATATAGGGACGTTTTTCACACCTTCCCTACCCTCAAAACTTTGGAAAAAAATTTAAGAACATGCCAAATCGCATCCCTCATAATCCACTCACCCATTTACTGAAACTTGCTCGACAAGTCACCCGAATATGTGATATGGTTTCCTATCTCCCTCAAACTTGTTCCTCTACCTCTTGACCTAATTCAAGAATCAAAACTAGAGGTTTTAGTGCATTATAACACACCCAAACATCCCTCAAGTCGGATCAATACATGGCAGCCCCTAAAAACACCATAAAACCTGACCGAAACTCACCGAAAACCTCTCCAAACACCCCCTAAACCTTATATGCGGGATTAGATACTTAAAAGCCATCTTAATTACATCTAAAAACTTCAAGATTCATGTATTTAGGCATCAAAAACAGCAATGGAAAACCCTTGAACGAAAATCAAGAAAACAATGGAATTTTTATCAAGAAAATCGATTTTATTGATTCAAGACTTTAAAGATTGTTTCAATCAGCTAAGAACTTAGGAATTTCATTAAAGAACTTTAGGTTTCAAAGGTTTGAATGATTCTCACCTCCAAATTGATCCAACCTCCTTCCAAGGTTTAAAAATAAGTAAAACCGAAGAAAAACGAAGAGACTTTGAAGAAGAAAAAATATAGAAAAATAAACCAACAAAATTTTATTAAAAATAATGGATATTTAACTTGAAAATATGATGAAGAATATGAATTGGGAAGGAAGAAACTGAAATCTTAGAGAAGAGTTTAAAGATTGATACAAAAATAGTGTTTTTTTAAGAAAAATCGAAGAAGAAAATTATAAAAAATTAACCAAACTAATTTTTATTGAAAAGATTGATGTTTACCTTTGAAAATATAATGGAATGATTGCCAAGAAGATGAAAATTCGGAATTTTAAAAATAGGTTTAGGTTTATGACATAAAAATAAGTTTTTAGGATTAATATTAAGTTATTTGGGCTATTAATTAAAATTATGGGTTATGTGTTATTAAAATAGACCCTTGGAAGACTTGGATCAGCTAGGATTAAGTTATTTGGGCTATTAATTAAAATTATGGGTTATGGATTATTAATCGTAGGGATTCAAGGGTCAATTTTCAAAATTGATTTGACCAAAGTCAAATATATACTAAATAATGATTTTAGGATATTTTTCATAATTTATTTTGATTAAAAATCAAGTTTTATGTATTTAATCCCGAACTAGGCTAAACCAAAGAAACTGGTTCACTAAACATCTAGGCCCAATTTTGGGGTGTTTCAATTCTCCCCTACTTAAGAAATTTCGCCCTCGAAATTTTCACCATGAAAAGAGTTAAGGAAACTGCTCCTTTACAACTTCTTTTCACTCTCACATGACTTTGCAAACACCATTACGCCACTAAAACACTTTGATCAACACAAGGATCTTACCACAAAGGACCTTTGCTATCAAAACAAAGATCTCAGCATACATCTCATACAGACAAGATTCGATCTCATACTAACATCACCCGTCATCACAACTTGAAAAGCTACACAAAACAACAGTACACTAAAAACACCATGGTCCTTCTCAACACTCATTGCACCCTCAAGATAAAAGCAAAACCCTTTTTTTTGGAGTCCTAACCTCTCCCTATTCAAGGTTGGTAACCGACTTTCGGCAAACTGCTACAACTTTCAACTGCCACTAACAAGCTTAACTTTCCCAAGAATATTCCAATATAAAAGGCAAAAACCAAAACTTTCCACTAAGCCTCGCTTAATACAACAACATATAACAACTTCCACCAACAGAAAATCTTAAACGGTACCACTCAAACACTCGACTACTGAACACGGCTACGAAAAAATCTAATGAAGATAATATTGGGACCGTCGACACACCCCATGGCGCAGCGAAACAAAATTACGACGGTTTTTCTATTGATCCATGTACGTTTAATCCGAAATCGGGATGAAGAGATGCGATAACTTACATTGGGTTCCTTGATAAACAACAAAGACAACAACGGGATATGCTATAGTTACGATCGTTCAACAATCGAATCTTTAGCCTCCACGAATATCGTCTCGGCCTCTACTCAGTTCACCCGGTTGAGAGAGCAAATCTCAAAACACTGTTTTTCGTGATTTTAGAGTTTGGGAATTCGGAATTCTCTATTGTGGCTGCTAGACCAAAGATCCTTTATATAGGTGTAACCCTAGGTATAAGAGTTTGATTCCAAATTTGTTTATAGGAATAATTACTTTAATTATTTCCTTAAATTTCGGAATCTATATTTAATTCAAATTTAAAAGGGATATAATTACTTTAATTATATCCTTTAAAATTCGGGATTAAATATAATCTACTTATACTTATATATATTTTTTCTCCTTTTCAACCATTGGGTGTGACCCTGTAGGCTTATTGTAACGTTAGTAATAATATTAGAACAATTCTAATATTACAAACAATGAGTGACATCTAGCAATATATCATTGTCATCTAAGTTACAAGAGATCATGATTCGATGTATCATGTTCGTGACTGTTGCATGTCAAAAGTGCGCAATTAGTGCAATTGAACATGTCGCAAGTAATAAAGTGATCAGTATAATCATTTATCGTCTCCACAAGGATTGGTCTACTTAATATGTCTTCTCTTTTCTTCTTGCACTGTAAAGGAATAAAAGTAAAAACAAATGTGAATAGGATTTGAGTAAACTAAATAATTTGAATAAAGAAAACTAAGTAAAAAGGATGTGATCTGATTAAGAGAGAGGGCAGGATCCAATTATGTTGTATTGTGGATTTGATTGACTTGTCTCTGTCCAATGCAATTGTACATCACTGCCTAGGCAGTACTGCAGATTACTGCCTGGGCAGCAATGATACTTGTCCGCCGCGGCAATCCATTGCTCTTGGGTGGACTTTATCAATGTTCGGCAAAGTATCCTTTGATGACTCCGCTTATCCCTAAGTCGAAGTGCTGTTGGTGATCAATCCTTGATGATACCTCCCGACGTGAATCAATTATAATCATCAACCAATCCCACACTTCTTTTAGCCGCTGAAAGTCTTAACCTATCCCTAGGCCGAGTTAGTATTTCGCGATTGAAATACCGTACTTATCTCTTTCGTGAATCTAATTCTCCCGAGTCTAGATAAATAGATTACTTACAAACTTCTCTCCCGAGCTTGAATGCAAGAAAAAAGAATGGCAAAGGATAAATAAACCTTGATATTTTATTGCATTGAAACAAAGAACAAAATAAAATATCCTCTCACAAGTACTCGACAACCTTCACCTAAACCCTAGGAAAACTTAGAACATAATTTAGAGAAAGAAAACAATGAGTCTTAGGGTGAAATCTCTAAATCGGCTCTCTCCCCCTCTCTTGGACGGCTAGGTCTTATATAGGCTTGGCCTAGGGCAAACCTTTCCTAAGTAGAATACAACTTGGAGTAGGGAACAAGTTATGTACATAAATAAAATATTTCCAAGTTTATTCCAAATAGGAAGCTTTCCCGCGTAGCCTTGTCTTGGGCTTTCCTCGTGCTAACCAGCTCTGATCCATGTGCTACATGTCCAGAAACGTCCAACGTATTTTTCTCTTCCAATCGCCTACAGCATTGGTGCTGGAGCTTCAATTGCTGCCGCGGCCCAGGTTCTGCCTCGGCAATAGTTTATCCTGCACAGATGTAAAAAAATGTAGTAAAAATTGCCTTTTCTATAAATATCATCTTTATAAGCATAACCTCTAAATATATCACATTAAGTGTATGCATTGGTCCAAGTAGGTGTAGATTTGATGATTAATGCCCATAAAATGTGTAAAAAGTGATAGTGAGTTGAGCACTTATCATACCCCCAAACTCAAACTATTGCTTGTCCTCAAGCAATGCAAACCATCAATTTGCCAAACTCTATTCTCTCTTGGTCTTATGTTTCCATCTATTCTCCCCACCATAACTATGCCTATACTTTAGACTTAACCTTTCGGCTACCCAAGGGTTTACCTAGAAACAAACTATAAGATTTAGTGAGTGTGTGCGTTTTTGTGGACTAGTTTGATTAAAGGCTTTCTTAGATAAACTCTAAGTTCAAGACAAGTAGATTTGGGTTTAATGTTCTCTTCTTTTCTAAACAACCAATTCTTGAGCCAATTTCGGGCACCTCAAGGATTGTGTTTTTCTCATCACTAATTCCTTCTTTCTTTTGATATTCTTTTTAGCATACTAGAGCCAATTTCTGGCACCTCTAGCATGAAGAAGAGTAATTCCTAGAGCCGGTGATAGGCACCTCTAGTTACTTGCCCAAAAATCTTAGACTTTATCACCTAAGTTCATTAAAAGAATTCCTATAATCCAACAAGTCCCAAAAGTGTTTTTAAAATTTATCTTATAGTAAGCTTCTATGTTTTCATCCTTTAGTATCCTAAGGTTAAACCTTTTTAATAGGACCTAACCATGGTAAGGAGAAAGATTTCTATAGCCTTAAAGAATAAACTAAGGCAATACTGATGATGGGTAGTGCAAAAGTATGGGCAACAGATTCAAGTAAAGTAGTGAACATCAAAATTTTTAAAAAAATATCACTTAAATACTCCCTTATCTAGGTAAGGCTGCGGTAGTGGATTGCCTTGGCAGTGGCTCTGCACCCCCAAACTCAAACCAAGCATCGTCCTCAATGCTTATATTAGAGTTAAACAGTGAGCAACAAAATATGAAAAGAAACAAGCATCATATAAAGATAAAAAGTATTGAATATATGAAAATTAAATGGACTCCGAAGAGCTGCTTGTCACAATCTTTCGTCAAGGTCGTGCTGCTGATTGCGTCGTCTTCAGTGATGGCGAGGGCTGAGTTTTTGCTTGTCTTGGTGGTTGGACTCTCGTTGGTGGTGTCCGTTGCATTGGAGCATCTACTTCTTCTCCTTCTTCCTCGTCGGTGATTTTCTCGGTGACCATGATGTCTGTCCCACCTTTATTTGTTTCGTCTGCCCCGGCATGGTGAATGCTTGGCCCGACAGCGGTTGAAATTTGATTTACATAGGCATCTATCTATGCTGATAGACTGCCCATGATGATGGGGGATCTTGGTGGAGTGCTGAAGACTGTCTTCCTCTTTGATGGTCGTCTGCTGGCAGATGATGCCGCGGTAGAGTTTGCTACCCTAGATGGGCCAGCAACATGAAATTGTTGCTGAGGGCCAGTGTGGAAGAATGGCCTCGGTCCTCTTGGAGCTGGTGTAGTTTCGGTGTAGGGTGCAGCTATGACAAACATGTTGGTGGGGAATTCTAGAAACTGCACCCCGTGGTCTGGAAAGTTCTGGAGCATCATTTGGGCAAGTGTGCTGTTAAAGTCTCTTTGATACTCCATGTATCTCTATTGCCTAAGATCCATAGCTGTTATCCTTTGTAGTACTTCCTGGTATGGGTCTATTGCGGCAGTGGTGTGGGCAGTGTCAGGTATGTTTGTCGTGTATTGGGCCCCGACAGCAGTATCAGCAGTGAACCGCTGGGGAGTTGCCTGGACTGGTTCTGCCTGTGTGATCTGCATGATTTTGTGGCAGAATTCTCTTGTCCACCCTCTCCTATAGGTTGTGAATTCATCTATTTTGGTCGTAGGGACACCTGCAGCAGTACAAATACCAGTAATTAAACAAGGGAAATATAGAGGTTCTCTATCCTTTTTACCGTATTCGTATATTTCTCGTAAAA
The DNA here is from genome assembly GCA_035048815.1 of Abelmoschus esculentus. Taxonomy (NCBI): domain Eukaryota; kingdom Viridiplantae; phylum Streptophyta; class Magnoliopsida; order Malvales; family Malvaceae; genus Abelmoschus; species Abelmoschus esculentus. The sequence continues at coordinate 2,779,927 of JAUCBN010000064.1, read as the reverse complement.
TAATTTCTCCAATATTGATGCTCCTTTTGTTGATGATTGATTGGATGAGCACAAATCTTCTCCGGTCCACCGTACTGTTGTGGGAAGTTGGGATAAGGCGTCTCTTGACAAAGGTGTTCCAAAGCTTGGCCTCGGGTTTCAGACTTTTCCTTGCTACTGATCCTCTATGGGCACCGGTTTCCCAAGGAGTATTCTCATAGCAAAGGTCGTCTTTTATCAGTTCTTAATCTTCAGCGGTGACATCCTCCATGAAGTCAGCTTGATCATCACGTATAGGTGTGAGGCCATAAAATTGGTTGATTGTCTCGGCATCAAGCTGGACAGGCCTGCCTCGATAGTGGACAAAAAGAGAGTCCTTGCTTGTCCCATGCGCATAGAATTCCCACACGATGGTGGCATTGGCCTGAGCAGGTTGTAGGCAAAAGATCTCCCATTCTTGATACTTGATCTTGTCGAACAGATAGTGCTCAATGCCGTAATTTTCCTCATCGGAGTGTTGGAACCCTTGTTCCTCCCATAGCTGTCGAGCAATGAAAGACCTGTTGAAACAGTCTTCAACATTGGCTGGGGCAAAACGTTTGTAGGCGGCCATAAGTATTTTGAGAGTTGAGGTTCTTGGAGATTTTCTTGAAGAAGTTCTGAAAATTTCAAGAAGGTTTGTGAGTAAGCAGAGAGTATTGTGAGAGCAAGATTAGCAAATATTCTAAAGAAAACAAGAATGCAAGATTGAATAGTTCAAGAGGGAGAGATTGCTTATATAGGCCTCGGCCTTGTGACCGTTTAAACCACTAGCCGTTTTGTAGCCGTTAAACTTTTACTGCCATTGCATTTACTGTCGCGGCGGGAATCTCGCAGGGTAGCCGTTACACTATTCTGCCCGTTGGGACTGTTGCGGCTCTGATACTGTTTTCTGCCTTGGCAGAATTCCTGCTGCGAACTATTTCTCCTTTATTTTTGCTTATTATCCTAAAAAAATTTAAACAAAAACAAGAAGAATAAGTAAAGCAAAAGAAAAAAATAATAATTATAGAAAATAAATATAAACTAAACTAATCCTAATATAATAAAAAGAAAGGTAAGAGATTATGTCACTGGTGGAGTGCATGCAAATGCATCTCCTAAGCTGTTTATCTCTTGTTTGCCAGAATGATATTTCAGAAATTGGTCATTCTTTTTGACTTCATGTCCATCCTTCTTCGATTTGGTCTTTACTGCACCATGTGATTCTGACCATTTGGACTGAATATGCCTGGACAATGTGTTGTCCTGTTGGTTTCCTCCACATCTGCCTTACTTTTCCTGCCAAATAGTCTGCCATAACGAATTTCCATTTTCCTGCCGAGTATACTACCAAGGCAGTGGCTGTTGAAACAGGACATCTTTGTGCCTGCATCTGTGTTGTGAAGGACTTTGCACTCTTCTGCATCATCATGCCTTTTCAAATTGTGGAAGGCATTGAGTTTGACTTGTTGGTCATTAACCCTCATTGTCAACTCTCCTTTTTCTACATAAATTAGTGTGCGTCCAGTAGCAAGGAAAGGTCTCCCAAGGATGATCGGTGCATTATCATCTGCTTCACAGTCAAGGACAAGAAAGTCAGCGGGAAAAATAAATTTGTCAACTCTTACCAGTATGTCCTCGATTTTTCTGTCGGGTTGCACATATGATCGATCCGCAAGTTGGAGCATCACTGTTGTAGGTTTTGTCCTTCCTATTCCAAGATTTTGAAAGACAGATTTGGGCATTAGATTGATGCTTGATCCAAGATCGCACGGGGCCTTACCATCGTAGTGGTTACCTATTGCACAAGGTATGGTAAAGCATCCAAGATCCTTCAATTTTGGGGGCATGCGATTGTGTAGCATTGCCATGCATCCTTCGGTAGCAGCCACTGTTTCAAACTCGCCTAGTCTCTTTCTCTTAAACACAATGTCTTTCAAAAATTTAGCATAATTAGGCATTTGTTCAATTGCCTCTACGAATGGTAAGTTGATGTGGACTTGCTTTAAAATATCAAGAAATTTCCTAAATTGATGGTCCTTCTTTTGATTTTTCAACCTTTGTGGGAAAGGTGGTGGTGGTTTCATCTCATCCAGGGTTTCTTTAGTTTGGAATTTAATACCTAGAACCACTGTGTCTGTTGCTGTCTTGGCAGGTTGTTCTGATAATGCCAAGTTCTCTGCTAGGGCAATGTTATCTGTTAGAACATGATAAGTTTGTTCAGCATCCAAATCCTCTTTTTCTGGTTCTGTTGGTGGGACTTGGCCTGCTGGAATTCCTATCTTTTCCTTCAGCTGTAGACCACTCCTAGTAGTGATTGCTTTGCACTGTTCATGGCCTATTACCTTATGCAACTTTAGTATTTCTAGGTAGTCCTCCTTGTGGTCTAGTGTTTATGTTCTGGGCAAACTGCCCAACCTGGGTTTTCAGTGCCTTTATTTCTACCTCTTGGTTCTGTAACCTCATCTCAGTTCTATTTATGAATGCATCTGTTCTTTTGATGAAGTTATTGTTCTCTGCCATGTATGACTCAGTTTTCATCATGAATGCTTTTAGAGAATTTTCCAAGGAACTTAAAGACTGCTGCTGCATCTGCTGCGGCGGCATTGGCTGCTGGACCTGCTGCTGCGATAGATGTTGCATTGGTTGCTGGAATCCTGGGGTTGAGTAGTTCGATTTTAGGCATTGTCAGGATTACTCCATGAAAATTTTGGATGCCTCTTACATGAGGGGTTGTATGTGTTGGACATCATATTGTTTCGGTTATAATTTCCAACATACATGTTGGATTCTTGATTCATATAGTCGGAAGAATTGTGGTTACCTCCACATAAATTGCAAAAAGAATCAATGGCCTTAACCTCATGGTTATTTTGTTGTAGCTTCATGTTTTGCACCATCTTGGTAAGAGAGGCCAATTGTGCTGCCACTGAATTTGATGTTTCTAACTCATTCACTGTGGCTTGGCGTCTTACTCCTCCTCGCCTAGATGTAGGGAATTGAAAATCATTCTTTGCGAGTTTGTTTAGTATCACAATAGCTTCCCCAGGTGCTTTATCAAGGAGTGTTCCATTTGCCGAGGCATCTAACATCATGCTTTTCGGGGCATTCGTGACATTATAGAACATGGTCACTTGTGTCCATAGGGGAAATCCATGCAACGGACACTTGTGCAGTAACTCTCTATAGCGTTCCCATGCCTCGTACATAGGTTCATCATCTGCCTGTAAAAAAGAAGTGATTTCATTACGAATTCGATCATATAGATTTGTAGGATTAAAGCGTGTAATAAAATCTCGGCATATTTCACTCCAAGATCCTATTGATCCTTTTGGAATGCTATTTAACCAGGTTTTTGCCCTATCCCTTAGTGAATAGGGGAATAATTTCAATCTCAAAACATCTCCATGGACTCCTTGAGTTTTGAATGAATTGCATATCTCCATGAATGACTTGAGATGCTGCCTGGCATCTTCTGTCATAGACCCACCAAACTGTCCAATAGTGTTGAGCATATTGAACATGACAGGTTTTAGCTCAAAGTGGGCTGCTTCTATTTCCGGTGTAACCAGTCCAAGATTTAACCCATTCAAATCCTCCTCCAATAAGTCTCGAACAGTAAGCTGCCGCGGACCTGGTGGCGGCGATAGACCTCCATTGCCGGCAGGTAAGTTTTGTCCTGCTGGATGATCTGCCATAGCTCCTTGGATTTGTCTCCTCAACCTTTTCCGTGTACGTTCGATCTCTGGATCTAGCTCGTACAAAGGGTTGGTTGGGTTGGCCCTGGTCATACACCAAGAAAAACCAAAGTAAAATAAAAAATAAAAAGCAAGAAAATAAAGAAAACAAAATTTAGTTGCCAATCCTCGGCAACGACGCCAAAAACTTGTTGCGTGTCAAAATTGCACAATTAGTGCAAGTGAACACGTCGCTAGTAATAAAGTGATCAATATAATCGTGTATCGTCTCCACAGGGATTGGTCTACTTAATATGTCTTCTCTTTTCTTCTTGCACTGTAAAGGAATAAAAGTAAAAACAAATGTGAATAGGATTTGAGTAAACTAAATAATTTGAATAAAGAAAACTAAGTAAAAAAGATGTGGTCTGATTAAGAGAGAGGGCAGGATCCAGTTATGTTGTATTGTGGATTTGATTGACTTGTCTCTGTCCAATGCAATTGTACATCACTGCCTCGGCAGTACTGCAGATTACTGTCTTGAAAGCAATGATACTTGTCCACCGCAGCAATCCCTTGCTCTTGGGTGGACTTCATCAACGTTCGGCAAAGTATCCTTTGATGACTCCGTTTATCCTTAAGTCGAAGTACTGTTGGTGATCAATCCTTGATGATACCTCCCGGAGTGAATCAATTATAATCATCAATCAATCCCACACTTCTTTTAGCTGTTGAAACTCTTAACCTATCCCTAGGCCGAGTTAGTATTTCGCGATTGAAATACCGTACTTATCCCTTTCGTGAATCTAACTCTCCCGAGTCTAGATAAATAGATTACTTACAAACTTCTCTCCCGAGCTTGAATGCAAGAAAAAAGAATAGCAAAGGATAAGAAAACCTTGATATTTTATTGCATTGAAACAAAGAACAAAATACAATATCCTCTCACAAGTACTCGACAACCTTCACCTAAACCCTAAGAAAACTTAGAACATAATTGAGAGAAAGAAAACAATGAGTCTTAGGGTGAACTCTCTAAATCGGCTCTCTCCCCCTCTCTTGGACAGCTAGGTCTTATATAGGCTTGGCCTAAGGTAAACCTTTCCTAAGTAGAATACAACTTGGAGTAGGGTACAAGTCATGTACATAAATAAAATATTTCCAAGTTTATTCGAAATAGGAAGCTTTCCCGCGTGGCCTTGTCTTGGGCTTTCCTCGTGCTAACCAGCTCTGATCCATGTGTTGCATGTCCAGAAACATCCAGCGTATTTTTCTCTTCTAATCGCCTACAGCATTGGTGCTGGAGCTTCAATTGCTGCCACGACCCAGGTTCTGCCTCGGCCACGGTGCTACCTCGGCAATAGTTTATCCTGCACAGATGTAAAAAAATGTATTAAAACTTGCCTTTTCTATAAATATCATCTTTATAATTATAACCTCTAAATATATCACATTAAGTGTATGCATTGGTCCAAGTAGGTGTAGATTTGATGATTAATGCCCACAAAATGTGTAAAAAGTGATAGTGAGTTGAACACTTATCAGTGACCAACTATGTTAATATATTATATCTTTTTATTCTTTTATATCTTTAATAGGCATAAGTCTTAGAATAGTCACACTTGTATATCCTATTTTAATCTTTCTTGATATCTAGAGTGGACTACTTTTAATGAATAATTTATGATATCTCATATCAATGTATTCAAACATGGCCATGCATTTCTAGTCTCATTCAATCAAGTAGCCTTTGATATATTTTCCTATTATGTAGGAAGGACAAATTCTATCTTGATCATTCACATCTCACTACATACATTGTAATATGTCCAATGTCAGTTTTTATAGTGTAACTAATTACGAGACACGTTTAACTGCATCAAAACATAAAACAACATATGTTGAGATAGTAATAATCTCAACTATAAGATCATACATATAGTTGTCACTATGAGCAATATCGTGACCGTCACATAATAATCCAAGATATATGCTCATAGTGGGTCAATCCAATATTATTATTCTCTAGTAATATATTCATGTATTAATTATGACATCTCTATGTCAATGACAATTCACTGTCATCAATTAATCACATGTTAGTCCTAAGCGTATTATTATTGTTCATACCCATAATAATACTTGACTAAGGATCTTTTAATAATAATACATATATTATTATATGGACCTTATTGTTTCTCAGTTTATGTTATACATTGACACGTATATCTGAAAAAAACAATGGCAATGCCTTTATTCAATAAAATTGGTAAATAAAAAGTATCCTTACAATCATCATATGATTGGTCTTTGGGCATACTCTAACAATCTCCCACTAGCACTAAGACCAATCACTCACATATAATATCGAGTGACTCAGTGTGACGATCATGCTTATGTTGCGTCAAAGGCTTCGTCAAGGGATCAACAATGTTATAATCCTGTGTACTTTACATATCTCCACATGTCCTCTATCTATGATCTCTCGAGTGAGATGGAAGCGTCTAAGAATATGTTTGTATCGTTGATGAGATCTGGGTTCCTTTGCTTGTGCAATGGCTCCATTGTTGTCACAACGGAGTTTTATAGCATCTGATATGCTTGAAACAACCCCTAGTTCGGATATGAACTTTTTGATCCAAACAGCTTCCTTTGCTACTTCACTAGCTGCAATATACTCAACCTCTATCATAGAATTTGCTACTGTGTCTTGCTTAGAACTTTTCCAGCTTACAGTACCTCCATTAAGGCAAAACAAAAATCCAGATTACGATCTTGAGTCATCCTTGTCTATTTGAAAACTTGCATCAGTATAAGCTTTTATACTTAACTATTCTTTGCCTCCATAGACAAGAAATGTATCTTTAGTTCTTCTCAAGTACTTAAGGATGTTTTTGACTGCTACCCAGTGACTTTCACCAGGGTTTACCTGATATCGACTTGTCATGCTTAAGACATACGATACATCTGGTCGAGTACATATCATGACATACATGATAGAACCAATAGCCGAAGCATATGGAATCTTATTCATTCGTTCACTTTCTTGTGGACTTGAAGGACACATTTCCTTCGAAAGAGATATACCATGTCTTATAGGTAAGAATCTTTTCTTGCATTCTTCCATACTGAATCTTTTCAGAACTTTGTCTATATATGTACTTTGACTCAGACCTAAAAGTCATCTAAATCTATCTCTATAGATCTTAACCCCTAAGATATATGCTGCCTCACCCAAATCTTTCATAGAGAAACAACTACTTCACCAAGTCTTAACCGACTGTAAGGTAGGTATGTCATTTCCTATGATAAGTATGTCATCTAAATACAAGATTAGGAAAGAAATAATGCTCCCACTAGTCTTCTTGTAAACACAAGGCTCATCTTCGTTCCTGATAAAAACCAAACTCTTTGATCGCATCATTGAAACGAAGATTTCAGCTTCGAGAAGCTTGCTTCAGTCCATAAATGGACCTTTATATCTTACAAACCTTTCCAGCATTTCTTGGTCCGATAAAACCTTCTAGTTGTGTCATATACACATCCTATTCAAGTTTTCCATTAAGGAAAGCGGTTTTGACGTCCATTTGCCAAATTTCATAATCATGGAATGCAACTATAGCAAGCAAGATCCGGATGGATTTAAACATAGCTACAGGGGAGAAAGTTTTGTCATGGTCAATAACATGAACTTTTCGAAAACCTTTAGCGACTATTTGCCCCTTGTATGTTTGCACGTTTCCATTCATGTCGGTTTTCTTCTTGAAAATCCATTTACACCCTATAGGTTTTACCCCTTCAGGTGATTCAACCAAAGTCCATACTTGGTTGACTGACATGGATTCCATCTCAGATTTCATTGCCTCAAGCTATTTCTCAGAGTCTGGGCTCAATACTGCCTCTTGATAAGTTCTTAGCTCATCTTGATCCATAATAAGAACATCTCCAAAGATTCACATTGTAGTACCTTTACATACCTTTCCAAACCTAGATAACCTACTTAAACCGACCACATTCTTATTGATAAGAGAATACCTGAAACTTAATTGAAAACCCATCTATCTCAAAACCATATCACATTAAATCATACCGCTCAACAGCTCCAACCGTTCTCAAAGAAAGAAACTCTCTTTTAACTGCCAAGAAACCGCGCCACAAAATTTACGGAGATTTGTTCACACACCTCTATTCTAATACTTATGACGACAACAACATTCTCAAAGAATATTGACCCTCAAGCTCAAATTACCAACAAAACAAACATTCACCTTCAATTCATCCTCATCTAAAACATGTCCATCAAACAACATCCGCTTTCAAACTCCTTACTTCCAGATAGATAGCAAAATACTACCACAAACTTTTATTAAGATACCATTCTAGCTTATAGCACCATACTGCACAATCACGTTCCCCATAGACAAGAAAGACAACCAATGCCACAATTAAATAACCATCATCATAACCTCAATTGTTCCCTACACATGCGGCTCCACCGAACATCCGATATCAACTTACCTCAGAATATCTTAATTACGAAAAATCTCACCTACAACTTTGTTACTAGACCAACACTCTTTAATAAACTTAATTGATTCCACACTGATCTTGACTTCCCAACACTCTTAACTTATTTCACTAAAGCGACACTTGTCAAGGCATAACCCTTAAGCCACCCAAGTCACATTAAGCATCTCAGATTAACCCATCATGCAACACAAGGCACTTCTAACCCCTTTTGTGACAATACTCTTTATCATGCTCATCAAAAGATAGTGTCTTACCTAAAGACTAGATCACCATAACCAACTCAACAACACACCATTAACAACCTGGATGAACTACACACAAAAGTTTTCCCAAATAATATCTCAATGGCTGGACCATTAAACAACACAGCACTATAGTCAACCAACTCTTATTTCACTTAGGTTATTCCAAGCTTAAACTTGCGTTTCACTTACCAAGACAAACTTAATGTTACTCCTCCGTCAACTCACCTTAACATTCTTCTTAACATTAAGCAACAAAAACTCATGAGAAAACCAACCGTAATGTAAAACTCAACAAACAAAGACCCTCGCAACACCTCCTGACGATAAAACAAGTCTATAGGATTTTTTTTACCAATAATGGCTACAAACTACCCAACTTTCCTTATTACACAACATCTCCATGCAGAGATGTCGCGTGTCAAAAGTGCACGTTTAGTGCAAGTGGACACATCACAAGTAATAAGTGATAAGTATTTTATCGAGTTATCGTCTCCTCAGGGACCGATATACTTAATATGCTTTCTTCACCTTCTTGTTCTGTAGAAAAATAAAAACACAAGTGAGTTGATTTGATTTATCTAAACTAAAATAATTGAATAAAAGATAAAAGGTTGAAATAGTAGAGAGAGATGGGCTAGGATCCAGTTGCGTCGTATTGTGGAATTGATTGACTTGTCTCTGTCCAATGCAATCGTATATCACTGCCTTGGCAGCGACAACATTGTCTGTCGCGGCAATCCCTTGCTCGTGGGCAGACTTTACCAAAGTTCGGCAAAGTGTCCTTGGATGACTCTGCTTATCCCTAAGTTAGAGTGTTGTTGATGACTAGTCCTTGATGATACCTCCCGGCGTGAACCAATTATACTCACCAACCAATCTCACACTTCTTTTAGCCGCTGAAACTCTTAACCTATCCCTAGGCCGAGTTAGTATTTCGCGATTGAAACACCATACTTACCCCTTTCGTGAATCTAACTCTCCCGAGCTTAGATAAATGGATGATTCACAATATCCTCTCCCGAGCTCAATTGTGAAAACAAGGAATAACAAAGGATAAGCAAACCTTGATAACGTTATTGCATTGAATCAAAGACAAAGTACAACCTCCTCTCACAAATACTCGACAACCTTCACCTAATCCCTAAGAAGGTTTAGAACATAATGGAGAGGAAAGAAACAAGAATAGAAATCGGCTCTCTCCCTAGGTATTCCGTATATTGTACATTGGGTGGCTAGGTCTTTATATAGGCTAGACCTAGGGCAAACCTTTCCTAAGTAGAATACAACTTGGAGTAGGGAACAAGTCAACTACATAATTAAATATATTTCCAAGTTTATATTCGGCTAAGGGGATTTCCCGCGTGGTCTTCCTTTGGGCTTTTCCTTGTGCTAGCCAGCTCCGATTCATGGGCTTCAAGTCCAGACACGTTCCTTGGATTTTTGTCTTTCCATCGCCTATAGTCTTGCTTCCTGTCTTTCTGCTGCTGCCTCGGCCTTGTCCCTGCCGCGACACTGGTTCTCCTACACAAATATGAAAATGCAGTAAAACATGCCTTTTTCTGTAAATATTATCTATATAAGTATAACTTCTAAATATATCACATTAAGCACATGCATTGGTCCGAGTGGGTGTATATTTGATGATTAATGCCCATAAAAGGAGTAAAAAGTGATAGTGTGTTGAGTACTTATCAAGAGATATCCAAGGATTACATCCGAAACCTCCATAACAACCTAACCATACCCAAGCAAAACCTAACACAACTCTTTATGAACACATCATGCAAAAGCTAAGCCAACCGACACAACCACGACCTCTCAAGGTCCACAAAATTCCGTTATGCATACTTCATCACCTTAAATCTTTTTCCAAAATATTTATTTCTTTTCTAAAAAACCAACTACTACTTTCTAAAACAAATACTAGATCAGCTACACACTTGACCTAACCACCTCCTGAACCATACCAAACAGAAAATGCCATGAGGTACTTTTACCAAACATGATGATAACACAACTTCTCCTACACAAACTAAACCTTCTCCAAAAGACCCTTGAAAAACTCAACCTTCCGTTTCACTAACAACCAACCCCAACTCACATCAACTCAAAGCACTTATCCTCGGTTTAACAATTCATAACTCCAACCCATCTAGCCAATTCTTAACAAGAATTACTTCCCAACCAGAAAAGTAACTCAACTCACTACGCAACAGGCTCAGCTCCAACAAGAGCATCTTTCAGACACCTCTTTAAACCTACACCTTCTCCCTACAGAATCGATCATAATATAACTTTCATTTTCAAGAGGGAAACGTTTGTAGATATGGAAAATGTATGCATGATTCCTATATGTCACCCTAGATGCCTATGCAAGTACATGTAAATGCAATCTAATGTCATGCTCAAGAATGCATGCATGTCCTAAGATGTGTAATATATATGCATGTAGGTGCTCCTATACTATGCATGATTATTTTCCATACTCACAAACAACATCCTCCACTCCGGAACTTCAACTTTCTATCTCTTCAACATCTAGAACCATAGAAACTTAGCACTCAAGAGTAAACAACCACACTATATCCTGAACATTTCCAACACATTCGATTCACCTTGCACACAAGCAATTTGAAACTCCCAAAGGCACTCTCAGTGATTTAGTCACCTAGTACTCACCAGAAAACTTATTCTCAAACTAAACTGATTCAAAACCACTTTACACTCAAAAACGATCGAGAACCCAATCGACTCAAGACCGGATATCACAACACAACAACAAAAATTTGTCTACACTTTTTGATCTCCACAACTCCTCTATTACCAGGTTTTAGATTTCTTTTTGGTCCCATATCAAGCATAATAAAATAGAAAAAAATAATTTTAACATGCAAAAACATTTTTCAAAACTTTTGAGGCCAGCGCGAAGCAAGTTCCAAGTAGCTCAAATACAATATAAAATAATTTCCTCGTAGTAGTTAGAGCAATAATTATCCCAAAATAAATCCAACAATATATACTGAATATATAACTATCAAGTGTATTTTCCACAATAATATTAAGCATCAAATAAAATCATACCAGAATCTCATGCACTAACTAATGCAAAATCAAGCTAGTTTCCTATGCCACATGGAATATCAAGAACCACCAATCTCATGAGATGTTTAACTTAGAAATCATTTTTAAAACCAACTGACCACAATGTATACAATATTTAAAATTCTAAACACTTTTCACTTTTATAAATTTCACATGCAAGATCACCTTAAAACATGGTCAAACAGTAGTCTATGTCATATAATATTCAATTCACTTAGTCAAAAAACTCACGGACATGTTCACATTTACATATAACTAATTTCATAACAAAGGAACAATATTCCATCATTCTTACAAATAATCACCTATATGTAGTAGAATATCTACCTATCAAAATTTAATCATGCTTGCAAACACCTTGCTTGAAAAACAAACCCTTAATTTACTATGTCACAACACAAATCAATCACATATAGCAAACACCGTGAATCTCAAACAATAACATAAAATTTTCGAAAAATCATTGTACATAAGCAACATTTAAAACAAATTTAACTCTACAACATACCAAATGAAACTTCCCAAAAGGTTTTGTAAACCTACGCTCTCATACCACCAAATGTAACCCCTTCGACCCAATTTAGACACCACACGACTCGAACGAGTTACACGGGGAATACGGAGGCTAATCCGGAGACTTGTCACGATAAACAACTCTAAATTTTTTAATCTTTTTTATCTTATCTAGATACTTTAATTAGATCCTACTTGTTCATGCAAGGACTGAGTTCAATTGAAACGGAAATCGATTAGAAACGAGTCCAAATTTAACCCAACAAGTTATAAGGACCTAATTATAATTTTCTAGAAATTTATGGACCAATTATGAAATTAAAGTTGCCAACATTTAATTAAGTTCATTACATGCTTGTATCTCAAATTTCAGCTTAAAATAATATTTACAAGTCATTTAATTGCATGCTCAAAGTTTAAGGACTATTTCCAGCCTCCAAATATTTGATAACATTCTCTATATGCAATTTCACCTAAAAATACTTTAAGCACAAATCAAGGCATATTATCTAGATGCAATTAAACCTAGTTAGCAACAATATATTCAATTCCTAAGTGTGTGCTTCAGCATCAACAAACTTATAAACACACGGAAGAACCACCTCAATATACTCAATATGATTTCTAGATGCATTCCAACCTAAATAACAACATCATAGATTCGAATCATAAATAGTCATGCTTCATTATCAACAACGCTCAAATTCACACATAGGAATATCAAGAATCAAACTTCAATATAACTTTTATTATAACTAGTGGAATATCAATAGACAATTCAAGTCAAAGTCGTAAAGCTAATATAAACATAGATAAACATCAAACATGTATAAGCATACGACTACTATAAGTCTCATCAATATAACAATATTCTTAACATGGTAACTCATCCCCAATGCTCTCTCACTAATACTAATGTTATAAAGACATACTTGAGTGTCACGTGTCAAAAGTGCGCGTTTAGTACAAGTGGACACATCGAAAGTAATAAGTGATAAGTATTTATCGGATTATCGTCTCCACAGGGATTGATAGACTCAATATGTCTTCTTCGTCTTCTTTTTCTATAGAAAGAAATAAAAAAAAAAACAAGTAGTTTAGGTTGTGATGGAACTAAAATAAAACAATTAAGTAAAATAAAGAAAATTGAATATTAGAGAGAGATAGGTCAGGATCCAGTTGCGTTGTATTGTGGATTTGATTGACTTGTCTCTGCCCAATGCAATCGTATATCTCTGCCTCAGCAGTACTACAGATTACTGCCTCGGCAGCGATAATACTGTCCGCCGCGGCAATCCATTGCTCGTGGGTGGACTTTAACAAAGTTCGACAAAGTGTCCTTGGATGACTCCGCTTATCCCTAAGTCGAAGTACTGTTGATGACTAGTCCTTGATGATACCTCCCGGCGTGAACCAATTATACTCACCAACCAATCTTACACTTCTTTTACCGCTGAAACTCTTAACCTATCCCTAGGCTGAGTTAGTATTTCGCGATTGAAACACCGTACTTATCCCTTTCGTGAATCTAACTCTCTCGAGTCTAGATAAATGGATTACTCACAAACTTCTCTCCCGAGCTTGAATGCAAGAACAAGGAATAACAAAGGATAAGCAAACCTTGATAATTTTATTGCATTGAAACAAAGACAAAGTACAATCTTCTCTCACAAATACTAACAACCTTCACCTAAAACCTAAGGAAGCTTAGAACACAATTGAGAGAAAGAAAACAAGTTTATGAATCGGCTCTCTCTCTGTAGGTATCCGTGTGTAATACATTGGACGGCTAGGTCTTTATATAGGCTAGACCTAGGGCAAACCTTTCCTAAGTAGAATACAACTTGGAGTAGGGAACAAGTCATGTACATAATTAAAATATTTCCAAGTTTAAATTCGACTAAGGGGTTTTCCCGCGTGGCCTTGTGTTGGGCTTTTCCTCATGCTAGCCAGCTCCGATCCATGTGCTTTAAGTCCAGAAACGTCCCTTGGATTTTTATCTTCCAATCGCCTACAGTCTTGCTTCCTGGCTCTCAGCTGCTGCCTCGGCATCAAGTCCTGCCTCGGCCTTGTCGCTACCGCGGCACCGGTTCTCCTGCACAGATATAAAAATGCAGTAAAACGTGCATTTTCTGTAAATATTATCTCTATAAGCATAATTTCTAAATATATTACATTAAGTAAATGCATTGGTCCGAGTGGGTGTAAATTCGGTGATTAATGCCAATAAAAGGTGTAAAAACTGATAGTGAGTTGAGCACTTATCATTGAGCTTTCACTTGGCGGTTACCTGGATTCTTGCTTCCCTTACTGCCTCAGCATTATTTACTCTGCATTGCAAGGTAAATGAGAGGGTAAGCATAAGCTTAGTGAGTGAATAAAAAAAGTTCAAAAAAAAAACTTACAATGCAGCCCATATTAAACCAATTTCATCAATTTAAAAACATGTCATGCTCTTTATAAAACAAAACAAACTTGGCTAACAACGCCACTTTTAAAACTTAGTAAGTGTCATCAAACCATGACTAACAATGACATCATTAAGATTTAGTAAAAAACTTTTTGAAATCACATGCTTTAAAAGCTAAAACACAAGTCTTACATGCTACTCACATAGCAATGCTTACACGTGCATCCCAATGCACAAAGCCAAAGTCTTACATGCTATCAACATAGCAATGCTCAAATCACATGCATACCAATGCACAAAAACTCGGATGCATAATACCATATGCAATCAAGTAAAAAACATGACACTTACCTTTAAAAGTAAAAACATATATTGGTGCTAGTGATCCGATTTGTACCACTCCAAATCATTAGGATAAACGGGCAATCGCATGTTAGTACCACTCCTAGAGCATGCGCATGTTGATACCACTCTCAACATGAATTATCTAACCTTGGTGTCCGGTGACAGTACCAGTCCTATCAGTCCGGATGTGACAGTACCACTCCCATCGCATAGCATTAGACTAAAATACTAAATGCAACACACAAGGAATTTAAACACGTACGACTTTTGAATATTTATAGTGCACTCTAGAACCTATTGATCGATCAAATTATCCCATAAGTTTCATCACTTAACTAGCCAATATATTCTCAAAAATAAATGCTCAAAATTTAATTAAAAATAGAATTCAAATCACATGTATCCCACTTTTCACGCATCACTTGTAAAAACCGATAAAACTACTTTTATCTTATTTTTCAAAACAAAACCGTGGGAACATAGAATGCTTATAATTTTTTTAAAAAAATATTTTCATGAGCATTTATATACATGAATAATCATATATGCACAACACAACAAGAGCATGACAAGAAACATAATAAAAACATGGCGTAAATGGGAACCTTTAAGAAAACAAAACTTTAAACTTACTTCCGAGTATAGGGTGGTTTTTCACACCTTCCCTACCCCCCAAACATTTGAAAACACATTTAAAAACATGCCAAATCGGCATCCCTCATAATCCACTCACCGATTTATTGAAACTTGCTCGACAAGTCACCCGAAAATGCGATTCGACTTTCCTATCTCCCTCAAACTTGTTCCTCTACATCTTGACCTAATTCAAGCATCAAAACCAGAGGGTTTAGTGCATTATAAAACACCCAAACATCCCTCAAGACGGACCAATATATGGCAGCCCCTAAAAACACCATAAAACCTAACCGAAACCTCTCAAAACACCCCCTAAACCTTATGTACAGGATTAGATACTTAAAATTCATCTTAATTAAATCTAAAAACAAGATTCATGTATTTAGGCATCAAAAACAGCCATGGAAAACCCTTGAACAAAAATCAAGAAAACAATTGAATTTTTATCAAGAAAACCGATTTTATTGATTCAAGACTTTAAAGATTGTTTCAATCAGCCAAGGATTTAGGAATTTCATTAAAGAACTTTAGGTTTCAGAGGTTTGAATGATTCTCACCTCCAAATTGATTCAACCTTCTTCCAAGGTTTAAAAACAAGTAAAACCGAAGAAAAACTAAGAGATTTTGAAGAAGAAAAAATATAGGAAAATAAACCAACGAAATTTTATTAAAAAGAATAGATATTTAACTTGAAAGTATGATGAAGAATATGTATTGGGAAGGAAGAAACCAAAATCTTGGAGAAGGGTTTAAAGCTTGATGCAAAAATAGAGTTTTTTTTTAAGTAAAACCGAAGAAGAAAATTATAAAGAATTAACCAAACTAATTTTTATTGAAAAGATTGATGTTTAAATTTGAAAATATGATGGAATGGATACAAAGAAGATGAAAAGTCGGAATTTTAAAAACAGGTTTAGGTTTATCACATAAAAATAAGTTTTTATGATTAATATTAAGTTATTTGAGCTATTAATTAAAATTATGGGTTATGGGTTATTAAAATAGAACCTTGGAAGGCTTGGATCATCTAGTATTAAGATTTGATCAAAGCCCATTAAAGATTCAAAGTTTTAGCTTAATTTATGAAATTGTCCTCAAGTTTTCAATTTTTACAAAATAGTCACTAATTTCAAAATCGTAGGAATTCAAGGGTAAATTTTTAAAATTGATTTGACCTAAGTCAAATATATAATAAAAAATGATTTTAGGATATTTTTCCATAATTTATTTTAATTAAAAATCAATTTTTAAGTATTTAATCTCGAACTAGACTAAACCGAAGAAACTGGTTCACTAAACTTCTACGCTCAATTATGGGGCATTACAGTCAAAGCGTGATAAAGTATAACCCCTAGAACAAGTAAATTGAGTTCCTTGAAAACCCTTATCACGAAGGCCATAATCAAAAATGAAACTCTGGAAAACATGACAAGAACGGCCAGAGGCAACCCCACCCTTACGCTCAGAAGCATCAAGGGTAGCATTGAAGTCACCTAATAGAAGCCATGGTTCATGAATAGTGGCAGTAAGAGAACGAAGATGAGGCCAAAGAGCTTTACATCGCAAAGTAGAAGGACAAGCATAAACAAGAGAAACCAAACCAGAGGAATTTGATTTTTTACAAGTCATACGACAATAAAGAAACTGAAAATGATGAAGTAAAATATCAACATGAACATAATCATTCCAACAGAGTCAAATACCTCGTGAAAAACCTGAAGCTTCAATATGGTAAGAATAAGGAAATACCAGAGCTGAAATGAGACCATCAGCACGAAAACCATTGATGCGAGGTTCAACAATACCAAACAAAGCTGGCTTACAATCTTTGATATATTGTCTAGCTGCAGTTAAGAATTTTGGATGCCCACAACCTTGGGCATTCCAGCAAACAATATTCATATTCATAAAGGAATAAAAAAAACAAAAGTGAACCTGCTAAGAAGAAACTGACAGATTCGAGTTTTTATCCTTAGGGATCATAGGGAGGCTCGAACTAGAATTGATTATAGTATCAGCTTTTGGAGCTTAAGCCTCGAAAGAATTTGACTTGCTATTAGATTTAGCAAGTGTAGAAACATCTTCGGCAACCGTAGGAACATTTAGTGGTACAGAGACTAGCAAATTCACTTTCTTTGAAGCATGTGTTAGAAAAATAGTGAGAAATGACCAACTTTGAGGCATATTTTGGAATTGTAAAGACGAGGATTTGAATAAGTAATTTATTGATTCCTATTCTACTCAGTAAGATCTTTACAACGGTATCTCATATGCTCAAAATGGTTGAGTGATGAATGAGAAATTGATGCTCAAAGTAAGAAGGTCGTGAATAGAGTAAGGAATGAAACTCCATTATCCCACATGGATGGGATAAATGAAGTAGGAAGTGTTTATATACACTTACCCACATAGTGATCATTGAATGACTTAACTCTTGGGTTGGGGTGCATGACGTGGACGATGTAAATGTCTGGACGGGTCAAGTCCTTTGTAGGCTTGCGGATATTTTACCCGTTGTGAATATATTTTTCCTTAAATTATTTTTTATTTTAATATTCAAGAAGAGTTTGTATTTTACTTAAATACAACTTAAGGATATTAGATAAGATAAAATTGACTATTCTTAGTAAATTCAAATTTAATTTGGATTAGAACTCTCAATAGTTTTGACCTAATTTTCCCCTATAAATAAGAATGAAACTTTTAGTTTCAAAAAACACTCAACATTCAAAACGTTTTCTCTCTTATTTTCTTCCAGTGATTGGCAAAGGCAAAGACAGCTCGGGAACTCAGCAACCGTGCTATTGTTAGAGGTCCTCTAATTGTTGTATCTTGGGAGACAGACTACCATAAAAACTCAGCACTATCGGAATGACAGAAAATATGTCTTGAGAAAACTACGATCGTGCAGGCCTCAACTTAATTCCGACTTAACGTCTCTAAAATGGGTTTGATCTAAAATATTTTATTTATTTTATTTCATATTTTTGGGTTTTCGTTCTATTCGTTAAATAGTAATATTTATTATTATTATTATTATTATTATTATTATTATTATTATTGGATTAACAACCTATTTTCCAGCAACATGATCAAAAGATAAATTCGGAACATTAGGATCATCATTCTCAGAAACAATAACTGATGTATGCATATGCTTATTAAGCTTGAGTGGTGGTCGGACAAAAGGTGCAAACTGAGCCGAACTTAGAGAAGAGTTACAACGAAAGGTCAAATTTGAATTCTGTGAAGTCAAGGCAACATTAGGAAATTGGACAGTAAGCTGTTTACATATAGGAATAGATGTATGAGGTTGTGGCGAATGAGACTCTGTGGAAGCTTTCTTCTTGTTACTCGAAATAGTTTTGACTCATGGAGATGTGTGAGTTTCCACCTCAGACATGCGAGTATTAGGAACAACCAAACCATCTGTAGTATTTGACTTCTTTACATGATTAACATGAGATTCAACTTCAAAGATTTGATTAAACCTTTATTCTTTGATAGCAATGTCACTACTACTCGGAATAGATTCAACATCTCTTTGAACTAAACGTTTTTGACGTCGTTCAACCATCATCCATGGACCAAAAGGTTCATTTGTCGAACTAGATATAGGAGCAAGAATAGAAGATTGTGGCCCTATAGAAACACCTGTATTGTTGAAAAAAGGTGAGCAAATATCCTTCACATGTCCAAACATACCACACGAAAAACATATAGAAGGTAGTGATTCATATTCGATCAACTGAACACGACCGTTAATTAACAGTTTCGAAATGATAAGCTTTCGTTGATCGATACTAATCGCCATACACGCAAAGCGCCCTCTACGACCATATTCTGTTTGATAGTCCAATTTCAACTCATAACCAATACATTCTCCGATTGTAGTAATCATGCTTTTCTGATAAAACGTTACTGGTAATCCATGTAAGCGAACCCAAGCCACAACTCGATTTGGATGTGGTTGTGAAGGTTAAAAATCAACAAACCAAGGTTCAACAACAAGATAATGGCCATAGATCACCCAAGGACCACCCGAGATAGCTTTCAAATAATTCAAGTGAGTGCGAAAAGTGACAAGAAAATAATCATTTTCAATATCCATGATACAAAAAGGTTGCGAAGGCTTCGAAAGATCAAACAATTTATTGCGAAGAGTGCTATACCCGATACGACGACTAAGAAGTTTGATAACCACCTTGAGATCCAGGTTGTTGACAGCCAAAGCCTGAACCCTATCGCTAAAATCAATAGAGATGAGACCATCAATTGTGGAACGAATGACATCACCATCAACGAGAACGACTTTTTCTTCTTTAACGATTTCATCGACATGAGCCGTTTGTGAATGCAACGAAGACATTAAAGAATATTTAGTTGGTAAGTCCTGCGACTTTGCTGGGGAAATAGAGGAATTATGGGTATCCGAATGATTAACATGCTCAGATAAATCCATAAGAGACCCAGAAAACGTAAGGCGCGGCCAGGATCTGGAGGATCGACATTATGCTGTGGAGAAACAAGGGTGGGGTATATACAACTTAATTCTATTAATTACTCCATAAAATCTACATTGATATTCCCAACTACTTAATTTATTAATCGAATTTATATATATGATTATTTTTTGTGTTCAATCATTTGTTAATTTTATATTTATTCTTGTTGATACATGATTTGGTTTCATATAGTCCAAAAAAGTATTAAAAGTCGAGATAGGGTGTTTCTATAAATACTAGTGTTTTTTATTTGCTAAGTAATTTTTTTTTAGTTTTTGGTGTCTTCATGCACAGGGGCTATGATAGTCGTTAAATGTGGAATTCCATAAAAGACCAAATCAAGCACAACACAAGCTACAATAGATGAATACAGAATTAAACTATTTATTATATATATTTAAAAATATGTTAGCTATGTATTATATATATTTTTATATGTATTATATTATTTATTATACATTATACATTATATAATTATTATATATTTATATTTTTTATATTATACTATTTATTATATATTTATATTTGTTATATTATATATTATTATACATGTATATAATATTATATCCATGATATTTTTATCATTTATATGCATTTATTTGTTGAAAAATAAAGTAAAGAACAAGAACAAAATGGATGAACAAAGATGAGAGACAACAAAGAGAGACTTGTATTGTATTCTCAAAATAGGATTGTGTACAATGCTTTGCATAAGATGAAAGTCCTAATTCCAATGGGAATTAAATTCTAATAACAAATTACATTAAAGTATTATTTAATATATGGATATCCACCATAAATAAAGATATTCATAACACTTCCTTTGGATATCCATGAAGATAGTGTGCCTCGTTAAAATCTTACTAAAAAACTATAGGAAAAATTCTTAGTGAAGGAAAAAGATTACACACATATTTGATACACATAACATGTTGCCTCATTAAAAAACTTACCTGGAAAACTCATTGGGACAAAACCTTAATTAAGGGAAAATGAGTGCAACACATATTTATTCTCCCTCATGAAAATGTCATATAAGATCTTTGATTCTTCATAATTCAATATTGAATACAATATTCAAATGTTGAAGTCGATTATGCACTAGTTGATAAATCTTCTAAATTATTTCTTGAAATGATTAATCGAATATTATTCTTCTGAAGATCATGAGGGACGAAACTTTAAAGAAATATGTTTCGTTTCATCACATTTGATGTATCCACCTTAAGATATAAATTTTTCTTTATCTCTACACAAGATAAATTGCATCTTATCTTGTGAAAGCAATTCATATATCTTTTGAATATGTTTAGCCAAACACATATTTTGGCTTTGCCTTAAACATAGTAATTTTTTAAAGGTAATGATCTCATAGCACTTAAATAGTATTTCTAGACCAGCTAAGTTACAATGCTTTCAGATCAAATAATGTATATATGGTGCTTTTAGAACAAGAATATCATCACCCTTTTCTTTAGGCGTAATGGATCTTTGTTTTCTTTAAGAGACCTAGCAATCATAAGGGTGATCAATGAATATGTGTTATAAATATAAAGTGTAACGACCCGGATTCAGATCCGAGTGTCGGTTTAACCCGTTGGGTTTGGGCTTTGGTTTTGGGCCCATGTTAGTGTGGTTTTGGGCCTTAGGCTTGTTGGGCTTGTTAGGATGTTGGGCTTATGAGTTGTTGGTGAGGGCTTTGTTTGAGGTTCGATAATAGAATTAAAGGTCGCAATGAATCTTATAATTAATGAAATGAATGGTTAACATAAGATTGACGTATTTAAACCCTGAATGACTAAATTATGTTAAGTCTTGATATGTTTTGATGTGAGGATCCGAGGTGGATCATTTGTGTGTGTCGAGTCCTTGTGTGATGGAAATCCGGATATCCAAAAGTGTTGCAACACGTCGAAGGCCATCCGATGTAACATTCCGGGTGATGATTCTGAAGACTATTCTGAATGTAGGATCCCGATGCTGTGTGGACGTGGGCCTCATTCGATGATACTCGATGTGACATTCCGAGTATGGGATTTGGAGGATCCCGATGCTGTGTGGACGCGGGCCTCAAATCCCGGATGTAGGATCCCGATGCTGTGTGGACGCGGGCCTCATCCTGAGTATGGGATCCCGATGTTGTGTGGACGTGGGCCCTACTCGTAGTGTAGGATCCCGATGCTGTGTGGACGCGTGCCTCACTACTTTGTGTTGTTGTTTGACATGTATATGTTGTGTGCGTCATTATACATTATTATGCCATGTGGTAGGCAAGCATGCTAGATCATCATGTCATGCACGATATTTTATATGTTATGCTTTACTGCTTATGATATGCATGATGTTGGCCGAGTTCGGCGTATCCACTGAGCTTTCGTAGCTCAGCGTTCGAAATATGTTTTCGTGCGTAGGTTAGGTGATGCCGGATCGTGGGGCACCATCAAGGTTTGGATTTCAGCATCGACCGTGTTGTCAGAGTACATGTATTAGATTTAGTGGGCTTGTACTATGTCGAACCCTATGTAATGTAACTCTGTTTATTTTAATTTTGGTCGAATGTTTTTAAACGGTTTGTAATATTTTGGAGCTCCGTTTACTTATTATCTTTTGGAATTTATCTTTATTCGAGTTTGGGCCTTATGACAATAGTTTGGACTTGAAATTGAATCTATTTGTTGGGCTTTTGAAATGAATTTTTGAAATACAGGTTTTGGGCCGGAGGTCCAATGTGACATCCGGGTTGGGTGTTACATAAAGTCTATTTAAACATTTTTCCTGTATGTAGATTGATGTAAAAGGATTTGATTATATCTCTTCACGAGTTTCAATGATATTCAAATTATCAACAACAAAAACAAAGACAATCTCAGAGTTAAACTTTTTAATAAAAATGCTTGGAGAAATTAAATAATCCATATGACATTTTGCTAATAAGTATTCAATAAGGCAATTATACTAAATACACCTAAATTGTTTCAATCCATAAAAGATATATTCAATATGATAGAATAACATTCTCAAGAACTTGAATTAACTACTTCTCTCAGTCTAAATCCTTTTAGAAGCTTTATGTAAATGTTGTTATCAAGAGGCTCACACAAATAAGATGTAACAATATCCATTAAACGAAACTAAGTCATTTCATTTATTGTTAGATTATCTAAAAGTAATTGCATTTACCACCGAGGAATATATTTTTCTCATAATCGATGTCTTTATAAGAATTCTTGTGCAACCAAATGAGTTTATATTTTATGATTTCCTCTTTTGATTTCTCTTTTTCACAAAGGCTCATTTATATTCACGAGCTTTACACATTTCAATGTATGGGTTATATGACCAAATACTTCTCTTTCCGAAAGAGATTTTAGTGTCGCCTCAATTATCTCTTTCCTTGTTGGCCAATCATTTCTTTGTTTACATTGCCCAATTGACAATAATTCATGATCCATATCATTAAAATAAAATCTTTAGTGCTATATTGCATGCAAATATATTATCGACGTCGATTTAATTTTAATTACACTTATTACCATACAAGACATAATCTATTGAGATCTCTTTATTATCAGGTACCTGAGTCATGTCAATGTCTCTGTCGGAGATCTTTTAAACTCTTCTAGAGATTTTTATATTACTTTGATTTCTCGATTAGACCATCATAAAATATAGCTCCTCTTTTTTGAAGATTTTTATTTATGGAACCTACTTGTCTACCATGCTAAAGGAGTAAGTTAGACTTATTAGCAGCTAGAGTTTTTCCTTTCAAGACATCAAATTTAATCGGAGCATTCATAGTTGGCATATGTGACTTAGTCACTCTCTTAGAGTCAACAAAATCATCTGGCAATTGATTTGCTAAATGAATTATCTTTTGAACTTATAGTTAATATTGTTGAATACGTGAATCAAACTAAAAAATGATAATTCATTCCAAATAAAAAAAATGAATTATCCACCGAAAAATAATATTGTTTTTCAACACTAGTTAGTTAATAGAATAAAATATTAAATATTTAAATAAAATCTATAATAGTTTAAATCCTAATATTATAAGTAGAATAAACTAAGTTAAAATAAAATTATTGAGCAAGTTTCAAAAAATAATACATTAATAAATCAAATTACAACATGCTTATATTAATATATATATATATATTATGATTAGAGAAAGTCGTTTAAATTGGAATAAAATTATACTATTACATGATAAATAATTATAATTAAATATTTATAGCAACTCGATTCAACTCGACTCGAACCAAAAAAATTTCAAATAAAATTTAAGTTGTAAAATATAACTCGTCAACTCGAATAACTAGAAATTTTTTGACTCGACTCGACTCGATCGAATACTCACCCTTAGAAATACAAACTGAAAACACCTAAAAAGGGGAAAATCATGATACAGAATGCTCTAATTCAACTCAAAATAATAGGTAAAAATTATTACAGATGATTCATTTATCATATAAAAACATTAAAGATGTGATCCAACGTTCACTCATCAATTCATATCGATGATTGATTCATGTTAAGGCAGGTGTTAAAAAAATAATGTAATTATATTTAAAGGACTAAAATTAAATTAAACATTTTTAATAAATCTTAGAAAAGTATATACTAGTTAATTTATATTGATACTATTACCATAAATAAAAGAGCAATTCTTGGAGAAATATCCTATTGAAAAGGAAAGAAATTTGTAAATCAATAACAACAATCTATCTTTTTGCTATTTTCCTTAAACTTTTGAGGGAAAAAGAGTAAAGGACAACGAGAATAAATGATAAATAATTACAAGCAGCAAATAAAGAAACGGTAATTATTAGTTAATTTGTTAAAAAATAAAGTAATTATATTTAAAGGACTAAAATTAAATTATACGAGCGTTTTAATTCGAAAGTTTAGAGAATTTATTTAAGATTTAAGGTTTAAATGTAAGGATTTTTAGTTTAAAGAGTATAACTATAATTTAAATTTTTAAGTTAAAATTTAAGATTTATAAATTAAAACTTAAATTTATAATTTTATTTATGATTCATATTCAAGATTCGTGACTTTACCTCCAACAATATCTTCTTCAAGATTCGAACTCGAATCCTTTGTTTAGAAAAATAATATATATTGTCATTGCATTCAATACTTGCTGACTATATCCTAAATTTTAATTCAAAATTTTAAATTTTTACACTTAAATCTTTAAATCTTAAATTTTAAACTAAAATCTCATATTTGAAAATTAAAATACTTAAAATACTTCATAATATTTCTTTTTTGATAAATGATATTTATTCATTAAAGAATTCCTAAAAGATATTATCAATTTTACACGCCTTCTTAACTCGAAAAAAATGAGACAACTTGTCAACTAAGTCTCCAATTTGAAGTTATACAAGTGTTAAAACAAAAACATTTACAATCTGATCACTTCTCCCTAACATTATGTTTTATAAGAGAAAAAAATTTAGAAGCTAAACGAGCTCTATTTCTATGGATTCTAGCATTCTTTTCTTGCCTTAGATAATAATAGTTTGCTCCTTCCTAAGTCAAACGAAGGATAACAACCCTTAGTGACTTTCTTTTTTCTTATACTATTATCTACAGTGACGGAGCTAGGATCTAATGTTAGGAAGGGCAAAAATCAATTAAACCTTTAAATTAGAAAATTAGAAGGAGCAAAAACCCTTATATAATTAATATTTAAACTAAAAGGACTAAAAATGTAATTGTATCAAAAAATTAGGAAGAGTAACAACCCTTCCCAGCACATACACAGCTCCGTCCCTGATTATCTAATCTAATTTTTTAATCTAATAATCAAATGTCGATCGTATCCCAATAAATATATAATCTATAATCTCAACATTCCTATTATACAAAACACAAAAAAATCAACATCACAGCCATATCAAATCATTCTACTTCGTAATGTTACCACCACGGTACATTGGATACTTTATATTAAAGAAAAGAAACCCTGGTTAGGATCACAATTCACAAATGGGAAATCTACACGAGCCTGCCACACTCCCATCTTCCACCTCCTCATCTTCATCGTCACGTGTCCCCCATCCAATGGCCATATCCATCCCTTCCTATCCTTTTTATTCCTCTCCCGATCCGCTTTCCCTCATCCCCATCTTTGTCTCCCTCAATTGTTTGTTTAAAGCCTCTGTTTCTAGGGAACCACAATAAATGATAAACTAGAATCAATAACATCTAATCACACATGAAAATAACATCAATTCTCTTCCAAAATAATCTTAGATCCGATGTGTCAATCTACATATATAAGGTAAGTCAAGTAATCAAAGGGTTCACTCAAAAGTTGAGTATAAACTACTTTGACACATACTCTTATGTCAAGAAAATCACACTGATCCATGCCTTGTTTGAGATATTATCTATTCATACGTTACACATACATCAAATGGATTTAAAAATTATATTTTTAAATGAAGATCTAGACGAAAAGATTTATATGGAGAAATCACTAGATTTTGAAATACCTATCATGAAAGACAAAGTGTGTAGACTTATATATTCATTTTGTGACCTTAAACTAGCACCAAAATAGTGGTACGAGAAATTTTACAAAATCATTATCAATTTTGATTTTATTTTAGATAAAACAGATACATGCGTGTATTAAAAAATGTTTGCTATTAATAACGAAATCAAAAGCTTGTATGTTGGTGACGTGTTGATACTTAATACTAACATTGAATTCATTAACAAAGCAAAAAAAAAAATTATGTCCACTAAATTTGAGATTATAGATTTAGGAGAGGTTATATAATCTTAAGAATTGAAGTTATCAAAACTAAAAAAGGATTTTCTTTTTTTTTTTTTTTTTTGTAATCAAACATGCTATATTGATAAGGTGTAAAAGAATTTTGATAATTTTAATGCCATCCTTGTTATAACTCCATATGACTCTAGTATACGATTCCCTAAAAAAATAGTGTTTCTCTCAACTAGAGAAAGAGAAAATCATCGAAAATCTTATGTTCTTAAGGAATTACATTTGGTCTAATAAAGCCTATTGTCACAACCCGCCAGCAACAATGAGGTTAATAAATTATCTTTGGGCATTCTTGAAGAATCCATGCACCAAGGAAGCTTCCGGAATGACCTAGAATGGCCTACATCCATCTCAAGGATTCCATCACGTTCTAGAATGTTCCAAGAGGTTCCACCAAGTTCTAGACACGTCTAGAAGGTCTTAGAAGATTATAGAAGACTTTAGATAATTCTCGAAGGTTCTAGAACATTCTAGAAGGGCGGAGAAGATGTTGAAAGCATCTAGAACATTCTAGAAGGATCAAGAATGTTCTCGAAGACCCTAGAAAGATCAAGACTACTCTAGAAGTCTCTAGAATTCTCTAGAATATTATAGATAGTTGTAGACATGTATAAATACATGTAGATGTCTCTAGAATAGTATAGATCCTTGTAGATATTTATGGAGGCAAAATATTAGTCGTCAGATCAAAATGATCTTAGCCGTCCATTAGGGACTTGGGGGCCTATAAATAGGATCACCCACCTCATTTGTAAACCATAAAGCAAAGTGTAAGCATTAAACCTTGTAAAGCTCAAGAAAGTGTTCACTTCTTGCCTTCTCAATTCTCTTAGCTTTCTAGCCCTTGAGTTGTCCAAATTAAGGCTTGTTAGCATAAATCGAAAGTGTTAACGCCGCACGGATAGTTTGGCAAAGATTAAGTCCGTGACAGTTGGTATCAGAGCGTGTTCGATCACACTCGGGACATGGACAAGACGGGGAAAAACCAAGTTGCTAGCTCAACCGAGGTAGAAGTCACAGAAGATCAACAAGGGCGTGAGGAGGTAGTTGATCCTATTGTAGCTAGGACACGAGCCAAGTCCAAGGATGAACTCTCTAAACTAGAGTCTCGCATAAACCATGTTGAAGAAAACATGGGGTCATGGATGCCTAAGTGGACGACATTCATCAGCGGGTAGAAGGCCTTGAGGTAGAAGATGCCGAGATCTACACGGCCATGAGGGCCATGATGCTCAAGATAGAGAAAACCATGCTTGCGGAGATAGGCAATGTTCGCGACCTTCTCATGGATGAGCTCTCGAATGTACGATCTTCTCTTGAACATGAGCTAGACAACATGCGTGTTCAAGTCGAGGCCCTACAAGGCGATGTTGCCTTGTGAAAACGTGCATTGGCAGCCGAGCCAAGCACCACTTGTGAGGCTAGAAAGGTCGAAGTACCCAAGCCAAAAACTTTCTTAGGGGCACGCAACGCCAAAGAATTAGACAACTTCTTGTGGGGCTAGAGCAATACCTTTGCGTTGCCGGAATAATGGACGAGTCAACTAAGGTTTAAACCGCAATATTTTACCTCACCGACACCGCCATGCTTTGATGGAGGAGAAGACTCATAGACGTTGAAAAAGGTATGTGCACCATTGCCACCTTTGATGACATTAAACGAGAGCTTAAACGACAATTCTATCCGGAGAATGCCGAAGACGAGGCCCGAGCTCGTTTGCGAAGGCTTAAGCAATCGGGGAGCATCCATGACTATGTCAAGGAGTTCACCATCTTAGTGCTTGAAATCCCCGATCTCTCCGAGAAAGATTCACTCTTCAATTTCATGGATGAGCTCCAACAATGGGCCAAGGCCGAGTTAAGGCGTCAGGGAGTGCAAACCCTTGCTGATGCCATAGCCGTGGTCGAAAGCTTAATTGGCTATTCTAGCCACAAGAAGCCCACATCTAAGCCGAAGGATGGGAAGAATAATCAATCCGTGGGTTGGAGAGACAAGAGCCCTCGTAAAGATGGTCACCATGAGGATCACTCGAACAAGTCCAAGGACTCATCCTCATGGAAATGAAAGGCCAAGGAAAAATCTCAAGAAGCTCTAGGCACCAAACGATCACCATTCGGTAAGTGCTTCATTTGTGATGGAGATCATTGGGTTCGAGAATGCCCGCAACGACAAGCACTTAGCTCTCTCATAGCCAAGCATCGAGAAGATAGTGATACCGAGGAGTTTGATCCCGATGCACAAATGGGATCCATGCAATTTCTAGACGTGATGCAATCCACCCCGAAGACCGAAGCCAAGGGGTTGCTATATATGGACGTCACAATCAAAGGAAAAACATCAAAGCCAATGCTTGACACAGGTGCATCCCATAACTTTATTTCTCTTGATGAAGCAAAAAGGCTAAGTCTTAAGGCAACAAAAGGGCAAGGATCCATCAAGGCATTCAACTCCACTGCCCTACCAATCCAAGGCATTGCACGTGGGGTCAAGACCAATGTAGGGACATGGTCTGGCCACCTAGACTTCACAGTAGCCTCGATGGACGACTACAAGCTCGTTCTAGGCATTGATTACTTTGACAGGACCAAAGCTATTCCGATGACATATGCCAACACCTTGTGCATCATGGAGGGTCACCAAGCTTGTGTGGTGCCAACCATCAGGGCCACTAAGCCAAATTCTAAAGTGATCTCATCATTTAGAATGGAGGAGCTTGAAGAATTCAAGAATTTCGCACCTCCAAATCCTCCAAAGAGGCTACCACTAAGGGGAAAGATGAATCATAAGATCACGTCTAAACCGAAACGAAAGCAAGTTGGGAGTCCAAGAAAGCATAACAACAATTCCATGAAGACGCGACGAGGGCATCGCGAGCTTAGGTGGGGGAGAATGTCACGACCCGCCAGCAACAATGAGGTTAATAAATCATCTTTGGGCATTCTTGAAGAATCCATGCACCAAGGAACCTTCCGGAATGACTTAGAATGGCCTACATTCATCTCAAGGATTCCATCACGTTCTAGAATGTTCCAAGAGGTTCCACCAAGTTCTAGACACGTCTAGAAGGTCTTAGAAGATTATAGAAGACTTTAGATAATTCTTGAAGGTTCTAGAACATTCTAGAAGGGCGGAGAAGATGTTGAAAGCATCTAGAATATTCTAGAAGGATCAAGAATATCCTAGAAGACCCTAAAAGACCCTAAAAAGATCAAGACTACTATGAAAGTCTCTAGAATTCTCTAGAATATTATAGATAGTTGTAGACAATGTATAAATACATTTAGATGTCTCTAGAATAGTATAGATCCTTGTAGATATTTATGGAGGCAAAATATTAGCCGTCAGATCAAAATGATCTTAGCTGTCCATTAGGGACTTAGGGGACTATAAATAGGATCACCTAGCTCATTTGTAAACCATAAAGCAAAAGTGTAAGCATTAAACCTTGTAAAGCTCAAGAAAGTATTCACTTCTTGCCTTGTCAATTCTCTTAGCTTTCTAGCCCTTGAGTTGTCCAAATTAAGGCTTGTTAGCATAAATCGAGAGTGCTAACGTCGCACGGATAGTTTGGCAAAGATTAAGTCTGTGACACTATGTTATAAATAGGTTGAGTAGATATACTCGTAATCATCCGCAACGTCCAAGATTAGAACAAGAAGTGATATGTAAACGTAGAGCGTATGTTGCTTTTGTTTGTGTCAAATCATATGTATGTGTTGGTTTGGTTTTGCCAACCAATTTTAAGTTGTTGTAGTTGCATGTGCATGCTACCCTATATAATCTGAAAGCTTTTATGACATTCGGTTAACTCTTTGCCAATGGCATACCGTAGAGTAGGACTGGGTAAAACTAGGTACAAATCGTTTGTTCTTTATTGTGTTTAATATTCAAGGATAGGAATTATAGTTATGGTTTAAGGAATTCGGGGTAGGACGAAAATTTTAGGGTGTAAGGTTTATAATTTAATATTTATGAATTTTTTTAGTATGAGGCATAATTAGGAGACAAATGATTTTTGTTCGGTAAAATTCGGCTCGATGCAAAAAATACTCGAATAGTAATTTTGTAAACTCAATTTGAATCTAAGTCTTTTTTTAAATAAAGTTTGATTTATAAAATATAAATCCGAATAACTTAAATTTTTTAATAATTAGCGGATCAATTTTCAAATTCGAGTCAAATTCTTAATTATGTAGTTTACTCAAAATTTAAATATTGTTTCGGTTATACAACTTTTAATAAAGTATAATTTAAAACCATAATATTATAATATTATATTTATAATTAAATTTATTCATAAACTCAAACAACGGTTAAAATCGACTAAACAAGATCTTAAATAAATTTTAACTATAAAATAGGACATATCAACTTAACTTTAATTTTTTTTACTTATCTTGACTCAATTGAATATAAACTCATATTCTAGTCGATTAGTGGTATTATAATTTATTCTTTTAATGTCTTTTACTTAACAATAAAAAACACTTTTTGAAGATAATTTTAATATATTGAATATTTTTTTAGCGTAAACATAATTTATACGACCATTATTATAATTATTTTACTTTATTATATAATATCTTAACAAAAAATTTAGTTCTATTAAAAAAAACTATTTAATTTAAACTTTAATTTTATTTATTATAAAATAGATTCCATTATTATATTTATATTATATAAATTTTATGTTCAAATTTTAATTTATTTTTTTAAAACGAAGTGAAGATATACCTTCATTGATAATCACATCTATAATTAGAATTCCAATTATAAATAAAATTAAAACTTTAACTTTCAATTTATATTAATAAATTAAAGTAAAAATTTGACTATAAATAGGAATCTAAGGCAAACACCAAACCATAATCACATAAACCAACCTTTCATATTGCAACTTCTACCCTAGATTGCGATGGTAATTCAATTTTCTCGTCAACTCTATGGAGCTTTTCTCACGTTACATGTATTACAATCTTTTTTTAGTTGAGTCTAAACCTGTTAAACTCGAATCTTCTCACATTCATAATCAAAGCTTGAAAAGAAATAATGATAACGTTGATGATATCGTCAAATCGTTTCGTGAGGGATTGTTTCAATCAAAAATTAACTATACTCTTTACGGTGGAAAATGGTACCATTTCCATGTGACTTATGGTTTTGAATGTACTACCCCTATGCCACCGGGTTTGCATCGTGAAAAAGTGATTGTCGTCATCGATGCAGTATTCAAAAAGTGGCAAACTATCGTCCCGGAGTCTGTGTTTCAAATGTTATACCCAGGCTTAGATGCTAATATTACAATTTGTTTCACCACATTGAGCCTCGACTTATATGGTTATGGTTATTATCCACCCTATGGGATAATTTACCTTGATATTGATCATACATATTGGAGCATTAAATTCGAACTTGCATGAAACAAACATGATCTCTTATCTGGAGCCATGCATGAAATAGGACATACTCTTAAGCTTAAGCATAGTAACAATCAAAGTGTAGTCATGTATCATACACTTTATCCGGGAATTACTAGAAGAGAGTTTATACAAGAGGAAATTCATTACTTACAATCTTTATATTATTTTTTTTTAGTAAATACAATCTTTATAGTATGATAGGTAAATTAAGACAATTGTTATTTAGTTTTTAAGGGTTTATTTTTAGGGTTTGGGGTTATATTTTAAGGCTTGAGAATAGATTTTATAGTTTGAAGTTTAAAGTTTAGGATTTCAAATATAGTGGTTAGAATTTAGCTTTCTTGTGAAAAAAAATTTCTCATCTCATGACGATAAATTAAATATATATTTTTTAAATTAAAATAAATATTGTATTAATCACTTACATGTCGTTTAAAAATTTAGAATTTTTTTTTATTTTTAACATATATTTTCACTTGAATATCTATCAATAAATTCATTAATATTTTAAGTAGCAACACCAAGGAAAAATTTCTAAGAGTTTCGTTGTAATGTTTTTCTTATAATAATTTTATAATTATACGATGAAATGAAATATTATGTCTTTTATGCCACCAAAAATTACACCAAAAAGAATAATTTAGTTAAAGTTTTATAAGTAAATAAAATATTAATTTATTGGGTAAATTATATTTATAAGTAAGTAAAATATTAACTTATCAGATGAGATTCAGTCATGATAAATTTGATTTAGATTATTTATTCAAAAAAATTGGTTTAGATTAAAATAATTATGTTTAATTTGTTTTAATTATTTTTATTAGGATTAATTTAATATATTATTCTGTTAAGAACCTCTCTGAATCATATGTAAAGAAGAGAATGATGAAAGAGAAACAACACTCTCATATATTTTATTGATAGAAAACTTGTAATATCTCTAAATAATGAGAACTAGTGTATTTATACATGAGTTGTATGAGTCAGTTTAATAACGATAATCTAACAAATTCTCTAACTGTTTATAACCAACTCAGAACAACTTTCTTGACTCTTCATACAATCAAAGCCTAATTAGACTCATAACATATTCGTCTAAGTTTAATAAACAAGATTAATTCATTTTATTAAATATATTTTATTAATTTATAATAAGATTTTACTATATTATGATTCTAATTCCAACACAAATCTTATTCAAGATAAGCTGTTAATCCTGTGGAACAAAATATCAACCAAAATCAAATCACTTGTTTAGAAATAATCATGGAAGCTCGATAAATTTTAATGTCTTTATTTTCAAAAACTACAGCTTTAATTAAAGAATAGCAAAAAGAAAGTTAAAACCTAAAACGAGTGAAGAAAATTACTACAATAATCATAATCTCCCTATTTATTTATTTAGGAATTAATATAGTAGGAAACTAGGGATCGAGTTATGTAAAGGAGAATATGGAAGGACAAAAAGTAAAAAGTAAAAACAGAAGATTAAATGTGTAATTATATAATTATTTTTATTTTTTAGTGGAAATGATCATTACGATCAATTTTGTGAAATTCTATGTATTTAGTTTTTTGGTTTCGGTTTAGTTAATATTTATTATTATGATGATGATGATGATTTTATTAATTATTATTATATATAATATAACTAAATAAATTAAGACTCAAAACAAATAATAAACCCAATCTTTAATTTATTATCAGATCCAATATCAAACCTAATTAAAAATAAACAAACCCATTGCTATAATAAAAATCCATTACAATTTAAAATCCAATAAACCAATTTACAGGCTCGAACTAATTAAACCCATCAACTAATTAACCAAAACTCTAATCCCATCTAATTTTGGCACAACCTTATCACAATTGTCATATCTGAATCAGATCTGACGGTCCATATTGAAGGAACGAGTGTCCGTGCAAATGCCAAGTGAGGAACACGCGTGACTCAACAACTCCCCACACGCAGCTGAACAACTCCTTACATGCAGCTCGTGAACTCCAGACGCGGCCCTTCGGATGCCACTAGTCCCACAACTCCACACAGAGAGCACACATGAATACTTCTAAATCCAGGAATGACAATTTTTTTTCTTTTTGTTACGAATATAAACCTAATATAAAGAAGTGCTCAAGAATCATTGTAATCTCATTCGGGAACCACCAAAGAAATCAATACAAAAAAATCCTTTCAAGGTATATTTCTTCTAGATTTTTTTTGCATGCATCAAAACAAAAAAATAGAGGTTAGGTTTTGTTTTACCTTCGAAGTAAGCCACCGATCGACTTTTCTTTCTTCGATTACAACTCGACAATAAACCCCAACAACCTTTGGATCCCTGGTGGTGAGCCGATACTGGGGAGAGAATTTCTTCTTTTGATCTTCGAAGCAAAGAAGTCTTTTTTTTTTCATTTAGATTTTCACAAACAAAAAGCTAAATATCACTATGATTTTATTTTGGTTATCAAGTCGGGGTTTTGATTTTAAAAAATGAGAAATTTTTTTTGTCTTTGTCTTTGGAAAGGTTGAAAATTCGATTTTTAAGATCACCGGCCATCGTGAGTAATGGCCGGAATCTGGAAAACGTGGTGGTTTCTGGGTTTATGATCATCGATTTCTGGAAAGGATGAAGAACATGGTGAGTGTTCATATTTTTTGGGTTTAAGATGAACAACAGAGAGGATTACTCTCTTTTGATTTCTTTCAAGTAGAAGAATGAATAAATGGGGGCTTATTAGTTTAATAATATTTTAAATCCCTCCGTGTGGGTAACTCTTTCCGCATCCTTCTAGTTTTTTAAAAGCTTTCAAGCTAGTCCCAATTTGGGTTATAATCAATTATTTTAACAAAGTTTTTATTATCCGAAGGTCACTTCGTGTTTTCGAATAAGCTTTTCGGCCACACCGCATTTTGAAAATCACTTCTACAATCCCTCACATTTCCTATCATTATTCAATTCGATTACTTTTGTTAAATGAAACCATTTTCCTTCCGATTTTGGCATGTACATTTGTTTTATTTGATTTTAGTCATTTATTTCAATATGTTTTTCCTTTTCTTTTTAATTTATCCTTCGAATTTACTTTTCTTACAAATTAATCCTTTTCCGGTAGCAGTTTATTTGTTTAGTTCTCAATTCTTTTTTTTTCTCTTTTCATTGTTACACATAATACATATTGTTTTGTTTTATTTGTATATGTATTTTATGTCATTTAATTTTCATTGTATTATGTGCTTTGTGTTATGTTCATATTTGTACAAATGCATGTTTCACTGTATTTAGTTAGTAGATCGGTTTTAGTTTGATTTATCGTTATTGCATGTTTCGTTTTGTTTTTCCATTATTTCGATTAGTCATGTATGCTTAGGTTATTTTATTTATTTATTTATTTAAAGTACTTAGGTTATTTTATCTCACATGTAAATTTTTATATTTAATTCTCCCTTTGATTATTCATTTTGATCAGGACATGTGAAGTACCATTTTGGCTTTTATTATTTTTTTTAAATTGTTATTATCTTATATAATGCATGCTTATGTAATTTTGTTCTCCGCTTGCAATTTAAGTTGTTAAATCATTAATTAATATGGTGTCTTTTTATTCGGTCGTAACGGGTTCGACAACAGATGTATTGGTGGCGGTGTATACGTTTACCTTCGAATAAAAAAACGTTTAAAATATATTCAAATTTATAATTAAATACCAACTTACTTGCCATTTTAATTTGAAAATTTTAATATTAAATAAGCAGTAAATATTTTAAGGTACCAATTTTGGACGGTTTGAAAATGCTAACTCTGTTTTTAACTGTAATCGACTCCCGGACCCTTTTAATTTTGAATCTCTGATTTTACGGTATCCGATCTACCAAAGTAACCAGTGGCGACTCTAATCGTTTTTCTAAATTGTTTTTCTAACTTTTCAAATCATTTTTTATTCTTCAAATTATCTTCTAAATCATTTTTAAATTCCACTATAAATTTAGTGATCCTTTTTGTTTTTAACTTTTTCCTAAATTTTCCAAAATTCTCAAAACCTTAATTTTAATGCCAATTCCTAAATTTTTCATGCCCTAATTTTATATTTATAATTTTTCTTTTCTAAATTAAATTCCATAATTTTCAAATCATTTCAACATTTCAAAACTTAATTTCTAATCTTTTATCTTTTTCAAAATAGAGATCTTCATTCTATTAGACTTGAAATTCTAATTTTAAGGTCGCTACATATATTATGGATCCAGATCTGCCCTAGATTTATGGGTCTAGAAAATTGAGACTCAGATCCAGATCCAAAATGGGTCCAAAACGAATCTATTAAAAAATGATCATTCATACATATTTTTTAACGTAATAAAATTGTCATTAATTAATTTCACATCACAACTCCAATGGAGGAAATATTAATTTCAATTAACTAATATCATAATAAAAAAAAAGGATCAACTAGAATCTTAAAAAGAATTCAACTTTTACATAAATATCTTTTTAATAACTCAAACATTAAGAAATGTAGATCATGAAATATTCCATTGTCGCAAACCGAGTACCGTACTTCTACTTCTTAGAGAACTAGTTTTCATCACTACTTACATTATAAACATCCTAAAAAATAAAAAATAAAAAACCAAACAAGTAGAAAATTTTATTTTATGAAAATAATATTTGTGAAATTTAATTATTAATATTAAGGTTATATAATATAATAACTTTCTTATATAACATGTCAATGATATTCACCATTTTCGCATCATTATCACAATCTTCAAGAACAAACATGTATTCCTTCAAAAAGTATTTTGTCGTAAATAAATAAAAATTACATTATAGAATAATGTAAAATATAAAACATACTATTATATATTTATATATATTTTAAAACCAAAGATGATTTTTTAATAAATAGGTAAACGGGTTCAGGTCTAGGTTAGGATTTAGTGTTATATTTGGATCTGGATCCATACTTTAATCAGAAGATACAGATTCGGTCCAGATCGTCGGGTCTAAAATTTTAGGTTCATACCCTATAAAACATATTTGGATCTACATATTCGAATCGGGCCTAGGATTCATTGCCATCCCTATCCCTGAGTGTAAGATCCAAATGATGTGTGGACGCGAGCCTCACTCGTAGTGTAAGATCCATGTGGTGTGTGAACGCATGCCTCACTACTTTGTGCTTGATTTTGCTAGGTATATGCTGTGTACGATAGTATACATTCATGATGCCATGTGTTTAGGCGATTCTGGTAGCACCATTATACCATGTATGATATCACATGTGTTGCATTGCTTTATTCATGATATGTAAGATATATGGTTGAGTAACGGTGTATCCACTATGCTTTTGTAGTTTAGCGTTCGGAATATGTTTTTGTCTGCAAGTTAGGTGGCGGCGCGGACCAGTGGAGCACCATCGTGTTTGAATTTTCAGCATTGGCTTGGTGTCAGAGTATAAATTATTTGATGTAATGGGTTAGTACTTTTCGAACCTTGTGCTGTAATTTATAACTCTTTTAATATTGAATTATCAAATACTTTTAATGGATTATATTTTGGAGCTCCATTTACTATTTGAACTATTTGGTTTTATGATGGTTTTAAATGGATGAATTATGTTTTGGATTTGATTACTGGGCATTTTATAATTGAAATTTTTTAACTTGGGTTTTGGGCCAGAGACTTAATGTAACATCCGAGACAAGGGTATTGTCAAGGGTATTAATATAGTGTATGAGCAATTGTGTGAGGAGTAGTCTTGCATCCTAGAAGATAGACTTCGTAATCTTTGAATTTTTTAGTTAGTTGTCTAATCCTTGTTGTTCTTGGAAGAGGTTTATACAAATTTTCATTATTATATTTTGTAGTAGAAGTATTATAGATAATGGATGTATCACCATTATCCTCAAAATTAATAACAGTGATACTAATTATTTTAGAAATAGGATTAACATGTGAAGGTCTATTTTAAAAAAATCTTTAATTAAAGTGTTATTATCAAATCTTGAAAAATTAGTTTTATTACTATTTTAAAAGGGAAAAATATTTTCATTAAAGATCATATTTCATGAAACAAAAATATTATTATAACTTGTAACCTTTAATATGTTCAGGGAAGTCTATTAAAATACATTTTATGGCTCTAGAATGTAACTTAATCTCAGATTTTGATAAAATAGAAACATATGCAAAGCAACCAAATATTTTAAGATGTTCAAATTTAGGTTGGTCTTGATATAACATTTCAAGGAGAGTTTTATTACCTAGAACTGGAGTAAGAATAAGATTAATTAGATATAATACATGTAAAACACAATCAACCCAAAAATAAAGAGGCATATTAGATTGAATTCCTAAGGATCTAGTAACATATAATAAGTGTTGTTGTCTTTCTACCAAGCTATTTTGTTA
The DNA here is from genome assembly GCA_035048815.1 of Abelmoschus esculentus. Lineage (NCBI taxonomy): Eukaryota > Viridiplantae > Streptophyta > Magnoliopsida > Malvales > Malvaceae > Abelmoschus > Abelmoschus esculentus. The sequence goes on along the minus strand of JAUCBN010000064.1, from coordinate 2,741,317 downwards.
TGGAATATACACAAAATAATTGATATTCCTTTGGAATTATAAAATTTTATCATATCAAATTTTTAATTTTTTTTAGAAATTTGTGTTTCTTCAATCATTTTAAAAAACGTAATTATTAAACTTTTAATTTTAGATTTATTTTGCGATGGATACACCAAAATAAATCTACTATTATCATCAACAATAGTTAAAAAATAAGAATGATCATATATATTTTTAATAGGAAATGAACCACAATACATGTATAGGATCAAAGATAAAAATCAGAAAAAGAAGTGCTATTTGGAAATGACAAACGTTTGTTCTTAACCATGTGATAAAATCATATAAATATTGCATTGGGTACTACTACACATATTAGTATATCATGTTATGTATTGTTACTGTGTTAGGATATTATTTATTATATTTAGTTTGGCCCAAGTTAAATACTAAAAAAAATCATAAAAACTACATAAAACTAAATCTAATAAAAGTGCCATTCAGTCCAAACCAAATACAAAACATATCTTAATTTTATTAAAAGGCCCGAAATTTTTAGCCCAACTATAATGGAAATCCTAAAACCCTGACCATAGCATAACTGATCAGTTGCAGCAGCCATGCCTAGGAGTTGTCCGATCAAGGAATTGATCAAGGGTCCAGATCTATTCTGGCGAAACTTCTAGAAGCCAAGACGCACTCACGTGCGGTATTTTAGATTATCAGGTGTGCGCATGGGTGCCACGCGCGGACTTTTTGACACCTTTTTGGTTTTTATGTTGTCACTTTACCACGACAACCTATGACAAGGTACACTGTCATCCGATAATTTAAAAGAAAAAGAGAGAAAGGTTATATCAAATTCAATCAAAGAAACCGAAAACGACAGTATCTCAAATTTGAATCAGAGGCATGAAAATGGCATCTTATTTAGAAAGGTTGTAAAGGCAGGAGTATAAACAAAACCGATTATATTGAAAAAAAATCAGAGAGATCCATTATAAACGAGATTAGAAGAAATAAAAAAACTATAACCATACTTCTGATAACAAAAGAAATCGAATTTCTCTCATACTCCATAAGCGTGCATAATCATAAAGCAAAGAAATTCAAGGCAAAAAAAAAAAAAAAAAACAGAATAGAGAAGGACTTCCTTCACTTCACGCTCTCATCACTCTTTATCGGTCATGAACCCATCTCGGGTGAGCCTTTCTTATGCGAGGGTGAAGTGATGAAGGGATTTTCTTTTATTTTTTTTATGTAGCTCTTCTTTGAATCATGTTTCTAATAAGATCTTTGAACCCTTTTTTTAGTGTTCCTTCGATTCTTAGTTTGTTGGGGTCTTTCCCTTTGACATAAAGATGGTCAATGATTATAGAGACCACCATTGGTCGAGTCTCGTAAAAGCCTAAACCTTCTTTTCTGAATCAAAAATAAAGGGAAAAGAGCATAGTGGATTGAGTTCTTGTTGTTCAAGATCCTTGAGGCGAGAGTTAACCTCAAATCCCTACCCCCTAAAGGCCTTCTTAAGATTTCCTCTAATGGGACGACGAATGAGATTCTCTTACCTCAATTGAATAATGAGGAAAGACTAGACTATTTGGTATAAAAATCAGAAGACTATCAGAAGGAAACAGTTGGGCGCTAGGATGCGCAAAAAATGAGAGAGAACGAGTGATAGAGAGAGAAGAAGAGAACCAGAATGACAATCGGAAAGCCGAAGCAAGCCCAAATCAAGTAAAAGAGGATTTTTGCATATTGCAATATCATGAAATTGCATAAAGGTAATCGAATCCAAGTAATATCAAAAAGTTACATAAATGTCGCGTGTCAAAAGTGTGCGTTCAGTGCAAGTGGACACATCGCAAGTAATAAGTGATAAGTATATTATTGAGTTATCGTCTCCTCAGGGACCGGTATACTTAATATGCTTTCTTCACCTCCTTGTTCTGTAGAAAGATAAAAACACAAATAAGTTGATTTGATTTATCTAAACTAAAATAACTAAAATAAAAGTAAAAGATTGAAATAGTAGAGAGAGATGGGCTAGGATCCAGTTATGTCGTATTGTGGAATTGATTGACTTGTCTCTGTCCAATGCAATCGTATATCACTGCCTCGGCAGCACTGTAGTTTTATTGCCTGGGCAGCGATAACACTGTCTGCCGCGGCAATCCCTTGCTCGTGGGCAGACTTTACCAAAGTTCCGCAAAGTGTCCTTCAATGACTCCGCTTATCCCTAAGTCAGAGTGCTGTTGATGACTAGTCCTTGATGATACCTCTCGGCGTGAACCAATTATACTCACCAACCAATCTCACACTTCTTTTAGCCGCTGAAACTCTTAACCTATCCCTAGGCCGAGTTAGTGTTTCGCGATTGAAACACCGTACTTACCCCTTTCGTGAATCTAACTCTCCCGAGCTTAGATAAATGGATGATCACAATATCCTCTCCCGAGCTCAATTGTGAAACAAGGAATAACAAAGGATAAGCAAAACTTGATAATCTTTATTGCATTGAATGAAAGACAAAGTACAATCTCCTCTCACAAATACTCTACAACCTTCACCTAATCCCTAAGAAGGTTTAGAACATGATGGAAAGGAAAGAAACAAGAGTAGAAGTCGGCTCTCTCCCTTGGTATTTCGTTGTATATTACATTGGGTGGCTAGGTCTTTATATAGGTTAGACCTAGGGCAAACCTTTCCTAAGTAGAATACAACTTGGAGTAGGAAACAAGTTAAGTACATAATAAAATATATTTCCAAGTTTGTATTCGGCTAAAGGGTTTTTTCCGCATAGTCTTCCTTTGGGCTTTTCCTTGTGCTAGCCAGCTCCGATTCATGGGCTTCAAGTCTAAACACGTTCCTTGGATTTTTGTCTTTCCATCGCCTATAATCTTGCTTCCTGTCTTTCTGCTGCTGCCTCGGCATCAGGTCCTGCCTCGGCCTTGTCTCTGCCGCGACACTAGTTCTCCTGCACAGATATGAAAACGCAGTAAAACGTGCCTTTTCTGTAAATATTATCTATATGAGTATAACTTCTAAATATATCACGTTGAGTGCATGCATTGGTCCGAGTGGGTGTATATTTGGTAATTAATGCCCAAAAAAGGAGTAAAAAGTGATAGTGTGTTGAGCACTTATCACACCCCAAACTCGAACTATTGCTTATCCTCAAGCAATGCAAAACATCAATTTGCCGAACTTTACTCTCTCTTGGTCTTACATGTCCATCTATTCTCCCCACCATAACTAGGCCTATTCTTAAGCCTTAACCATTTGGTTACTCAAGGATTTACCTAGAAACAAACTATAGGAGTTGTGAGTGTGTGTGTTTTTGTGGACAAGTTGATTAAAGGCTTTCTTAGATAAACTCTAAGTTCAAGACAAATAGACATTGATTAAGTGTTCTCTTCTTTTTCAAACCCCAAATCTTGAGCCGGTTTCGGGTACCTCAAAGACTTGTGTTTTTCTTTTCACTAAAATCCTTCTTTCTTTTTAATATTCCTTAACACATACTAGAGCCAATTTCGGGCACCTCTAGTATGAAGAAGAGACTTTCTAGAGCCGGTGGTATGCACCTCTAGTTACTTTCCAAAAATCTAAGTCTTTATCACCTAAGTTTATTAAAAGAATTCCTATAATCCAACAAGTCCCAAAAGTGTTTAAAGTTTAAAGTTCTACCTATAGTAAGCTTCTAAGTTTTCATCCTTAAGCATCCTAAGATTAAGCCCTCTTAATAGAACCTAAACATGGTAAGGAGAAAGATTTCTATAGCCTTAAAGAATAAACTAAGGCAATACTGATGATGAGCAGTGCAAGAGTGTAGGCAGTTAATTCAAGTAAGGCGGGGAGCATAAAAATTTTAAAAAAATCACTAGAATACTCCCTTTTTGGCAAGGCCGCGGTAGTAGATTGCTGCCTTGGCAGTGAATCTACACCCCCAAACTCAAACCAAGCATTGTCCTCAATGCTTTATATTTTGAAGGAATAAACGGCAAAACAGAATATGAATTATGCGCAGCAAGTAAAAAACAGTAAAAGCAATTAATATTGATTTAATGGACAAAGAAAATTTAAAGCAACTCCGAGGAGCTGCTTGTAACAATTTTCCTCCATGGCCTTGATGCCAAATGCTTTGTCCTTGGGGAGGGCGATGGTTGCGCCTTTGCTTGCCTCGGCGGCTGGACTCGAGTGGGTGGGGTCCTTTGCATCGGGGCTTCTCCTTCTTCAACATCTGCCATCTCTTCGGTTATTATCACGTCCGTTCCTCCTCCCATCGCAATAGCTCCTCCGGTGTGGTGTGTGCTTGGGCCGGCGGTAGTTGAACTTTGGTGTACATATGCATCTATCTCGGCAGATAGACTACCCATGATAATTGGTGATCTGGGTGGAGTGCTAAAGACGGCCCTCCGCTTTGATGGCCTTCTGCTGACAGACGAGGCCGCGGTAGAATCTGCCGCCCTAGATGGGCCGACAGCCTGGTATTGGGGCTGAGGGTCCAGATGGAAGAATGGTCGTGGTCCTCCCGGGGCTGGTGTAGTCTCAGTGTAGGGTGCGGCGGTGACGAACATGTTGCTTGGGAACTCTGGGAATTGTACGCCTTGGCCCGGGAAGGCGTGCAACAACATCTGGGCTAGAGTACCGTTGAAGTCCCGTTGGTAATCCATGTACCGTTGTTGTCGAAGATCCATTGCGGCCATTCGCTGCAAGATTTCTTGGTATGGGTCTGCTGCGGCGGAGGTGTGGGCAGTACCAGGCATGTCTGCCGTGTATTGGGCCCCGGCAGCAGTATCGGCAGTGAACTGCTGCGGCATTGCCTGGACAGGTTCGGCTTGCATGATTTGCATGACTTTGTGGCAGAAGTCCCTGGTCCATCCTGGTCTTGGGAGCGTGTATTCATCGGTTTCTTCAATGGGTACACCTGCAGAAACACATAAACTCGTAATCAAGCAAGGGAAATACAAGGGTCCTCTATCTTTCTTACCGCACTCGTGAATTTCCCGTAGGATGATTTCTCCAACGTTGATGGTCCTCTTGTTGATGATGGATTGGATAAGCACCAATCTCTTGCGATCCACCGTGCTATTGTGTGATGCTGGGATGAGGCGTCGTTTGACGAAGGTGTTCCACATCTTGGCCTTCGGCTTCAAGCTTTGTCTTGTTACGGAGCCTCGATGGGTACCGGTTTCCCATGGAGTGTTTCCGTAACAAAGATCGTCTTTGATGAGTTCATAGTCCTCGGTAGTGATATCTTCCAAGAATTCGGCATGCATATCACTATCTGGGGTGAGGTCGTAGAAGTTGTTGATCATCTCGGCATCAAGCTGGACCGGCCGGCCGCGGCAGTGAACAAATAGGGAGTCTTTGCTGGGCCCATGAGCGTAAAACTCCCGCACGATCGTGGCGTTCGCCTGGGCGGGTTGCAGACAGAAAATTTCCCAATTCTGGTACTTAATTCTATCATAGAGGTAGTGCTCAATGCCGTAATTTTCTTCGTCTGCATGTTGGAAACCTTGCTCTTCCCAAAGTTGCCCAGAGATGAAAGATTGGTTGAATCGATCTTCAACGTTGGCTGGGGCGAATCTTTTGTATGTAGCCATCAAGATAGAGAGATGTGCGTTCTTGAAGGTTTTTCTTGAAGAGAATCTGGAGATTGTAGAAGGCAGAGAGTAATTGAGAGAGAGATTGTTAAGAATACTAAAGAAAGCAAGAAAGTAAGAGTGAATAGTTCAAGAGGAAGGAGTTTCTTATATAAGCCTCGGCCTTGTGACCGTTGAGATCACTAGCCGTTTGTAATCGTTTCCTTTTTCTGCCGCGGCAGGAATCTCGGCAGACTAGCCGTTATACTGTTCTGCCCGTTGGGACTGCTGCGGCCCTAACACTGTTTTATTGCCTCGGCAGAGTTCCTGCTGTGAACTATTTTTCCCTTATCTTTGCTTTTTATTCCTAAATAAAACACATGAAAGAAAAATACTGAAAACAAAAATAATTAGAAAAATAAAAATAAACTACTAATCCTAATATATTATTTAAAGAAAAGGGGAGAGGTTAGGTTACTGGTGGAGAGCATGCAAATGCATCTCCCAGAATTATTTTCTCCCTTAGGCCCAATTTATGAATCGGTTGTGGGCCACTCCTTTGTGCTGTCTGTCCATCCATCTTGGGCTTGATTTTCTTGCCGAACATTCTGCCGAGCAGACTGCCCAGGCAGGATATCTTATTGTCTACTGCGTGGATGACCTTGCATTCCTCTGGATCATCATACTTCTTTAAGTTGTGGAATGCGTTGAGTTTAACTTGTTGGTCATTGACCCGCATAGTCAACTCTCCTTTTTCCACGTCAATTAATGTGTGTCCAGTAGCTAAAAAGGGTCTCCCAAGGATGATCGGTGCATTGTCATCTGCTTCACAATCAAGGACAAGGAAGTCGGCAGGAAAAATAAACTTGTCAACTCTTACCAGTATGTCCTCGATTTTGCCTTCAGGTTGCACATAAGATCTATCCGCGAGTTGGAGCATCACTGTTGTAGGCTTCGGCCTTCCAATTCCAAGCTTTTGGAAGACTGATTTAGGCATAAGGTTTATGCTTGCTCCAAGGTCGCATAGGGCCTTTCCTTCATATCTCTTTCCAATCGCACAAGGTATAGTGAAGCAACCAGGATCTTTTAACTTTGGTGGCATGCGGTTATGCAGCATTGCCATGCATCCCTCGGTAGCAGCCACTGTCTCAAGCTCACCTATTCATTTTCTCTTGGACACCATGTCCTTTAAGAACTTGGCATAGTTCGGCATCTGTTCAATAGCTTCAATGAACGGTATGTTGATGTCTACTTGCTTCAAGATGTCGAGGAACTTCTTAAATTGTTGATCCTGATTTTGCTTTTTCAACCTTTGCGGGAAAGGTGGTGGTGGTCTCATTTCATCCAGGGTTTCTTTAGTTTGAAGTCTTATACCCGGCACCACTGGAATTGTTGCTGCCTCGGCAGGCTGCTCAAGAGCTGCAGTGCTCTCTGTCGGGGTAGTGTTGTCAGCTTCAGTTTACTCAGCCTCTTCTTTTACTTGATCTGCTGATTGGGTTTGGCTCTCTGGATCTTCTCCTTCAGCTATAGACCATTCCTAGTAGTGATTGCCTTACACTGTTCATGGTTTATTACCTTAGCAACTTCAGTATTGCTAGGTAGGCCTCCTTGTGGTCTAGTGTTTATGTATTGAGCAAACTGCCCAACCTGAGTTTCCAGCGTTTTTATGGCTGCTTCTTGATTTTGCAGCCGCATCTCAGTCCTATTCATGAAGGCATCTGTCCTCTTGATGAAATTATTATTTTCTACCATGTATGACTCAGTTTTCATCATAAAGGCCTTTAGCGTGTTTTCCAATGAACTTACCGGTTGCTGCTGCATCTGCTGCGTCGGCATCGGCTGTTGGTCTTGCTGCTGCGGCACCGGCTGCTGAAATCTCGATGGTTGGGTGATTGGGTTTAAGGCATTGTTTGGGTTACTCCATGATAGGTTCGGATGCCTCTTCCATGAGGGGTTGTATGTGTTGGACATCACATTGTTGCGATTGTAGTTCCCAACATACATACCAGTTTCTTGATTCATGCAGTCAGTGGAACTGTGGTTTCCTCCACATAAGTCACAGTATGAATCAATTACCTTGATCTCACGGGTATTGTGTTGTAACTATAGGTTTTGCACCATCTTGGTAAGAGAGGCCAATTGTGCTGCCACTGAACTTGATGAATCTAATTCATTTACCGTGGCTTGGCGTCTTACTCCTCCTCGCCTAGATCTAGGAAACTGAAAGTCATTCTTTGCGAGTTTATTTAGTATTTCAATAGCTTCCTCAGGTGCTTTGTCCAGGAGTGTTCCGTTTGCCGAGGCATCTAACATCATCCTTGTCGGGGCATTCGTGGCATTGTAAAACATTGTCACTTGTGTCCATAAGGGAAATCCATGCAGTGGACACTTGTGCAATAGCTCTCTGTAGCGTTCCCATGCCTCGTACATTGGTTCGTCTTCAGCCTGTCGAAAAGAAGTAATTTCATTACGGATTCTATCATATAGATTACTAGGATTAAAGCGAGTAATGAAATCACGGCAAAGTTCACTCCAGGATCCAATAGATCCTGCTGGAATGCTATTTAACCAAGCTTTCGCCCTATCCCTCAGTGAATAGGGGAATAGCTTTAATCGCAAGACATCTTCATGGACTCCTTGGATTTTAAAAGAGTTGCAGATTTCCATGAAGGATTTGAGGTGCTGCCTTGCGTCTTCAGTTGCAGACCCACCAAATTGTCCAATTGTATTTAACATATTGAACATAACGGGTTTGAGTTCAAAATGGGCTACTTCAATCTCTGGTGTAACGACTCCTGGGTTTAATCCGTTTAAGTCCTCTTCCAGGAAGTCCCTGACAGTGAGCTGCCGCGGCCAAGGTGGCGGCGGAAGTCCTGCATTGCCGGCAGGTAAGTTTTGTCCTGCCGGGTGATCTGCCATGGCTCCTTGGATCTGTCTCCTCAACCTTTGCCTTGTTCTTTCGATCTCTGGATCTAATTCGTACAAGGGGTTGGTTGGATTGGCCCTGGTCATACACCAAGAAAAACAAAAGTAAAATAAAAATAAAAATAAACAAGAAAATAAAGAAAACAAAATTTAGTTGTCAGTCCCTGGTAACGGCGCCAAAAACTTGTCGTGTGTCAAAAGTGCGCGTTCAGTGCAAGTGGACACATCGCAAGTAATAAGTGATAAGTATATTATCGAGTTATCGTCTCCTCAGGGACCAGTATACTTAATATGCTTTCTTCACCTCCTTGTTCTATAGAAAGATAAAAACACAAATAAGTTGATTTGATTTATCTAAACTAAAATAACTAAAATAAAAGTAAAAGATTGAAATAGTAGAGAGAGATGGGCTAGGATCCAGTTGCGTCGTATTGTGGAATTGATTGACTTGTCTCTGTCCAATGCAGTCGTATATCACTGCCTCGGCAGCAATGTAGTTTTACTGCCTGGGCAGCGATAACACTGTCTGCCGCGGCAATCCCTTGCTCGTGGGCAGACTTTACCAAAGTTCCGCAAAGTGTCCTTCAATGACTCCGCTTATCCCTAAGTCAGAGTGCTGTTGATGACTAGTCCTTAATGATACCTCTCGGCGTGAACCAATTATACTCACCAACCAATCTCACACTTCTTTTAGCCGCTGAAACTCTTAACCTATCCCTAGGCCGAGTTAGTGTTTCGCGATTGAAACACCGTACTTACCCCTTTCGTGAATCTAACTCTCCCGAGCTTAGATAAATGGATGATCACAATATCCTCTCCCGAGCTCAATTGTGAAACAAGGAATAACAAAGGATAAGCAAAACTTGATAATCTTTATTGCATTGAATGAAAGACAAAGTACAATCTCCTCTCACAAATACTCTACAACCTTCACCTAATCCCTAAGAAGGTTTAGAACATGATGGAAAGGAAAGAAACAAGAGTAGAAGTCGGCTCTCTCCCTTGGTATTTCGTTGTATATTACATTGGGTGGCTAGGTCTTTATATAGGCTAGACCTAGGGCAAACCTTTCCTAAGTAGAATACAACTTGGAGTAGGAAACAAGTTAAGTACATAATAAAATATATTTCCAAGTTTGTATTCGGCTAAAAGGGTTTTTCCGCGTAGTTTTCCTTTGGGCTTTTCCTTGTGCTAGCCAGCTCCGATTCTTGGGCTTCAAGTCCAGACACGTTACTTGGATTTTTGTCTTTCCATCACCTATAATCTTGCTTCCTGTCTTTCTGCTGCTGCCTCGGCATCAGGTCCTGCCTCGGCCTTGTCTCTGCCGCGACACTGGTTCTCCTGCACAGATATGAAAACGCAGTAAAACGTGCCTTTTTCTGTAAATATTATCTATATGAGTATAACTTCTAAATATATCACGTTGAGTGCATGCATTGGTCCGAGTGGGTGTATATTTGGTAATTAATGCCCAAAAAAGGAGTAAAAAGTGATAATGTGTTGAGCACTTATCAATAAAGTTGGCCGAGTCCAAGAAATATTAGAAAGTTATGTAAAGGTGATAAAATCCAAGCAGTGGATAACAATGAAGTACTTCAATTTGATCATACACCCAAAAAATTAAATAAAGAAGAAGAAAAAGAAAATAAAAAGGGAATCAGTGTTGTATGTGCTTCATATTCAGATCAAACAATCTAGAAGCAGAAACACAACAAGAAGAAATATGAGGCAAAAATAAGTAAAGAATCATCATTTTGAGTACCTCACGATCTCACAGATTTGCACTGAAGAGAATATTGAATCTCATTCGAGATAAGTCAGTCAAAAGATTACCAATTTCGGAAAAGAGAATGAACTTTAGGGTGAAAACCTAAAGCGAAAGTCATATTCCGCCTGAAGGTTGACCTTGATTCAAGGAATGTCAAACTTAGAAGTGCCTGATCGATACACAAATAAGGGAAGGATGGGTCAGGATGAGACAGATAGATAATGAGAGTCACATAAAAAAAGAGTAGCGTCTAAGCAAAGGGTTGTTCCTTTTGAAAGTCATGGTCTAGAAGAGACTATGCATTTACGTATATCCCCACGATATCGATGATCTTATAAATATACCTTTCATTAGAATTCACCTTTACCAGACTGGGGCAAATATGCCATTATATTTAACATTTAGGAGGGTAAACTTTTTCTTAAATTGTTTTGTAATATACTCTAAAATATCTTACATTTTCAAATCATTCTTGCATCTAAATTACACGAAAATAAATACATTTTTTAAGAAAACTGAGAGTCAACCTTCATCGAGTTACCGTGACGAGTATAGAAATGAAGTCAATGTGACACCCTCGCCCCGGGTTAGGAGACGGGGGCGTCGACCGGACTTACAAACCCGAACTTTGTATTCGAACCCAAGATAATTTGTTTATTGTATAACATTATAAGCCAAATGCAAATAATTTCCTTTGTGAAATTTCGGGTCAATTTAAAACTTTTCAAATATTTGTATGGCAATTTAAATATAACTTACGTTTTGCAATTCCCGAATCCATATCGTACATATTAAAGTCGGGTCCAAATTTAAGTTTTTCCAAATTCAATATACTCATTATTCGATCTTAAGTTTATTTTATTTTCCCAAAGAAATTTCAGCTAATAAATGATTTCATTCTTTCAATTCTAACTTAATTCGAATGGATGAGCTCAAAATGTCAAGGTGTATCAAAACACCCTTATGAGGTATCGAAATAGGGGTATCGAACCCCAATTCGATACCTGGTCAACTATGTTGACAGTTGACCAAGGTTGGGTAGCCTGATTCGATACTGGTATCGAACCAGGAAGCTCACTGCCAAGCTCGACATCTGATAAGTGCTCAACTCACTATCACTTTTTACACCTTTTATGGGCATTAATCACTAAATTTACACCCACTCGGACCAAAGCATATACTTAATATGATATATTTAGGAGTTATGATTATAGAGATGATATTTACAGAAAAGGCAAGTTTTACTGCATTTTTATATCTGTGCAGGAGAAACAAGTGCCGCGGCAGCAACATGGCCGAGGCAGGACCTGATGCCAAGGCAGCAGCGGAAAGACAGGAAGCAATACTGTAGGCGATCGGAAGAGAAAAATCCAAGGGACGTTTCTGGACATGCAGCACATGGATCGGAGCTAGTTAGCATGAAGAAAAGCCCAAGACAAGGCCACGCGGGAAAGCTTCTTAGTTGGAATAAACTTGGAAATATTTTATTTATGTACATGACTAGTTCCCTACTCCAAGTTATATTCTACTTAGGAAAGGTTTGTCCTAGGCCAAGCTTATATAAGACCTAGCCATCTTAGGGAAGAGAAGAGCAGATTCATAGAGAGTTCAACCTAAGACTCATTGTTTTCTCATTCAAATTATGTTCTAAGCTTTCTTAGGGTTTAGGTGAAGGTTGTTAAGTATTTGTGAAAGGGATTGTACTTTGTTCTTTGTTTCAATGCAATAAAACTATCAAGGTTTGCTTATCCTTTGCCATTCTTTGTTCTTGCATTCAAGCTCGGGAGAGAAGTTTGTGAGTAATCCATTTATCTAGACTCGGGAGAGTTAGATTCACGAAAGGGATAAGTACGGTGTTTTAATCGTGAAATACTAACTCGACCTAGAGATAGGTTAAGAGTTTCAGCGGCTAAAAGAAGTGTGAGATTGGTTGGTGAGTATAATTGACTCACGCCGGGAGGTATCATCAAAGACTAGTCATCAACAGTACTTCGACTTAGGGATAAACGGAGTCATCCAAGGACACTTTGTCAAACTTTGGTAAAGTCCACGCACGAGCAAGGGATTGCCGCGGCAGACAGTATCGTTGCTGCCAAGGCAGTAATCTGCAGTACTGCCGAGGCAGTGATATACAATTGCATTGGACAGAGACAAGTCAATCAATTCCGCAATACAACGCAACTGGACCTTGACCTCTCTCTATTAATCAGATCTCATCTTTATTCTTAGTTTCCTTTATTTCAATTTATCTAGTTTCATCAAAACCAAAATTACTTGTGTCTTTATTTTTACAGAACAAGAAGACGAAGAAGACATATTAAGTATACCAATCCCTGTAGAGACGATACACGATAATACTTATCACTTTATTACTTGCGATGTGTCCACTTGCACCAATTGTGCACTTTTGACACGTGACAAGTTCTTGGCGCCGTTGCCGGGGATTGACAACTAAATTTTGTTTTCTTTATTTTCTTGTTTCTTTTTTTTTATTTTACTTTGATTTTTCTTAGTGTATGACCAGGGCCAACCCAACCAACCTTTTGTATGAGTTAGACCCAGAGATCGAACGTACACGACAAAGGTTGAGGAGACAAATCCAAGAAGCTATGGCAGATCACCCGGCATGACAAAACTTACCTGCCGGCAATGGATGTCTTCCGCCGCCACCAGGGCCGCGGCAGTTTACTGTTAGAGACTTCCTGGAAGAGGATTTAAATGGGTTAAACCCAAAAGTTCTTACACCGAAAATAGAAGCAGCCCACTTTGAACTGAAACTTGTCATGTTCAATATGCTCAACACTATTGGACAGTTTGGTGGGTCTGTGACTGAAGATGCAAGGCAGCATCTCAAGTCCTTCATGGAGATATGCAATTCCTTCAAAATCCAATGAGTTCATAAAGATGTCTTGAGATTGAAATTATTCCCCTATTCATTGAGGGATAGGGAAAAACCCTGGTTAAATAGCATTCCAGCAGGATCTATTGGATATTGGAGTGAACTCTGTCGTGATTTTATTACACGTTTTAATCCTACAAATTTATATGATAGAATTCGTAATGAAATCACTTCTTTTCGACAGGCAGATGATGAACCGATGTACGAGGCATGGGAGCGCTACAGGGAGTTACTGCATAAGTTTCCTTTGCATGGATTTCCCCTATGGACACAAGTTACCATGTTCTATAATGCCACAAATGCCTGACAAGGATGATGTAAGATGCCTCGGCGAACGGAACATTCCTTTAAAAAAGCACCTGAGGAAGTTACTGAGATACTAAACAAACTCGCAAAGAATGATTTTCAATTCCCTACATCTAGGCGAGGAGGAGTAAGACGCCAAGCCACGATGAATGAATTAAACACATCAAATTCAGTGGCATCACAATTAGCCTCTCTTACCAAGATGGTGCAAAATTTGCAATTACAACAAAATACCCGTGAGGTTAAGGTGATTGATTCTTTTTGTGATTTATGTGGAGGTAACCACAATTCTTCTGACTGTATGAATCAAGAAACCGGTATGTATGTTGGAAACTACAATCGAACCAATATGATGTCCAACACATACAATCCGTCATGGAAGAGGCATCCGAACCTATCATGGAGTAATCCTAACAATGCCTTAAACCCAACCACCCAACCCCTAGGATTCCAACAACCAATGCAACATCTTCCGCAGCTGCAGGTCCAGCAGCCGGTGCCGTAGCAGAAGATGCAGCAGCAGTCTGTAAATTCCTTGGAAAATTCTCTAAAAGCATTCATGATGAAAACTGAGTCATACATGGTAGAGAATAGCAACTTCATCAAAAGAACAGATGCATTCATAAATAGGACTGAGATGAGGTTGCAGAACCAAGAGGCAGCAATTAAGGCATTGGAAACTCAGGTTGGACAGTTTGCTCAAAATATAAACACTAGACCACAAGGTGGACTACCTAGCAATACTGAAGTTGTTAAGGTAATGGGTCATGAACAGTGTAAAGCAATCACTACTAGGAGTGGTCTACAACTGAAGGAAAAAACAGACACTCTAGCGGGCCAAGTTCCATCGTCAGGCCCAGCAAAAGAGGAGGCTGAACAAACTGATCCTGATAACACTGCCCCAGCAGAGGACTCAGCAGCTCCGGAACAGTCTGTCGAGACAGCAACAACCCCAGTGGTGCTAGGTATTAAATTCTAAACTAAAGAAACCCTGGACAAGATGAGACCACCACCACCCTTCCCACAAATATTGAAAAAGCAGAAACAAGAACAACAATTCAAGAAATTTCTTGATATTTTAAAGCAAGTCCACATCAACTTACCATTCGTAGAGGCAATTGAAAAAATACCTAATTATGCCAAATTCTTAAAAGACATTGTGTCTAAAAGAAAAGGACTAGGTGAGTTCGAAACAGTGGCTGCTACCGAGGGATGCATGGCAATGCTACACAATCGCATGCCACCAAAACTGAAGGATCCTGGATGCTTTATCATACCTTGTGCGGTAGGTAAGAACTATGAAGGTAAGGCCCTATGTGACGTTGGAGCAAACATCAATCTAATGCCCAAATTTGTCTTCCAAAAGCTTGGAATAGGAAGGGATAACCTACAACAGTTATGCTCCAACTTGCGAATCGATCATATGTGCAACCCAAAGGCAAAATCGAGGACATACTGGTAAGAGTTGATAAATTTATTTTTCCTGCTGATTTTCTTGTCCTTGATTGTGAAGCAGATGATAATGCACCGATCATCTTGGGGAGACCTTTCCTTGCAACTGGACGCACCTTAATTGATGTGGAAAAAGGAGAATTGACAATGAGGGTTAATGACCAACAAGTCAAACTCAATGCATCCCACAATTTCAAAAAATACGATGATCCAGAAGAGTGCAAAGCCATCCACACAACAGACACAAAAATATCCTGCCTTGGCAGCATGCTCGGCAGGCTATTTGACAAAAAGATCAAGCTCAAAGTGGAAGCAGCACATAAGGATGGACATAAAGCAAAAGGGAGTGGCCAACATCTGAATTATAATTCTGGCCAGCAAGAGATAAAAACCTTAGGAGATGCATTTGCATGCACTCCTCCAGTGACTTAATCTCTTCCCTTTTCTTTTTATATTATTATATTATGATTAATTTAGTTTATATTTATTTTTTCTATAATTTGTGTTTTTGCTATTTGTGTTTAATTTTTATTTAGGATAATAAGCAAGAATAAAGGAGAAGTAGTTCATAGCAGGACTTCTGCCGAGGCAGAAAATAGTGTTAGAGCCGCAGCAGTTTCAACGGGCAGAACAGTGTAACGGCTAGTCTGTCGAGATTTCTGTCGTGACAGAAAAGGAAACGGCAGTAAAGACTAAAGGCTACAAAACGGCTAGTGGTTCAAACGGTCACAAGGCCGAGGCCTATATAAGCAACCCCTCCCTCTTGAACTAGTCACTCTTGCTTTCTTGTTTTCCATAGAATACCTTTCTTGAAATTCTCAGAAGCCCTCCAAGAAAATCTCCAAGTAATTAATCTCTCACAATCTTTATGGCCACCTACAAGCGCTTTTCCCCAGCCAATGTTGAAGACCGCTTCAATAGGTATTTCATTGCCCGACAGTTGTGGGAAGAACAAGGGTTTCAACACTCGGATGACGAAAATTATGGCATCAAGCACTATCTGTTCCATAGGATCAAGTATCAAGAATGGGAAATCTTTTGCCTACAACCTGCCCAGGCAAATGCTACCATCGGGCGGGAATTTTATGCGCACGGGCCAAGCAAAGACTCCCTCTTTGTCCACTGCCGAGGCAGGCCTGTCCAGCTTGATGCCGAGACCATCAATCAATTTTACGGCCTCACACCTGACCATGATGTACATGTTGAATTCATGGAGGATATCACTGCCGAGGATTACGATTTGATTAAAGACGACCTTTGCTACACGAATACTCCATGGGAAACCGGTGCCCATAGAGGATCTGTAGCAAGGCAGAGCCTAAAGCCCGAGGCCAAGCTTTGGAACACCTTTGTCAAGAGACGCCTCATTCCCACATCCCACAACAGCACGGTGGACCGAAAGCAATTGTTGCTCATCCAATCAATCATCAACAAAAGGAGCATCAACGTTGGAGAAATCATCTTACGCGAAATTTATGAATGCGGTAAGAAGGATAGAGGACCATTATATTTCCCTTGTTATATCACTAGTTTGTGTATTGCTGCAGGTGTAACAGTAGAAGATACAGAAGAATACACACCCTAAAGGCGTGGATGGACTAGAGATTTTTGCCACAAAATCATGCAGATCACACAGGCGGAACCAGTCCAGGAAACGTCCCAACAGTTCACTGCTGATACTACTATCGGGGCCCAATACACGACAGACATGCCAGACACTGCCCACACCACTACCGCAGCAGAACCGTACCAGGAGATGCTTCAAAGGATGACAAAAATGGATCTTAGGTAGCAAAGATACATGGAGTATCAGAGGGACTTCAACAGCACCCTTGCCCAAATGATGCTCCATGCCTTTCCAGACCAAGGGACGCAGTTTCCAGAATTTCCAAGCAACATGTTTGTCACAGCTGCACCCTGTACAGAGATTACACCAACTCCATGAGGACCGAGACCGTTCTTCCACGCGGGCCCTCAACCACAGTTTCATGCTGCCGGCCCATCTAGGGCAGCAGTCTCTGCCGCAGCATCATCTGCTAGCAGAAGACCATCAAAGAGGAGGGCAGTCTTCAGCACTCCACCACGATCCCCCATCATCATGGGCAGTCTATCAGCAGAGATAGATGCCTATTTACATCAAAGCTCAACCGCTGCTAGACCGAGTACACACCAAACCGGGGTAGCCACAGCAAATGAAGGTGGAACGAACATCATGATCACCGAAAAGATTGTCGACGTGGAAGAAGGAGAAGAAGTGGATGCTCCAATGCAACGGACACCACCAACAAGAGTCCAACCGCCCCGGCAAGCAAAAGCTCAACCATCGCCCTCACCAAGAACAAAGCAATCAGCAGCATGACCCCGAAGAAAGATTGTTACAAGCAGCTCTTCGGAGTCCCTTTAATTTTTTTTCAATATAAATCGCTGCTTGTTTCTTTATATGCTGCTTATTTCTTTCATATTTTTGTTGCCCACTATTCTCTTCTAATATAAAGCATTGAGGACAATGCTTGGTTCGAGTTTGAGGGTGTAGATCCACACTGCCGAGGCAGCAATCTTCTGCCGAGGCCTTGCCAAGAAAAGGGAGTATTTAAGTAATTTTTTTTAATTTTTTACGCTCCCCGTCTTACTTGAATAAATTGCCTATACTTTTGCACTGCCCATCATCAGTATTGCCTTAGTTTATTCTTTAAGGCTATAGAAATCTTTCTCCTTACCATGATTAGGTCCTGTTAAGAAGGTTTAACCTTAGGATACTCAAGGATGAAAACTTAGAAGCCTACTATAGGATAAAATTTAAACACTTTTGGGACTTGTTGGATTATAGGAATTCTTTTAATGAACTTAGGTGATAAAGACTTAGATTTTTGGGAAAGTGACTAGAGGTGCCTATCACCGGCTCTAGGAATTACTCTTCTTTATGCTAGAGGTGCCCGAAATTGGCTCTAGTATGCTGTAAGGAATATCAAAAGAAAGAGGAATTTGTGAAGAGAAAAACACAATCCTTGAGGTGCCCGAAATTGGCTCAAGAATTGGTTGTTTAGAAAAGAAGAGAACACTTAACCCAATTCTACTTGTCCTGAACTTAGAGTTTATCTAAGAAAGCCTTTAATCAAACTTGTCCACAAAAACGCACACACTCACCAAATCTTATAGTTTGTTTCTAGGTAAACCCTTGGGTAGCCGAAAGGTTAAGTCTAAAAAAAATAGGCATAGTTATGGTGGAGAGAATTGATGGAATCATAAGACCAAGAGAGAGTAGAGTTTGGCAAATTGATGGTTTGCATTGCTTGAGGACAAGCAATAGTTCGAGCTTGGGGGTGTGATAAGTGCTCAACTCACTATCACTTTTTACACCTTTTATGGGCATTAATCACTAAATTTACACCCACTCAGACCAAAACATATACTTAATGTGATATATTTAGGAGTTATGATTATAGAGATGATATTTACAGAAAAGGCAAGTTTTACTGCATTTTTATATCTGTGCAGGAGAAACAAGTGCCGCGACAGCAACATGGCCGAGGCAGGACCTGATGCCGAGGCAGCAGCGGAAAGACATGAAGCAATACCGTAGGCGATCGGAAGAGAAAAATCCAAGGGACGTTTCTGGACATGCAGCACATGGATCGGAGCTGGTTAGCATGAAGAAAAGCCCAAGACAAGGCCACGCGGGAAAGCTTCTTAGTTGGAATAAACTTGGAAATATTCTATTTATGTACATGACTTGTTATCTATTCCAAGTTATATTCTACTTAGGAAAGGTTTGCCCTAGGCCAAGCCTATATAAGACCTAGCCATCTTAGGGAAGAGGAGAGCCGATTCATAGAGAGTTCAACCTAAGACTCATTGTTTTCTCATTCAAAATATGTTCTAAGCTTTTTTAGGGTTTAGGTGAAGGTTGTTAAGTATTTGTGAAAGGAGATTGTACTTTGTTCTTTGTTTCAATGCAATAAAACTATCAAGGTTTGCTTATCCTTTGCCATTCTTTGTTCTTGCATTCAAGCTCGGGAGAGAAGTTTGTGAGTAATCCATTTATCTAGACTCGGGAGAGTTAGATTCACGAAAGGGATAAGTACGATGTTTCAATCGCGAAATACTAACTCGACCTAGGGATAGGTTAAGAGTCATCCAAGGACACTTTGCTGAACTTTGGTAAAGTCCACCCACGAGCAAGGGATTGCCGCAGCGGACAGTATCGTTGCTGCCAAAGCAGTAATCTGCAGTACTGCCGAGGCAGTGATATACAATTGCATTGGACAGAGACAAGTCAATCATTTCTGCAATACAACGCAACTATATCTTGACCTCTCTCTCTATTAATCAGATCTCATCTTTGTTCTTAGTTTCCTTTATTTCAATTTATCTAGTTTCATCAAAACCAAAATTACTCGTGTATTTATTTTTACAGAACAAGAAGACGAAGAAGACATATTAAGTATACCAATCCCTGTGGAGACGATACACGATAATACTTATCACTTTATTACTTGCGATGTGTCCACTTGCACCAATTGCGCACTTTTGACACGTGACAACATCGAACCCGGCATCGATGCCATTTCGCTACTGGAAGGCCTGGTGTCGAACCTGGTACCGAACCATAGGTCCTTAGACAAGGGGGTATCGATACTCGTGGGATCAGTATCGATACCCCTGCTCGAAATGGCAGGTTTGCATCATCTAAGACACCTAGACACAATCCAAAAGACCACTTGTATGGTCTCAAGCCATCCCTAAACCTTAAGGGACGATTTAACATGATAGGCAATAATAATCACTTACCAATTCTTTCATTTGGTCAAGTCATTACCAAATTAATTTTCATGTACATTCATTATATCGAAACTATCATTTCTAATCAAATGGTAATTCATACCATCATATGCCATCTAACAATTTAGCTAACCCTATGTCATGCATTTCTCTATGCAACTAAATTATCCATGGTGTAGTTTTAAGGATTCACATGCTATCCTACTTAATTCTATGTTTCACATGCCAAGTCCATTACTTACATATTACGTTCATCATTCAAGACCGACATAAACATGCCATAAGCCAATCTCCAAAAGATATAAGGCTAGCCTAACAAGTTCATCATGCCTTATGGCTTACATACCGAATGCTCGAATGATCTCATATACAAACCATAAACTAAATATCAAAATGCATAGGCTATTCTAAACATGCATACTATGCCACCAAACGCTAGGAGTTAACAAAATAAAAAAATACCATACTTTTCTTGCTTGGTGTCCTTGCTCCCGATCGAACTCAATCTAACTCCTTGGCTCGAGAACCTGTTGTTTGGGAAGGAGGAAAAAAACAGTGGTAAGTACTTACGAAGTACGTAGTGAGGCAACCCTAAGTCTAACCGTTTAGACATAATTCAATTAACAAATAACATGTTCTAAGCAAACAATTAATCAAGTTCTTAGTCACGGTTCCATCAATTATGCAAAGAACATCATACTTTTCATGCTTAAATGCTCAGTGACACTATCATATCAAATGCTCGATGGCAATATCATATCAAATGCTCGATGGCAATATCATATCAAATGCTCGATGGCAATATCATATCAAATGCCGATGGCAATATCATATCAAATGCTCGATGGCAATATCTTATCAAATGCTCGATGGCGATATCTTATCAAATGCTCGATGGCAATATCATGTCAAATGCTCGATGGTAATATCATATCAAATGCTCGATGGCAATATCTTATCAAATGCTCGATGGCAATATCTTATCAAATGCTCAATAGCAATATCATATCAAATGCTCAATGGAAATATCATATCAAATGCTCGATGGCAATATCATATCAAATGCTCGATGATAATATCTTATCAAATGCTCGATGGCAATATCTTATCAAATGCTCGATGGTAATATCATATCAAATGCTCAATAGCAATATCATGTCAAATGCTCGATGGTAATATCATATCAAATGCTCAATAGCAATATCTTAATTTTATTCTTTCGGGTTAGTTTCAAATGATGCATTGGTATAGTTAGACTAAGTAAGTGAGTCAACAGAAATACCACAAAGGTACTGACAGAAGTGCCACGAAGGCACTAACAAAAGATACCCACGGTATCTACAAATGGTGATTAACCACCAAACAAAGGTACCCATAGTACCAACAGAAGTACCGAAGTACTAAACAGAAGTACCGAAGTACTGGGCAAACTAACAAATGAGCTCAGATCCTAGGCATGCCATACTACCTATGACCAACTATCGACCAAGGCTCAATCAGAGTTTCAGATTCATTTAATCTTTCCAATTTGAGTTAATCAAGTTCCTTATCACAAACGATGTTCAAAACATGCTAATAACAAAAGCATTTATGTCATGCTACCATATCAAAAGCATATACCATACTATCATATCAAAAGCATACGTCATGCTACTGTATCAAAAGCATATATCATGCTACCATATCAAAACATACATATCATGTCACCAATCGAATAATCAAACCATCATAAACATGCCTTATGCATGACTCACGTACCTGGCATCCATAGCCGGGTGCCATTACTTATCTCGGCATTTCCGAGCTATGCAAATGTACTAAGCTAGTTCTAACAATCTAGCAAGCAACTCATATCGTCAAACAAGTCATTTAACATTAGCCTCCTTCCCTTTTTACCAAATATAGATTAGTCCATTTATATGATAATCAAATCAATTAAACAAAGGTGGTTAGGAACCTAGATCCTAACCCTAAGGTTTGCCACACTCACAATTGATTCCTAGCTATTCAAGGGTTGTAGATCGTGATTCCTTTGCCTCTTTTCCTAGCTTGCTCGATCCTTTCTTCTTCTTCGATATTCTCTTCTCTCGGATTCTCTATCAGGCCACATTCATATAGCAATTTATTAGGACATATCCAAATTATTTAATTCAAACAATCGCATGCTTAACAATTGTAAATATTCTCATTAGTTCTCTAGGGACAGCTTGACTACCCTTTCGTAATTCGATCATATCTCCTAGCTCCCATGTCCGAATTGAGCCTATTTTATACTGTTAAAAAGCTAAGAGGAACCTCTAAAAGGAAAATTTAACCTTAAATTTTAATTTTTTCCCGATCAGTACCAAAATTCATTCGAATCAGACCTGTCCGGATTTCGGGACTGTTCGAACAACCCTTACGGAATGGCTTATAACTTTTTCTAAAAAACTCCGATTGAGGTTCCGTAAATTTTCCTTTAAACTAGGTATATGGGAGTAATCTAATGCAAAATTTCAGATCCTAAATCCAAAAAACACGACCTAGGGAATTTTTCAAAGTTGACTACTTGGAATTGCATTTCTACCCGAAATCGGCTAACTTTCTTTTCATGGTTTTGATTCATAACCCCAAACTCATTCTCAAAAATTCCCATCACTTTTAAGAATAAAATTAACATCACTAATACCCAATTTCATCATTATTCGAATCATTTAACACATATATGACATTTACAAAAAATCTAAGTTCCAAACCCCCTAATTTAGTGGCCATGCTTCAAAGATTCATAACCCAACAATTTCTATCTTTGGTTTAGGCTTCTAAACACCCTAATCTAACACAAAGCATCATATAAAATTTAAAACCCAAATGTTTAGACCCTAAAATTTTCGGTTTAGGGAGAGGAAAGCTTACCGGTGTCTTTAGACTCAAATTCCTAGACCAAATAATGCCTAACCATGCAATCCAAGCTCCCCTCCTAATCTTCCATGGAGGATTTCTCTCCTCTTTTTTTTTTGATGTTGGCGTGAAATGGGGAAGGAAGAAGAGAATTTGGTTCATTTTTGTTTGATTAAAAATGGGGTGAAAATGACCATTTTGTCCCCCACTTAATTCTTTAACAATTAAATTCCCAAGGAAAAATAAGGGAAATTGGAAATCCAACATGCAATCCTCTCTTGTTTTCACTTAATTCAATTTGGTCCCATACTTCTAATCCAATTTAGACATGATTCATTTAATTTATAATTTTATCCGAGTCGTTTTACTAACCCGATTTTAGGGTGTTACAGTCAATGTATGAAGATGTCTGATCAATTGTTATATCGATCTTGATAAGAATGCAAAGAATATGATAGGGGCATCATTGTTCGCAAAAAAGACAAAATTAAAATCAAATCAGAATTGACCAAAGATTTTATGAAGACTGAAAGAGTTTAGTTAACGAAGCTTACCTGATCAACTGAATGAGGACCTACGCATCAAGATTTTTGAAACAGAGTTAATAGAGATTTATGCATCATTGCATATGCACAGATAGTTTGCATCTATGCATCCCCGAAATACTTCATGAATACTTGCATAATGCTCATGCATCATCTTTATTTCATAAACAATCTTACAGAAAAGATAAATCGTAGTCAAGAAGATGACTCCAACAAGGATTCAGTGCACCTTAGCATTATTCAACACAACGCACGTTCGAGTGCCAACTTTCAAAAGAAAGAAGGAAAAGAAAGATTGGACCAAAGAGTTCGACATTTTAGACTTGCAGGCCATCACCTCTGATGAGACCTAGTTTGATGACTAGATGAACATATCTGAGTTATCGCCCAAGGTATAAAAAAAAGAAAAAGAAGAAGAAACAAGAGAAAAAGGAAAAGGAGGAAAAAAAAAGTAAACCGGGATCCAAAATTAGTATATCACAAAAATAGAAACACTGAAGAATCTAGATACCTAGATATTTTCTAATTCAGAGAAGAAATTGGAAGCCAATCTAGTGTAAGTCCCAAAAAATTGAAAAAAAATTTGTTAGTGTAAGTCCTGGAAAATTAAACAAGATTGGTAGTCATTTCGGTGTTAGTCCCAAAAAATTGAACAAAATTGGCAACCACTTGGCGTGATTTTTGAAAGAATCGAAGATAAAGGTTTCATACAGATGATACAAATATGATTAGAAGTCCCATAACAAGAGAGTTTGCATTTATTCTATACAGAAAGAACTTGCACGTCCTTGACACAAAAAAACTCATGGTTTTATACATGAAGAGATACCGAGCCGAAAGTCTAGTTATAATGAAAAGATTTTATATAGGAGAAAACTGGGGCATCGAAGATAAGTAGTTCTATATAGGAGGGACCCAGTGTTCGTTTTTGGTGAGGGCTAGAAAGTCTTGCTTTTATGATGAAACATTCGTCCATCCACCTTTTGCCAAATTGTAGTATTTAAGATGTTGAACCCACAGGGATTAACTTTACTTACGCAATTTATTATTCCTGCACAATGGAAAACTAAAAAAAAACAAATAATTGAGTTTGAATTATAACTAAGAAAACTAATTAAAGCAATAAAGATAAGTGATCAAGAAATCAAGGATGGAAAAGTGGGGCAGGTTAGAGTGCTTTGTAGTGTGAGATCAGAATGTAACTGTCTTGTTCTTATAATGCAATAGGGTTGACTTGCCGCCTTGGCGGGTAGCACAAAGGGTCGCAGCAGCTGTCTAGGCGGGGTTATGCCTTGTCGACAATTCAACAACTCATAGTTCGATAGAGCATCCTTGCATGTCTCCTCCTTATCCCTAAGCGAAGAGAACTGTTGAAACACGCGTCTTGATAATACTTCCCGGCGTGAATCAAGGGCGGACAACAACCAAACACATGTGTCTTGTGAGTCGCTAAAATCCTGGGCGGTTAATCTCTTAACCGAATTAGTCAATGTCCATGAGTAAAGACCGTATTCTCTCGAGCTCATATGCGAACAAGAGTAAATTCCAAGAGAGAATAAACTATGAATTCTGAAATTGCATTAATAAGAACTAAAAAAATTACAAACTTTCTCCAACAACTACTCCACAAACTAACCTAAACCCCAAAGGGGACGATAGAGGAATTCAGGGTTTTTCTATGAAACTTGATTCCGAGATATCTTCCTCTCTACATAGGCTATGGTATTTATAAGCTTAGTCTAGGGCAAACCTTTCCAAAGTAGGAATTCGACTAGGAGTAAAACACAAGTTAAGTACATAAATAAAAGAGCTTTATTTTATTTCCTAGTTTATTCCTCTAAGGATTCTTTTCCCACGTGGCTTTGACCTTGACTTTCCATGCGTTTCTCAGCTCCGATTTCTATGCTACTTGTCTTAAAACGTCCACCTTGTTTTTCTCTTCAGATCGCATATCATATGAACATTTGTGTTCCAGGTGCTGTCTTAGCATCGGTTGCCGCGGCGGGTTGCTGTCATAATGGTCTTGTCTTGGAACTGCATCAGTACAGTTCTCTTGGCCTGATCTGCTTATTCCTTATCGTAGCATGTTGCTGCAATGTATGGTGGCAAACCATGATTGCGGTTGCCATTTTGCTGTCGTGGCAACCTCCGCCAAGGCAACCTTCGCCGTGGTAACTTCCACCAAGGCAACCTTTTTCTCTATCTGTCGAGCACCAATTGTCATCATCAATCTATTGCCGTGAAATCCAAAACGCTGCCTTGGCGGGTGCTTCATCTGCATTTCAGCTTCTTTACCAGCATCCGTCTTCTTGTTTGGTCATTCCTATGATGTGGTTTCCTGCCTAGGAAAGAAAACCATCAAATGTATCTGTTTTATGTCAAATAATAGATAAATTCTTGATTTGAGTATTCAGATACTAAAATATGAAAAATAAGTAGAATTATTCAATATTGCCCTTAAATTTGTCCTTACTTGGCAATAAACGAGTGGGAAAATGGTATAAAAAGTAGGACCATTATGCACTCATCACACCCCACACGCGAACTATTGCTTGTCCTCAAGCAATACAAAAGATAATTTTTAAGAAAGGAATTTTAAAGTAATATACCGTTCTGTCTGTCGCAGCAGAATTTCTTTCTTGACTCGACCTCTTCTAGGTTCTAGAAATTCTTCGAAACTGGACTATGAGTCTTAGTGGGTGTGTGCTTAGCTATGTCGAAGCTGATTTTCTAAGTTTTAATTCTTTTTCTAGCTCAAGACTTCCGACTAAGATTTTTAATTTTGTTTCTTTCTTTCTCCCTAATTTGGTATATAAATATATATTGCTATATACTTATACTGTTTGAGTCGGTTTCAGGCACCTCAAGTGTTTAGCTATTCCTACTAGAGCCAATTTCGGGCACCTCTAGTAAGTGGGAAAAAGACTAAGTCCTAGAGCCAGTGATGGGCACCTCTATGGACTAAACTAGAGCCGGTGATAGGCACCTCTAGTTAAAATCTAAGCTTAAGTCCTTATTTCTTTTCAAAGAAAAGAACTTATAAAATCAACTAAGATTAGCAGTGTTTAATTATTTTCAGGCTCATAGTCTAATCCTAAGTACTAATCCAAAGAGACCTGTCTGATTTCAAGTCTGGTGAATGGTGCATACTGCTGCGGCGGTTGTAGAATATATTGTTGCCGAGGCAATTTCAATAAAATTCAACAGACTAAAATTTTTTTTGCAGTAATAAAATTCTTAGGACAGAATTAACATAGTAATAGGATAATCTAAATACTTTCCATACATCACAAATATTTAAGGCAGAAGTTAGATAATCCAAATATTCCCAGATATTGCAGATATTTATAATTATTAACACTCCCCCAAACTCGAGCGATGCATTGTCCTCAATGCATGTATCTGAACACAAGGCAATAATAAAAGACAAGATAAAAATTAGGAGGCAAGAAAAAGATAAACCAATATTTTTTATGTCGAGTCTGACCTCTTCTGTATCCTGAGGGTCATCAGTTTGTGTGGAGTTTGTTGAGAAAATAAAAACTGCACTGGAAAACAATAATGAATAAGTATGAAATAAAACGGGGGAGATGAAGTTCTATAACAGCAAACCCGTCATCACTTGCGTTTTGGTGGCCAACCGCCATGGCCCCGTCTTAGGTGGGACGATGGATTTGATTTTTGGATTGTTTTATGTGCTTCATGGCTTCTTGATAAGTGTTCAACTCACTATCACTTTTTACACCTTTTATGGGCATTAGTCATCAAATCTACACCTACTTGGACCAATGCATACACTTAATGTGATATATTTAGAGGTTATGCTTATAAAGATGATATTTACAGAAAAGGCAAGTTTTACTGCATTTTTACATCTGTGTAGGAAAAACTATTGCCGTGGCAGCAACGTGGCCAAGGTAGGACCTGATGCCGAGGCAGCAGCCGAAAGACAAGTAGCGATATTGTAAGGGTATTAAAGAGAAAAATGAGCTGGACGTTTCTGGACAAGCAGCGCATGAATCGGAGCTGGGTAGCACATGGAAAGCCCAAGTCAAAGGACACGCGGAAACAAATCCTAGTTGGAGTAAACTTCGAAATATTTTAATTATGGACTTGACTTGTGTCCTACTCCAAGATATACTCCTACTTAGGAAAGGTTTGCCCTAGACCAAGCCTATATAAGACCTAGCCGTCCAAGAGGAGGAAGAGGAGGAGAGTTTTTGGCACAAAGAGCTTACACCTAGCCGACTTTATCTTTTAGAGTATTCTTTTCTTTACATTATGTTCTAATTTTCTCTAGGCTTAGGTAAAGGTTTTAGCATATTAGTGTGAGGAGATTGAACCTTGTTTCTTGTTTCAATGCAATAAAGTATCAAAGTTTACTTATTCTTTGCCATTCTTTGTTCTTGCATCCAAGCTCGAGAGAGAAGTTTGCAAGTAATCCATTTATCTAATATCGAGAGAGTTAGATTCACGAAAGGAATAAGTACGGTGTTTCAATCGAGAAACACTAACTCAGCCTAGAGATAGGTTAAGAGTTTCAGCGGCTAAGAGAAGTGTGGGATTGGTTGGTGATTACAATTGATTCACGCTGAGAGGTATCATCAAGGACTGGTCATCAACAGTACTTCGACTTAGAGATAAGCGGAGGCATCAAAGGACACTTTGCCGAACTTTGGTAAAGTCTACCCAAGAGCAAAAGATTGTTGCGGCAGACAAGCATCATCGCTGTCGAGGCAGTAAACTGCAGTACTGCCGAGGCAATGTTGTGTGATTGCATTGTACAGAGACAAGTCAATTGAATCCACTATACAACACAACTGGATCCTAGCCACTTTCTTAATCTGATTTTACCTTTTTATTTAGTCTTTTTATTTAGTTTCATCAAAACCCAATTTACCCGTGTCTTTACTTTATTTCTTTTTACAGAGCAAGAAAACGAAGAGGGCATATTAAGTAGACCAATCCCTATGGAGACGATATATGGTATACTTATCACTTTATTACTTGCGACGTGTTCACTTGCACAATTTGCGCACTTTTGACATGTAACAAGTTTTTGGCGCCGTTGCCAGGGATTGGCAACTAAATTTTGTTTTCTTTATTTTCTTGTTTTTTATTTTTTATTTTACATCGGTTTTTCTTAGTGTATGAGTAGGGCCAACCCAACCAACCCTTTGTACGAACTAGATCCAAAGATCGAACGTACGCGGTAAAGGTTGAGGAGACAAATCCAAGGAGCTATGGTAGATCATCCGGTAGGACAACTTATCTGCCGGCAATGGAGGTCTTCCGCCGCCACCAGGGCCGCGGCAACTTACTGTTCGAGACTTCTTGGAAGAGGATTTGAATGGGTTAAATCCAGGAGTTGTTACACCAGAGATCGAAGCAGCCCACTTTGAGCTAAAACCTGTCATGTTCAATATGCTCAACACTATTGGACAGTTTGGTGGGTCTATGACTGAAGATGCCAGACAGCACCTCAAATCATTCATGGAGATATGCAATTCATTCAAAATCCAAGGAGTCTATGAAGATGTCTTGAGATTGAAATTATTCCCCTATTCACTGAGGGATAGGGCAAAAACCTGGTTAAATAGCATTCCTGCAGGATCAATAGGATCTTGGAGTGAATTATGTCGAGATTTTATTACACACTTTAATCCTACAAATCTATATGATCGAATTCGTAATTAAATCACTTCTTTTCGACAGGCAGATGATGAACCTATGTACGAAGCATGGGAGCGCTACAGAGAGTTACTGCATAAGTGCTCGTTGCATGGATTTCCCCTATGGACACAAGTGACCATGTCCTATAATGCCACGAATGCCCCGACAAAGATGATGTTAGATGCCTCGGCAAATGGAACACTCCTTGATAAAGCACCTGAGGAAGCTATTGAGATACTAAACAAACTCGCAAAGAATGATTTTCAATTCCTTACATCTAGGTGAGGAGGAGAAGACGCCAAGTCGCAGTGAATGAGTTAGAAATATCCAATTCAGTGGCAGCACAATTGGCATCTCTTACTAAGATGGTGCAAAACATGCAGCTACAACAAAATACCCATGAGGTTAAGGTCATTGATTCTTTTTGCAATTTATGTGGAGGTAACCACAATTCTTCTGAATGCATGCAGAATCAAGAATCCAGCATGTATGTTGGAAACTATAACCGAAACAATATGATGTCCAACACATACAACCCCTCATGGAAGAGGCATCCAAACTTTTCATGGATTAATCCTAACAATGCCTTAAACCCAACCACCCAACCCCCAGGATTCCAGTAAACAATGCAACATCTGCCGTAGCAGCAGGTCCAGCAGCCAATGTCGCAGCAGAAGATGCAGCAGTAACCTGTAAGTTCCTTGGAAAATTCTCTAAAAGCATTCATGATGAAAACTGAATCATATATGACAGAGAATAGCAACTTCATCAAAAGAACAGATGCATTCATAAATTGAACTGAGATGTGGTTGTAGAACCAAGAGGCAGCAATTAAGGCACTAGAAACTCAGGTTGGGCAGTTTGCCCAGAACATAAACATTAGATCACAAGGTGGACTACCTAACAATACTGAAGTTGCTAAGGTAATAGGCCATTAACAGTGTAAGGCAATCACTACTAGGAGTGGTCTACAGCTGAAGGAAAAGATAGGAATTCCAGCAGGCCAAGTCCCACCAACGGAACCAGAAAAAGAGGATTTGGATGCTGAAAAAACTGATCATATTCTAACAGATAACACTGCCCCAGCAGAGAACTCTGCAGTACCTGAACATCCTACCAAGACAACAACAGACACAGTGCTTCCAGGTATTAAATTTCAAACTAAAGAAACCCTGGATGAGATGAGACCACCACCACCTTTCCGACAAAGGTTGAAGAAACAAAAACAGGACCATCAATTCAAGAAATTTCTTGATATTTTAGAGCAAGTCCACATCAACTTACCATTCGTAGAGGCAATTGAACAAATGCCCAATTATGCTAAATTCTTGAAAGACATTGTGTATAAGAGAAAGAGATTAGGTGAGTTCGAAACAGTGGCTACTACCGAAGGATGCATGGCAATGCTACACAATCGCATGCCACCAAAATTGAAGGATCCTGGATGCTTTACCATACCTTGTGTGATAGGTAATAACTATGAAGGAAAGGCCCTATGCGACCTTGGAGCGAGCACAAACCTAATGCCCAAATCTGTCTTTCAAAAGCTTGGAATAGGAAGGGCAAAACCTACAAAAGTGATGCTCCAACTTGCGGATCGATCATATGTGCAACCCGACGGAAAAATCGAGGACATACTGGTAAGAGTTGACAAATTTATTTTTCCCGCTGGCTTTCTTGTCCTTGGCTGTGAAGCAGATGATAATGCACCAATCATTCTCGGGAGACCTTTCCTTGCCACTGGACGAACGTTTATAGATATGGAAAAAGGAGAGTTGACAATGAGGGTTAATGATCAGCAAGTCCAACTCAATGTTTTCCAAATTATGAAAACACATGATGATCCAGAAGAAGAATGTCAGATGTTGTACAATACAGATGCAGTTAGTGTAATACCTTGTATTAGTAACCACTGCCTTGGCAGTAATCTTAACGACACACCACAGGTCTGCCTCGGCAGTGATACTGATGACTGTTACAGTAGAATTTTGGACAGTGTTGAAACAGCAGAAAATGAGGAAGCAAACTGGACAGCACATCTTCCAGGTAAGTACTTTGAACCTCTAGATTACCCAAGAAAGAATGAAAAATCTGTAAGTACAGAACCATTGGTCACGGAATTAAAACCCTTACCTGAAAAACTTAAATATGCTTATTTGGGAGCCAACCACACAATGCCTGTAATTATTTCTTCTAAGTTGTTGCCAGAACAGGAACAAACCCTGATAAAGATGTTACGGCAGCATAAGAAGGCAATTGGGTGGTCAATTGATGATTTGAAGGGAATAAGCCCAACAGTATGTATGCATGAAATCCTTTTAGAAGACGAACATAAACCCATTGTTGAGGCTCAAAGGAGACTTAATCACGCTATGAAGGAGGTGGTACATAAGGAAATAATCAAGTGTCTTGATGCAGGAATTATCTACCCGATCTCTGACAGTGAATGGGTAAGTCCGGTGCAATGTGTACCTAAGAAAGGTGGTATACTTTCATAACCAACGAGAACGACGAGCTAATCCCAACCAGGACTGTGAACGGTTAGAGGGTTTGTATGGATTATCGCAAGTTGAATAAGGAAACAAAGAAGGATCATTTCCCTTTACCCTTCATTGATGAAATGCTTGATAGACTTGCTGGTAAATCTTATTACTGTTTTCTTGATGGTTATTCAGGATACAATCAGATTGCCATTGCTACAGAAGACCAGGCAAAGACCACTTTCACCTGCCCATATGGGACATATGCATTTAGAAGAATGTCGTTCAGCCTTTGCTATGCCCTGGAAACCTTTCAGAGATGCATGATGCCAATTTTTTTTGACATGATAGAGGACTTCCTGGAGATATTCATGGATGATTTTTCAGTCTTTGGAGATAGCTTTAATCACTGCCTCGACAATCTAGAAAAAGTGTTGCAAAGATGTGAGGAATCCAATTTAGTCCTAAACTGGGAAAAATGACACTTTATGGTGAATAAAGGCATAGTATTGGGCCATAAAATATCATCAAAAGGAATCGAAGTTGATAAAGCCAAGATTGATGTGATAAAGAATTTGCCTCCACCAATTTCTGTGAAAGGAGTTTGAAGCTTCTTAGGCCATGCAGGTTTTTATAAAAGGTTTATTTCTAATTTTTCCAAAATTTCTAAACCTCTTTGTAACTTGCTTGAACAAGACAGGAAATTAGAATTCAATGACGAATGCACTGAAGCATTCGAAGCCCTCAAAGAGAAGTTGATCACTGCACCGATAGTAATCCCACCAGATTGGTCCCTACCATTTGAATTAATGTGTGATGCTAGTGATCATGCTGTCGGGGCAGCACTTGGGCAGAGAAAGAACAACCTGTTCCATGTGATTTACTATGCTAGTAAAACGCTTAATGATGCCCAAATTAATTACACCACAACAGAAAAGGAATTACTAGCAGTAGTATTTGCTTTTGACAAATTCCGATCATATCTTATCGGAACAAAAGTTACTGTCCACACTGACCACTCGAAAATTAAGTACTTATTCTCAAAGTAGGATGCCAAGCCTAGACTAATTAGATGGATCCTTCTTTTACAAGAATTTGATGTTGAAATCAAGGATAGAAGAGGTACAGAAAATCAGGTAGCCGATCATCTTTCTAGATTGGAGAACAAAGAAAAGAACAACTCACTTGAAGAAATACAAGATGCATTCCCAGATGAACATATATTGCATATGGCAGCAACTGTAGAGGACACTACCGAGACAGAGACCACGGCAGCGTATGATTGTGCTGCCGAGGCAATGACCGAATACATCTCGGCAACATTAACAGAAGATCTTGCTGCAGTAACAGCCACTCCCTGGTATGCTGATCTTGTTAATTTTTTAGCCAGTTGTGTTATCCCTTATAACCTTAACTATAACGAAAAGAAGAGGTTTCAGCATAATGCAAAGCATTATTTCTGGGATGACCCTCTTTTGTTCAAACAATATGCAGATCAGGTTATAAGAAGATGTGTTCTAGAGGAAGAGCAACAAGAAGTGCTTCAGCATTGTCATGATTCACCTTGTGGAGGACATTTTGGAGGAAACAGAACAGAAGCTAAAGTGCTTCAATCAGGTCTTTATTGGCCCATACTCTTCAAAGATGTCCAACTTTATTGCAAGAACTGTTACCGCTGCCAATGAACGGGCAATATCTCTAGGCGTAATGAGATGCCATTGCAACCCATATTAGAAGTAGAATTATTTGATGTTTGGGGCATAGATTTCATGGGACCATTCCCATCGTCTCAAGGTAATCTCTACATCCTAGTAGCGGTGGACTATGTATCCAAATGGGTCAAAGCAATTGCCACACATCATAATGACTCCAAGACTGTGCAAAAGTTTCTCAAGAAAAACATTTTCACTAGATTTGGAGTCCCTCGGGCAATAATTAGTGATGAAGATAAACACTTTGATAACAGATGTCGCGTGTCAAAAGTGTGCGTTTAGTGCAAGTGGACACATCGCAAGTAATAAAGTGATAAGTATTATCGTGTGTCGTCTCCTCAGGGATTGGTATACTTAATATGTCTTCTTCGTCTTCTTGTTCTGTAAAAAGAAATAAAAACACAAGTAATTTGGGGTTTGGATGAAACTAAATAAATTGGAATAAAACAACTAAGTAAAAGAATGAGATTTGATTAATAGAAAGAGAGGTCAGGATCCAGTTGCGTTGTATTGTGGATTTGATTGACTTGTCTCTGCCCAATGCAATTGTATATCACTGCCTCGGCAACACTGCAGATTATTGCTTTGGCAGCAATGATACTGTCCGCTGCGGCAATCCCTTGCTCGTATAGGCAATAAACTAAGGCAATAATGATGATAAGCAGTGCAAAAGTATAGGCAATTGATTCAAGTAAGGCGGAGAGCATAAAAAAATTAAAAAAATTCACTTAAGTACTCCCTTTTCTTGGCATGGCCTCGACAGTAGATTTCTGCCTCGGTAGTGGCTCTACACCCCCAAACTCAAACCAAGCATTTTCCTCAATGCTTTATATTAGAAGAGAATAGTGGGCAGCAAAAATATGAAAGAAATAAGCAGCATATCTAGAAACAAACAACAATTAAAATTGAATATATGAAAAATTTAAAGAGACTCCGAAGAGCTGCTTGTAACAATTTTTCTACGGGTCGTGCTGCTGATTGCTTCATTCTTGGTGAGGGCGATGGCTGAGCTTTTGCTTGCCGGGGCGGTTGGACTCTTGTTGGTGGTGTTCGTTGCATTGGAGCATCCACTTCTTCTCCTTCTTCCACGTCGGCAATCTCCTCCGTAATCATGATGTCCGTTCCACCTGTCTTGTTGCTGGTAGCATGAAACTGTGGTTGAGGGCCCGCATGGAAGAACGACCTCGGTCCTCCCGGAGCTGATGTAGTCTTGGTATAGGGGGCGGTTGTGATAAACATATTGCTTTGAAATTCTGGAAACTGTGCCCCTTGGTCTGGAAAGGCATGGAGCATCATTTGGGCTAATGTGCCGTTAAAGTCTCTTTGATACTCCATGTATCTTTATTGCCTAAGATCCATCGCTGCCATCCTTTGCAGTATCTCCTGGTACGGGTCTGCTACGGCAGAGGTGTGGGCAGTGTCTGGCATGTCTGCCGTGTACTGGGCCCCGACAGCAGTATCAGCAGTGAACTGCTGGGGCGTTGCTTGGACTGGTTCCACCTTCGTGATCTGCATAACTTTGTGGCAAAAGTCTCTGGTCCATCCACGCCTTTGGGGAGTGTATTCGTCCATGTCTTCTATTGTTACACCTGCGACAACACACAAACCAGTGATCAAACAAGGGAAATATAATGGTCCTCTATCCTTCTTACCGCATTCGTAAATTTCGTGTAAGATGATCTCTCCAACGTTGATGCTCCTTTTGTTGATGATCGATTGGATGAGCACCAATCGCTTTCGGTCCATCGTGTTATTGTGTGATGTGGGAATGAGGTGTCTCTTGACGAAGGTGTTCCAAAGCTTGGCCTCGGGCTTTAGGCTCTGCCTTGCTACAGATACTCTATGGGCACCGGTTTCCCATGGAGTATTCGTGTAGCAAAGGTCGTCTTTAATCAACTCGTAATCCTCGGCAGTGATATCCTCCATGAATTCAGCGTGAACATCATGCTCTGGAGTGAGGACGTAGAATTGATTGATGGTCTCGACATCTAGCTAGATAGGCCTGCCTCGGCAGTTG
The DNA here is from genome assembly GCA_035048815.1 of Abelmoschus esculentus. NCBI lineage: Eukaryota > Viridiplantae > Streptophyta > Magnoliopsida > Malvales > Malvaceae > Abelmoschus > Abelmoschus esculentus. The sequence continues at coordinate 2,706,314 of JAUCBN010000064.1, read as the reverse complement.
ACAAAGAGGGATTCTTTGATGGGCCCGTGCGCATAGAATTCCCGCACGATGGTAGCGTTTGCCTGGGCAGGTTGAAGGCAAAAGATTTCCCAATCTTGGTACTTGATTCTGTCGAATAAATAGTGCTCCATGCCGTAGTTTTCTTCATCTTAGTGTTGGAACCCTTGTTCCTCCCACAACTGTCGGGCAATGAAAGACCTGTTGAAGCGGTCTTCAACATTTGTTGGGGCAAAACGCTTGTAGGTGGCCATAAAGATTTTGAGAAATTGAGTCCTTGGAGATTTTCTTGGAAGAATTTTGAGAATTTTAACAAGGTTAGGAAGAGAGTATTGTGAGAGCAAGATTGTTGAGTATGCAAAAGAAAACAAGAAAGCAAGAGTGAATAGTTCAAGAGGAGAGGGTTGCTTATATAGGCCTCGGCCTTGTGACCGTTTGAATCCACTAGCCGTTTTGTAGCCGTTACTCTTTACTGCCGTTTCCTTTTCTACCGCGGCAGAAATCTCGGTAGACTAGCCGTTACACTGTTCTGCCCGTTGAAACTGCTGCGGCTTTGACACTGTTTTTTGCCTCGGCATAATTCCTGCTGTGAAATATTTCTCCTTTATTCTTGCTTATTATCCTAAATAAAAATTAAGCACAAATAAGAAAAATACTTAAAGCAAAAACACAAATTATAGAAAAAATATAAATATAAACTAAACTAATCCTAATATAATAATATAAAAAGAAAAGGGAAGAGATTAAGTCACTGGAGGAGTGCATGCAAATGCATCCCCTAAGGTGTTTATCTCTTGCTGGCTCGAATTAGAATTCAGATGTTGGTCACTCCCTTTTGCTTTATGTTCATCCTTCTGTACTGCTTCCACTTTGAGCTTGATCTTTTTGCCAAATAACCTGTCGAGCATGCTGCCAAGGCAGGATATTTTGGTGTCTACTGTGTGGATGGCTTTGCACTCTTCTGGATCATCATATTATTTTAACTTGTGGAATGCATTGAGTTTGACTTGTTGGTCATTAACCCTCATTGTCAGTTCTCCTTTTTCCACATCAATTAAGGTGCGTCCAGTTGCAAGGAAAGGTCTCCCCAAGATGATTGGTGCATTATCATCTGCTTCACAATCAAGGACAAGAAAATCAACGGGAAAAATAAATTTATCAACTCTTACCTGTATGTCCTCGATTTTGCCTTGGGGTTGCACATATGATCGATCTGCAAGTTGGAGCATAACTGTTGTAGGTTTTGCCCTTCCTATTCCAAGCTTTTGGAAGACAGATTTGGGCATTAGATTAATACTTGCTCCAAGGTCGCATAGGACCTTACCTTCATAGTTGTTACCTATCGCACAAGGTATGATAAAGCATCCAAGATCCTTCAGTTTTGGTGGCATGCGATTGTGTAGCATTGCCATGCATCCCTCGGTAGCAGCCACTGTTTCGAACTCACCTATTCTTTTTCTCTTAGACACAATGTTTTTTAAGAACTTGTCATAATTAGGCATTTGCTCAATTGCCTCTACGAATGGTAAGTTAATGTGGACTTGCTTTAAAATATCAAGAGATTTCTTGAATTGATGGTCCTATTTTTGCTTTTTTAACCTTTATGGGAAGGGTGGTGGTGGTCTCATCTCATCCAATGTTTCTTTAAGTTGAAATTTAATACTTGAACCACTGGGGTTGTTGCTGTCTCGGTAGACTGTTCAGGAGCTGCTGAGTTCTCTGCCGGGGAAGTGTTATCTGGTTTAGTTTGTTCAGCCTCCTCTTTTGTTGGTTATGTTGATGGAATTTGGCTTGCTGGAATCTTTTCTTTCAGCTGTAGACCACTCTTGGTAGTGATTGCTTTACACTATTCATGGCCCATTACCTTAGCAACTTCAGTATTGCTAGGTAGTCCTCCTTGTGGTCTAGTGTTTATATTTTGAGAAAATTGCCCAACCTGAGTTTCTAAAGTTTTAATAGTCGCTTCTTGATTCTGCAACCTCATCTCAGTCCTATTCACGAAAGCATTTGTCCTTTTGATGAAATTATTGTTCTCTGCCATGTATGATTCTGTTTTCATCTTAAAGGCTTTGAGAGTGTTCTCCAACGAACTTACCGATTGCTGCTGCATCTGCTACTGCGGCATTGGCTGTTGGACCTGCGGCGGCGGCAGATGTTGCATTGGTTCCTGGAATCCTGAGGGTTGGGTGGTTGGGTTTAAGGCATTATTAGGATTGCTCCATGATAGGTTCGGATGCCTCTTCCATGAGGGATTGTATGTGTTGGACATCATATTGGTTCGGTTGTAGTTTCCAACATACATACTGGTTTCTTGATTCATACAATCAGATGAATTGTGGTTACCTCCACATAAATCACAAAAAGAATCAATCACCTTAACCTCACGGGTATTTTGTTGTAGTTGCAAATTTTGCACCATCTTTGTAAGAGAGGCCAATTGTGCTGCCACTGAATTTGATGTGTCTAACTCATTCACCGTGGCTTGGCGTCTTACTCCTCCTCGCCTAGATGTAGGGAATTGAAAATCATTCTTTGCGAGTTTGTTCAGTATCTCAATAGCTTCCTCAGGTGCTTTATCAAGGAGTGTTCCGTTCGGCGAAGCATCTAACATCATCCTTGTCGGGGCATTCGTGGCATTATAGAACATGGTCACTTGTGTCCATAAGGGAAATCCATGCAAAGGACACTTGTGCAGTAACTCCCTGTATCGCTCTCATGCCTCGTACATCGGTTCGTCATCTGCCTGTCGAAAAGAAGTGATTTAATTACGAATTCTATCATATAAATTTGTAGGATAAAACGTGTAATAAAATCACGACAGAGTTCACTCCAAGATCCAATAGATCCTGCTGGAATGCTATTTAACCAGGCTTTTGCCCTATTCCTCAGTGAATAGGGGAATAGCTTCAATCTCAAGACATCTTCATGGACTCCTTGGATTTTGAAGGAATTGCATATTTCCATGAAGGACTTGAGGTGCTGCCTTGCATCTTCAGTTACAGACCCACCAAACTGTCCAATAGTGTTAAGCATATTGAACATGACAGGTTTCAGTTCAAAGTGGGTTGCTTCTATCTCCGGTGTAACGACTCCTGGGTTTAATCCATTTAAATCCTCTTCCAGGAAGTCTCTGACAGTGAGCTGCCGCGGCCCTGGTGGCGGCGAAAGACCTCCATTACCGGCAGGTAAGTTTTATCCTGCCGGGTGATCTACCATAGCTTCTTGGATTTGTCTCCTCAACCTTTGCCTTGTACGTTCGATCTCTAGGTCTAACTCGTACAAAGGGTTGGTTGGGTTGGCCCTAGTCATACACCAAAAAAAACCAAAGTAAAATAAAAATAAAAGAAACAAGAAAATAAAGAAAACAAAATTTAGTTGTCAATCCCCGGCAACGGCGCCAAAAACTTGTCGCGTGTCAAAAGTGCGCGTTTAGTGCAAGTGGACACATCGCAAGTAATAAAGTGATAAGTATTATCGTGTATCGTCTCCTCAGGGATTGGTATACTTAATATGTCTTCTTCGTCTTCTTGTTCTGTAAAAAGAAATAAAAACATAAGTAATTTGGGGTTTGGTTGAAACTAAATAAATTGGAATAAAACAAAGTAAAAGAATGAGATTTGATTAATAGAAAGAGAGGTCAGGATCCAGTTGCGTTGTATTGTGGATTTGATTGACTTGTCTCTGCCCAATGCAATTCTATATCACTGCCTCGGCAGCACTGCAGATTACTGCCTTGGCAGCGACGATACTATCCGCCGCGGCAATCCCTCGCTCGTGGGTGGACTTTACCAAAGTTCGGCAAAGTGTCCTTGAATGACTCCGCTTATCCCTAATTCGAAGTACTGTTGATGACTAGTCCTTGATGATACCTCCCGGCGTGAATCAATTATACTCACCAACCAATCTCACACTTCTTTTAGCCGCTGAAACTCTTAACCTATCCCTAGGCCGAGTTAGTATTTCGCGATTGAAACACCGTACTTACCCCTTTCGTGAATCTAACTCTCCCGAGTCTAGATAAATGGATTACTCACAAACTTCTCTCCCGAGCTTGAATGCAAGAACAAAGAATGGCAAAGGATAAGAAAACCTTGATAGTTTTATTGCATTGAAACAAAGACAAAGTACAATTTCCTCTCACAAATACTAAACAACCTTCACCTAAACCCTAAGAAAGCTTAGAACAAAATTTGAGAGAAAAAAAACATTGAGTCTTAGGGTTAACTCTCTAAGAATCGGCTCTCTCGGTATATCCTAATACATTAGACGGCTAGGTCTTATATAGGCTTGGCCTAGGGCAAACCTTTCCTAAGTAGAATATAACTTGGAGTGGGGAACAAGTCATGTACATAAATAAAATATTTCCAAGTTTAATTCAACTAAGAGGCTTTCCCGCGTGGCCTTGTCTTGGGCTTTTCCTCATGCTAACCAGCTCCGATCCATATGCTTTATGTCCAGAATCGTCCCTTGGATATTTTTTTCCCAATCGCCTACAGTATTGCTCTCTGTCTTTCAGCTGCTGCCTCGGCATCAGGTCCTGCCTCGGCCATGTTGCTGCCGCGGCACTTGTTTCTCCTGCAAAGATATAAAAATGCAGTAAAACTTGCCTTTTCTGCAAATATTATCTTTGTAAGCTTAACTTCTAAATATATCACATTAAGTACATGCTTTGGTCCGACTAGGTGTAAATTTAGTGATTAATGCCCATAAAAGGTGTAAAAAGTGAAAGTGAGTTGAGCACTTATCAACAGACTTATTGTCGCGGCCCTAAAGAAACTAGGTGTAACCCACAGAATTGCCACGGCCTACCATCCACAGACAAATGGGCAAGCTGAAATATCGAACAGGGAATTAAAACAAATACTTGAAAAGGTGGTAAACCCATCTAGAAAGGATTGGCCTCATCGTCTAGACGATGCTCTATGGGCATATCGAACAGCCTACAAAACCCCTTTGGGAACATCCCCACATAGGCTTGTATTTGGAAAAGCATGCCATTTGCCTGTGGAAATCGAGCACAAAACCTATTGGGCAGTAAAGAATTTGAACATGGAATGGGAGAAAGCTGGCCAGAAACGTCTGCTAAACCTTAATGAGATAGAAGAGTTCAGAGCAGCAGCATACGATAATGCCAAGATCTACAAGGAAAAGACTAAACGATGGCATAACAGTAAGCTACTGCCGAGGCAGTTCCTGCCGGGGCAGCAGGTTCTCCTCTTTAACTCCAGACTTAAACTGTTCCCAGGCAAACTCAGGTCCAGATGGTCAGGCCCATTTGAAGTCGTTGAGGTTTATCCACATGGTACGGTAATGATCAAATCAAAAAGGGATGGGCAAGAATTCAAAGTGAATGGCCAAAGGCTGAAGCATTACTCGGGCCAACACGAGATGAGAACTTTAAAGACCATCACTTTAGGAGATGCACTTACATGCATTCCTATCATGAATTAATAATTTCATCTTATCTTATTACACCTTAGGATTAGTTTTAGTGTAGAATTTTGTTACTGATTTTTTTTATTTTCTTGTTGTTTATTTTAGGATAAAAAATCAAGGACCAAGGTGTAGTCACTCGGAACAGCAAGGGCGAAAAACTGATAATTACTAGTAGCTCTTCTAAATCTCTTTACACACTGCTTGCGCAGGATGCTTTTCTATATCTTTATTACTTGTCTTGTTTTTCTTACTTTATATCCTGCTGTGTGATATTTATAAGCATTGAGGACAATGTTTGGTTTGAGTTTGGGGGTGTAGAGACACTGCCGAGGCAATCCACTGTCGCGGCCTGCCAAGATAAGGGAGTATTTAAGTGATATTTTTTAAAATTTTTATGTCCACCACTTTACTTGAATTCGTTGCCCATACTTTTGCACTGCCCATCATCAGTATTGCCTTAGTTTATTCTTTAAGGCTATAGAAATCTTTCTCCTTACCATGGTTAGGTCCTGTTAAGAATGTTTAACCTTAGGATACTCAAGGATGAAAACTTAGAAGCTTAATATAAGATAAATTTTAAAAACACTTTTGGGACTTGTTGGAATATAGGAATTCTTTTAATGAACTTAGGTGATAAAGACTTAGATTTTTGGGCAAGTGACTAGAGGTGCCTATCACCGGCTCTAGGAATTACTCTTCTTCTTGTTAGAGGTGCCCGAAATTGGTTCTAGTATGCTAAAAAGAATATCAAAAAAAAGAAGGAATTAGTGATGAGAAAAACACAATCCTTGAGGTGACCAAAATTGGCTCAAGAATAGGTTGTTTAGAAAAGAAGAGAACACTAAACCCAAAATCTACTTGTCTTGAACTTAGAGTTTGTCTAAGAAAGCCTTTAATCAAACTTGTCCACAAAAACGCACACACTCACTAAATCTTATAGTTTGTTTCTAGGTAAACCCTTGGATAGCCGAAAGGTTAAGTCTAAAGAATAGGCATAGTTATGGTGGGGAGAATAGATGGAAACATAAGACCAAGAGATAATAGAGTTTGGCAAAATTGATGGTTTGCATTGCTTGAGGACAAGCAATAGTTCGAGTTTGGGGGTGTGATAAGTGCTCAACTCACTATAACTTTTTACACCTTTTATGGGCATTAGTCATCAAATCTACACCTACTTGGACCAATGCATACACTTAATGTGATATATTTAGAGGTTATGCTTATAAAGATGATATTTATAGAAAAGGCAAGTTTTACTGCATTTTTACATCTGTGCAGGAAAAACTATTGCCGTGGCAGCAACGTGGCTGAGGCAGGACCTGATGCCGAGGTAGAAGCCGAAAGACAAGTAGCGATATTGTAGGCGAATTGAAGATAAAAATGAGCTGGACGTTTCTAGACAAGCGGCACATGAATCGGAGCTGGGTAGCACATGGAAAGCCCAAGTCAAAGGCCACGCAGAAACAAATCCTAGTTGGAGTAAACTTGGAAATATTTTAATTATGGACTTGACTTGTGTCCTACTCCAAGTTATACTCCTACTTAGGAAAGGTTTTCCCTAGACCAAGCCAATATAAGACATAGTCGTCCAAGAGGAGGAAGAGTTTTGGGCACAAAGAGCTTAGACCTAGCCAACTTCATCTTTTAGAGTTTTCTTTTCTTTACATTATGTTCTATTTTCTCTAGGCTTAGGTGAAGGTTGTAGCGTATTAGTGTGAGGAGATTGAACCTTGTTTCTTGTTTCAATGCAATAAATTATCAAAGTTTACTTATTCTTTGTCATTCTTTGTTCTTGCATCCAAGCTCGAGAGAGAAGTTTGCAAGTAATCCGTTTATCTAATTTCGAGAGAGTTAGATTCACGAAAGGAATAAGTACGGTGTTTCAATCGGGAAACACTAACTCGGCCTAGAGATAGATTAAGAGTTTCAGCGGCTAAGAGAAGTGTGGGATTGGTTGGTGATTACAATTGATTCACGCCATCAAGGACTGGTCATCAACAGTACTTCGACTTAAAGATAAGCGGAGGCATCAAAGGACACCTTGCCGAACATTGGTAAAGTCTACCCAAGAGCAAGAGATTGCCGCGGCAGACAAGCATCATCGCTGTCGAGGCAGTAAACTGCAGTACTGCCGAGGCAGTGTTGTGCGATTGCATTGGACAGAGACAAGTCAATTGAATCCACTATACAACACAACTGGATCCTAGCCACTTTCTTAATCTGATTTTATCTTTTTATTTAGTCTTTTTATTTAGTTTCATCAAAACTCAATTTACCTGTGTCTTTACTTTATTTCTTTTTACAGAGCAAGAAAACGAAGAGGGCATATTAAGTAGACCAATCCCTGTGGAGACGATATCTGATATACTTATCACATTATTACTTGCGACGTGTTCACTTGCACAATTTGCGCACTTTTGACACGCAACACTTCTCCTTCTTGAATTTCCTTCCTAAGATAAAACAAATAGCTCAAACCTAATTAAACTTAATTTCCTAAAATAATAGTGCAAGAAAAATAAAAAGGAAACTTGGAATCGCCAATCCCCGGCAACGGCGCCAAAACTGGTGAGGGCTAGAAAGTCCTGCTTTTATGATGAAGCATTTGTCCATCCATCTTTTGCCAAGTATTTAAGATGTCGAACCCACAGGGATTGACTTTACTTACGCAATTTGTTATTCCTGCACAATGGAAAACTAAAAACACAAATAATTGAGTTTGAATTATAACTAAGAAAACTAATTAAAGCAATAAATATAAGTGATCAAGAAATCAAGGATGGAAAAGTGAGGCAGGTTAGACTGCTTCGTAGTGTGGGATCAGAATATAACTGTCTCGTTCTTATAATGCAATAGGGTTGACTTGCCGCCTCGGTGGGTCGCCGTAGCTGCCTAGGCGGGGTTATGCCCTTTCGACAATTCAACAACTCATAGTTCGGCAGAGCATCCTTGAATGTCTCCTCCTTATCCCTAAGCGAAGAGAACTGTTGAAACCCACGTCTTGATGATACCTCCCGGCGTGAATCAAGGGCGGACAACAACCAAACACATGCGTCTTGTTAGCCGCTGAAATCCTAGGCGGTTAATCTCTTAACCGGATCAGTCAATGCCCATGAGCAAAGACCGTATTCTCTCGTTTTGCGAGCCTAACTCTTCCGATATTAGACAAATAGATTTTTCTTCACATACTATCATCTCGAGCTCATATGCGAAGAAGAGTAAATGCCAAGAGAGAATAAACTATGAATTCTGAAATTGCATTAATAAGAACTAAACAAATTACAAACTTTCTCCCACAACTACTCCACAAACTAACCTAAACCCCAATGGGGACGATGGAGGAATTCAGGGGTTTTCTATGAAACTTGATTCCGAGATATCTTCCTCTCTACATAGGTTATGGTATTTATAGGCTTAGTCTAGGGCAAACTTTTCCAAAGTAGGAATTCGACTAGGAGTAAAACACAAGTTCAGTACATAAATAAAAGATCTTTATTTTATTTCCTAGTTTATTCCTATAAGGATTCTTTTCCCACGTGGCTTTGACCTTGACTTTCCATGCGTTTCCCAGCTCCGATTTCTATGCTACTTGTATTAAAACGTCCACCTTGTTTTTCTCTTCAGATCGCCTATCATATCAACATTTGTGTTCTAGGTGCTGTCTTAGCATCAGTTGCCGCGGCAGGTTGCTGTCATAATGGTCTTTTCTTAGAACTGCATCATTATAGTTCTCTTGGCCTGATCTGCTTACTCCTTATCGTAGCATGTTGCTACAATGTATGGTGGCAAACCATGATTGTGGTTGCCATTTTGCTGTCATTGCAACCTCCGTTGTGGCAACTTTCGCTGAGGCAACCTTTTTGTCTATCTGTCGAGCATCATTTGTCATCCTCAATCTATTGTCGCGGCATCAAAAACGCTATCGTGGCGGGTGCTTCATCTGCATTTCAGCTTCTTTACCAACACTCGTCTTTTTGTTTGGTCATTCCTATGATGTGGTTTCCTGCCTAGGAAAGAAAACCATCAAATGTATCTGTTTTATGCCAAATAATAGATAAATTCCTCATTTGAGTATTCGGATGCTGAAATATGAAAAATAAGTAGAATTATCCAATATTACCCTTAAATCTGTCCTTACTTGGCAATAAACGAGTGGAAAAATGGTATAAAAATAGAACTTTTATGCACTCATCAGTTTTCGTCTTTGACTGAAAAGTTCCATATATGATAGATGCGCAACTTGAGATTTATGAGTGAAGGTTTCATATAAGAAAGACCCTAACTCCGGATCCATAAGTAAAAGTTCTATATAGGAGGGACCTTATTCTGCAAGATTCGTCGTGACGTAAAAGGTTTTATATAGAAGAAAACTAAAACGTAGAAGACATGGAATCTCAGACAAGAGGGACCCCTATCTTCGTCATCGTCTCTGAGTGAAAAGCTTCATATAGGAGGGGAACATAACTCGAGGCTTTGGAGTGAAGGTTTCATACAAAAGAAAATTAAGCTCAGGATCTAGAAATAAAGGTTCTATATAGGAGGAACTTTTATTTTGCAAGATCCTTTCAAGGTGAACGATCATATATATGAGTGACTTACAACCTCAAAATCGGAAAACGAACAAGTTCGATACAAAGGGAACTTATGAGTCTGAAGACTTGATCAAGGAAGGTGGAGAGTTTCATAAAAAAAAACAAATCATTCCGAGACAACTAACAAGGAAGTTAGTTAAAAATGAGTGCCTATGGCATTTACCTTGTCCTTGTTTCACAAGAACGAACAAAGAGGAACAATTGTAATCATTCATTTTTAATCCCACTTTAAATTTTGAATTTCCAAAAAAAATTGAATAAAAGCCTAATCATATGCATTTGTATATGTATCCATGTTCATGTTATACTATGTCCATGTTTGTTTACTGCGCATTATGTGTGTATCTACTGCATTGTAGTTTTTTATGCATTATTTATTTATGTTGTTGCATGTTTTGTTTTGTATGTATATTGAGTTATATGGTGCATGTATATCTGCTAGTATATATTATTATGTTTATGTTATCTTGTATGTATATTTTTGTATGTTGTGTGTTGTTGTTATTTTATTATTAGTATCGTTATTATATTATATGTGTGTATATATTATGTAGTTATTGATCTATACCATGTATCATGATGTCACTAAGTATTGGGTACTACATGCATTAGTATATCATGTTAGGATATTATTTACTATATTTAGTTTGGTCAAAGTTAAATACTAAAAAAAACATAAAAAATATATAAAACTAAATCCAATAAATAGTCCCATTTAGTCCAAAACAAATACAAAGCACATCTTAATTTTATTAAAAGGCCGAAATTTTTAGTCTAAAAATAATGGAAACACTAAAACCATAACCTAGCATAATTGATATGTTTCATCGCCATGCCTGGATTCATCCAACCAAGGAAAGGATCAAGGGCCAAGATTTAATTTGGGCGAAACTTCTAAAAGTCATGACGAGTCCACGCGCGGCAATTGTGTTAATGGAACCCTTTCGACTTTTCAACTGACACCTATGAAGCACAGGGACAGTAATGGAACCCCCGTTTCAAGTACTTGATACGTTCCTGCTACGGGGACGAGTAAGATACGTACCGGGGACGTGCCACGGTGGCGGGGTACGACTGAAGGAACTCAGGACGTTTGATGCTTACTTGGGACGTTTCGGGGACGGCAACTGTGTTAAACGCATGTACCCAGTGTAGAAATCCCGAGTTTAATCAATGAAAATAACGAGGGAGGAACTCCCCGAATTTAACCAGCGGGGAGAGAGGAGAGGTGAAGTTGAGGAAGATGAACAGTAAAACATTAATGTTTGACTGCTTTTTCTATGCTTGAGACCCAGTAAAATGTTTCTTTAATAAAAATATTACTTCATTTCACAACTATTATATTTTATTTTTAAATGTTTTATTATTAACCTTTTAGTATTTCAATTAATAAATTTTTAAAGTATTTTATTAAAAAATAATATTATTTTTTATTTTTATTAATATTATAATTATATATAATTTTATTTTATAATTATCGTATTTTTATTGCACTTGCACACTATAATTTTAAAAATTATAATTGAATTTCATTTTAAATTAAAAAATAATTATTTTTAATTTATTAAGCAAGTTTAATGAATTTTTATAATACATATATATTAAAATTTATTTTACATTTGTTATAACCGTACCCTATAATTTTATAAATTATCGTTTTTCGTCCCTGTATCTGTTCCCGTATACATATCGGTACAACATAGACTGACACTCTACCGCCTGCGAAAAGGTAACATCGCCGCCCAAAAATTTGCAAGAAAAAGGGCAAAAAGGTTATATCAAATCAAATCAAATCAAATTGAAGAAGCCAAAAATGAAAATATCTCAGATTGAATCTGAGGAATGAAAATGACATTTTACTCAGATAGGTTGTAAAAGCAAGAATATAAACAAAAATAGACTGAATTGAAAAAAATCAGAGAAATCTTGTAAATGAGATTAGAAGAAACACAAAAATGTCAATCAATCAAACTAAAATTAAAGAACTGGATAGAAAAGGAAGATGAATTTCAGAGAAGAAGAATAGTAGAGAAGATGAGATAATACTCGGTTTATTCATCATAAGGAAAAAATGGTTGAACAGCCCCCTTTAAAGCCCTAGGGTCACAAAGGACACCGTTCTTAGGCCTCATAACAGATTGAAATCTGTTGAGCCGAAACGCATCGTATCACTAAAGGATAACGGTTATAATGTCAGCTCACCAAAACAAACAAAATAACAGAAAATTAAAAACAAATAACAACTCTCGTGACAATACTTCCCCCTTACAACATCCTTGTCCTCAAAGATGAAAATTAGGAAACCTCTGTTGCAGCTGAAATAAGTTCTCCGAGGTTGCATCTTCTAGAAAAGAGTTCACTCATTCCACTAAAACTTCTGTCACAGCTCGATTGCCTTTTTCACCATTCTCCTCTCAAGTATTTTTTATGTCTCCTTTGCTATAGCCCCATCCTCTCCAATTACTGGTAATTGTTGTTGAAAAGTGGCAGACCCAATGTGCTTCTTTAACTGGGAAATGTGAAAAATGGGGTGCACCTTGAAGCCTGAAGGAAGTTGTAATTTATAAGCCACCTACCCCACTCTAGCCATGACTTGGAAAGGACCAAACCATTTTGGTGCCAACTTTTGACAACTTCTAAGTTGCATCGGTTGTTGACGATAGGGTTGAAGCTTCAGATAAACCCAATCTCCTACTTGTAACACACACTCAGTCCGGTGCTTGTCTGCTTGTTGCTTCATCCTCCCTTGAGCTCTTTGTAAATGAAACCTTAGCATTTTTATGACAACCTCTCTATGTTGTAAGCTCCTGTCAACAGCCAACACCCTCGAATCTCCAGTTACATAAGGCAAGTGTATTGGTGGTTCTTGCCCATACAAAGCTACATATGGAGTTGTATGTATGGCCGAGTGGTATGTGATGTTATACCACCATTCAACCAAGGGTAACCAATGACTCTATTCTCGAGGCTTCTCCCCTGTCATACAACGTAAATAGGTTTCTAAACACTAATTTACCCTCTCCGTTTGCCCATCAGTTTGGGTATGATAAGCTGAGGAAGGGGTCTAGGTCACTCTCATTCGTTTGAACAACTCCTGCCAAAATATACTCATGAATACTCGATCCCGGTCACTTACAATGATCTTAGGCATACCATGTAATTTAAATACATTGTCCAAATAAGTCTGAGCAACTTCAATAGCTAAAAAAAGGGTGTCCCAAGGATAGGAAATGAGCATACTTGGTTGATCTATCAACCACCACTAAGATCACATTCTTTTCCTTTGATAGAGGGAGAACCTCTATAAAATCCATGCTAACTGAGGTCCACACTTGATTAGGCACTGGTAAAGGTTGTAATAAGCCTTTAGGAGGTTGTAACTCACTTTTATTTCTCTCGCAGACTTCACACTCTCGAATCCACCTTTTTAAATCTCTTCTCATCCCTTTCCAGTACATTACTGCAGCCATTCTCTTCACTATTGCATGTACTCCAGAATGTCCCCCACTTGGGCTCCCATGATAATTCTTTTCTCAAAATTTTGTCATCCCCTACTACTAACTTCCCTTTTCTTCTTAACACTCCATTATGCCAATCTTACTTAGAGTGTTTGCTGCTCCCAGCCTCCAAATCCTTAATAATTTCTAGGAGCCTTTGATCCCTCTGCCAAGTCCCTTTGATTTTTTCTAACAGCTCAGTAGTGACTCCACTTACAACAATCACCCAATAACTCTCAAATTTTGGATTTCTGGACAAGGTATCTGTCACCTTGTTGTGTACCCTTTTTTCTATAACATACCTCATAATCATATTCATCATCTTCACTACCCACTTTTGTTGAAATGGGGTGATGGTCTGCTGAACTTTCAGAAACTTGAGACTTTCATGATCTGTTTTAATTTTGAATCTCCTTCCTAACAAATATGTCGTCCATTTCTTTACTGACATGAGCACAACAAGCATTTCTTTGTCGTATATAGACAAACTCTGATGCTTGAGCCCCAATCCTTTACTAAAAAATGCTAAAGGTCTACCTCCTTGGCTCAGAACAACACCCACTCTTACTGGAGAAGCATTTGTCTCAACTACGAAATCTTTTTGAAAATCTGGCAGGGCCAGAACAGCAGATGTACTGACAGCTTCTTTCAATTCTTCAAAAGCCCTTTCCTCTTGACTTCCCCAATACCAAGTCCCTTTCTTTAACTTATCAGTCAATGGCCTAGCAATTATGCTATACCCCCTAATAAATCTCCTATAATATCCTGAAAAACCCAAGAAACCTCTGAGTTCCTTTACACACTTAGGTACTGACCACTCTTGAATGTACTGAACTTTCGACCTCTCCATGGCAATACATCCTTCTAAAATTACATAGCCCAAGCATTCTACCTCCTTGGCTCCAAAGCTGCACTTGCTGAGCTTTGCATATAATTTATTTACCCTCAACAATTGCAGCACCTCTTTTAAGTGTTCCACATGACTCTCTCAAGTAGGTGAGTATACTAGGATATCATCTAAGAACACCAATACATATTTCCTTAGGAGTCCCTTAAATACCTGATTCATCAACCCTTGAAAGGTTGTCGGGGCATTGGTGATCCCAAATGGCATCACCAAGTACTCATAATGACCCTCATGGGTCCTGAAGGCAATTTTTGGGATATCAAGTTTCCACATCCTGATCTGGTGGTAACCAGACTTGATATCCTGCTTCGAAAACATTTGAGCACTGCCTAATTCATCTAAAAGTTTCTTGATCACATGCATTGGGAACTTGTCTTTAACAGTAAGTTGATTCAATTTGCGATAGTCCACACACATTCGCCACGACCCATCTTTTTTCTTTACCATGAGCACTAGTGATGCAAATGAACTGTTGTTGTCCCTTATTATCCCATTTTGTAGCATCTCCCTCACCAATTTTTCAATTTCATCTTTCTGGTGAGTAGGGTACCTATAAGGCCTCATTTTCACCACAGTACCTTCCTCTATCAATGGAATCATATGATCTTTCCCTCTCGCTGGAGGTAGGCCAACAGGTTCCTCAAAAACATCTTTATATTCCTTTAACACTCCCTTCAAATCTGGAGACATACTTCCATGATTTAGTTTTACCTCAATCTGTGTTTTCAAAGTGAGCACACAAGCATGGTAAGTATTAAATCCTTGCTTTAATGTCCTCACCATCTCTTTAGGTCCTATGCACCCTAGGGGCTTGGGTTGAATACCCTCCAATCTGACTTGCTGACCATGCCACTGGAAAACCGTAAATAAAGCAGTAAAGTCCCAAGTAATAGATCCCAAAGAAGTCAGCCATTGTATGCCCAACACCATCTCACTCCCCTTTAATGGTAACACCAATAAATCAGTTTCAAATTGATGTCCTTGTGTTTCCCACTGTAACCCTTTACACCACCACAAAGTTTCCAGAGTTCCTCTATCAGCCACTGTCACTTTGAGACTACATTTTTTGTCTATGCCCAGATTCATCCTTTTTTTCACACTGTAACTCACAAAATTGTGAGTGCTGCCAGAATCAACTAAAGCAACCAGCCTTGCTCCACCCAAAGTAACACTCAACCTCATTGTTTTCCATGGTGCTACTCCCCACATTGCTTGTAAAGATAGAATTGGACCCTTTGAGGAACTGTTCTATTACTATCTGAAATAATTGAGTTTTTAAACACTTATGACCCAGAGTGTATTTTGCGGAGCACCAAAAACACAACCCTTTTTTTCCTCCTATCCTCAATCTCTGCAGCTGTGATCTTCTTGCCTACTCCCTTGTTCCCAGTTTGAGAAACTATCCTGGAATTAGTGAAACTGGCTGATGCAGGTTGAGGTCGAGGGGCAGAGTAAGTTCCAGGTGTATTTGTACCACTAGCCACACTTTTAGTCCAATTTGAGGGAGATCTAGGGGGAATAGCTAGAGGTATGGGAGCCACCAACCTATAAGGTTGTGCTAAGGGTCTCGCAAACTGAGGGTAGAAAATATTCTCTAAATGTTTAGATAAATTAAATGCTTCAGCTAAAGATTTTGGTTGCAAAAGTTTCAGAAACTGACTTATCTCCACCCGCAGATGATTCTTAAAAATACTTAACACGTACTCATCAGGAAGATTTACTTGGTTAAGTAGGAAAACAAACTCCTCATAGAAATGATCCACTGAGTCTGTTTGTCTAAGTGCAACCAAGTCTGCAAATGGATCATCGAAGCCTTCAGGAGCAAACCGGTCCCTTAACAGCTTCAAATATTGATCTCACGCCAACTGCCGTAAATCTCCATAGTTCTTTGTAATCAACTAGTGCCACTATAAAGCTTTCCCTTCGAGATGCAGCATCACCAACCGGATTCGAAGCTCTTCAGGTACGACCTCAGCTTCCAGGTATTGTTCCAATTTAGACAACCAACCTCTGAAGTCCTTCCAATCAAAACGTGGGCACGGTAACTTGTAGGCCAAATTGTTGTTGCAGGCATAGGTTCTTGTACCATTTCCAGTCTCCAAATCAATCACTGGTGGTGTCACAGTTGGTCCAGAACCCATAAGGCTTGGATCCAGGTTGGGTACAGGTCCAATCGGGGCTGGTTCAGCTTCTGGTGGAAGTACTGCCAATATACGTCCTTGATTGAGGTAGGGGTACTTAATGATCCCTAGATTCATCCCCCGTCCACTTCCCCAAAGCTGTCGAAATGGCATTGGTGATCATCCTCTGTATATCGCCCCAAATCGAAACTCTCAGATTAGCCATGTTATCTTGCATTCGAGCCTCCATTCGAGCTAATTCCGTTCGAACTTGAGAGAATTCTCGATTCTTGTCGTGCTTTAAACGATCGGTTTCCTGCGACCATGGTTCAGCTGGGTTTGGGTCAGTCGGTAGTTGTTGAGGTCCTTGAGCCACCGTTTGAGCAGCCGTTATCGCCATCTGAGCCGTCTGACTGCGAGTAACAACCCCATCCACCATTTTTCTTCAGGATACTGTAGCTCTGATACCTATGTCAATCGATCAAACTGAAATTAAAGAACTGGACAGAAAAGGAAGATGAATTTCAGAGAAGAAGAATAGTAGAGAAGATGAGATAATACTCGATTCATTCATCATAAGGGAAAAAATGGCTGAACAGCCCCCCTTTAAAGCCCTAGGGTCACAAAGGACACCGTTCTTAGGCCTCATAACATATTAAAATTTGTTGAGCCGAAACGCACCGTATCACTAAAGTATAACGGTTATAATGCCAGCTCACCAAAACAAACAAAATAACAGAAAATTAAAAACAAATAACAACTCTCATGACAAAAAAATTCAGAACCAACCTTCTGGTAACAAAAAAGTCGACTTTCTCTCTTACTCTATGTGCCAGCATAATCAAATAGCAAAGAAATTCAAGGAAGGCAAAAAAAATAGAGGTCTTCCCTGAGTTTACGCCCTCTCCGCTCTTTATCGGCCATGAACCCATCTCGGGTGAGCCTTTCGTATGCGAGGGTGAAGCGATGAAGGGATTTCCCTTCGTTTTTTTATGTAGCTCTTATTTGAATCATGTTTCGAATAAGATCTTTGAACCCTTTTTTAGTGTTCCTTTGACTCTTAGTCTGTTGGGGGTTTCCCTTTAACACAAAGGTAGCCGATGATTATAGAGATGGCCATTGGCCGAATCTCTAAATTCCTGACCTTCTCGTCGTAATCAAAAATAATGAGGAAAGAGATCATAGTGGATTGAGTTCTAGGATGTTCGTTGTTGTTGTTGTTGTTTTTGAAAAGGGGATAACCGAAGAAGGGGATGAGTTTTCTGGGTTTGTTGTTCAAAACTTCTGGGATTTTGGGTGAGGAGATATGAACCTAGATAAACTTTTCAGAGAGAAAATCTATGAAAATTTTTAAAAAGAAAAAAATGCCCGATTAAGGAGAAATTATATTATAGGTAAGTCCCACCACGTCATCCATAAGGTCAATCACTAAAAATTATATATGTCATCTTTTTTTTTCATGTCATATATTTTTCAAAGTGAATCTTCACTTGAAAAAATTGTTTTTAAAATGAATTAACACTAAATATGAGTGAAGATTCACTTTAAAAAATATATGACATAAAAAAGATGACATGAAAATTTTTATTGGTTGATTTTATAGACACGTGGTGGAATTTACCCCATGATATAATTTCTCTTGATTAAGCGTTAATATAGATCGACTCAATTTTGTTTTGTTCTATTTGTGCGATGACCCCTCCATGTCCAGCTAATTACCGTTAGGGGTCAGCGCATGGGTATTTTACAGAACAAATCCCTTTTGTTTTCAAAAATATTTCAATCGAGTCCTTTTACTAGTTTAATTTCAAAGGGTAAATCCCGTTCTTGGTCCCCTGGCTTTCGATTGCTTTTCAATCTTATTCCAGATTAAGTTAATACTCATTTTATTCCTGGTGAAATAATTATTTTAGCCCCATATTCCTTTTCCGATCTATGATCAGGCCATTATGGCCAATTTGCTACTATTTAAATTTCAGGTCCTTTTTAGGTCACTAACACTTGATAGGTAGATTTTACTTTCGTTCCCCTTATTTTCATAACTTTTGCTAAGGTTGCATAACAACGATCTTTATTTATTTTTTTTTTTTTTAATGTGGACTCCTAAATTTGGTCGTAAGTGAGGTCAACTTTAATGTGATGGTATTAGTTCGGACGCTTATCTTCGGGTTTAAGTGTTCTAAAACAAATTCGCATGTTCAATTAAGAATTAATTCGATCGTTACTTTATCCCAGAAAATTTAATATTTTTTTAGATAAATTGAACTTTATTCATTTAAGAAACCATCGTCAAATAACTATGTAAGATGTATACCCTCAATCCTCTACACAAATGTACTCTCTAACAAAGTCCCCATTTAAAAGCTATAGAACTATCTAGATTTTTTAAGCTATTAGATTCAGTGATCCTAGTACGAATACTATTTTTTATACAAATAGAAAACATATCAGGCTTCCCTCAACTGTCTCCCATGGTTCCTAAAATTTTGCTCCTGCCATAGATAATAGTTTAGGCTGCATCAAGCTAATTGAACCAATATAGCTTGCATGGTTTTACCT
Organism: Abelmoschus esculentus; assembly: GCA_035048815.1. Lineage (NCBI taxonomy): Eukaryota > Viridiplantae > Streptophyta > Magnoliopsida > Malvales > Malvaceae > Abelmoschus > Abelmoschus esculentus. The sequence continues at coordinate 2,687,206 of JAUCBN010000064.1, read as the reverse complement.
TTCCTTGCACATTGCATCCATTCCAATAGCTCATTCCATTTCTGCACTAAAATGGTATATTGCAATCCTGCATTAAAATCGATCATATTTGCAACATGTACGGGCATTCACCAAAGAGGTGATCTCTAGATTCAAGTTTTTCCTCACACAACAAGTAATGTGGGTCCAGATGAACTCCCCACTTAAGCATTTTATCCTTTTTTGGCAATCTATTTAGCAATAAAATGATAATTTAATAAAGTATTAATTTTTTAACGGTGTGGGATGCTAATCCTTCTTCATCCGTAACCGACTCTCAAACCCCATTTTCTAAAAATCTTTGGTTGTACGGTGTTAGGTCTATTTAAACGACCGGTGATGACTCCAAATTTTTCAAAATTATTTTTTAAATAGAAAACACCTCAGAAGGCATTTTTTCAAAAACGACAAGAAAAATACATCTAACTCCGAAAAAGAACTTTTAGCACCACTTAAGGAATTTTTTAGATCTCTTGCACACATCACAAAAAAATCAGATGATATACTATTATTTAACAATCTAAATTTTTTCATCCTTTGTTTTGAAGGATACCCTAATCTAAGATGCCAAAGATTTGAATTACTAGAAATAATACAAATTGTAGGAATTTTATAAAGAATTATATCAAACCGGGCAAATTCTGGACTTCAAGCAGATAGAGACCATTACAAACTTTAGCTGAACTAAAAACCTTGTTCTTTAATTTGATGTTCTGCAAAAAGCAAATACTAGCATTAAAAAGTAAAGAAATATCATGTTTAGCTAGTTGTGAAATAGAAATAAGATTAAATTGAAAGGAAGAAATAAAATAAAAAAACATCCAACAGTTGTAAAATAAGATGAATATGGATGGCTCCAATATGTAAAACTTCAATAATATCACATTAAGTAATTTAAAAAATTCATTAAATATTCCTTTAAAACTACTAAAAAAAATTAAATGCACTAGCAATATGGTCGGTAGCTCCATAATCAATAATCCAAGAGGTATGAAGATTTAAATCATTCGAGTTTTTTACAATACTGAACAATTGAATATAAAGCTATAAGAATAAAAAAATTTTACCTGAGACACTAGATGTAGTGAAGTCAAAGGATGAAGCAAATATGTTTATCTTTGATTGTATAAGTGGAGTAGTCTTAAAAACACTCATTTCATTGATTTTACGCAAAAAATATCATACTGTTCTTTATTAAAAAAACGGATTCCTTAGCAGGTATATATTGTTCAATGACATTATAAGCAAAATCAATTTGATTCTTATTCGAATGGTTCCTATGATTTTAACTAGGAGGAAATCCATGTTTCATATAGTATTTATCAATAATATGTTTAAAAAGACCACGATAAGTGAAAACCGGTTTTTTATTCCCACTAAAAGATTTCTTAGAGGAGGAAAATCTACTATCTTGTTTTTTTTTCCAAATTTTCTATTACTAAACCTATCAACCATGAGATTCTCGAATTAGAAATAAGAACACGATCATTTAGAGATTAATAGTCCTTTCATGTTGAATTACCAAAACAAAGATTTAATTAATAACATGAAGTAGTTTCATCATTAGGATCTAACATTTCTGAACTGCAAAATCATCATTTAAAACCTTAAAAATCTAAGAACAAAATCTTACTTTTCGTATTTCATAACCAAACAAGAACAAGACGATAAAGAACATTAAATACAGATTTCGTCCCATAAAACTTTCAACTATGTATGAAAAGAGGTGAAAGAAAGATTGCCTTACAAATCCATAAAACTCTTGATGTAATTTAGATAATCGGATAAGTTCGACTTAATTAAAAAAATCAAATAGATTTGCCCAAAGCTTATAAGTAGTATCAATCCAAAAGATACTTTGAATAATGTCTGGATGTATCGCACGAAGCCAAGAAAGTAACAAATTATTGAATTTTACCCATGTTTGGTACTTCGAATCATCTTTACTAGAATTTGTGATGAAGCCATTAACAAACTAGAACTTATTCTTAGAAATGCGGACCATCTTCATTCATTGAGCGTGTTGAATTTTCGTTAGAAAGGATATGTTACTCATCGGACGAAACCTCTGATTTGTTGACCCAATTCGATTTCAAAAACCGAGAATAGTCATTTTTTGATACCATGTTGAATTTGAGAATTCTCTGATTTAGGATTTAAGGTTAAGACATGTAAGAGGGGCAAAAAAGTAAAACTGAATAATTTTTTTATTGAATATAATATGTAAAAAAATATTATTTATACTAAAAATAATTGATAAAGAATGATATTAACTGGAAAAAAATAAACTGAATCCTAATTGACAAATAGTAACTAATAACCTGAACTGAGTTAACATTGTGTTATTATTGTCGTCTTTTCTTTTAATTTTATCTTTCTACGAAATTCGTCTATAGTAAATCAATCACGTATATTTTCTATATTAACTAAATTTTAGTTGTTGAGTTTTTTTTTGTCAAATTATAATTTTATAATTATTTTATTTTTTAATTAACTGTTAGTTGAAAAATATCACACACATGTATAGCTAGTCTAGAATCCATGTATTATATATATTATAAAAATTGATTTATATTTATTTACCTAACGCTTGTAATATCATATGAAGGAGTTACGATGTGATTAAGAATTATCCTTGTTTATAAAAGTTACGAGTTTGAATACTAATATTTATAACATAATAATTATAGAGTCATTATTAATGATTGAGAATATATTCTAAATCAAATATTACTTGTAATTATGTAACTGATTCAAAAAAATATATTATTTATACAGCTACTATATGATATTATACTCCAGTATAATGTACGGTATTTTTCGGTATTTATTTGGTTTCTGTTTCGGAGGCTTTTATATCTACTACATCAAAATTTGGATAAGTTTTAGAGGGAAGATTACACAAATACATCTTTTTACTTAACGGTGTAAGGAGGTCTTAATTATTATTTTTTTAAAATTTAATTAAATTATTGAAATTTTTTACACATAATTTAATTTTTGAGTAAAAAATTAAATCAATTAAGTGTTATGATTAATTTTGATTATTAATTTTTAATTTTTTATATATTAATATAGTATGTCGTATTATATTATTTATATTTGATATTTTCAAGATTTTTTATTTTATTTAAAAAATTATTAAAAGTTTTAATTTATTGGTTTAAAGATTTGAGTGTAAAAATATAATAAATAAACCAAATTTTAAAAAATTAAATAGGGTGATAAAGGTGAAAAGATTCTTTGAAGTCAAGTAAAGATTTAGGCGGATATTTTAATTTTCGAGTCGAGGTCAAGATGACAAAATACTTATCCCGATGTAACCCGTTATCATCCCTAAGTAATTGTACAGAATTAGACAAGAATTAAAAAGAGAAAGGACCAAAATAATAAATAATTTTGATATAGGAAAGGACTTTTTATTTTTTTTCTAAAATTTTAGGATAATTTGAGACTCAAAATATGTTGATCAATATCTGATCCAAATTATCTAAAAATAAAAAAGAGTTAGATATCTAAAAATAAAAAGGGTCAATATCCAATTTGGAATTATCTTAACATTTTCGGCTAATAGACAAAATAATTTTAATAATTCCTATATAAAAGAGAGAAAGAAAAAATTTACTCTTATTGAATTTAGAACCAACAACTTAAGGGAGGAAAAGTGTCAACTAAGAGTTTTTAACCAATTATTCTAGAGATTAATTATTAAAATTTTTAAACAAGGATAAAATTTATTGAATTATGATCAAATTAATATAAATGTTGGATCGAGTCATTACTTAAGCCCTTGGTTATAAAGAACTTAAAATCTTAAACGAACATGATTATGGAAAGGATCATGCTCGGCATATTAAAATGAAAGTAAAGTAAAAATAAAAATAAGAACAAGAAAAAAAAAAGGAGAGCTTTTATAAAACTTTAAAAACTAGAACAGAGAGAAAATAAAAACAAGAAAGTGAAAAAAGAAAGCTTTTATAAAACTTTAAAAACTAGAACAAAGAGATGAGAGATATGTTTTAGGCTTACCCAAGGTTGATATTTATAGCCTCTAAAATCCTAAAAATATCAAGAAATAAATTCTATGAGATAAAATAAATCTAAAATTATTTAAATTCAAATATAAAAGATAGTTTCTAAATTTGAAATCTAAATCCCGACTGATAAGTTATCAACCTCTACTGACATCATCTTCTAGAAGTCGTTGTACGAATGTCACGTCAATTCTTATACCTAAATTCATGTTTACTAATCCAGACTCGATCCAAAAAAATAAAAATAAAAAACTTCAAAACTCAACCATTTAAGTGCAATTTCTAGCATTCATAATTGTGCATAAAATCACACGGAAATACCTAAATCAATAACATAAATCATTGAATTAAGGAGTAATTAAAGATAAAATATTAACTAATTTGAGCATTTATGTAACACCCCAAAGTTTTCCCCAAATCAAACCCTAATTTTGTTTAAAATCCCTAATTTGAAACCCTAGAATTTGGGGATTTTTAGTGACCATTTTGTAATTTCTGAAACTTTGAGGGTACTGTTGGTGAGTTTTAAAATTTTCAAACCCTTATCTAGTGTTTATACCTTTTTCTTTCTGATATTAGTTATCACCTGAGATACCGTTTCGATTTTTATTTTGAAAATTAATTTCTTTTAATACTTTCCTTTATAATCATGTTTATCAGATCTTAACCCGTTTTCAACACTTATCTACTTGTTTTTTATTTTCTTCTACATCCTAAAAACTTCCTGTTTCCGTTTCAATTGGTGTGGTTTTCGTGTAAGGTAAGTGTAATGTTTGTTTATAATCATGTTTCGGTTTTTATTTTCTTTACCCGTTTTATTTTTCTGGTTTTGATGTTGTTGTATGGGAATGTTTTTGAATCTTAATTCAAGAGGGGTCGTTGTCTCAGTTTAATCGGTTTAGGAAAAGAGTTTAAATTCTGTTTTGAGTAAATCTATTGTTAGTGGAAGTTTAAATCGAATTTTGGTTATAAAATCTCGAATCTGATATTTGTGGGGTAAAGGAGTTCGAATCAGACTAAAAAGGGTTTGTGTTTTGCGTTTTGAATCGTTTTGGTAAGGGAAAAGTTCGAATCTGGAAAGAACTAGATTTTTCTGGTGATTTTTTAGAATTTCCAGATTTTCCGAGAAAATCTGAAAAATTCCAGATATTCTCGAAAAATCTGGAAAACTCAGATTTTTTCAGGAAAATCCTAGAAACTGGTTACCAACCCGAACCATGACCCAACCCGAGACCCGATCCGACTTGATGATGTTACTGCTGACGTCACTGTTGATGTCATCTGTTGACGTCAGCGATGACGTCAACGTTGACTTTCCGGTCCCATATTATGTTTTTTGGCGTCCTGAGTTCAATGGCGTTGTCCGTTTTTCGAAATTCGAACTCGAAGTATCATTTTTAGGGCTTTAAGTTCGAATGCTTTATCTGGAAATTATTTTTATCGGATTCTGAATTAGTTTCTGTTGGTCAGGTGACGTGGATTCCGACCCCGAGTATCTACCTCCTCCTCTTCGACAAGATCTTGTTCCTCAGACATCGAGACACTCACGTGAGTTCGGTTTAATTCTATTTTGTGTACTTATCGGTTTAGTGGCATAGTAGTGTGTCTAATATTCGGTTCTCGTAGGTTCTACACCCGCCCGATCTAGTGGTAGAGCTGAGTCCAGTAGACGTCAATCTCGACGTTGAGTTCTCTGTTTCAGGTGTGTTCTCTTCCGTCAATTCCGTTTATTTCTGTGTGTGCAGATTCTATTATTCCTGTATGATCATGTAGTTTGCATCATTCATGTGTTACTGAAATATCTCACATTACCATGCTCTGAGTTAGTTGTATATCTAATTCCGATTTATCATGCATGCCTCCAGTTAGTTTAAGGTATGCATTTTGATTCTGATAATTGTTTATAACATTACATCTGTTTGGATTATTTGTACGGGGAAGTTTAGTGATTTGTATCACTTCTGATCAGTGGTCCCACCTTCGGGTTGAGGTACTACTTCTGTTCAGTGGCTCCACCTTCGGGTCGAGTTTCCATTTCTGTTGGTGTGAAGGAGTTAGAGTGGTTCAGGGGAATCTACTCTTCTGTTGGCGCTCGGAGATGGGTGCATTTCATGCATACATATCATTATCTATTATGCTCTGTACTTTGATTCTGTTTATCTGCACACTAGAGACACACTATGCTCCCTAGCTCACACCCTTTCAATTTTTGTTCCAGATTTTCAGACCTATGCTACGTACGGTACTTGAAGGATCCTGATTCAGATTATTATTATCATATGTTTTGCAATTTTCAGGTTCCGGATTATTTTATTATATTTGGTTATTGCTTTATGTATAACGGACTTGGACTTTTATATTAAACTTTTATTTGGATTTCAGAATTATGAATATTGTTGTAAATACGGGTTGAACTTTCTATTATTTTAAATGTAATTTTTAGTTTTTCGATTCAATTATTTGTCAAAAAAATTAAATATTATTTTATTAAAATCTAACTTAGAAAAGAAGTTTTTATATCGTGAAAACCTAACTTTTAAGCTAAGTAATTAGGTTAAAATTAAGGGTTACAACTTATCAATATGGAACGGTGTTTTCTTTGGATTGATAAATTTATGTTTTATGAATTTATTTATTTTTAGAAGTGATAAAATTTACATTATTATTTTAGGTATAATGTTAAAACATGTAACGTTCGAATGAATAATTATTTTATCTTATATTTTTAAAAATAATTTAATCCTTAATATTTTAGATCAAAATATTTTTTATGAAAGAAAACTATTAATTAAATTAACGATAAATACTTTGAAATGGTTTGACATAACAATATTTGTCACCGTGTTAATTTTGTCCATGTGATATTATCATGTTGACGTGCACTGTCATGTAAGTTTGTCTCATGATTTCAAATTAATGATAAAAACATCCTTTTTTAATATTAAAGAAGTTTAGCTCAATTGATATAATTATTATAATATCTACAAAAATTCGATTTAATGGTGGGGCGGAATTATTAAAAAAATTTCGAATTATCGTTTTACAACTTAAACTTTATTTGAATTTTTTTATGAGTTATTCGAATTTATGAAATTTCGAGTCAAATTAAAACGAGTTGAATATTTTTACCTCGAGTCAAATCGAATTATTCGATTTTTTTGAGTCGAGTCGAGTTTTATTCACCCCTAGTCCTATGGACACTTACGATTACAAAGGTTCTAACTGCAATCAGAGCAATTTTCACAAACCCTGAACGTTGTAAGTTCCCAGATACTCTTGAAGTTGCAATGCTGCAACCGCTTCGAATATCATGAGTTTTCTCAAGTAAAATATGCCATGATCACGCTGAAGATATGGCTTTTCTTTGTATACTATCGATACTCCTCTCATCTCTGGTGTTGCTCACTTGTACTTAACTGATAAAGCTAAACACGATGAACTAGCTGCAGAGTGGACGTTGCAGTTTGCTATATAATTCGTGAGTCATGCTCTAGGGAGCAATATAGGAAGTAACAAAGTTTGAACTGGACCACATGCAGGTGGTTTTACAATAGTAAAGTGTTTGTAGACCCCATTTTGCAGCAAAAATGAGGCGACGGTGGATCATCGAGGGAAATACAGTTCAAGGCAAGGGGACTTTAGGTTATTTGTTCTTTCTCGTGTTTTATGGGGGGAGAATAACTAGGTTAAACACCATGTACGAGCATAGATGGGAGTTTGAAAATTAAAACTTAGATCCGAGTCTAGGCATTGAAAAGGTCAGACACCAAATACCGAAATCGAAAGCAGACGAGCTTCGAGAATAGACTCGCAAAATGTGGCGAGCAGACCGGACTGAACATTTCTAATGAGGTTCAATACTAAGAGATTGATGTCTGAAAACAGAGAATGTGGCAAAATGAGTCCAATACACTCCCGAGAGATTGATATTCCACAAGGTTGAACCGACATTTTACACACTTTGAGATGTAAGGTTACAAGAGAATGTCTTACAAGGTAATGTGTAAAACCGGTTTCGGTTAATCATTAATACATTATTTCGGTTAATCGATAAATTCGGGTTATTTAATTCTTGATCTTAAACCGTAATCATTTATTTGGTTAACCAAAAAAATTGGTTCGGTTTGGGTAACGGGTTTTTTATTTTGTTTATTAAAAATATATAATTTAATAATATAGTAGAAAAAGTATATACTTTTTAAAAATTAACACATGGTGTTATTATTATTTTTAATTCTAACAAATTAAATATTTAAATTTTATAAAATAAGATTATAATTTTATTTTTGAGAATAAAAAAAATAAAATATAAACTGATTTTTAATATAAAATATTAAAATAACATATAATATTATAATGTATATTATATAACCGGTGGGTTCGGTTACCCGGTTTATCCCAAAATCATAAACTGTAACCGAACCAATTTTTATATAAAAAATAAAAACTCGAACTAAAATCAATTTTTTCGATTCGGTTAATCACTTTTTCGATTCGATTTTTTAGGTTTTAAAATCGATTTAGGTTTTCCAATTTTTTTGCACACCCCTACTAGACTCATCCATAATGGCTAGGCACTATAAGAATTGTTCAATAATTACATCGACTTTGACAATAAAACAAAAATAAAGCACCAAGAATTACTTGAAAAATAAAACTGTCAGTGAATAAGAACTTTTACTATGTCGAAAAAAAGACTATATCGAAAAAGAAATTCGGTCCGATTCGAAGAAAGCTCTCTCAAATTAGAGGTCAAGGTGTTGGGTATGCGATGCCTAAAAGTTATTCTCTGTACTTTACAACCCAATCCAAAAGAGTTGAATATACCTAACATGTATAACAAGTCCTTTTTTAGTTTTTACCTAGTATATATATGTCAATTGCATCCCACATCTTCAAACTATCATACTTATTTTAAATTAATCTTTATATTTTTAAATATTTTAATTTCTTTCTCAAATTATGATTTTTATTTTAAATTGGTCTCTAAACTTTTGAACATTTTAATTTTATCTTTAAACTATAATTCTCTACATAAACTAGTCCTCAAACTTTTTGAACGTTCTAATTTCATCCCTAAATTTTCAGTATATACCAATAGTATCTTAAGCTAATAAAACCTTTATAAAAATTCATTAATTTTCATGAAACACCGATGTGCATTATGTAATAATATGATGTGATATAAACGATAATTTGATAATGAAATTAGAATACTTGAAAATTTGCAGGACCAATTTAGAATGAGAGTGATGTTTTAAAGATAAAATTGGAAATTTTAAAGTTTAGAGATCAATTTAAAATAAAAATCATAGTTTGAAGACATACGGCGCTATTAACTCTAATATAAATTTAAAAGTGGAGTAAAAACAAAAGTAATCATATAAAATTATGATCAAATTATGATTTTAAAATGATTTAGGTAGGTAATGTTTAGATACTTAATTTGGTTTAGTAAAAAATACTTAAATTTGGAATTATATTTATATTTTAAAATATCTAATTATGATTGTATTAGAGTGATATTTTCTTAATCGGTATTAAAGTGTAATGATAAGACATATTAATATATTATATTTTTAAAATATATATATAAATTTAAATTCTAGAAGTAATCTTATTAAAAAAAACAATTTAAAACTTTAGATATTACTTAAAAGAACAATAATGTTTATGTATTGCTATAGTATATATTGATTAAATTAAGATAGATGGGGGAGGAGACAAAATTGTATTTAAATAAAAAATAATAATAATTTTCATTTAGAGGTGATAAAAAATAGGAAGAAGATAGGGAGGTACGTAGGCCTGTAATTAAATTAAGAAATAATTTTTATATATCATTTAATTTTAATTAAATAAATGAACAAATATAATTAAACGAATATAATGTTTTAGTCATGTTATTTTATCAATGAAATAGATATTTTTTTCTTTATATTTATTTGTTAAAATGATAAATTAATATAAACTAACACAAATATACATTAAGTATTATTTAATTTCTTTTAATATGTCTGAAGTCTTGTATATTAAGTAAGTTTAATTTTTCTTTTTCTTTTATATTTTTAATATAAGTTTTTAATTTTTTTTAACTATAATACTTTTTGTTGTGAAAATTAATAAATATTAATGGATATATATGAATAAACTGTAACAAACATAAATAAATAGATAAGTGAATATTTATGAACAAAAATAAATGAATGAACCCTTTGTTAGTGTTTATTCGTTTAGTTAAACTTCCAAAATTGAGCTATGATGTTCTATTTGCTATTTTTTAATTAAATTTTTAATTTGGGTGAATATAGTGTACGATATATTTAGAGTACGATTAAACAATGATAAATTTTTAAACTTATCAAAGAATTCAAAAGGTTAGACTTTTAGATAATATTTTAGATTTCTTCTAGAATTTTTGACAAGTTTCAATATTTTTTTCTAAAATCTTAAAATATTATAAAATAGATATTAAAATTTATTTTGTAAATATCAAAATTCATAAAAAATAACTTAAAATATTATAAAAAAATATTTTTAAAATTTTTTTAGTCGCACTCTGAACCTTTTATACATTAGATTTGCCCTTTTCGTTTGATATTAAATTATTTAATATTTTTAATATATGTGAAAGAAAATATTTTGTGTATATATAATTATGACTTTTATAATTTTTGACAAGTTTCAATACTTTTTCTAAAAACTTAAAATATTATAAAAGTAAGTATTAAAATTTATTTCGTAAGTATGAAAATTCATAAAAAAAAAACTTAAAATGTTATAAAAAAATAAATTTTAAATTTCCTTTTTTTAGTCGCACTTTAAAACTTTTTAGACATTAGATTTGTCCTTTTCGTTTGATATTAAATTATTTGATATTTTTAGTATATGTGAAAGAAAATATTTTATGTGTATATATAATTATGGTTTAAGAGTCTAAGAAACCCTTAAACTTTTGAAAAAAAAATCAATTAAACTTTTGAAAAAAATAATTTTTAAGTTCTTACAATGTTATAAAAAAATTAAGTTCTTAAATAATTTTTAAAGTTCTCTTTTTTTTAATCGCACTCTAAACCTTTTTATACATTAGATTTGCCCTTTTCGTTTGATATTAAATTATTTGATATTTTTAATATATGTGAAAGAAAATATTTTTTGTGTATATATGATTGTGATTTAAGGGTCTAAGAAGCCTTAAACATTTGAAAAAAAAACAATTAAGTCCTTAAATTTATTTTACACTCAATTAAGTCCTTGAACAAAAAAAATTAATCAATTAAGTCCTTAAACTAAGAAATTAAATCAATTAAACCCTTTGACCCATTTTGACTATTAAATCTTGACAATTTTTTTCTTTAGATATTATCGACACATGATACAATACAATTCTATCACGTTGCATTTGCAAAATATTCAAAAAATAATTTTTATAAATTTTATACGTTATTTTAGAATTTTTAAAATATTTAAATAATTTTTTAAATAAAATATTTTTTAAAAAATATCAAGTAAAAACATTGTGGCACGTTGTATTATAATAATGGATAAAAAATTATTCAAATTTAATGGTTAAAGTTGGTCAAAGGGCTTAATTGATTTAATTATTTAATTCAAGAGTTTAATTGATTCAATTTCTTGGTTCAAGGGCTTAATTGAACGCAAAAAAAGTTTAAGTACTTAATTAATTTTTTTTTTTAAAAATTAAAGGGTTTTTTTAACCCTTAACTATTCTACGATTGATTGTATGCGATCATATGATAAATAGTTTATATATAAATAAAATAATCTCATGTTAGATTCTTAACTTGTTATTTTTAATTATTTTTCGATTATATATAAATATAAAAAATATTTTTATAATATTATTTAAAATAAAATTTTAATCCTTTTCTATTCAAATAAAATATTTGAATGAGTAAATTCAATTTGTTTAACCTCAAATCTATTCCAATCTCTTAAAAGGGAGATTAATGTCCCAATTTTCTCTCTTGGATACATTATAATTTTAATTCTTCGTTTTTAATAAAGAAATCCGGTTGTCATTATTTAAAAAAATAAATTGAACTTTTTTACGGATCTACATATCCATTGAATAATAATAATAAAATCATATTTGAATTAGGATAACAATACTAAAATAGTTTGCGAATAATAATATAAAATAAAGTTAAAACAAACGTTATTTATTAACAAACCTACGACTTGAAAAAGGAATAGAGAAATGCTCCCATTACTTTTTAAATAAAATTATAAATTGAAATTTAAATAATTTTTTTAAAAAATTATATATTTAGGTTATTTTTTATGAAAAAATAATTATACCTCAATAAAATAAAATTTTCAATATTAAATACTTTAAAAGAATTAATGAGGTTTTGTAATTATTTTTATCTATTTCATCGAAAACATACAAATACATGCACCGTGAATACTGACAGAGTCTGGGTAAGGACATAGAATAAATAAATAAAAAAAAAAACTCAGTACATTTTTTATGCATTTTGTTTTACGTTTTAACATTAAAAAAAATTAAACTTTACTTTTAAACAGTAAGAGTTCTAGATAAACGTAATAAGAACGACCGCACAGGATCTTTAAAAAAGGATAAATTATATCATAAACTTTTTCCATCACGTCATCCGTTGTCCCAACTAATTAGATTCATCCATCTCATATTTTTTTTAAGATGAATCATTACTTCTTTCCTACTTGTAATAGATGAGTGAGTAGTTATCAGGTAGTTATTTAAAAATGAACGGAATTGAATACATGGATCACAGATGACGTGGTGAAAATGATTTATGATATAATCTCTATTAAAAAAGAGACCCAAAATTTTGATAAATTACATTCATTGAATGATACTAATCTTGAAATTTATTATAAATTTTTTGAAAATACTCTTAAAAAAAAATATGAATTGCAATTGTTAGAATATTATAATTTTTTTAGTGTGACAATTGCTTATAAAATCTTATTGACTATTTATATTACTATCACTTATGTAGAACGAAACTTTTTAAATTAAAGTTGTTAAAGTTATACTTACAGTTAACTATATCATAAGAAAGATTAAATAGACTTACTTTGATGTTAATCAAAAGTGATTTTTTAGAAGAAATTGATATTAAAAGTGTAGTAGATGAATTTACTTTAAAATATTTGGTTTTTTGATGTTTATAAATCATTTTTTATTGTTCAAGAGGATAATCTAATAATATATTTTGTAATATAATATTTTAAAAAAACTTATATTATTGATTATAAATTAAGAATCTTATTTTAATTTATTGTACAGGTCCTCAAAATGTTTAAATCATTTATAATCTTAAATTTTAAAAATATATTATACCATAATTTCTTAAATTTTAATTTTAAACCTTTAAATTTATATTTTTAATATGAGTATAAATAAATACACCGAAAAAAATCTATTTGTAGCCGCACCTGAGAGAGGAATAAGCTAAACTCCACATGGTTCAGTACATAAACATCAAAATCCAGTGGAGAGGTGTATCAAGGCATCCATGAAGAACAAGATTCCCTCATCTACTTCCAGGAACAGGACACAATACAGGTTGCTCCCCATGTTCGGTCCGGACAAATACAGCATCTTTTCACAACAAAAACATATCATCCCCATGGACTCCTATCATTAAAAAACAACACACAATCAGACAAACATACAACCAATTAGATCTTCAAATAAAAGATTCGGACCAACACCATATAATATAGGAAGATGTGTATCAAACATTCAGGACTATTCAATTGGGGTAATCTCTCTCTCTCTCTCTCTCTCTCTGAAACTTACTAAGATTCACAGATGTTCAGTTCATCATCCTTCACATCTAAACCTTGTATAGGAAGGTTACGGGTACCAGAATCTATGTTCGCAACGGCAACCGCACAAGTGATCACGTCTCCGAAAATACCAATTGCCATTCCTGGATCGACGAAGCAATGCATTTCCAACATCGATTTAGGAGTTCACGAAGTCGTCCAGAGGCAATCTTGGCCTAATAACTTATCTACCATGGCAGGCAACTCTCGGAAACCACGGTTTGATCCTATGTTCATCGGTGATGCTTACGACAAGTGTAGAACCATTTGCGCCGAATATGCCAAGACTTTTTATCTAGGTCGCTAACTCATTTCGATATAATATTCCCATTCGAGTATCGACTGGTTTCTTTAATGTGAAATTCTTTTGATCATGGATGCAGGAACCTTGTTGATGACAAAGGAGCGGCAGAAGGCAATATGGGCAATTTATGGTAAGTATGCTCTTATTGGCTTTGCTGATTATTTAGTGTGTCCAAATCTGATCCAGATAATCCGATTGTTTCGGACATTCATTCCGTGACTGAAATATGTGGTTGCAGTTTGGTGTAGGCGGACCGATGAACTTGTGGACGGACCGAATGCCGACTACATGAGTTCAGCAGTACTCGAGGGATGGGAAGAGAGATTGGAAAATATCTTTCAGGGACGCCCCTACGACATGCTCGATGCTGCACTATCCGATACCGTATTCAACTTTCCCTTGGACATCAAGGTAAAACATGTGACTTATCGATTTTTCTATTTATTCGCTCGATCGATGCCGAACGAATGCCGTGTAAACGTTCTATCTGTGTCTGATACAGCCTTTCAGAGACATGATCGAGGGTATGAGAATGGATACAAGAAAATCACGCTACAAAAGTTTCCAAGAGCTTTACCTGTACTGCTACTATGTAGCAGGAACTGTTGGATTAATGAGCGTTCCGGTCATGGGAATCGCACCGGAATCGTCTGTTTCGGCACATACAATATATAATGCAGCACTCTACCTAGGCATCGGGAATCAGTTAACGAACATTCTTCGGGATGTAGGAGAAGAGTAAGTGTTCATCCTGATTACGACATGAACTTCATTAACACTCTGATCTTGTCGAAACCCCAAACTTATTCCGAACCGATGTCGGTTTTCTCAGTGCTTCAAGGGGGAGAGTTTATCTTCCTCAAGACGAGCTTGAGCAGTTCGGATTATCCGACAAAGATGTTTTCTCCAGGAAGGTAACTGATGCCTGGAGAGATTTCATGAAGGAGCAAATCGTAAGGGCAAGGTTCTTTTTCAATCTAGCAGAGGAGGGAGCATCCCAGCTTGACAAGGACAGCCGATGGCCGGTATATATACTCCAAGAGCCTCGAATCCCTCATCAATTGTTCAATTCTAATATTCGATAAAGTCGAAATAAATTCTAACCTTGTGAAAGATTATTTGTGCAGGTATGGTCGTCGTTGATACTATATCGAAAGATATTAGATGTGATCGAAGAAAACGATTATGATAACTTGACGAAACGAGCCTATGTCGGAAGGACTAAGAAACTTCTCACGTTGCCCTTAGCGTATAGTCGAGCTTTACCAAGACCTGGTCTGAACCTTTCTTAAATACGAATCACATTAGAGTTAAATATGTATGAAATTAAGATTACGTAAGAACTAAGTATACAAAAGTATTTTTGGTGACGGATATGTATATACATATATGCTCAAGAATATCATACTTCTTCGATATATAAATGAAATATTTATACTTATAACCTAGTTAAATTTAATTCGATAAAATTTGAATTTAATTCGATAATCATCAATGATTAATTTCGATTGTCGTTGAATTTTTCAACTATTTTTAGTAATTTTATTGTAGCTATAAAAATTTTAGTCTTTTTAAATTTGAATTTAAATTTGATTCAGTCATTGTTCTAGTCGTCATTGGTCTATTGTTTGCTTGTTTATTTCAAATTATAATATTTTATTTGCTTTAACTTAATTTTTGGATTTGTGTTACCGTGACACTGGCAACCTTTTCTTTAAAATAATTATTGTTTATTTATTTTACAGTCGATTAGATTTATTTTTTTATTGTGGTTGAATTGAAAATATTTTTAAAATATATAATAGAAAAGTAAATCTGGTAAATTTGATAAAAACCTGATTATTCAAACCGGTTCATCGAATTAAGATTTAATATAAATTTGAATATGATGGCATAAATTTTATTCAGAAACAAATTGTACTAAATTGAAATGACCCAAACTTTAGTTAAACTTTTATCAAACTAAATTAAAAGTAATTTGAACTAAAATTTGATTGATTTAATATTGAACCGATTCAAAAGTAGACTATTTTAATATTGACCAACTTGAAAAGTGACTAATATGATTATAATTTTACATGATACTTGACCTGATGTAAATTACTATAGATCATAATTAAATTCGAATTAAATTTAGTTCGATTTAAAGATCCGGACTTCAGATCCAAGTTTCGGGTTAACCCGAAACATTAAGCTTTGACGTTTGAGCCTCCTTTAAGCCTCGGGCTTGAGTGTTGGGTTGTTTTTGGGCCTTAGGCCTATGTGTTTTGGATTGTTAGTGGGCCAAAAGGTTTTAAGAGAGGATTTTTTCGGTAAAATCATAATTTGAGGACAAAGAGAGAAAGGGGGTTTAATGTTTTTCTGCAGAGGGGAGGTGAAGTCACCTTGTTCCTCTTGTTCTTCATCATTTTTTCTCACTCAAATCGAAGGTTTAAAGCGCAATCTTTTTGCTTTGAGTTGCAAATCCCGTTATGAGTGATGAAAGGAAATTGTAGAGCTTCTGAGGATCTACAAATTAAGGTAAATATGTTGAAGTTTGATGGAAAATTTTTTTGGTGAGCTTGAAAAATCAAGAATGAAAAAGGTTGTGAGATTTTTTCAGTAGTTTTGTAGATGTTTATAGCTTATAAGAACATCAATGACAACTTTTAATGGTTGAGTTTTCTCTTCCTTGTAGAGAAAGAAGTGAGAGGACCTTTAAAAGCTCTTGGGAAGGAGAAGGTGTAAGCTGAGTAGAAAGGATGTTTTTAGCTGTTGTGGTTTAAGGTTTGTACCCCTCTAACTACCAATGCATCATACATCTCATGAAATTAGATTCCATTACTTGTGATATGTTGATTGATTTTGTAGCTTAGGAAGCTTTTAATGGTGATTTCTTCATTGGTTGATGAATTACTGAAATTTGGATAGAAACATACCAATTAATACTTCAATAATGTATAAGAATGGTTTGAGAATCAATAGGAATGGTTTGGAGAGTGTTCTTGACAAAATTCAGGTCCATACTGTATTTTCGTACAAGCGTATCAATAAGGGTTGGGAGCGTATCGGTACCATAGAGGGAAAATAAGGACTTAGATAGCAGACGTATCGTTACGAAAATCCCGTGTACTGATATCCCGTACTTAACTAAAATTCTAGAGACATTTTTGGGTATCAGTATGTAAGGGCGTACCGATACCATTGTTGCATTGGTTTAGAATCGGCAAGTGTATAGATATTGGTACAAATTGGTACAGATATCGGGCTGGGTATATCAATACGTGTAGACAGCTTAGGCTCTTATAAGGATTTAGAGTATCGATACGCCTTAGGGTATATCGATACTGGGTGGCGTACTGATACCCTATATTATGAGAGCTATAAAGAGGCCTTCAAATGAGGCATTTGGTTGCATGACACCCGATGAATAATGAGACAGATGATGTTGAGATCAAGGATAATCTGTCATGTGTATTGTCGCTTTTGAAGAGAAATACAATGGAATGGTGGGAGACCGTAGAGCTTGGATGGTATTCCAAACGACCTAATTGGGATGACTTCCTTGACAAGTTTGAAAGCAAGTATATGAGTGAGACCCACATTGGTACCTTGCGGGAATGTCTACTCATCTTGTGCAAGATAATCGAACAATCTTTTCTTATGAGCAAGAGTTTCTTTAATTGAACCTATATGTTACGGAGTTGGTTGCAACAAAAAATATGAGGTGTAAGAGGTTTCTAAAAGGTTTGAGAAAGGAGATTCAGATTTACGTTACTACTTCACCAACTATGTTGTTCAAAGTTGATTACCAGTGTTAAGTCTCTAAAACAAGTACAAGGGTTGACTTATGGGTTGTATGTTGGGTAAGAAGATTCAAGTGTGATCAATCAGAGCAATGCTAATAACTCTTAGTCTCACTCCGGTAGGAGTAAGAATCGTTGAAATCAAAACAAAGGAACTTTGAATCAGGGTTCGAGATCGAACCGAAGGTTAAAGTGTAGGGGCATAGAAGACAGTCTGTGTCTTCTTTTATCAAGAGCTTGGAAGGTTCACATAGGAAAGTCGGTGCACCAGTTTTTAATCATTGTGGCTGGAGCCACAGGGGTGAGTGTTGGGGCAATGTCAGATTTTATTTTCAGTGTGGGTCACTGGATCACTTTGTGAAGAACTACCTCGAGATTGTGATGTCACCTCCAACTCAGGCTCAAAGGACTGTGTATCAAACCTAGAGGGATCGAGGTTTCTCGCATGACAGAGCTAGTCATGCAACGGGAGACACTTTTCAGTCCACTACTAGAGCACCAGCTAAACAGTATGCAATAAGGGTACAAGAGGATTGTGCAGTTGGCCTAACCTGACCCGTATCCATATCTAGTCATATATTTATATATTTTTAGTTAAAATTGATAGATTCTGATTATAATAATTTAAAATAATTTAATAATTAAATTTTATAAAATATATTTAAAAATATTTAATTAAAAATTTATTTCCATATTTTTATAATAATAAATTTTAAATAATAAAAAATTAAATTAAAAAAATTGAAAAAAAAGATCTAATTGAAGCGGTTCACACAATTGTCAATATTTTGTTTACATTACAATATAAGTCTTCATTACATTCTAAATTACAAGAGAGGGATCAAGGCACACAGAGAGGTTGAACCTGGAATACCATCAATTGATTTAAAATTATTAAATTTTTTAAATGAAGAATTGCACTATTGGTCATCTAACTTTTATGACATTTTTATTTTGGTCACAAAAAGTCGTTTCAATTCAATTGTTGTCGTTACAAAATTAAAAATTAAACCCTAAAACTTAGGATTTGAATACAAGACCTTGGCAACTACTCGTCTACTCCAACTTACTACCACTACACCTAATTAAGATATTTATTACATAATTGGACAATAATTAGGGAAAACAGTAACAACACCACACACACATATATATTACATAGAATATGATACATGAAAAAGTTATATTGGACTTACAATTGTATTTTTGAGGGATAGATAGTTGGGGTGGTTTAAAGATTTTAAATTCTTATTGAATTATATATATTTTAAAAAATATATTAATAGTAAAATATTATTAGATTATCCTAAAGAGTAACAAAAATTAAATATTAAATATCTAAAAATCAAAATTGAAAGTGATTTTTTTTCATGCATTTGTCTCATTTTCATGCAGATAGAATCCACCGACGATATTCTCCGAGCGCCCATATAGAAAAAAATGTTTCGGAATGAGGAATAGTGCAGCATGCAGTTTCTCATAAACACTCCTATGATTTCATGTACTCAATAATATTTATATTATTCGAATTCAGATGTGTCAATAATATGTTTTATATCGAACAAAAATATTTCAAAAATACCTGCGGAGGGAAGTCACCATCTTCCATCTGGGAATTAATCAGGACGTTGATTCCACAATGAATGGGTTTAGGATCCACATCAGCCTACATACACAACGAAGCATATTCAAGAAGTGATTCTATAAACAAAAAGAAGCGAATAGTATATATTCATAATACCCGATACCGATATAGATTAGTCAGTCAATGATTTGGATACATTAAGATTCACTTGTCCAGCATCCATGAGGGATAACAGTGCCCATGCTGTTTGAATCAAATTTGCACGGTTGCCTCCAAGTTGGTATATACTTGTAAAAAGGAGTTGAGGCTTCATAGCCGAGAAGTTGTTTAGTAGTATGTCATATTTCAGGGTTCAGATGGTCACTAGTAATGATGCAGAACAATATTGGAAAGGAGAGGGTTAACCTGTGAAACTTTTATAAAGTCATGTGCCTTATGAAGAGTCGGTCCGTAATATTCGCTTAGATTACTTAACACGATTTCCTATATAGCCAAAGCCGCATGCAACATTTGGGAACCAAAAGTATGCATAATTAACAATTTATCTCATTTTCTTTCCATTGTTATTAAAATGTTGTATTGATCTCTAACCTGCATTTTCAGGCCATCTTCTGCAATCTAGTAGTAATCCGAAAGTCTCGCTATGTGACGATTATATGCATCCGAATTAGGATCTTCAACACAACAGACTATTAGACAAAATACATTCTTCACACATCCAATTCAGAGGTATCTTCTATTTTCATCTACATAATGAACATGTCGAATCGCAACTTTTAATGACTTCTCTCGAAGCATCGAGAAGGGCTATATTAGAGTATTAGAGTAAAATGTCTCATGTACCCTTGTTGTATATGTGAATGCAGATAGGATTAGTTTGTGTGTGCTGCATTCTTTGGTTTAAAGAGATGTTGAGTTTGGGAGAGAACAATTAGGATTTCTGTTAGTCTGTTACTCAACCAACTCATAGCTCACTTCCTTGTATAAATACATCGGTCTTCTATTGAAGATATTACGATGCTTAATCAATAAAACTTAGAGAGTATTGCCTCTCTTTATGCACCTTCATAGATCTTGACATGGTATCAATCGCCACAAAGATCCGCGCCATGCTTCGTCTTCGTTGAGACCGTCTCTCAGGTTTTTTCTTGTCATCTTCTTTGTTCTGGTTTTCAGATTTCTTCTCTACTTCGTTTTCTCCGATTCGATGATTGTTATGATCTTTGTTCTCTGCTTCGTATTTTTTGCATTCTATTTTCCTGGTTCGTTTATGTTTTTATTTGCGATAAGCTGTTGAAATGAGATTTTGTTGTTCAAATTATTCTCTAATTGCAAGAATTCTTCTGCTAAAAGATAGTAATTGATGATTACGATATTCTCTTGTTTCTTTCTGCTCGTGGCATTTTGGTTCATGATCGCATATTCTTGAGACACCTAGGTTTGGTCGTAAGGATGTTTGACTCGTAATGACTCATTGGATACAAAGCAAACACAATGACTTTTTTTAGGTGTTTTTCGTGATCTAAATCGTGACCTTAAATGAATTTTTTAGTTCTTTGAGGTTTCAGTTGTTGCACACTACGTGTTTGTGTTTTTGTCTGAGTGGTCTCTCTGCTGCAATGGCTCCTGATACGGTTTCTGGTTCCAGTAATAATGTTGCCTCTATTGTAACTACTGTGAGTTTAGTTCAGCAAATTCCTAAACATGATATTGTCAAACTATGTGATGCTACTTTTCTTCTGTGGAAGCAGCAAGTTATGCTGATTGTTGATGGATATGGACTTTTAGAATATTTGTTTGATGACTCTATGCCTCCACCGAAATTAATTCAAGATGATGCAGGACAAAATATTGCTAATTGTCGTGTGTCAAAAGTACGCGTTTAGTGCAAGTGGACACATCGCAAGTAATAAGTGATAAGTATTTTATCGAGTTATCGTCTCCTCAGGGACCGATATACTTAATATGCTTTCTTCACCTTCTTGTTCTGTAGAAAGATAAAAACACAAGTAAGTTGATTTGATTTATCTAAACTAAAATAACTAAATAAAAATAAAGGATTGAAAGAGTAGAGAGAGATGGGCTAGGATCCAGTTGCGTCGTATTGTGGAATTGATTGACTTGTCTCTGTCCAATGCAATCGTATATCACTGTCTCGGCAGCACTGCAGTTTACTGCCTCGGCAGCGACAATACTGTCTGCCGCGGCAATCCCTTGCTCGTGGGCAGACTTTACCAAAGTTCGGCAAAGTGTCCTTGGATGACTCCGCTTATCCCTAAGTCAGAGTGCTGTTGATGACTAGTCCTTGATGATACCTCCCGGCGTGAACCAATTATACTCACCAACCAATCTCACACTTCTTTTAGCCGCTGAAACTCTTAACCTATCCCTAGGCCGAGTTAGTATTTCGCGATTGAAACACCGTACTTACCCCTTTCGTGAATCTAACTCTCCCGAGCTTAAATAAATGGATGATTCACAATATCCTCTCCCGAGCTCAATTGTGAAAACAAAGAATAACAAAGGATAAGCAAACCTTGATAACTTTATTGATTGAATCAAAGACAAAGTACAATCTCCTCTCACAAATACTCGACAACCTTCACCTAATCCCTAAGAAGGTTTAGAACATAATGGAGAAGAAAGAAACAAGAGTAGAAGTCAGCTCTCTCCCTAGGTATTCCGTATATTGTACATTGGGTGGCTAGGTCCTTATACAGGCTAGACCTAGGGCAAACATTTCCTAAGTAGAATACAACTTGGAGTAGGGAACAAGTCAAGTACATAATTAAATATATTTCCAAGTTTATATTCGGCTAAGGGGCTTTCCCGCGTAGTCTTACCTTGGGCTTTTCCTTGTGTTAGCCAGCTCCGATTTATGGGCTTCAAGTCCAGACACGTTTCTTGGATTTTTGTCTTTCCATCGCCTATGGTCTTGCTTCCTGTCTTTCTGCTGCTGCCTCGGCATCAGGTCCTGTCTCGGCCTTGTCCCTGCCGCGGAACTGGTTCTCCTGCACAGATATGAAAACGCAGTAAAACGTGCCTTTTTCTGTAAATATTATCTATATGAGTATAACTTCTAAATATATCACATTAAGCACATGCATTGGTCCGAGTGGGTGTATATTTGGTGATTAATGCCCATAAAAGGAGTAAAAAGTGATAGTGTGTTGAGCACTTATCACACCCCCAAACTCGAACTATTGCTTGTCCTCAAGTAATGCAAACCATCAATTTGCCTAACTCTACTCTCTCTTGGTCTTACAAGTCCATCTATTCTCCCCACCATAACTAGGCCTATTCTTAAGCCTTAACCATTCGGTTACTCAAGGGTTTACCTAGAAACAAACTATAGGAAGTGTGAGTGTGTGCGTTTTTGTAGACAAGTTGATTAAGGGCTTTCTTAGATAAACTCTAAGTTCAAGACAAATAGACATTGGTTCAGTGTTCTCTTCTTTTTCAAACCCCAAATCTTGAGCCGGTTTCGGGCACCTCAAAGACTTGTGTTTTTCTTTTCACTAAATTCCTTCTTTCTTTTTAATATTCCTTAACACATACTAGAGCCAATTTCGGGCACCTCTAGCATGAAGAAGAGACTTTCTAGAGCCAGTGGTAGGCACCTCTAGTTACTTTCCAAAAATCTAAGTCTTTATCACCTAAGTTCATTAAAAGAATTCCTATAATCCAACAAGTCCCAAAAGTGTTTAAAGTTCTTCCTATAGTAAGCTTCTAAGTTTTCATCCTTAAGTATCCTAAGGTTAAGTCCTCTTAACAGAACCTAAACATGGTAAGGAGAAAGATTTCTATAGCCTTAAAGAGTAAACTAAGGCAATATTGATGATGAGCAATGCAAGAGTGTAGGCAGCGAATTCAAGTAAGGCGGGGAGCATAAAAATTTTTAAAAAAAATCATTGGAATACTCCCTTTTTGGTCAGGCTGCGGCAGTAGATTGCTGCCTTGGCAGTGAATCTGCACCCCCAAACTCAAACTAAGCATTGTCCTCAATGCTTTATATTTGAAGAAATAAACGGCAAAACAAAATATGAATTATAAGCAGCAAGTAAAAACAGTAAAAGCAATTAATATTGAATTAAGGATAAAGAAATTTAAAGCGACTTCGAAGAGCTGCTTGTAACAATTTTCCTCCGTGGACTTGATGCCAAATGCTTTGTTCGTGGTGAAGGCGATGGTTGTGTCTTTGCTTGCCGGGGCGGTTGAACTCGAGTAAGTGGTGTCCGTTGCATCGGGGCTTCTACCTCCTCTCCTTCTTCGACATCCGCCATCTCTTCGGTTATCATCACGTCCGTTCCTCCTCCCATCGCAGTTACTCCTCCGGTGTGGTGTGTGCTTGGGCCGGCGGTAGTGGAGCTTTGGTGCACATAGGCATCTATCTCGGCGGATAGACTGCCCATGATAATTGTTGATCGGGGTGGAGTGCTAAAAACGACCCTTCGCTTGGATGGCCTTCTGCTGGCAGAAGAGGCCACGACAGAATCTGCTGCCCTAGATGGGCCGGCAGCCTAGTATTGGGGCTGAGGGTCCGCATGGAAGAACGACCTTGTTCCTTCGGGGGCTGGTGTAGTCTCGGTGTAAGGTGCGGCGGTGACGAACATGTTGCTTGGGAACTCCGGGAATTGTACTCCTTGGTCCGGGAAGGCGTGCAACATCATCTGGGGTAGAGTGCCATTGAAGTCCCTTTGGTACTCCATGTACCGTTGTTGTTGAAGATCCATTGCTGCCATTCGTTGCAAGATTTCTTGGTACGGGTCTGCTGCGACAGAGGTGTGGGCAGTACCAGGCATGTTTGCCGTGTACTGGGCTCCGGCAGCAGTGTCGGCAGTGAACTGCTGTGGCGTTGCCTGGACAGGCTCTGCTTGCGTGATTTGCATGACCTTGTGGCAGAAGTCCCTGGTCCATCCTCATCGTGGGGGCGTGTATTCGTCCGTTTCTTCAATGGGTACACCTGCAGAAACACATAAACCCGTAATCAAGCAAGGGAAATACAATGGTCCTCTATCTTTCTTACCGCACTCGTGAATTTCACGTAGGATGATTTCTCCAACGTTGATGGTCCTCTTGTTGATGATGGATTGGATAAGCACCAATCTCTTGCGCGTTTAGTGCAAGTGGACACATCGCAAGTAATAAGTGATAAGTATTTTATCGAGTTATCGTCTCCTCAGGGACCGATATACTTAATATGCTTTCTTCACCTTCTTGTTCTGTAGAAAGATAAAAACACAAGTAACTTGATTTGATTTATCTAAACTAAAATAACTAAATAAAAATAAAGGATTGAAAGAGTAGAGAGAGATGGGCTAGGATCCAGTTGCGTCGTATTGTGGAATTGATTGACTTGTCTCTGTCCAATGCAATCGTATATCACTGTCTCGGCAGCACTGCAGTTTATTGCCTCGGCAGCGACAATACTGTCTGCCGCGGCAATCCCTTGCTCGTGGGCAGACTTTACCAAAGTTCGGCAAAGTGTCCTTGGATGACTCCGCTTATCCCTAAGTCAGAGTGCTGTTGATGACTAGTCCTTGATGATACCTCCCGGCGTGACCAATTATATTCACCAACCAATCTCACACTTCTTTTAGCCACTAAAACTCTTAACCTATCCCTAGGCGAGTTAGTATTTCGCGATTGAAACACCGTACTTACCCCTTTCGTGAATCTAACTCTCCCGAGCTTAGATAAATGGATGATTCACAATATCCTCTCCCGAGCTCAATTGTGAAAACAAAGAATAACAAAGGATAAGCAAACCTTGATAACTTTATTGCATTGAATCAAAGACAAAGTACAATCTCCTCTCACAAATACTCGACAACCTTCACCTAATCCCTAAAAAGGTTTAGAACATAATGGAGAGGAAAGAAACAAGAGTAGAAGTCGGCTCTCTCCCTAGGTATTCCGTATATTGTACATTGGGTGGCTAGGTCTTTATATAGGCTAGACCTAGGGCAAACCTTTCCTAAGTAGAATACAACTTGGAGTAGGGAACAAGTCAAGTACATAATTAAATATATTTCCAAGTTTATATTCGGCTAAGGGGCTTTCCCGCGTAGTCTTACCTTGGGCTTTTCCTTGTGTTAGCCAGCTCCGACTTATGGGCTTCAAGTCCAGACACGTTCCTTGGATTTTTGTCTTTCCATCGCCTATGGTCTTGCTTCCTGTCTTTCTGCTGCTGCCTCGGCATCAGGTCCTCCCTTGTCCCTGCCGCGGCACTGGTTCTCTTGCACAGATATGAAAACGCAGTAAAACGTGCCTTTTTTCTGTAAATATTATCTATATGAGTATAACTTCTAAATATATCATATTAAGCACATGCATTGGTCCGAGTGGGTGTATATTTGGTGATTAATGCCCATAAAAGGAGCAAAAAGTGATAGTGTGTTGAGCACTTATCACTAATCTTGAATTTTTGTTGTACAATAGACAAGACAAGCTCCTTGCTTCCTGGTTGTTGACAACTGTAAGTGCCGAGGTTCTCCCTCTTCTTATCCGTTGTAATACATCTAGATCTATTTGGTCTGCTATAGTTAGGTTATTTGCTGGTCAATCTGCTACTAAGGTTTCTGCACTTAGACATAGTTTGCACACACAAAAGAAGTGTGGTCTTTTGGTTAATGATTATTTAGCCAAAATTCGAATGTTGTGTGATTCACTTAGTGCTGCTGGAAGTACTATTACTGAACAAGAACAAGTGAGTGTTATTTTGGCTAGTTTATCTATGGAATTTAAGTCTGTTATAGCTGTTGCTTCTAGGGAACTTATGTCTCTTGAGAAACTCACTGAAATGCTTCTTGATTGTGAGGCTAGACAACATAAAAATTTACCTGCTCGTGCAAATCTAACTATTCAACAGGCTAGTCATGGTTCTGTGGGTGCAGTTTCTTTAGGTTCTCCAACTATTGGTAAACAATAGGTTTCTCAGTCTTATGCACAGTCAAATTCTTATCAAAACTTTCAATCTTATGATCGTGGCCGATGTGGTGATTTTTATAGTCGAGGCCGTGGCCGTGATCGTCAAGGAGGCAATACCAATCGACCACAACGTCAATTGTGTAGTCGAATTGGTCACACTGTCCATAAGACTGATATAGATTTGATCATGAGTACTCTGGTGACAACAACAGGGCAGGTCAAGATGGTGTTTATCATTCATCTGTTAATAGTAATGGTAGTGCTGGTGTATATTCTTCGGAAAATTCTATGCAGGCTTATTGTCATAATGTTGGCTCCTCTCCTCCAGCAGCATATCACATTCTTGCTCAACAAAGGGTTTTTGTTTCGGATGGTCATGAGGTTTTATCCTCTATTCCTATTTTGTCTGCATCAGGACCTGTAGGGTATTTTGTTCCTCTCAGTAGCTCTGCTGGTGGCTACTCTTCTTCTCTAGTTCATCCTTAAGCAACAACTTTAGCTCCTATGTCGTTTGCTACTACTTCAAGCTCTCTGACTGGTGCTACTGATGGTGCATGGTATCCAGACTCCAGAGTCATTCACCATATCACCCATGATCGGTTTGCTCTTTAGTTTGCAATGCCTTATACAGGTAATAACATGTTACTTATGTGTAATGGAGCTGTTGTTCCTATTTCTAAAGTAGGAAACGATATGTTATCCACTTTTTCTAAGCCTTTGATTTTACAAAGATTGCTTCATGTGCCATCCATTCAAAAAAACTTATTATCTATTTCTCAATTAGTTTAGGATAATGGAGTTATTTTTGAGTTTAATGCTACTGGATGTTGTGTAAAGGATTCCCAGAATCAGAGTGTATTGCTCGAAGGGAAGCTCACTCCTGAAGGCCTTTATCAATTACTTCCTCCCACTGTTGATATCACTCAAGGAAATAAAGATGCTACTGCATACAATGTTTCTCAATCTTCTAGTTTATTTGAT
Source organism: Abelmoschus esculentus (assembly GCA_035048815.1). Taxonomy (NCBI): domain Eukaryota; kingdom Viridiplantae; phylum Streptophyta; class Magnoliopsida; order Malvales; family Malvaceae; genus Abelmoschus; species Abelmoschus esculentus. The sequence goes on along the minus strand of JAUCBN010000064.1, from coordinate 2,659,726 downwards.
CTTTGGCACAACAGGTTGGGACATCCTTCAACCAATATACTCAAAAATGGTTCTAAAAGTGTGTAATATTAGCTTGAAAGAAAACGATGTGTCTCATAATGTGTGTTTTGCTTGTTTACAAGGGAAAACTCATAAACGTCCTTTTTTAGAATCTACTACTCAATATACTACACCTTTTGAATTAGTTATTTTCGATCTTTGGGGTCCAGCTCTTATTCAATCCGATGGCTATGTCTACTATGCTTCGTTTATTGATGTATATAGTAGACACACATGGGTATATCTACTTAAGAAAAAGTCAGAGGTTGTTTCTTGTTTCTTAAATTTTTATAAGCTTGTTCAAGTTCAATTTGGGCATCATGTTAAAGCTTTTCAAACAGATCGTGGAGAACTGAGTATCAACCATTGAGAAACTGGTTTCTTTCTAATGGAGTGCAATATAGAGTGACATGTCCTTATATCTCGGAACAGAATGAGAAGGCAGAGAGAAAACATCGGCACATTGTTGAGATGGGTCTTACACTTTTGGCTCAAGCTCACTTAGCATTAAAGTACTGGAGCCATGCCTTTACCACTGCAATATACCTCATTAATAGGTTGTCTACTCCTCTTTTGGAAGGTAAATTCCCATATGAGTTACTTTATAAACAGGTACCTGACTACTCCTTATTTAGAGTATTTGGTTGTACTTGTTACCCTTTTACAAGGCCATTTAATAGACACAAGTTAGACTTTAGATCTACCAAGTGTATTTTTCTAGGCTATAGTTCTTCTCACAAGGGATATAAATGCTTATACGCAACTAGAAAGGTTTTTATCTCTAGACATGTAATTTTTTCTGAGCTTGAGTTTTCTTCTAATAAGCAAGTACAAGATGTGTCTCAAGGTGAATACACCTCTCAAGAAGTTCCTTTTCTAGTTGTCTCTCCTAGAGATTTTCTTCTCTCAGCACAGAGAGATCAACTTAGATCAGTTCCTTGTTCGTCTATGGGTACTGAAAATACTGAAGCTCGACCATGTGATGCACAAAGAATGTCTCCAGTTTCGAATCCAGTAGCTGCTCCTCCTTTAAACTCACATGGTCTATCAATTTTGCCTGCTTCTGTCCCATTTTCCAGAACCTCAGAACCTCCACACAGTAATCCTGTCATAGAGCAACATTATGGCCAGCATGTAGAAGAAAATATTCAACCTAGCTTGTCTTCAAGACACGATGAAGAACAACATTCAACAGCACAATTCAATTCTCCTATTTCATCTTTTCGAGAGAGGGAACTGCTAGTATGAATGAGGTTTGTTCAGTTCCTTTAAATTCCACTAATATATTTGAAGAAGGAGGACTCGCAACAGCTTCTAGAGCTCAACCACATCTCTTAGATTTCCTTAAAAATCAAGGTGTTTCAATTCCTCTTGAGGCTGTAAGTGATCGGATTTTTGAGGATGCAGAGGAATAAGGTGTTGATCCTAAAAGTTCTTCAAACTCTCAACCACAAATTTCCAAGCAAGTTGGTTTACTTGAAGGTATTAATCGTCACCCCATGATTACTAGAAGTAAAAGTGGGATTCATAAACCTAGAATTTTCCATACTCATATCTCTAAGGATTTAGAAGAACCTAAAAATATAAAGCAAGCCATGAGGTCATCCAATTGGAGAGCAACTGCTCAAGATGAATATGATGCATTATTAAAGAATAACACATGGACTCTAGTGTCACTTCCACCTAATAGAAAGGTTGTTAGTTGTAAATGGATTTTCAAAATTAAAAAAATTTAGATGGGATTATTGCTAGGTACAAAGCTAGACTTGTTGCCAAGGGATACTTACAAGAAGCAGGTGTTGATTTTCATGAGGTGTTTAGTCCAGCAATCAAACCGGTTACTATTCGTGTAGTTATTTCTCTTGTTGTCTTAAGGAGATGGTTTATACGTCAAATAGACATAAATAATGCCTTTTTGAATGGTGATTTGACTGAAGAGGTGTTTATGACACAACCACCTGGATATGAACAACTGGATGAATTTGGTTCTCCACTTGTATGCAAGTTGAACAAAGCTCTATATGGTCTCAAACAAGCACCTAGGGCATGGTTTGAAAAGCTCAAGACATACCTAGTCCTCATAGGTTTTGTGCTCACCAAGTCTGACTCTTCTCCTTTTGTCAAGAATACTTCTAGTGGAGTTATATACCTTATGGTATATGTTGATGATATAATCCTTACAGGGTCCAATAATGTTCAGATTCAACAAGTTATAGATGAGCTAAACAGAGTTTTTCTCTTAAAGATCTTGGTCCTCTTCACTATTTCTTAGGAATTGAGGTGCATCATACTTCTGATGGTGTTATATTATCTCAGAAAAAATATGTTTTGGATCTTTTGCTTCGGTGTGGTTTTTCATATGCTAAAAGCTTGTCGACTCCCATGATTACTAGCTGTAATCTCTCGGCTATTGAAGGTAGCCCTCTTGTGGATGTGTCCGAATATAGAAGTATAGTAGGTGCTTTGCAATATATATTGATTACTCGTCTGGAGCTAAGCTTAGCTATAAATAAGGTTTACCAGTTTATGTAGAAACCTTGTGAGGGACATTTACAAGCTGTAAAACGAGTTTTGAGGTATCTCCAAGGAACGGTTGACTATGGTTTAAAGTTTTCTTAGAATTCTCGAATGACTCTTATTGGGTTTGCTGATGCAAATTGGGGTACTGATCTTGATGATAGAAGATCAACATCGGGATATTGCATTTATTTCTGTGGTAATCTTGTATCTTGGAGCTCTCAGAAACAACAAGTAGTTGCTCGCTCTATAGCTGAGGCAAAGTATGAGAGTGTGACTTGTGCTACTGCAGAGTTAATATGGTTGCAATCCTTGCTTGGTGAGTTGGGAATTCATATAGAAGGTGTTCCTACTCTATGGTGTGACAACACTAGTGCTGTTGCAGTTTCTTCCAATCCTGTGCTATACTCAAAATTTAAGCATGTCGAGCTAGATCTATACTTTGTTCGTGAAAGAGTGACTGCAGGTCAGTTAACAGTTAATGAAGTTCTGGCATACGAATAAGTGGCAGATGTCTTGACAAAGCCTCTGTCAGCTCCTTCCTTTCACAGACATCGTCTCCAACTATCGGTTGTGCCAATTCAAAGTTGACAACATAAGAGTTATAGGTAGTCTTACTTTGTATTTTTGTTACTTGCATTGTTTTTCTCCTTTTTGCCTTTTCAGGTTTATTGAATTCGACTTTGGAAGTTTTCAACAAGGTTTTCGAGTTTCTTGTTGGTAGGTGAATATTAGAGTATTAGAGTAAAATGTCTCATGTACCCTTGTTGTATATGTTAATGCATATAGGATTAGTTTGTGTGTGCTGCATTCTTTGTTTTAAAGAGCTGTTGAGTTTGGGAGAGAACAATTAGGATTTCTCTTAGTCTGTTACTCAATCAACTAATAGCTCACTTTCTTGTATAAATACACCGGTCTTCTATTGAAGATATTACGGTGCTTAATCAATAAAATTCAGAGAGTACAACCTCTCTTTATGCACCTTCACAGATCTTGATAGGCCACCACGTTAATAGTGTCTCGGCGACATGGTATAGAGTGACCCAAGTTAAATCCTGAATAAGAGGATGTGGATACTATAGATCCTCCTGAAACACAATTGTTGTATGATTTTAGGGCAATGCAAACGGTACAAGTGTACACGTCACAAGTAATAGTGTAGATTAGATATCGTCTCCATAGGAATTGGTTTGGGTCACTTTGCTTAAGTTATCACATTGTAAATAAAAACACAAGTTGATAATAGGAATATGAAAGAATTATAAAAGTAAAATAAAGAACTAAAAAAAAGATAGATGGAATCGAATAGGTGAGAGAAGAGGTTGGATTATCATGAGTTTTGGAGTGATGTGTGAATTAAATTCTTCTTTGTAATGAGTGTTTGCATCCCTCAATTCGTTCTGGCAATTGGGCTCAATTGGATTGCCTAGTCAGTTCTTCGAATGCTTGGGCTTAACGTTGTTCCGAACGTCGTACTATGTCCATCGATATGTAGTCCCCAACCTCCATCTTCATTCTTAAAAAAAAGGTTTGGTTTTATAGAAACACTTTATGTGTTAAGTTTTTTTATTCGATTTCGAATATTTTACCTGGTATTTATATATGTATCGTATGATTTCCTTTTTATGTTCAGGAGATAATAATGTAGTGAGTTCCTAGTAACATACAGAATCATCACCTATATATTTCTCCATAGCTTTAAAATGTTAATAATATTATGGGAAAAATGTCATTTTATGGTCAAGGAAGGTATTGTCTTGGGTCACAAAATTTCATCACAAGGTATAGAAATTGACAAGGCCAAGATCGATGTGATAAAGAAATTGCCTCCACCAATTTCAGTAAAGGGAGTCAGAATCTTCTTGGGTCACGCAGGTTTCTATAGGAGGTTTATTGCTATTTTTTCAAAAATTTCTAAACCTCTATGTGCTTTACTTGAACAGGATAGGAAGTTTGAATTTAGTAAGGAATGTAGTGAAGCATTCGAGACCCTTAAAGAGAAGCTGATCACTGCACCAATCGTAGTCCCCCCAGATTGGGCCTTGCCCTTTGAAATAATGTGTGATGCTAGTGATCATGTTGTCGGGACAACACTTGGGCAGAGAAAGAACAATATCTTCCATGTTATTTACTATGCTAGTAAAACCCTTAATGAAGCCCAGATTAATTACACCACTACGGAGAAGGAATTACTAGCAGTAGTCTTTGCCTTTGACAAGTTCCGATCCTACCTTATTGGAACAAAAGTGACTGTCCAAACAGACCATTCGGCAATCAAGTACCTTTTCTCAAAGAAGGATGTCAAACCAAGACTGATTAGATGGATTCTTCTTTTGCAGGAATTTGATATAGAAATTAAGGATAGGAGAGGTACGGAAAACCAAGTAGTTGACCATCTTTCCAGATTAGAAGCTGGGGAGAAAAACATGCCACTAGAAGAAATACAAGATGCATTCCCAGACGAGTACATCCTGCGAGTCTCAGCAGTAGCAGAAGACACTGCCGAGGCAGAAAGTGCGACAGTATAAAACTGTGCTTCCACAGCGGTAAGTGAATATATTTCAGCAACATTGATAGAAGACCTTTCCGCAGTCACAGTCACTCCCTGGTATGCTGATCTTTTTAGTTATTTAGCCAATGGTGTTTTACCTTATAACCTTAATTATAATAAAAAAAAGAGGTTTCAGCATAATGCAAAGCATTATTTTTGGGACGACCCTCTTTTGTTTAAGCAATGTGCAGATCAGGTTATAAGAAGATGTGTTCCCGAGGAAGAGCAACAAAAAGTGCTCCAGCACTGCCATGATTCACCTTGTGGAGGACATTTTGGAGAAAATAGAACAGCAGCCAAAGTGCTTCAATCAGGCCTCTATTGGCCCACACTTTTTAAGGATGCACAACTTTATTACAAGCACTGTGATCGATGCCAATGTACGGGCAACATCTCTAGACGTAATGAGATGCTATTGCAGCCTAAAATGGAAGTAGAATTGTTTGATGTTTGGGGCATAGACTTTATGGGAACATTCCCATCATCTCAAGGCAATCTCTATATCCTTGTAGCAGTGGATTACGTATCAAAATGGGTCGAAGCAATTGCTACACCACACAATGATTCCAAGATTGTGAAGAAATTCCTCAAGAGAAATATCTTCACCAGATTTGGAGTTCTTAGAGCAATCATTAGTGATGAAGGTAAGCACTTTGACAATAAACTCATTGTCGCGACCCTAAAGAAGTTAGGCATCACACATAGAATTGCCACAGCGTATCATCCACAGAAAAATGGGCAGGCCGAAATATCAAACAGGGAATTGAAACAAATCCTTGAAAAGGTGGTCAACCCATCCCGAAATGATTGGTCTCACCATCTAGATGGTGCCATGTGGGCATATAGGACAGCCTACAAGACCCCATTGGGAACATTCCCATACAGGCTTGTATTTGGAAAAGCATGCCATTTGCCCGTGGAAATTGAGCATAAAGCGTACTGGGCAGTCAAGAACCTGAACATGGAATGGGAGAAAGCTGGCCAGAAAAGACTATTAGATCTTAATGAATTGAAGAATTTCGAGTAGCATCCTATGAAAATGCTAGAATTTACAAAGAAAAGACTAAAATATGGCATGATCATAAGTTACTGTCGAGACAGTTCCTGCCGGGGCAGCAAGTCCTTCTCTTCAATTCCAGGCTCAAACTGTTCCCAGGCAAACTCAAGTCCAAATGGTCAGGCCCATTTGATGTTGTTCAAGCTTATCCACATGGGGCAGTCACGATAAAATCACAAAAAGATGGGTACGAGTTCAAAGTGAATGGACAACGTTTGAAGCACTATTCTAGCACACATGACATGAGGCTTATGGAGACCATCACATTAGGAGATGCACTTGCATGCACTCCTATTGTGAACTGATTTCATTATTCGGTTTCATTTTATTTTTCTGTATATTTAGGATTAGTTTAGTTTAATAATTTTTATAATTTCTCGTTTTAATAAATTTTTCTAATTATTATAATTAATGTTTCGGTTTTTATTTTAGGACAAGAATCAAGATGCAAAGTGGAGACAATCTACACTATGCCGCAACAGAGCACAGTGTTAGGGCCGCAGCAGTCCAACTGGAAGAAATATCCTAACGGCTAGTCTTGCGCAAATTCAGGGTCGCGGCAGTAAATGCCAACGGCTAGCACACGGCCAAGGCCTATATAAGCACCTTTTCACCATGAACTTTCACTCTTGCACTCTTGATATCTTTGAACTCTCTATTTCTTTTTGATCTCAACTATTTTCTCTCAATTTCTCACAACTCTCAACGGCCAAGGCCTATATAAGCAAGGACTCTCTGTATGTCCACTGTCGAGGCAAGTCGGTCAGACTTGATGCCGAGACAATTAATCTGTTCTACGGCCTAACCCCTGATCGTGATGACCATTCTGCATTCATGGAAGACATCGCAAATGAAGATTATGAACTCATCAAAAACGACCTGTGTTATGCTAACACTAATTGGGAAACCGGTTCCCACCGTGGCTCCGTGGCAAGGCAAAATCTCAAACCCGAGGCCAAATTGTGGAATACATTTGTCAAGCGGCATCCTCTGCCAGCCGACGGCCCTCCAAGAGAAGAGCAGTATTCAGCACGCCACCAGGATCCCCTATCATCATGGGCAGTCTCTCGGTAGAGATAGATGCCTATGAACATCAAACTTCCACAACTTCCAGGCCAAGCACTAATCATGCCGGGGCAGACCCAATAAATATGGAGGATGAAGGCGGGACAGACATAATGGCTACTGAGGAAATTGCCGACGAAGAAGAAAGAGAAGAAGTAGATGCTCCAATGCAACGGACACCACCTACACGAGTTCAGCAGCCCCGACAAGCCAAAACTCAGCCATCACCATCCCCAAAAATGAAACAGTCAGCAGCAAGGCCACGAAAGCTGATAGTCACTAGCAGCTCTTCGGAGTCACTTTAATTTTTAAATCTTTATGTTGATTTTATATATTTACTTGTTCTTTTTCATATGTTGTTTCCTGCTATGTGCCATGGTAATAAGCATTGAGGACAATGCTTGGTTCGAGTTTGGGGGTGTAGATCCACTGTCGAGGCAATTCACTGTCGAGGCCTTACCATGAAAGGAAGTATTTAAAACTTTTTTTAAATTTCTATGTCCACCACCTTACTTGAATTATTGTACATACTTTTGCACTGTTCTACATCATTATTGCCTTAGTTTATTCTTTTAAGGCTATAGAAATCTTTTTCCTTACCATAGTTAGGTCCTGTTTAGAAGACTTAACTTTAGAATACTTAAGGAAAAAACTTAGAAGCTTGCTATAAGGTTGATTCTAAGATCACTTTTGGGACTTGTGTGATTTTAGGAATTCTTTTAATGAACTTAGGTGATAAAGACTTGGATTTATGGAATAATAACTAGAGGTGCCCGAAATTGGCTCTAGTATATGCTTAAAAAAAATTAGCTAGCAATAAAACACAACCCTTGAGGTGCCTGAAATTGGCTCAAGTGTTGGTACTATAGGAAGACATCATAAATTCCAAAGTCTATTTGTCTTGAACTTAGAGTTTTTCTAAGAAAGCCTTTAATCAAACTTTTCCAAAAAAACGCACACACTCACAAAATCTTATAGCTTGATTCCGAGTAAGTCCTTGGGTAACCGAAAGGTTAAGGCTTAAGAATAGGCATAGTTATGGTGGGGAGAATAGATGAAAACGTAAGACCAAAAGAGAATAAGGTTTGGCAATTTAATGGTTTGCATTGCTTGAGGACAAGCAATGGTTCGAGTTTGGGGGTGGGATAAGTGCTTAATTTACTATCACTTTTTACACCTTTCATGGACAATAATCACCTAATCTACACCTACTTGAATCAAAGCATGTACTTAATGTGAGATATTTAGATATTCTGCTTATGTGACTTATAAAGATGATATTTATAGAAAATGCAAGCTTTACAGCACCTTTTATTGAATTGCAGGAATATCCACTGCCGCGACAGTAATTGAGGCCGAAGTAGAACCTGAGGCCGCGACAGCAGCTGAAGGACAAGTAACGATATGGTAGGCGACTTGAAGAGAAAAATGAGGTGGACGTTTCTGGAAAAACAGCACAAGGATTGGAGATGGGAAGCGAGCAAAAAGCCCAAGTCAAAGGCCATGCAGAAAAGAATCCTTGCGAGAATAAACTTGGAAATAAAATATTTATTTTATTTATGTACTTGACTTGTGTTTTAATCCAAGTTGTATTCCTACTTAGGAAAGGTTTGCCCTAGGTCAAGCCTATATAAACCATAGCCGACCAAGGAGAAGATCATCAAGCGCACGAGAGAATTATGTTCTAAATTTTTTTAGGGTTTAGGTGAAGGTTGTTAAGTATTTGTGAGAGAAGATTGAACTTTGTTTTCTTGTTTTATGCAATAAAATATTAAGGTTTGCTTATTCTTTGCTATTCATTGATCTTGCATTCAAGCTCGGGAGAGAAGTTTGTTGGTGGTTAGCACGGTATTTTTCTAGCTAGAAAATACTAAATCGGCCTAGGGATAGGTTAGAGTTTCAGCGACTAAAAAAGTGTGAGATTGGTTGATGGTTATCATTGATTCACGCCGGGAGGTATCATCAAGGACTAGTCATCAACAGTACTTCGACTTAGGGATAAGCGAATCATCCAAGGACACCTTGTCGAACCTTAAAGAAGTCCACCCAAGTGCAAGGGATTGCTGCGGCGGACGCTGGTCTTCACTGTCGAGGCAGGAAACTGCAGTTCTGCCAAGGCAGTGTTGCATTATTGCACAGAACAGAAACAAGTCAATTGAACTCACAATACAATTCAACTAGATCCTGTCCATTCTCTAAACTTGATCTTATTTCCAATTCACTATTCTTCTGTGTTATGAATATCTTTATTCATGGTGGATATCCATATATTAAATTAAACTTTAGTTGACTTTATTATTAGGGTTTAATACTCATTGAAATTAGGGTTTCCATCTTATGCCTATAAATATAGACTTTTGGAGAAAACATTGTACACAACCCTACTTTGAGAATATAATAAAAGTATCTCTCTTTTGCTCTCATCTTTTTTCATCTATTTTGTTCTTGTTCTTTACTTTATTCACAACGCGTTATCAGTACGAGACTCTAACCAAAGGAAGTATTTTTCATTCAAATCTTAAAGGAGTTATTGAATAGAATTTGTAAATAGCATGAATCAAAGATAAGTTCTTCTCCTTTAACTTAATTTTTAATTTTGAAAAATTATTGGTTATTTGGTGTTTGTGTAGACATAAAGTGGCTTAATTACCTTGGTTCTTGTCGACAATTCCCGAAAAAGATTTTAACAAGATATTGATAACTAAATCTACCATATATTCAATTTAGTGGAAAGTCCGGTATGTTTTACTTATTTAATTTGAGATTTTTGTCTTTATGTATAACCAAGATTTTTTATTTTATTATTATTATGAAATTTTATGTTTTAATCATGTTCTAAGTATTACATTATATTAGAACAAATATTAAACCTTTAATTAATTAATATGTTCTTTGTTATGTTAGTTTAATTCGAGTATATTGGCTAGACATCCCGTTCTGCGAAGCTATTGGTCTCAAAGGAGGTTCTTTCTAAAGGACCTTATAGACTGGTTTAACAACGCCGCGTATGAAGATTAAATTTTTGTTCTTTATATGTATTGTATATATATTGGATGATAAATTACTATTTAATAGTATGTATATATTATAAAATCTATATTTGCTTGAAAGCAATATTTTTGTATAAAAAAACTCGATTATAGACTTCTCCCAAGTTCAAGTTACGAAAATCGTCTTGATCCAAGAATTTTTATGGGAGGCATTCATTGAAGTGAATGCATGCATGATGTTTATTCCATGCAATTATTGGATTTATGTCATTCCTTGGAGTGAATGCAAGCATGATGTTTATTCCATGCGATTATTGATTTGTTTCATTCCTTGAAGTGAATGCAAACATGATAATTCACCATATGATTCGTGAATAAAAACTCAGTTATGTGCCAGATTATCATTGATGAGGATATGTTAGAAAAACATACTCCACTTTCCATACATTAATGTTGTCATGTAGACAGACACAATATCATGAAAAAGCTTTAAATACCTATTCGTCTTCTCTCTATTCCCTAAAGTGAATGTGATATTTTATAGCGGAAAGAATAAATGTCACATTATTAATTGTAGTCATGATTAAGATAATAAAATATGCATGAATAAGATGATTATTTTGAGAATGTTCATATCCACAATAAGTGGAATTATAAAGATGACAAGAATGATATAAATCATATCAAAATCTTTATGTTATCAATGCGATGGTACAAACCATTGATCTCGTACTTTTCAAACGCCGAAGTATTATGGACTTTTATCCATAATCATGAATTATAAATTAAAAAAATATAAATAGATTTTCTTTGTGGCGAAAATAATCATAGCCTTGTTGATCCAACTCAATTGGATATTGTTAATTTTCTCATAACACATAAAGAGAATAATTTTCCATTTATTTTATTTCCTTTATAACTTTTTACAAGAATAATTGTCTTTTATTTATTTTATTTTATTTTATTATTTATTTATGTTAATTTATTTTTATTTATTATTTGTTTATGTTAACTTATTATACATATTATTTATTTATGTTTTATGTTAATTTTTCCTTTAAAATAATATGATTACTTACGGAATAAAATATACAATAAATTATGGCGATTTATGCTTAGCAGACACTGCAAGTACTCATACAATATTTAAGCATAAGAAATATTTTCTCATTTAAATACAAGGGAAAATATGATTACTATATCTCAAATTACTAAAATATCAATGCTTCGGAAGAGCTCTTGAGAGTTTATCTTTGATAGATAATCGATTTGATATGATGTGCTATATTTAATATTTTCCATTCCCCAAAGTGATTGGTACAAAGCACATATTTTTCATTCCCCGAAGTGAATGAAATAAAACATATACTAAAAGGTGCATAATTATGCATATTTTCCCATTTTAAATACAAAGGAATAATGTGAGTACTATATCCGCAAGTATTAATATCACAGAAGGCTCCGACTGAGCAAATATGTTATTGACAAATTGAACTTTATTCCATATTTACAGTACATTATACTTGTCAAAGTCGCAAAGAAACTTGAGTTTTAAAGATATTTGCAGAAATATATTGAGAATATTAGCCAAGGGAATGCTGACTATCTCAATATTATGAGTATAACTCAAGGCAATAAGAAAATCTTGATAAAATTACATGCACTGTCATCCATATTGTACTACAGAAGAATTAGTATAAATTGAAGCTCATGTTATTGTAAATCAGATGTTTACTGGTAATTTTATTTGACATGACCGGTTAGGCCATCTTGATTCAATTATGATGCGAAAATTTGTTGACACTTTCATGTGGTCACTTATTGAAGAACTAAAATTTTCTTCAAGGTAATATTTCATATGATACTTGCTATGAAAGCAATCTGATTATTCAATCATCAACAGCTAAGATAGAGTGTAAATCTATTATTTTTTTGGAACGAATACAAGGTCATATTTGTGGGCCCATACACCTTTCTTACATTCCATATAAATATTTTTACGAGCATACTTTCTAGATTATCTTATAAAGACAATTAGTCTTGACAATGTTGATCACATGTCATTTTATATGTAGTATCACTAATTCGCATCAAGCCAGCAAATGATCATAAGTTCTCCCCATTACAAATGGTTTTTGGTTAGGAACCAAATATTTATCATCTTAGATATTTTTTTGGTATGCGATATATGTTCTAATTACTCCACCACAACCCACAAAATGATTTTTGTTGGGAATATATATCAGATTTAAATATCTTGAGCTTCTGATAGAGAATTTATTTACAACCCGATTTACTGAATATCATTTCAATGAGTCAGTTTACCCAATATTAGGGGGAGAAAAAAATAGCTAGGAAAATAAATAAGTTGGAATGAATTATCATTTTCTCATTTTGATCCACGTACTAAACAATGTGAACTATAAGTTCAAAGGATAATTCATTTAGCAAATCAATTGCCAAATGATTTTACTGAACCTAAAAGATTGACTAAGTCACGTATACTAGATATGAATGCTCCGATTAAATTTGATGTCCTAGAAGGACAAACTCTAGTTGCTAATGAGTCTAACTTACATTTAAAGTGTAGTACACAAGTAAGTTCCAAAGATAAGAAATCCTTGAAAAATAAAAGGAGCTATATTTTATGATGGTTTGATCGAGGAATCAATGAATCATGAAAATCTCAAGAAGAGATGAAAAGGTCTCCAACAGAGACATGGACATGAATCAGGTACCTGATAATAAAGAGATCTTAATAGATTATGTCATGTTTAGTAATAAGTGGGACTGAAATTAAATCGACGTCGATAATATATTTGGATGCAATATAGAACTAAAGATTTTCTTAGATGATGTGGATCATGAATGATTGTCAATTGGACAATGTAAATAAAGAAATGATTGGCTTGCATGAAAGAGGCAATTGAGGCGAAACTAAAATATCTTTCGAAAAGAGAAGTATTTGGGGCTATCATTGAAATGTATAAAGCTCATGGATATAAATGATCCTTTGTGAGAAAGAGAAAATAAAAGGGGAAATCATGAGATATAAACCCATTTGGTTGCACAAGGATTCTCAAAAATACATGAAATTGATTATGAAGAAAATATATTCCTTGGTGGTGGATGCAACTAATTTTAGATTTTGATCAGTCTGCTATAAATAAAATTACTCAGTTTCTTCCTAATAAATGTTGTTACATCCTATTTGAATAACCTTTTGATAGTAATATTTACATGAAACTTTCAAAAAGATTAGATTTCCATAAGCAGTTAATTCAAGTTCTTGAGAATATTATTCAATCATATTGAATATATCTTTTTATGGCTTGAAACAATTTAGGCGTATTTGGTATAATCGCCTCATTGAATACTTATTAGCATAATGTTATATGAATTATTTAATTTCCCCGAACATTTTTATTAAGAGGTTTAGCTCTGAATTTTTATTGTTGTGTATGTCAATGTGATTTGAATATCGTTGAGACTCATGAAGTGATCTCCTTAAATCCTTGTGCATCAATCGACATACAAAAAAAATATTTAAAGAGACTTTACATGCATAACAATCCATTCCACCCTCGAGAAAAGGGTAATGATATTCTTGGTCTAAATGCACAATATATACAATATTTGATCTGGAAGCATCATATCTTAGATGGTCCAAAAATATTATTTAAGTGTTACAAATCATTAGCTTTAAATAATTTTTATGCACGAGGCAAAGACAAAATATGTGTTTGGCTAAACATATCCTGAAGATATATGAATTGCTTTCACAAGATAAGATACAAGCTATCTTATGTAGAGATAATGCATAATTTATATCTTAAGGTGAATATATCAAATGTGATAAAACGAAACATATTTTTTTAAAGTTTTGTCCCTCATGATATTCAGAAGAATGGTATTCAATGAATCATTTCAAGTAATAGTTTGGAAGATTTATCCTCTAGTGCATAATCTACTTCAATATTTGAATATTGTATTCAATATTGAATTATGAAGATTCAAAGATCTTATGCGATATTTTCATGAGAGGGAGTAAATACACGTTGCACTCTTTTTTTCTTAACCAAGGTTTTATCCCTATAGGTTTTCCTGGTAAGGTTCTTAATGGGGAAACATGTTATGCGTATCAAAGATGCGTGTACTCTTTTTCTTTCACTAAGATTTTTTCCCACAAGGTTTTTATCTTTGTAAGGTTTTAACGAGACATATTATCTTCATGGATATCCAAGGGGGAGTGTTATGAATATCTTTATTTTTGGTGGATATTCATATATTAAGTTAAACTTTAATGATATTTATTATTAGAGTTTAATACCCATTGGAATTAGGGTTTCCATCTTATACCTATAAATATAGACTTTTGGATAAAACAATGTATATAACCCTACTTTAAGAATATAATACAAATCTCTATCTTTTGTCTCTCATCTTTCTTCACCTATTTTGTTCTTATTCTTTACTTTATTCACAATAAAAAAATTAATTTTTAAAACCCAAAATTTATAAAATAAAAAAATAAAACTTTAAATTCTAACTATAAACTCTAAAACATAAACCATAAATCTTAAATCACAAACCCATTAACAACTAAATGAATGAAGTTGGGTTTAAACTTTAGTGGTTTTGTAAAAAAATTAATTTTGTAAATTTCATATCTTTTAATAAAAACAATTTTTAGTTTTTATAATAATATATCATATATTTATGAATAAAATTTTAAGGTTTATAGTTTAGGATTAGGGTTTATGGGTCTAATATTTATGATTTTGTTTTATTTTGGGATTTTATGGAAATTTTAGGATTTTGAGAATTATTTTTTTAGTTTTTATAATAATATATTTATCTTTTTATATATTTAATATTTTTATATTATTTATACAGAGTAATATTATTTATATGAAAATATTAGAAGATTTTCGTTTTTGAGCATATCTTAACAGGTCTATTATGCGTTTGGAGAGGTTTTTCCACGATTTTCTTGGTTTTTTCTTCTGATTTGCTCGATCCCTAATTCTTATTGATCATGGAAATTTTGGGGATGTGTTTACTCCGTTGCTTGCTGCTAAAATTGAAGGGTTCGAAGGAAAATTTTGTGTTCCCGATTCTGATATTTCTGGTACACTAGATGGGCATGGGAAATTAGAATGGAACATGTTGAATCAATCTCTAAAATTTTTTCCACCAGAGCGAAGGAATTGTTGTTGTTTGGTGCAACCTCCCCCTCTGTGCTGAGTTTTGGGCTAGAGCAGTGGTCAACTACTTTCATTGGTTATTTTTTTGGGAAAGTCTCCTCCGTTGAGGGTATTTTAGAAAACTACAGATTGACTATAGGGGAGTGAGGGTTCGATCATGATTCGTTTCATTGTTCTGAGTGTGTATATAATCAGTTTTCCGTCTCAAAAAGTAAGTGATTGGGTACTAGGAACAAGGCCTTTGCACATTCAACAGAAGATAATCGTTATATGACGTTAGAAGCCTGGACTTTTCCTAAAGGAATTGAAGATGGATTCCGCTTCGATTTGGATAAAGCTATTGCATGTACCTTTGGAGCTTTACTCTAAGAAGGGGCTTAGCTATGTTGCTAGTGCGATTGAAAAACCTTTATACACTGATTGAGAAACTTCTCTAAAATAACAATTAGAGTTTGCCAAGATTTGTGTTGAAGTTAGTGCAAAAGATGAAATTCCTGGATATGTTATGATTAATCAGGGGTATGAAAATTTAGTTAATATTGTTGTAGAAATTATTTGGTCTCCTCCGAAGTGTGAATGTGTGCCATATTTGGACACTCCCTAGATAATTGTAAAACCGCTACTATGGGTACTGTCCCGAATGATCTTGGTGGATGTTTCGAGTATGAAAAAAAGAGAAAACGAGGATCCATATTTGGTATTCAATACATCAAATAAGGATAACCCTTCATGTTTGGTACCAAATACTAAATCGAATGAGGATAATTCCGTTGCTCCAGAACATGTTGAGCTTGTATCTATATTAGAGAGACCCAATAAATTTAAAGATTTGGAAAATGAAAATGTTGAAGTTGTGCAACACGATGCTGATGAAGGCATTGTTGGGAATGAAGATAATTCAAAGAAATTTTGCACTGCTATTGGAGGAGTTGTTGTATGAATGCAACAACTAAAATTAAAAGGCAAATAGTAGAAGAAAAAAAGGTAAAGGGAGAGGTGAAAAGTTAGGGCAACGTAAGATTGAGAGTTTCTCTCCTACTATTTATTTTCGTTACTTGCTTGGAATGTTAGGGGTCTAAATGACCATTTGAAGGGAAATAGGGTAGTCTGATTGATTAAAGATTTGAAAATTAAGATTTTTTTTAGATTCGAGTTCGTGAAACTAATCTGGAAGGGGTGTTTGGAAAGAGTTTTCAGGGGTTTTGTATTCTTCATAATTATGAATATGCTATAAATGGGCGTATTTGAATTTTTTCAAAGGGTGGCTGGGATATTCAAGTGATATTTGTGTCAGGTCATGTAATATGTTGCAATTCAAGTATGGGAACTGTTTCGTTTTTCTTATCTGTAGTTGATGCTAGTAATTGTAGGGAGGAAAGACCGAGCTTGTGGCATGACCTGATTAGTTTTAAGGATAAAGTAGATTCTAATACTTGGGTAATTGTTGGGGACTTCAATATGACCTTATGTTCAAGGGAGAGTTTTGATTACAATGGATAAAGGGTTACTGGAGTGATGCAAGAATTTAGGGATTGCCTTGAGGATATTGATATATTTTACCATTTTTTTGGGCCTCTATTTACCTAATATAATATGCGTGAGGGGGACCTTTATCTAGGAAGCTTAATCGAATCCTGGTGAAACAAGCTTGGTTGCAAGCTTTCCCAAGATCAATGGTGGAATTTTTAGCCCCCGAATGCTCTGACCACAGTTCAGGATATCTTGTGTTTAAAGTTTCTATGTTTAGTCCCCAAAACCATTTAAATTTTTTAATTTTTTGATGGATCATCCTAAGTTCTTAAAGGTGGTGATTGATTCATGGTTTCTTCTTGTTAATGTAGATCATTTGCAAGTTTTATTATTGAATTTAAAGAGATTAAAAGGCCCTTTAAAATATTTAAATCGAATGTTCTATGGTGATATCTCTAGCTGAGTTTTAATTAAACAAAGTGAGCTTGATTATTTACAGTTTTTGTTGTTGGGAATTCATCACTAGAAACTGTAGAGAAAATAAAAGTGGTTTCGCAAGAACTCAAGGCACTAGTCAAAGCTGAGGAGTTGTTCTTTAGACAAAAATTAAGAATTCAGTATGTTCAAAAAGGAGACCAGAATTCAACTTTCTTTTTAGACATGTTACAGCTCGAAACAAAGCAAAAACAATTTCCTCTCTTTAAAATGATCAGGGGGAAAATTGGAAACATATGACGACATTTCAAAAGAATTAATTCGGTTTTAGTCTACTTCTCTTGAAAATATTGATCCAAATATTACAGAGATATCGGATGAACTACTGAAGAAGATTTTGAGAACTCAATTTCCCGTAGACATGATGGATTGTCTGATGACACCTGTCTCATCTAAGGATATCAAGGAGGAATGTTTTCCATGAAGGGGGATAAGGCACCAGGCTCAGATGGTTTTACTGCAAAATTGTTTTAGGGGACTTGAGGAATTGTAGGAGAGGATTACATTCGAGGTATTCATTACTTCTTTGATTCTTGCACCTTGCTTTTAATTCCATTTTGATCACTTTAGTTCTAAAGATTATGAATCCTTATAAAGCAATCGAATTTCGATTAATATCTTTGTGTACGGTGGTTTATAAATGCATCACTAAGATCCTTACAAACAGATTAAAACTATGTATGGAAGGCCTTATCTTACCAAATAAGGGACATTTCTTAACTAATAGAGACATTGCAGATAATGTGTTATTAGCTCAGGAATTAATTAATGGCTATGGTGGAAAGAATCTCTCTCCTCGTTGTGCACTTAAAGATTGATTTAAGGAAAGATTTTGATTCCTTAAATTGGGATTTTATTCTTTAAGTTCTAAAGGTTCTAGAATTCCCTTTAATGTTTTGAAAATAGATTGGGGTCTATTTGACAAACTCTAGATTCTCTATCAATTTGAAGAGGGTCTTGTTGGTTACATTGCAGGGGTAAAAGGAGTCATATAATGAGATCCCTTATCTCCATATTTATTCATTTTAGTTTTGAATGTACAATCTTGTTTGTTAAATTGGGATTGAAAATATTGTTTTTTCGGTTATCATCCGAAATGTAAAAGAGTGCACTTAACCCATGTATATTTTGTTGACGGTTTATTAGTGTTCACAAAGGAGAACCTGATTTATGTTATAGGAGTTAAACGAGTATTGAATTATTACTACAGGATTTATGGGTTGCAAATAAACGAATCCTTGAGGAGTCATTTAGAAGTGATCTTTGAGGAGTCTGATTTTTCTGAAAGTCGTCTACATGTTCGTTATCTAGGAGTACCTCTAGTGACAAGAAATCTCTCTTCAATGATTGCGAGGGGTTTGTTATGAAGATTGTCAATAAAATCAGAAGTTGACCTTCAAAATCGTTATCCTTTTGCAGGGACACTACATTTGATTTAGGCAATAAGTGTTCAGCCTTCAAAATTTTTGGTACAAAATATTCTTATTACCTTTAAAAGTTTTAAAGAGAACTACACAGATTTGCAATGAATTCCTTTGAAAAGGAAATGATTTAAATGCAAAGGGAGCTCGATTTGGATGGGACATTGTTTGTCACCCAAAGAGTGAAGGGGTTTAGGAGTCAAAAATATTATTGTTTGGAATAAAGCATATATGATAAGGTGTCTTTGGTAGATACTCATTCAAGTTGGATCTTTGAGGGTGGTTTGGATGAATGCATACTTATTAAAAGGTGTTTCTATATGGAATTCTTCAATCAAACAACACCATAGTTGGGCGTGGAAAAAACTATTAAGATTACAGAATAACTTAACTTTGTTTGAGAGTTTTCAAAGAGGGTATAAAGGCTGATATGATTTGGAATGAGTTGAGAAATAAGCAACCTAAAGAATATTGGGAAAAAGTTGTTTGGGAGGCCTTTTAATTCCAAGATTCTCATTTATTTCTTGGCTTGTGGTCCTTGACAGGCTACCTACACGAAGCCGAATGCTACAATGGGGATATAATGGAGACTCTTGGTGCTTGTTGTGTGGTACTGAATGCGAAACAAAAGACCATTTGTTTGGGGAGTGTTGCTTCGCAAGGAACCTTTGGACATTGGTAATGCAAAAATGTGAGACTTTATTGGTTTTTGAGAAGTGGTCGAATTTACTTGGATTCAAGTTGATGGCCGATGTAAATCCCTATATGCTACGATTATACGATTAGCATGGAATGATTTAAATTACTACATCTGGCAAGAGTGCAATGCACGTTTACATGGGAAAAAAACCGAGATATGAGGTGAATTTTTTTGTTCTTATTCAATATAGTGTAAAATGGAAAATCTTGGGATGCAATAGGATTAGTCTCCATAATAATTGTATAGATGAAAATTGGGATCTTAGTTAGATTTTTACTCATTGATGGTAACATTCTCTAATATTGAGTTGTATTTTCTAAAGGTTATTTGGATGAATAAAGTTAATTTATCCAAAAAAAATTATTATTTATATGATAAATAAGGATGACAATATAATCCGAATCCGATCCGAATCCGATTCGATCCGAAGAAAAAAATTCGATCCAAATCCGATTAGAAAAAGTCCGAATCCGAATCCAAAAATAATGTCCGAGTCCTAATAGGAGTTGGATTGGATATGGATATTGCCATGATCCAATCCGAATTCATATCCGTTATGAATCCGATCCATATATAAACCCGAATAAAAATATTTTAAATTTTTATATTTAAAAAGTTTGAGTTGTTACTTTAATTTGTTTATATTGGATTATAATATTTGTTGAGATTTGTTTGTGCTATAAATTTAAAATATTTGTTTGATAAAACATATTTTTTATTTATTTAAAGATATTTATTTAAGTTGTTACTCTAAAAAATAATTGGATTTGGACTTTTGGATTTGGATTTTAGATATTTTATTGGATTGGATTTGGATTTATGTAAATGGATTTGGATTTGAACTTGGATTTCTTTGAATGTCCGATTATTAATTGGATTGGACTTGGACTTTATAAAGTCTGATCCAAGTCCGATCCATTGTCATCTCTGATAATAAACTATAGTTTAAAATATATATTATTTGTGTAAAAAAATAAAAATATTAAGTTAGTTTAGTGGTTAATAGATTGCCTTCAATAAAAATGTATTAATATGTAAAAAACAAAAATCATTTTAAACATTTTAAGTTTAAATCTCATTGAGGGTATAATATTTTATATTTTTTTATAAAAAAACGTTGTTTTGTTTTGGGCCATTTAACATTAATATAATAAAATTAAAATGACGTCGTTTTAATTTAAAATTCATATCACTCCAGTATTTGATGGTGCCTGAATCCTGGACATAGTTTACCTAAATCACACTTACAAGAATCGAATCAATGTTTAGTGAGATATATTATTAGATATAAATCATTTACCATTACACCGATAATATCGTTATTGTGATAAAATCTAATTCAAATTTAAATATTTTATTAAATCATTTAATATTTTATGGTGTAAATTTATATCCAGGATCGATATTATTATTCGACGAAAACAAGAACCAATGTCCCAAATTTTAACATTCCCAGAACTTAAAAAATGATTTATAAGATTGGAGTAAATTACAATCAAGGTACATAAATTTTACCCAATTTAATTTTATAATTTATAATTTTTCATTTGAGTTTAATTTTAATCAGAGTCGGTACATTCACTTATTTAATACTACTTGTAGAATTAAAAAGAAAAAAAATTCATTTATCGACAATCAGTTGATTTAATATGATGAGTCATTAGATCTCTTGATTACGGTCAAAAGTTTGAATCATGATGTTGTGAATTGAGCAATTGGGTTATAGGGCTCGTCCTCAGAATGAACTTATACGGTATCCGATTATGATTAATCAATCAATGAATTAGGTATCAATCGTTAAACGAAAAAAAAGTCTATTTAGATCTAATAATGTAGTTAGCTGTTGGGTAATTGCAAACTGCCTCTTTTCCATGAAAAATACTCTAATTATTGTCTCTCTCTTTGTGAATCAACTTGTTTAGAAAAATTCCACATGAGCTACGATGGTTGTATAGATATGCACATTCAAATGGCTTTCGTCAATTTATTTTTGTGTGTGGAAATTGGGGTTTCAAAGTAAGCTTAATTGTGTGGATTATTTTATGAGTTAATTGAGAAGTCGTTGGTGAATAATCCTACTGATATCTATAGATTGAAAACTAAATTTCTTGTTTCATGTCGGCAAGGAAAAACATGCAGATCACACGTCCATCAAATTTTTACAACCATTCATACCCGAGTTATATAAATGTTTATTATAGGGACAAGTGACAACTAGGGACGAAACTACTAGGCGGGGCGAATTTTTTTTCACTTTTTTTCTTTTATTTAAATTCTTTTAAAAATTATTTTTTTATGAATTTGCCCCCTGTACTTCTAAATATCTATGTTTTACCCCCTAAATCTCAAATCCTGACTCCGTCCCTGGTGACAACCCTGTTAACACTACACCAGATATGATATATAACAACTATTTTAGTATTATTCTTTTAAAAAATGACGTAATAGATGTCACATACAATGGTGTTTTATCATAATTGTTGGGGAAAAAAAATTTAGTGTCATTTTAAAGAAATCGTCGCAAAAGATATAATTATTATTAGCGTTAACAGAAAAAAAATGTCACTATAGAACATGATTAATAGTAGCATGTGGTATTTTAAACGCCGCTAAAAATAAGTCAACGCCAACGTTTGATATCTCAAACGCCGTTATAGAATGTGATCTGTAGTGGCATTTTTTCAAAAATAAACACTACTAACTTTGTGGCACTAATTTTAGCGGTTCTTCTTGAGTTGTTTTTCTTCGTACATAAATGTTTACAGCGTCGCTAAAAAATGCATTATAGGGTTACAAAAATACCGTTAAAGACTTGTTTTGTTGTAATGCAACTATTAACTCGATTTTTTCTATTCACATTATTAATATTTAAATTACTAATATTGCTTAAATTTAAGTATATCTTATCTCGTTACGTTAATTTATTTTTATACTCGCAGTTTTTGTAGACAAAACATAAAATCTCATAGATCAGGTATGACATGCTTGTTGTCTATGTTTTCACGGGTGATTAGTTAACAGTCCTCACCTAAACTAATACTAAGAAACTAAGGTTTAGTTGTTTTTTTTTTTTTTTTGCAAACCAAGATTTAAAGAGTTAAAATAAAGGTAAATCAAGATTTAAGGTTTTTTTTTGTATTTTTAGAATTTTTTGTATAAGAAATTTGGTTTGACCTCAAAGCACAACAAAAAAAACAAAACCTATGACTTTGCATCTCAAAATCTGCGTATATTAGCTATTTTTAAGAATTTGATTGCAAAAGAAGTATTATTATATTGCTTCGTTTAAATATGGAAAGTGATTATTAAAATATATATGTGTTGTTAAAATCTAAAAGAATAGAGAAAGAGAGTTGGTACTTGTTAAGATTTTATTAATTTTTCAACCTTAATATATTCAAAGAAGATCGATTCATTTATACAATAAAAGAAAACAGTGAGTTGGTGAAAAAATTATCTAACAAACTCCTAACAGTTTCTTCCCACCCTTAACTACTTTTGAACCTAAGTGATGTAGCACATAAGCTTCTCTGCAATCACTTCTAAAGCTAATACAAGATTACATAGTGACTATTCAACACTAATATTTACCCAACAACTTTGTTGTTGATGAAATTCCAAACCTTGACAAACCTGGAGCATAGAAGAAAAAAATAGAAAATCAAACAAAAAAACTTATCTGTAAATCCAGAAGCTTTAAACATGTACAACTGAAAGCTTGAGGCGATGCCTATGAAAAGAATGTGCAGACAATGGCTTAGTCAGAATATTTGCGAGTTGTTCATATGCTGGAACCTCATTGACTACTAACTATTTTGCAGCTGCACGCTTTTGAACAAAATAGAGATCTAATTCAACATGTTTAAATTTCGAATGTAACACAGAACTAGAAGAGACAATCACAGCACTTATGTTATCACACCATAGGGTAGGTATTCCTTGTACACGGACACCTAATTCATTAAGAAGGGAGTGTAACTATATCAACTCAACAGTAGCACAAGCTACACTTTTATATTCAGCTTCGGCGATAGACCGAGCAACAACTTGTTATTTTCGAGAACTCCAAAATATTAGATTGCCACAAAAATATATACAATATCCTGTTGTTTCCTCCTATCATCAATATTAGTACTCAGTTTGCATTAGCAAACCCAACAAGATTCATTCGAGAGTTACTTGAAAACTTCAAACCATATTTAATTATCCCTTGTAAATACCTCAAAATTCTCTTCACATCCTACAAATGACTATCACAAGAATTTTGCATAAATTAACAAACTTGATTTACAGCAAAAGTGAGTTCAGGACGAGTGATTACTATATTAAAAAGCACCCACAATACTCCTGTACTCATAAGCATCCTCAATAGGACTATCCTCATTGAAAAAGAGATTACAACTTGTAATCATTAGAGTAGAAAAACTCTTGGCATCATTAAAATCATATTTCTGTAACAGATCTATAATATACTTCCTTTAAAAAAGCATTATACTATCAGAAGTGTAATATACTTCAATTCCTAGAAAATAATATAGCACACGTAAATTTTAAAAGAAAAAAACTTGATTTAACTCAACAATTACCTGTTGAACTTGATCACTATTCGAGCCTTTAAGAATGATATCATCCATATACACCAAAGTTATATAACTCTTGCAACACTGATTTTAACAAAAAGAGAAGCATCAGACTTGGTGAGAACAAAACCAACGAACAATAGATAGTTTTTCAACTTCCCAAACTAAACTCTAGGTACCTGTTCTAAACCATACAAGGTTTTATCTAGCTTGCACACAAGAGGAAAATCAGAACTTCCATATTGCTCATATTTAGGTGATTTGTGTCATGAAAACTTCCGCTAGATCACTATTTAAGAATGCATTATTAATATCCACTTGACGAAGAATTCATCTTTTTGACAAAACAAGTGAAATAATCACACAAATAGTAACATGTTTCAGCATTGGGCTAAAAACTTCATGAAAATCAATTCATGCTTCTTGCAAATACCCTATTTCAATTAGCCTAGCTTTGTATCTGGCCACTGTGTCATCTGAATTTCTCTTAATTTTAAAAATTCACTTATAGTTGACAACCTTCCTATTTGTGGGAGTGATACCAAAGTTCATATATTATTCTTTTTTAAATCATCATACTCATCCTGAGCAATAACTCTCCAATTTGGTGATCTCATGACTTCTTTTATAGTTTTAGGTTCCTCTAGAATATCAGCGATTTGAGTATGAAAAAACTTAAGCTTTTGAATATTATTTTTGCTTCAAGTGACCATGTGATGTCGATTTATATTTTTTGGTTGTAAAGGTGTAAGAGACTCACTCTTTTCTTCATCTTCAGGAAGCTTGTCAAATTCAACAACAGTTGGAATTAGAATTATTCTATCTTTAAGCAGACCCTCTAAGAAAGAGGAAGAAACATATTGATCATCAAGGTCTTCTTCTTGACAACAAGAAATGGATTTCGACCGAGCTTGATGAAGTTGACAAACATCTATTGTTTTTGAAGCTTGTAAGTCAAGTTTTGGATATATTGGACTGAGTTGGACTCTATCTTCAAAGACCTAATCAGAGTCTAAATTTTGCTCTTAACCATAGATAGGGTTTTGCTCTTGACCAGACGCATGGTCAACTGAGTTCTGCGGTTGATCTTGTTCAGCATTGATAGGCTGACTCTAAACTAAGTCTACATTAGATTCATTATTTTCAAATTGATTCAAACTGTTTTTCGGAAGACCAGATTGTTCTTGTTGTTCTGGAAATTAAAAATGAGATGATAAAATCACAAGAAAATGAACCTCATGTGTAACACCCTCACCTTTATTAGAATCATTAGATGGATCTTTTGTAGCAAAAAAAAAATCAAATTCAACAAAAATAATATGACTAGAGATAAGAACTTTATCATCACTGTTTAGGCATTTGTACCCTTTATAAGACGAACTGTAACCTAGAAAATATACTTTGTGGACCTAAAATCTAATTTTTTTTTTTATTAAAAGGTCTTGTAAAATGGTAACAAGCACAACTAAAAACTTTAACTAAAGAGTAATCGGTACCTGGTTGTTAATCATCTCATAAGGTGACCTACCATCCAAAATAGGAGAGGATAGCTTGTTGATAAGGAAAACTACAGTGGTGAAGGCATGACTCCAATATTACAGAGGTAGCTCAGCCTATGTAAGAAGTGTGAGACTCATTCTACAGTATGAAGATGTTCTTTTTCATCCTTACAATTATGTTCTGAGGTGTATGGACATGTCACTCGATGTTTTATTTCATTCAGGATAAACCAATTTCTTAATGATTGGTACTCTTTACCTCCATTTATTTGAAAATTTTGATTCTTTTTCCAAATTGAACCTCAACAAGTTTATAAAAATTAAATACACATTGTACAACTGCAGATTTTTACTTTAGCAGATAAACTCATGTATGCCTACTGTAAACATCAAGAAACGAGACATAATAAATATAATCATCTAAGTGAATAGGAGCAGGACCCCAATGATTTGAAATAACCAACTCAGAAGGTGTTTTATATTGAGTAACAGAATCTAAAAAAGGGAGCTTGTAAGCTTTTCCTTACAAACAAGCAAAACACAAAACATGTGACACGTTATTATCCTGTAAACTAATATTATACGTATCTAAAACCATCTTACAAATACTAGCTCAAGGATGCATAAAACAGTTGTGCCACAGAACAAAACTATTAAAAGAACTGGGAAACATTATAAGATGCTGCAACTGTGTTGGTGTAAATGTCATCAACAGAAGAATGAAGAAGTTAATATAGTCCTTCACGAGTGAGCTTCTCTTCGAACAACATTTTTTGAGTATGAGAATCTCTTACACAATAATCATTAGCATTAAAATCAAGATTAACATTATTATCTTTAAGTAACTAAGACAAAAACAAAAGATTCTTTTGAATCGATGGAACATATAGCAATTTCTGTAATACCAAAGGTTTAGAGAAAATGGTCAAAGCACCATTACCATGTTAAAAAAAGAACTACTGATTAAAAATTTGAGCTATTGTGAGTAAATTATTACTTGTATATTGAACTATTGATTGAAAATTCGAGCAATCGTGAGTGATCTGATGTGTAGCACCTAAATTAGGGTACCATGCTCCATCAGCAAGAGCTGGAGGAGATATGAAAGTGGTGGCAAAGGACATAGGAGCAGGTGATGGCACAATTGAAGATATTGTAGATCTAGTTCTAGCAAAGGAATTTCCTAAAACTCTTTGAGTAGGCTAACTAACACTAAGAGAAATCCCATGAGTTGAGGGAACAAGAAACCCTGGCTGAACACAATGACAATAAACAATATACAATGTGGAAGAATCAAGATAAACATCATGTTATAAACTTGCACAGATTTCTCAAGACCTGAAGAATACCCATTAGTGATGGAACTATTTTTGGTGGCCTATTGATAAAATTCATCTTGATTTTTGTTCCTATTGACCGAGAAAAATCATGGTCAAACATGTACCAATACTTTTAAACAGTATGTCTTATAAGAACACACAATTAACATTGTGGCCTATTGTTGTTATTACCTTGGCAGTTACGATCTCATCTCGACTAAAATTGTCACTACGTTGACTACGAGCATAAGGTTGAGAACTTTAATGAGGAAGAGACTGTTGATAAGAGTCAGGCATGTGATGTGAAGAATCAACATGTGTTTCAACAGGTACATTACTAGAAGACCCTTATTCAAGGTGTTGAATGGCCAGATTAGCATAAGCAGGCAAATTCTCCTAAGGAAATATGTGTTGGCATGCTTCACAGTTGAGAAGCATCTTTGTAAGCTTGTCTAGAGACATGAGTTCTCTAGAGACAACATCTATCACAGACTCAAATTCCATAGACAGGCCTACCAAGATAACACTTAATTGTCCTTTCTCAATAATCGTATTTCTAGAAGCATTTAAAGAATCACAAAGCATTCTAATCTTAGCCAAATAAGCATTAATTGAAAGACCACATTTATTTTGTGTATGCAAATTGTGTCTAAGAGAGAAAATCTTAGTGGATGATTTTGCTTCAAACATTTTTATGATTGTTGACCAAATCAAACAAGAAGTATTACAACTAATGAGAAGAGGAAGGAACTTAGAACTGACAGTGGTCAATAGCCATGAGACAAGAAGTTTTATCTTACTTGTTAGGCAATAGGAAATCAGGATTTGAAGTATTGCGTCCTGAATCAGTTTGAACAAACTTAAGTTCAGGTACAAGATTTGGTGAAAAAAAATCTAAAAGACCATAGCCATCAACAATTAGGTTTATTTGTTGCTCCAAAGTAAAAATTTTGCATCACACAATTTGAAAACATCATGCTTTTGGTAGTTGTTGAACAGAAAATATAATTGATACATTTGAAGCTACATTACCATTAGAATCTGAGGTTGCTTCTTGATTCATTTCAAGTAAACACTTTTTGGTAAAAAGACAAACATCTGGTAGACACACAAAACACAACATCCAAAATACCACAAAAAACACTAAAGAAAATAAGGATCCAAAAGAGATTTGAATTTAGATCACAAAAACACTAAAGAGGATCACTAATTTTCTCTTTTTTCAGTGAATCATTACAAGACAAACATCCTAACGATTAATAAAGTGTTTCTCACAAGTAAGTTATTTTGAATCAAAGCAACAATCAAGAACCAAAGAGAATATTGCAGTCAAATGCAATCATTATATATCAGAATAGAATTCTTGCAACTATTGTTAAGACTTGACAACAAAACTCTAGAAGAGTAGAGAAAATAGACAAAGAGAGATGGTACTCTTTGAAATTTTATTAATTTCTCAACCGTAATATTTTCAAAAAAGACTGATTCATTTATACAAAAGAGGGAAGTGTTAAGTTGGTGAAGAAATCATTTAACAAACTCCTAACGATTTTTTCCCATCCTCAACTACTCTTAAACTTAAGTGATGCAGCACATAAGTTTCTCTGCATTCACTTCTATAGCTAATACAAGATTACAGAGATTAACTATTCAACACTAATATATGAAAAGGACAGGGATTGGTCCAAATAGTAAGCAATTTGATTTTTCTTAAGTAAGTCTCAGGTTCGAGACATTATGTACCAGAAAATCCTTGTTGAGAGGCTCACCCACCAAAACTATGTGTACGACGTGGGTCGCTCCGTATTAGTTAAGGCGAGACCCTAAAAATTGAAAGAGCAATAAAAAAATATATACACGAGAAAGTTACACAAACAAGTGTGGTTTATTGAACATATATATATTTACTTTTCATGTTCGTATTTTTTTGTTTTGGTATATATATATATATATCATTGTTTGTATATTTCATGTACTTTTTCAAATATATCCATATTTTTTAAATATTTTCATGTGTATTGTGTATTAATGTAAATATATCTCAATGCATATAAATCCATTCACATGGGAATGTAATTTTAAAATTATTAATTAAGTTTTTTTTTTAATTTGGTGATTATGTTTTATTTTTTAAAATAAAAATATTAAAATTTTATATCAATATGTACATTTTAATATTCTCGAATCGTATTCTAGAACAGATATTACTGTAATCATTATTAGCTAATTAAAAACAAATAATATTCCCAAACCGTGTTTACCTTGAATCTTAGGCTTTAAGTTAAAATTTCTCTTGCCCAATGTAAGGTTTTATAGAAGTTTAGTCCATGTAATTATGAACACAAAGACCTATTAATCCAAAGGCTATAAGAATCTTTAATGAATTGGGCTTGTATCATGATTCATTTGTTGGAACTGGTTAATTAAAAAAAAATCTATCCAGTTAATGGTTACACATATTAGTGAGGCCTAATTTATATCTTTAGGTAAAATTATTCGGTCGAGAAATCATACGATTATTAATTTAGGGTAAAATATTTGAAATAACATTAAATTTTAATATATATATATATTAAAAATATTATTAAATTATAAAACGATATTATTATATCCTTGAATTTTATTTTTGACTTTAATGCAAGCATTCTACCGTTAACCTATAACAGTTCATATAATATAATATAATATAATATAATATAATATAATATAAAACAATATTGTTTTAGTATGGTTACTTTGATGCTTAAGATAGATTAAAAAAATATCATTTGTTAGAAAAAAAATTAAGATCTTATATTTAAAGACGAAATGAACCAAGAATTTCTTGAATGAAAGATTAAAACTACACCACTAGGTCAACTTAAAAATTTGATATATATCCAACGTAAATCGTATATAAATAAAACTATAATTGTACTTAATTTTATTTACTCATGATATAATTTTATAATATTTATAAGATATATTAACAAAAAACGCCCCTGTATTTTGTCAAAATTGGCAATATGTTACCTAAAGTTTATAAACGTTTAATGTGTTTCCTATACTTTGTGTCCGTCTTTTAAAATTTCGTCTTAGACTAATGGGGTTAGTCTGAGAGAGTGTCACATTGATCATATATAAACTTTAGACACCGACAAATTCTACAAAGTATAGGGATATTTCTACCATTATACCTATTTATTATATTATTTTATAAATATATTGATATTATAAATAAATATTACTTATAATTTATATTGCAAAACTAAAATATTATTTATAATATATATAACTAAATCTTAAACTATAAACCATAAACCTCATATACAACTAAATCTTAAACAACAATTTAAAAATTCCAAACCCTAAACTCTCAATCATAAACACTAAACCCAAACTCTAACCATATATATATATATAACTAAATCACAAATATAAATCACAAACCCTAAAACTAATATATTATTTATAGTAAATCAATTAGGATATGGGGTTTTAGGTTTAGTTATATATAATTTAGGATTTAAGATTTATGTTGAGATATTAATTTTGATATAATAATTGAAAAATAATTTTAGACTAATTTAAAAAAAATCAAAAAAGATTTAAAGTCTAAACAACTTAAAAATAAATTATTTTCCCTAAATTTAATATTTTCTATTTTAGTTCTTCGCCCCGAAGTATTTATATTATGATATTTGTAAACTAATATTTTTTTCAAAATTGGTAATTGTGTTTAAATTTAATAATTTATTAAATTATATTGAAATAATTATATAAATAATAAATTAATATATAAATTATTTAAATATGCTTAATAATGTCCTAATATTGAATATAATCATGTCCTCATACCTTATTTTGTTAGTTTAAATAATCAAACAAATATTAATTAATTTTATCAAACATTTTTACATAATTAATTAATGTATTCTATTAATCAATTCAACTAACAACTATTAACTAATACAATTTGCTATTAACTATCTGTTAATTATTAAATATAATTATTATAAAATTTTAATAATGTTAATCTATTTTATTGTGTGTTGATAGATGATATCAATTTAATTTTAGTTGATATTAATCTTGAATTTGATCCAAACATCCCTTATTTTAGTATAAATTTGTTACGTGTTTAACTCCTACACTAGATACAAATGATAGTATAAGTACTAAAATAAAGAAAACATATTTAGGTATCAGAATTATAAAAGGAATATAGCTCGTGTGTATAAATAAAAAACGAATAGAAGATAAATTTGTTCGTTTTTTTAATTTAATTATAAATATTTATAATATTATGATATTAATTAATTATAATTTAAATATTTTTAAGGGATAATTTAAATAATCTTTATAATTATATAAAATACACTTATTTCTTCATATATGAGATATATATTTATATATATACCATTTAACATTCATTTAGTATTACATTAATTCATGTTCGTTAGATGAATGAAATGAATGCATACTATTAAAAGTTAAAATTAAAGAGATATATAAAAGAGAAAAAATATTTAATCTCATTCATTTATTTCTAGGGCCGTAAACGAACCGAACATTCGGTGAACCGTTCGGCGGGAAGTTCGTTTATGTTCGTTTATTTATTAAACGAATGAACATGAACAAGATTTTTCGTTCGTTTAGTTAAACGAACGAACATGAACAAAGGGCTCGTTCGTTCATTTATGTTCGTGAACGTTCGGTAATCTGTTCGTTTATGTTCGTTCATTTATGTTCGTTTATGTATGTTCGCTTATGTTCGTTTAAATTTATTCACATATATCTAAGGGTGAGCATTAGATCAAGTAAGTCGAATCAAAAAAATTTGAGTTACTCGAGTTGAGAAGAGTCTTATTTTATGACTCGTTAAAAACTTTCTTGTTATAAGCTAGGGGTGTTTATTGTTCTGTTAAACCGAGTTAATGAATCAAACCAATACAAAACTAGTTAATCAATTAAATTTTAGGTTTCATCTAATAATTAAGAGTTTTTTTTTTTTAAATTTTAATTATCAACTAATTCGGTTTAAAATCAATTGATTAGTTGAATTAATCGAATTAATCTAAAATATTAAATATTTAGCATATTATATATGTTATTTATATTCGTTCGTTTACGTTTGTTTATGTTCGTTTATTTATGTTCGTTTACGTTCGTTTATCATTTAAACGAACAAACATAAACGAACATGAACAAGCTACAATCCTTAACGAACGAACACGAACAAAAAAATTTATGTTCGTGTTCATTCGTTTATTCGGTTAAAGTTAAACGAACGAACATGAACACACCCTTGTTCGTGTTCGTTCGGTTCATTTACATGCCTATTTATTTTACTTATACAATGATCACTAATTAACGGAGACTAATAAAATTTTATATAGCATAAATAAATCTTTAATTACCCTAGCGCCACTCTCCTCTTTACCTGCTGAAACTTTTTTTTTTTAATTTTTTTCACACACCGACCAAAATACTGGTTTTAATACTAGTCTCGATCGCAGGATCTATTATTTTGTTAGTTTTATTATTAATTTTTAATAAATTATTCTACTTTTGTGGTATGATTTTATTCTAGCTTTTGATATGTTTTTTTTTTGGTCTTTTAACACAATTTTCTCTTTTTATTTTAGTTTTTATTAGGGTTGGATCTAATGTCACGACTGATAAGATGATGTTCCTTCCTTTATATTGTTGATCTCCCTATTTCGAACCCTCGAACAAGATTTGAATATGTGATTACATCTATCGTTCCTTTTTTTGAACCCTCGAACAAGATTTGAATATGTGATTACATCTATCGTTCCTTTTGGCAATTGAATAGTGGTAATATCTTTGTTGTCAACACACCTTTATTGTGATATGCATTTTTATGTTGTTTGTTGATGATTTTACTTTTTCCTTGTCTTTGGATTAGATTTTTACCTTTTCCTTATCTAGTCTTCTTATGATCTCATGATGGTAGTTTTGTTTATTAGGGTTACATCTGAATTTATATGTTTTGTTTAGTAAAGTATGAAATTTCATTATATTTTTAAATATATTTTCGTTTAATAAAATTAGTTGATCTATATTAAAAAAAATGTTAAACCATATATAATAGAATCAAGAACTCAATTCAAATTTAAATTAATTTATTCTTTAAAATTTATTTTAGAACTTATTTTTTTAATTAAGTTGGAAGTTTGTACCCCAGTGTCACATTAATTAGTAGGGGTGAGTATTCAATCGAGTTGAGTCAAAAAATTTCGAGTTATTCGAGTTGACGAGTCATATTTTGCAACTCAAACTTTATTTGAAATTTTTTTCGGTTCGAGTCGATTTTAAGAAATTCGAGTTGAGTCGAATTGAGTCGAGTTTTCAAGTTCCTATAAATATTTTATTGTAATTATTTATCATGTTATAGTATGATTTGATTCCAATTTAAACGACTTTCTCTAATCATATAAGATATGTATATATATATATATTCATATGTAGTAATATTTTTTTATATTTTTATATATTAATGTATATATAACATTAAAATTGAGAGATTCGTCTCAAACATAAAAATTAATTCTTTAATTACTAAAAATTTCGAGTTATTCGAATTTCTATTTTACAACTTAAACATTATTTGAAATTTTTTGAATCGAGTCGAGTCTATGAAATTTCGAGTCGAGTCAAAACGAATCAAGTCAAGTTATTCTATTTTTTCGAGTCGAGTTTTGCTCACTCCATTAGTATTTAAAAGTCTGATCCGGTCTCAACCAACCCACGTAATCCCTGCTGTCCCATTGAATTCCATTCCAGTTGGAACAATAAATACTTCCAAAAATCCAACACCAGCAAAGCAAGCTTGTTCCACACGGCACACATGTAGTATTTATGAAAATATAAATACACTAACAGGAGCTGTGGGCTGTGACACAGGTAAGTTCAACTACTTGTACACACACAAACTTTGGTTTATGCTAAACAAAATAAAAACTGAAACTCCCAAACCCATCTCAAATACAAACCATCTCTTCACTCGTCCTCCAGCACTCTTATCAGAAGCACTCGATGATCCGTTACTCGAACTACCTACGTATAAAATCTTTAAAAAATTAATGCATAGTTTCTTTGATCACAAGATTCGAATATCGAAAAAAATGAATAATATGGTACCGTTGGCAGCTGGGGCGGTGGCTTGTCCCTCTGCCAGCTTTCCGTATTGTTCAAATAACTTTGCTGCCTGGGAGTTGGGTGCTAAGTGCAGGAAGGCTGAATTAAGAAAAAAAACAAGACAATCCAACGTAATGTTAGAACCAAGGGAAAAATCAAACTTGTAAGTGTTACATGTTATACTTACAGACACAGTCAGTTAGGTTAATTGGGGCATGACAAGTACTAGGAAGTGTAGCTGCAAGAGTGGTGTTGATCTTAAGGCCGAGGCTCGGGTCATCTTTATCTTTAAGCATCACACAGAGGCATTTCTCGCTCTTCTCCAGCACCTGTTTGAGCCCGCCGCAACAGTCGACTGTTGGGGCTTTCGCCTGTCCCCCGACGAACGGGAGACACGGAGCAAGCACCGCAAGTTGACTTACACATTCAGCTGTGTCTTGATTGACATCGGAGATTGCGAAGCCGAGCAACATCGGAAGCAAGACGAATGAGAGTGTTAAACTTTGATGTTTGGACTCCATAACGTGATGTGTCCAGTAGGAAGTAGGGAAAGCTGAGGAGAAAATTTAAGGTGTGGAATATGGAAGCAAAGAGATTGTGGTAGGGCTTTTTATAGAATAGAATTCAAGTGTATCTTTTCGGTGTCCTTCAATTAAAGATTTTATGTCACACTTATTATTAATAAAATATAAATAAATAATAAAATAATAATAAAAATTATTAATATATTATAAAATCATCGATAATATATATATATATATATATATATATATATACAGAAAAAAATAAAATTTATTCCTTTTTATATGCTATAAAAATGAAAGAGTAATTGGAGAGAAATACAACCGTGATAGATCTAGGGATGTAAAAAGCTGACCCGACCTGAAAACTCAATTGAAACATGTTCGAGTCAGAATCTGGTTTGACTTGGGGATGTAATGATCCGAACTCGATCTGTATTCGACTGTTGTTGACCCAAACCCGAGTTGGACCTGTTACCGTAGTAACCGAACTCGAACTGTATCTGACAGAGAATGACCCGAATCCGATTTCAACCTGTTACTGTACATCCGAAACCTGACCTGCATCTGACTGAAACAAACCCGAACCCGAGTCTGACCTGGCAGATAACTGATATTACCAGACTGAATCGACCCGAGACCTGATTTTACCCGACCTGTTATTGACCCGAACTAATATTAACAAAACTTAATATTTATATCACATATAATTAAGTATATCTATAATTTGATGAATTTAAAATATTAGTAAATATAATTAATCTTAAAAAAATAGAATTAGATATGAGAATTAATTTAGGGATTAATATTTAAATTTAGTATTACATATTTAATTAAATTAATTTATTTACTATTTTATTGAGTTTTAATGTATTTAATTATAATTATAATTTTAAAATAATATTTATTAAAAATTATAATTTTAATTTAATATTTTATCAAGTTAAATTATCTTATTTAGCTTAGGATTAATTAAACTAAATTAAAATATAAAAACATAAAATACAAATATAAATAAAAAAATTCTAAAATCAAATATAGATTTTTATTAAATTAACCTAAATTATGACTCAATTAAATTAATTGATAAAAAAGAGTGAAGAAATAAAATTTTGGAAGTAAATAAACCACTCATTTTTTAAGTTTGAGATTAATTTGCTTTTGGTGTGAAAATTTTGGAGGGATATAAATTACCTAAAATTTTGGATGCAATTTGAAATAAGTTTTGATTTTTATATAAAAAAAGAAAAAAAAGTTTTGGTGGGAATTAATATATATAGTAAATTTTGGAGGATTATTATTATTATTACAACATATAATCAAATAATAAACTTTAATTAAATATAATTAATTAAAAAATATAAAAAGGATATTAGATTTAGATACTCATTTAACACTATTTTAGGTCGGGTAAAAAGTTTCACATATTTTTACATAAGTCACGCCTAAAAAATCAAATCTCACACTACTCTACACCTTATTGTACAATTATTTTAATTTAATTATCATTATTCAAAAATTAAATATTTAATATAATACAACCAAAAACAGAAGCGGTAAGTCATATTCAAAGTTTAAACTAAAATTCATTGGCCGGGAACATTTGTCGGTAAGTATTTTACAATTATTTCCCATAATCGTTGC
The DNA here is from genome assembly GCA_035048815.1 of Abelmoschus esculentus. Taxonomy (NCBI): domain Eukaryota; kingdom Viridiplantae; phylum Streptophyta; class Magnoliopsida; order Malvales; family Malvaceae; genus Abelmoschus; species Abelmoschus esculentus. The sequence continues at coordinate 2,623,508 of JAUCBN010000064.1, read as the reverse complement.
TTATGTCCATTGGCCGGGAACATTTGGTATTTGATGTAGTGCAACCAAAAAAAAAAGCGGTAAGTTATATTCAAAATTTAAACTAAAATTCACGATATACATTTATAATTTTTTTATATAGTACATATTAATTTTATAATTTATATTTAAGATTTATAATTCTTTATATAATACATATTAATTTTACATTTATGAAATATATATTATAATATATAAATATATAATACATATATAGTATTTAATATAATATAAATTTATAAGTACATATATTATAATATATAAATATATAATACTATGATACATATATAATACATATACATATATAATACATATACATATATTATAATATATACTATGATGTATATACATAATATATATATTAAAAATTAATATATATGTATATATTATAAGTATATATATAATATATTATACATATATATTGTAAATATATATATATATATATAATATACATAATTTTGAATATATTAATGCATATTATATTTATATAATATACATATATAATACATATATTAATATACGAATGTATATAATAATGTAGTCTACTATACTAAATTACTAAATTACTAATGTATGTTATATATATACATAATATAATACATATATACATCTAATATATAATACATTATACATCTAGTTATACATATATGATACATCTAATTACTATGTATACATATATTAATATGCTATGTATACATATACTAATATATTATATATGAATGTACTATATATATTATACATATATGATATATTAATGTATACATGACAATTGATGCATCTAATTACTAATATATAATTATGTATACATATAACATATATTAATGTATATATCTAATTACCAATATATATTATATACACATTTATAATGTATTATATATATAGTATTATATATTTTATATTTTTATATATAGTATAATTTTTTTTATATTAAATATATTTATAGTATTATTTTATTTCAAAAATAATATTATTCTATTTTCAAAAATAGTATTATTTCATTTTCAAAAATAGTATTAGTCTATATATAATATTATTCTATATATATTATAATTTCTATATATAGTATAAATTTCTTATATTGTATAAATTTTATATATATTATTCTTCCATTTATAATATAAATTCTATATATAATCTAAATTTCATATTTTATTTTTGAAATGTATTAATAAATTATAAGATAATATTTTATTTTTTTAATTGAAAATTTTATTTTTTGATTTTGTAGTTCAATATTTATTCCTTATTCCTTATTAATTTTTAATTTTTGTAATTTAGTATAATTTTTATTTTTTAAGATACAAATCATTATTCATTATATGATATTTTTGTTAAATTTGATGCATAATATTTATTTTTAATGAGATTCATGCTAGTGAAAGACATTAGATATTAAATAATTAATTCAACCTTAATAATCAAACTTAATAATTTTAATTATTATGAATTTATAACTTGTAATGAACCCGACCTGAAATGCAACCGAACTGAAATGAATCTGACCTGAATCTACCCGACCTAAAATGAAACTGTCAATTATCCGATTTAGACCCGAACCATTTGAACCCGACCTGAATCGGACCCAACCTGAAATGGATCCGACCTGAAATGGACCTGACCTGAAATGGACCCGTACCCGACCCGAATCGAATCAAAACGTCAAATCAACCTAAAATGACCTGTATCCGATTTTACATGACCTGACAATACCCGACCTGAAACCCATCCGAGTAAATTTTTTTACATCCCTAGATAGATGACTTTACCCATAAACTCTTGAATTGAATTTGCAACATAAACAGTTTAATTTAATTATATAAAAAAACAGAGCTAAAATATATTTAAGATTGGCAACGGTCGAATCCAACCATCACATGAATCACATTATTGAATAAAAATAATAAATAAGAGTGAAAAGAAATTAATTTCAGAGCTAGTAAATGCAGAAATAATGATAAACGTAGCCTTTTTGACTTACAAATTTTTTTTTGTTATTTTGATTTTAATTTTTTATAATTAGATTTGACCTTCGATTTTTCTTAATCAAATTATATTTTTTTACAAGAATGTTGATTAAAATATTACTTTTTACTATGCCGACATTATTATAACTTACGTGGGTATAAATCGTTTATTCTTTTAATATATTTTTATTAATTAGTGTTTTTATTTTAAAATAGTAGAATTAAAGTTTAAGGAATTAGGAGTAAAATGTATTTTTTAGGGTATAGGTTTTAAGATGTGAAAATTATAATTAAGGTTTAAAATTTAATTTTTAAATTTTTTTAATAGGGGACAGAGGATTTCTACTCAACTTATGTGTACTTCATTATTATCGTAATATTTTATTAATATGACAACTTATATATAGGGATAAATAAAACTTAACTAAAAAATTAAATTATTCAATTCAATTCAAGGCAAAATCCTCCCGACTCTTTTGACTTTATTCAAAATTTTATAAATTCGATTCAACTCAGAAATATTCAAATAAAGTTTAAGTTGTGAAATAAAAAGTTGAATAGCTAGAATAACTAAAAAATTTAAGTAATTAGTTGATCAATTTTCATATTTTAGTTGACTTTTTTTTTTTATTTCTGCATAATATATTATGTATATCGTGATGAAAATATGAAATATATATATATTATATATACATATAAAAACCCATTAAAATTTTAATTAATATGTGCATCTCCTAACTCTAATCTATATGTGCACCACTATATATGTATATAAAAATATATATATAAAGAAATATGTTGTATAATTATAATTGTATAAAAACTCAAAAACTTAATTTAATTAAAAAATTAAATAAAATTTTAATCATAAAATAAAACTTAAATAACTCAAAATTTTTATATTATAATTTAAATTTTTAACTCGGCATTTATTTACGTAAATGATTGTATAATTTTATTTTTAATGTAAAATATAAAGTAGATAAGTTGGAGAAATTATATCATGGGTCAGTTCCACCATGTCATCCATGGGACCAACCAATAAAAACTACCCACCTCATTATTTTTTAATTTTTCAAGTGAAAATTCACTTGAAAAAAAATATGACATGAAAAGATGGGTAGTTTTTATTGGTCGGTTCCATGAACACGTGGTAAAACTGACCCATGATATAATTTTTCAGATAAGTTGGGAAATATAAAGTGTAACGGTAATAGATATCTATGAAAACAAAACATTGTAGTTAATATTATGCCGTACTGAATTCAAAAGCAGTCGAGCGCAGTTAATAATAAACTGGTAGGGGGTAGTTAGAAGTTGGATTTATTGCGGTCGGAAAATAAATATTTTTACTTGGAAAATAAATATTTTTTGTTGCTTAGGTTGTTTTAATTTACAATTTTTTAGAGTTAGCATACAAATCAAATACTTTAATCATTTTTGTTTGTTCTAAAAAAATTATTTGTCAAGAATATTAAATAGAATAAACTTTTTTTCTTATTAATAATTAAATTTTTTTATGTTCATTTATTTAAAATAAAATAAATTATTGATATAGTCACTCAATTTTTAGGATACTAATCCTTTGCTCACCAAATCCCTTGAGCTAAGGTAAATATGTACCATACCTTGTGGGACACGTTTCTATAGGGGAAATAAGTAAATAAATTAGAATGTACTACTGTACATAGGAGATCTTAGTACAAGGATGGATCGAATAGAGTCGAAGGGAAGGATTTTTTTTTTAAATTTAAAATTTATATAATTTAATTTTTTATAGTTATATTCTCTATAAAATATATAAATTTATTTTTTTAAAATTTTTATAAATTTATTCTTTAACGTAAAATTTTAATTCAATCTCTGGTTTAGTATAAGGAAAGGTTATAAAACAAATTGATTAGACCATTTATTTATAAACTGAATCACCGGTTCAATAATAAAATAAAAGGATGTGTCTACAACTAACGTCGAACACTATTTAACACCATTAATGTTGAACATAGTTGAATATTATTAAATTAATTAATAAAGATTAAAAATCTTAAGGACTTAACACATAATTATTAATATATGTTGAGTCTATCACTCTTTATTAATTACATACCAAGTCCTTAAAATTTTTAATTTTTATTAATTAATTTAATGATGTTCAACAATGTTCGACGCGTGTTATAGAATTTTCTTAAAATAAAATATTAAAATTTGAAAATTGGTTTTATTGGTTAAATCATAGTTTTTTTTTACTACATTTTCTAATTTTAACCATTCACACAATTTTTTTATTTTATTTTATTTTATGTTTCAATTGATCGGAGTATTAATTATGAACTTAAATGATTAGTACGGTCTAGTTCCAACAACTATGATTTAGGGATAAGCGAAGTGCTCTAAGTATTAATACAATGGAATCTTTATAAATTAATATTTAATAAATCAATAATTTCTTTTGGTTTTAATTTGGATTCAAGGTTTGAATTAATAATTTTGATAAATTAAAAATTAATAATTTTTAGAAGATACAAATACAATGGAATCTTTATAAATTTATGATTATTTTAATATTTTAAATTAATAATTTTATAAAAATACAAATATAATTAAAATAACTTAGTAAAATATAATTCTATTAGTGGTTGTTTCTTCTTAAAATTTAAATCAAAACATCTGTTGTTGTCCAAGGAGGGTAAATGTTTGGTTGGAATCTTGTATTATCTTCGTGGATGAAAGGTTTGTTAAGATCTTATTTTATAGGATCAAGGTTTGGGTGGCAAGTTTGTCGTATGGTTTAGAGCACTTTTGGTGGTGGCAAGGTGCTGAAGGAGTTGTGTAAAAGTGAAAGAAGTTTGGAAGTGAGTAGTTCCTTACCTCTTCTCGCTATTTAAATTTCGAGGACGAAATTTCTTAAATGGGGGAGAGTTGTAACATCCCAAAAATGGGCCTAGATGTTATCAAGGTCGGATCAAGGGTTCGGTTGAGCCGATCAAGCCAATTAGCCTAAATCCGGGAATTAATTTTTATAAGTGGTTTTCAAAGGAAATAAAATATGGAAAAATACTCTAAAATTATTATTTGGACTCTATTTGAGTTTGGTAAACTCAATTTTGTAAAATTACACTATGAACCTTGACATTGTTGAAAATAATGACTATTTTGTAAAAATGACAATTTTAGTGACTAAAATGTAAAGGGTTAAAACTTAGAATCTTTAAGGGGCTATTTATCCAATCTTTCTCATCAGATCTAACCTTCCAAAAATCTCTTTATAAACTCATTTTAATTACCATAAAGATTTTATTAAGATATTTTTCCCATTTTTCACCAAAATCACAATTTCTTGTAACTTCCCATTTTCTCTCAACTTCTCCTAATTTTCTTGGTTTCTAATCATAATTCTCTTCAATTTTATCAAGGTAAATCACATCTTTTTGATTTAATTTCGTTCATATTATTTTCTCCTTATTTCTCTTCAATTTCCTTACACTTTACAACTTGTTTTCATGGGATTTTCAATTGGAAGGAGGTTGGATCTTGTTTGGAGGTAAGAAACCATTCAAACCTCTGAACTGAGTTCTTTATTGAAATTCCCAAGTGTTTGATCCATTGCATTGAGTTCTTGATTTGTTTTATGGTTTTAATTGATGATTTTCGGTTTTTATCGGTTAATTTTGATTGAATTGATACAATCCCGTAATAAGGTGATACCTGATGGTTTTCAATGGTTAAATCAATGAATTTTGGTGTTTTTTAACATGGAATTAATGGTTCTTGGATGGGTAAACCCGGATCTTAAGTTTTGGTTGTGTTAATTGGCTTAGATCTTCGGTTTATGGCTTGTTCGGGTGTCTGAATGTTTGCTGCTGGTTTAGGATGGTTATATCATGGTTCTTGGTTGTGTTTTGATGTTAATAAGTTTTGGTTTTCGTTGACTAAGGGCTGGAGGTCGTTCGATAAGTTTCGGATAAGTTTTGGATGTGTTTTCGGTTTTCTTAAGTGTAGTTTTTGGGGCTGCTTGTTTGGAAAGTGTGGGAGGTTGATTGAATGCATTAATATGCATTAATACCTCTGTTTTGATATGTTAAAAGCAGGTCAAGGTGTTGAGCTAAGTGTTGAAGGTGTTTCGGAAAAGGCGAGAATGTCTGTTGGCTTCGACAAGCTAGTTTCGGACAAGTGGTGAGTGGGCTGCCGTATCAGCAAGGTTTTACTTGTTTTATCAAAGGTTTGGGAGTGTAGGGATGGTTTGAAAAACCTCCACACTCGAAAGTAGTTAAATGGTTTCGCTCTCTTAACGGTTCCCATATCGTTCCATAATTGCCATATTTTAGACATGCTCTTAAAGTAGATTTTGCATTCATGATTTATGCATGAGAATTGATAAATGCTTTGACTAAAAGATGTTTTCATTATTTTCCATTGGTATTGGTTATGTTTTGGCAATCAATCATTTCATGAGTTTTAGTAATATCAATGTTTTTGTAACATATCCAATGATTGGTAGTGTTGCATTGATTTTGTGAAAGATGATTATGAAGAAATCGTTTCCAATACATGAATTGAGTTTGAAAATGATGCATGCATGTGTTAGTTGCTGTATATGCATGGTTTATGATGGTTTCCATGACTTTTAAAGCATGAGAATGATTTGGATTAAAGTATGGTTATTACCTTTTCCCCGAATAAAGCCATTGAGCATGATTTGAGTTCACTTTGATGAACATATGTTGAGTGCATTTTAAAACAACAAGCTTCCATGCATAATGAGAGTGATATTGGCTTAGTGACACTATTTTAATACCACGAATATAAATGACATATCATTAGGATTAAGTGCACTATAATATTGAGTTAATATGTTGTGTTGCCTACACATAAACAATGGTGACTTTGTGTCCGACCGTGCGTGTAAAGCTTGCCTACACGTAAACAAGGGTGACTTTGTGTCCGACCGTGCGTGTAGAGCTTGCCTATATATAAACAAGGGTGACTTTGTGTCCGACCGTGCATATAGTTGACCCATACGTAAACAAGGGTGACTTTGTGTCCGACTGTACGTAGTGGGGGTAACATGTATACAAGGGTGACTTTGTGTCCGACCGTACGTAGTGGGGGTAACATGTATACAAGGGTGACTTTGTGTCCAACCGATGCGTGTTGAGACCAAGTGTCTCTTGATAAGGAATAAGGAATCCGAGTATTCGATGGGTATAAGGTTTGAACAAAACTAGTCACTTAGTTGCCAATATGCATGGTTTATGATTTGAGATTTTTGTGCATTGAAAAGCATGAGATTGTGTCACATGTTGATGTAGAATTGTTTATAAAATGTAATGTTTTTCACAAGCATGTGTTTTAAATAAGTTTTGTGCAAGGATATGAGCACAAGAGAATGGCCTAAGTGTTGCTATGTGTTTAGCAAATAAGACTTGTGATGTGCACATTAAAGTGTGTATGGTTTAAGCTTTGCTAGGTGTATAGCATATAAGACTTGAGATGATGCATAGAGATGCATATGTATTTAAAAGGCCATAAGTATTGTTGTTGTTTTAAAAGCATGAAAGTCTTGTGAATTTTAGTTTTGAGTTGCATGAGATAATTGACACTTGATAAGGAAACGGATTTGGTTTTGCAAACCATGTTTGAGATACTTTTAGTGAGCATGATATGGCATGATTTAAAGAGTTTATTGATGGACTTATAGGCTGCATTGTAAAGGTGTTTTCTTTATATTTTACCCCTCACTAAGCTTATGCTTACCCTCTTTTTTACCTTACAATGCAGAAACATTAATCGAGGCGGCCAAGGAAAGCAAGGTTCCAAGTGTATGTCGATGAATAGCTCAAGTATGTGTTCTAAAATTTAGTAGTAGTAAGAGAGTAATGGGGTATAGTTACATTGTTGTAAGAATTGGCTTTTGATTTGTAAACGTTGCTTTGATTATTTGAACTTGAGTATGTATTGGATGTTTAAGTTGCTCTTGGTGCCTAGAAATTATGCATATAGTTAATGGTGATCATTGGTGGTGTTTTGAATGAGTAAGATCTACTTAAAAAGGACTGATTTTATGTTTCTGAGCATAAAGTTTCGAAACCTTAGGGAAAGTTTCGAAACCTTTATCAAATAGTTTTGAAACTTCCAAGAAGGTTTCGAAACCTTGCGGGCTAGTTGGATATTAAAACCTTATTGAAATGAAAGTTTTGAAACTTTCAAGGAAAAGTTTCGAAACCTTTTCCATAAAGTTTCGAAACCTTTGTTTGGTTATTAGTTGATAGTTGTTGGATTTGCATTTTAGTCCCAAATATCTTTCTATGTGTAATTATGGTAGCTACAAATGTTATTTTGAGTTGAAATTTCACCTTGATGCATAAAGTTGACTTAATTTCAAGTTGGCTAACTTAAATCGGAGGTAGTCCCTAGAAATTAAAAGTTTTACATTTTGGTCCCTAGTTAGTAAAACATGTAATTGATGATGTTAGAATGTTCCGTTTGGTCTGAAATTTATCATGAGAGTTCTTTGCATATTTAATTGAAACTTGATGGAATGAATTTCTACCTCTTCAAAAGAATTTAAAATATTCACGTTTTAGTCCTTAAGTTGCTCATGTGTTAATTGAGTGCTCATTTGTGATCGAATTGCTACCGTTCTTGTTTTGCATGAAATCGAAACGCATAGGAACATAATTATGCCTTTAGATAAGATAAAAAAAATATATAATAGTTTTTAGGGTCGTTTATCGAATCGAGCCTTCACGGGTTTGGTTCGGTATTCCCCGTGTGACCCATTAGAGCCGGTTCCGTCTAGGCCGGGCTAAGGGGGTTACAATTTTTAAAAGATTTTTCAATAGGTTTTATTTAATAAATTATAAATTATATTTTGATTTGTCTTTTAATTGTTAATTTCTGATAAAAATTTATTGATCAATTAAAATGTGTCATGCGTTACTTTATTAATAAAAAATAAATTGACTTTAATAAAAGGTATAATTAATACATTATTTATATTATTTTACATTTTTATTTAATTTAGTCTAAAAAATATTTATTTAACAGGAAATTGATCATTTTTTTTAATGTTTATAATTTAGTTTAATAATTTTAAAATGATGATGTTTCATGTTAGTCCAAAAAAATCTATGTTTAACTCAAATTCAACCTTAGGTTTTTACGATTTAATTTAATATTTTAAATAATTATTAATTTATTCATAAAATAATAATTTAACCCAAAATTAACCCTAATTTATTTCTAATTTTTATCATTTATCTCAATATTATAATATATGATGATAATTTTTTTATTATTTATCTAACCCAAAATTGACCATAATTTCTTTCTGATTTTTATAATATATTAGTTTTTTTTAATACTATAATATTTTTGTTCATTTTGTTCTGAAAGTCTTTATTTAACCGGAATCAACCCATATGCCTTTATAAATTTTATAAATTACTCTGACATTTAATATAATTATATTTTTGTTCATTTAGTCTTAAAAATCTTTATTCAATCCGAAATTAATCATCTTTCTTTCTAATTTTTTAAATTTAATCCTATATTTTTAATAAAATTATTTTTTATTCAATTTAGTCCTAAAAATACTTATTTAAGCAAACATTTTCCTATTTCTTTCAAACTTTTATAATTTAGTCTAATATTTTTTTTTATATTATGGTGTTTTCTTATTATTATACTCCTAAAATCCATTATTTAACCCAATATTATCCCATATTTTTTTATTTTTTAAAATTTAGCCTAATATTTTTAATATAATTATATATTTGTTAATTTCGGTCCTAAAATATTTAGTTACCTCGATATTGACCCCTATTTACTTATAATACTATATAATTTAGTCCAATATTTTAAGTATGATTATTTTGATTCAAATCAGTCCTAAAAATATTTATTTAATATGCAATTCACCTCAACTTCTTCTAATTTTTAAAATTTACTTTAATACAGTAATATAATTATATATATTTTCGTTCAAATCAGTACTTAATAATCTTTATTTATCTGATTAACTAAAGATTTTTAGGACTAAAATAAAAAGTATTTATATTAAAAGTATTGAACTAAATTTTAAAAATTATAAAGAAATGTTTGCCAAATTCAGGTTAGATAAAAAAAATTAAAATAAAATGAAAAATATTATTATATTAATAATATTGGACTTAATTATAAAAACTAGATATAAATTAGGGAAATTTTTTATTTAAATAAATATTTTTATACCTAAAAAAAATAATTATATTAAAATTATAGAAATTAAAAAGAAATAGGGGTTAATTTTAGGTTATGTAAATATTTTTAGGTATAAAATGAACAAAAATATAATTATATTTGTAAAATTAAATTTGATTTTGATATAACAAAGAAGTAAAAGGACTATTTTGTAATAATTTTTTAAGCTCATACTCAATTGACAAGTCAAGAAAATATTTTAAGTCAAAACAATAACCAATACTATTTTCCTTAAGTATTTTCAAAGTCAAAACATTCATATTTTCTCAGGCATTTCGATACGGCAAGCATATTTTCAATGAATGTTCTTTAAGTTTTTCTAGGCGTTTCGATACGGTCTTGGACCGTTTCGATATATTTTGAAACTGTGAATTATGGTTTCGATTTCTTTTGAAATGGTATCGACACAAACGTTTCGATACAATCTTAACTGTTTCGATACTTTCTTACAGTTTAAGCTAAATGAAATATTTTAAAGCGTTTCAATATCATGAGTTATTTTTTGAAAGTCTTTCGAGTAATAAATAATTTGACCGTTACTTGTCAGTTAAACTTTAAAAGTTAGTTGACCAATATCAATACCCCTCAAGGCGTTTCGATCTCGAATTTACCAGATTCAAAACGTTTTGATACAACTCTATAGTTGTTTCAATATGCCCCTATTTTAAAGATTAACCTATTTCGATACGCGAGGTCAACATATCGATACCCCTCATTAAATGCATGTAACGACTCTTTCTATTTCAGTAAAGTTTCGATAAAGGGGTTTTGAGTATCGATATCACAATTTGTAGAAGTGCATTTATGGTGGGAAGATGATGTTTCAACGGTTATATTAATGATCCCAACCACTCAAACAGTTAGAATTCAATGAGAGGGTATAAAAACAAGTCTCAAATGCAAAAGCAACAACAACTATTGATCATCAAAGCAAAATCCAAGTATCCAATCCAATTCCAAGCACTCAAATTGCTATATTTTTACACTCAACTCATTTATTCTTAAATTTTAATCTTTCTTTTGAGTTTGGGAGTGTTAAATTGTACTTGGGGCAATTTAATTCTCTGAGATAAACTTTTGTTGCCTATTTCTTTTTATTTGTAACCTTGTGAAATTGAATCAATTTTTGGGTAGAAAGATTGATTCGTTTGTAACGGTTATCCCTTGAACCGGTAAAAAGGTATATTTCATTAGTGAATTGATTGAAAATCCTTAGTGTGAGCTAAGGTAGTGGATGTAGAGCTTGTTCAAAGCTTGAACCACTATAAATTGCTTATGTTCATATTTTTCTAATTTTTTTAATCATTCCAAAAAATTTTAAATGTGTCAATTCACCCTCTCTAGGCCAATTCAATTGTTCGATCTACTCAATAATATTATAAAAATTGAATTAAATTATAAAAACTCTAAAGAAATAAGAGTCAATTTCAAGCTAAATATATATTTTAGGACTAAAATATAAAAAAATATCATCGTATATAAAATTTTGAACTACATTTCAAAAATTGAAAGAAATTAGGGTCATTTTCAATTTAAATGAAGATTTTTAAGACTAAATTGAAAAAAATATAAATCGTGAAATTTACTAATTTTATTAAAGTTAGTTTAATTTTTTGTTAATTAAGTGACATGTGGTGCATTCTCATTGGTCCATAATTTTTTAACGAGAGTTAACTTTGGGATAAAGATGTAAGTTTAGAGAGAAAACGTCTCTAAAAACTCTTTAAGGGGAAACTCGGTATAAATTGTATACTTTAGGGGTCAATGTTGCTATTAATCCTTTTTATAAATATATTTTATTCAAAATATATTTTTAGGATTATCTTAATAAATTTAAAATGATTTTTAACCATCGATATATGATTCATTGATCGATTAATTTAGATTGAGTTTTGCAGAGGTTTAATATAGGTACGGTCCTTTCAATGCAGTTTTCTTCATTCACACTATCAAAATCGGACCCTTTGACCTTGCTTAATAAACCGAGTGTCTCATATCATTATACTAATAATTAAAATGTTATTTCATTTGCTATTAATCGTAAATATGCCTATTGAGTCTTAAACATCAAAAAATCTTAGATGATAGTCGTTCAGTCTCAAATTTTATCAATAACATCGACCAAGTTCATTGAGTATGTATTTGACCTCTACTTTTTGTTAGAAAGTAATAATAAGAAATGGACAACTTTGATCTATATTTTGGAATAGTAAAAATAGGTATTCGAATAAGATATTTATTGACTCTTATTCTACTCCATGAAATCTTTACAATGGTATCTCATATACTCAAAATGATTGAGTGTTGAATGAGACATTGAAGCTCAAAGTAAGAATATTGTGAATAGAGTATGGAATAAAACCCCCCATTATACCACATGGGCGGGATAAATGAAGTGGGGAGTGTTTATATACACTTACCCATATTGTTGTCATTGAATGATTTAAGATGACTTTATGCTTTACACATACGGGGTACAAATTCAATCCCATTCGGGTTTGGGCAACCCAGACGACGCGAGTTGACAAAGAAAATTCGAAGTTTTCAAAATAAAGAAAATTCTTTTTCTTCTCTCGTTTTCTTTTTGGTGATTGACAAAGACAAGAGTCCAAGTTCGAGATATCTACAATTTGGGCTTCTTTCGAAGATCTTCTTGTTGTTGTATCCTGGGAATGGTCGAAAATTGTCTTAAGGAAGCTGCTTTCATAGGCCTCAACATCTCAATCTTATTCCGATTTGATTTTAAGGTTATTGTTTAAATTTTTTTCTTTTTTTCTTTTCTTTTATTCGATCTGCATCGTATTCGATTGATTAATTTATATCAATCTTAAGACAATATTCATCTACATTTCATCATCCGAGACAATTCAATCGTCAAAGAGATAGCAAATATATTTGTTTCAAAATTTATCCTACCATCTTATAACGGATTTGATAAAATCTCAAAATTGAGACAAATCTGTTTCACAAAAATTATCATGACAAGTAAATAAGGTTACATATTTTGTGAAATAAAAAAATCAAAATAAACAAAAAATTTAATATTTAATTTATTGAAATTATAATTAATTTCGGGTCCGTTTCCTTTATCAAAGAGAAACAGTGCACATAACAATCTTTAATATTTACCCTATGTGAATTCATGTTACATGTATTGGTAAAACCTTATTCATGGAAATAAAGGTTTGCCTTTAGATATTATTATCTATTGATGGCAACTAACGAACAAATATAGTATTTATTCAGTATATGATTAAATTTTTTTATTTGATATGAAATATAATAATGTTAAAATCATATATATTTATTTAAGTTAATCATAAATTCCTTAAATAAATGGTATTTTTATGATAATATCATATACGTGAATATTTCATTAAGGTAATATTCCTTAATGGTCTAATAAATACATGTATGCATGTATTATAGTAATTTTAATATCATAAATTATGATGTTAGTTCGATAATAATATTATGATATTATTATGTTTAAGGAAATTTTAATTATTTCAAAAATAATATTGAACTTAATGTTGAATATAACATGAAAAAAAAAGAAATATAATTTCTTGTGAAATAATAATTATTGAGATAATAATTCCCAAAATGAATTATTTTAGTTAATAATTTTCTTTGAGAAATATAAACATAAAGAAAGTCTTGATTGTTTTGGAAATAAAGATCTCGTAAATAATTCATTTTGAGAATTATTTTCTACCATTTTAACAGATTTACTTGATCTTCCAAACAATAATTAATGAAATTTAAAACAAATGATTTATTCTTTTTGAAGAATTAAGTTGCTTTGATATCCCTATTTTGGGTTTTAGTGCCACTAATTTCAATAATAACAGAAGATGTAAGAGAAATAAAATAGTGAATTTATTTCTTTGATAAAATCTTGCGTTGATTTTAATTTTGTAAGGAAAATAAATCACAAAATTTATTTTTGGGGAATCTTGTATGATTCTATTTTGTAAGAAAAATAAATTGTTATATTTCTTTTTGGAATTTTGTATGATTCTATTTTGTGAAGTAAAATAAATTATTAGATTTATTTTCTTGGGTATCTTGTATGATTCTACTTGAAAAAAATAAATCGTTGAATTTATTTTCTTAAAAACAACAATAAATCTTTAAATTTATTTTTTTAAAAAATAAAATTTATTGTTTTAAAATAAATCGTTTGAATTTATTTTAAAGAAAAATAAATCAAATTTATTATTTCTTGAGAATCAAATATGATTCTAATTTGAAAATAAATCAGTGAATTTATTTTATGTGCAGTTTGAAAATTAAAATATAGTATAAATTTGTTTTTCGAAATTTAATTTCTGCAACTATAATGGATTTACTTGATCTCCTTTTCAAACAAAGTGGATAAATATGTTTTAATAGAATTTGTTAGTGGAAGTAACTAATTCTATAACGTTGATTTGACCAAGGTCTCGAATCAAAGCATAGAAGAAAGTTGTTCTCTATGTCAAAATTATTAAAGCTTATTCTGATGTATGTTATGAAATACACAATGTTTAAAATTTGCTTAATAATTATGAGGGTTGTTTGACTATAAATAGAAGATGGTTCTAACAAATTCTTAGTTACTAAATTCTTAATGATTGATTCTAAATTGTGATGAATCAAACGTAGCGAATTAATTGATAAATCATACTTGAATGATTTCAAGAACTTCTATTAACGGGTGATTGAAAGAAAGTTTGAAAGTGCATGTCTATGATCGGTTCTTTGAAAGACTTGGTACTTAAGCGTGCCTAATACCCCACCTCTCTTTTCTAAGTTGCATACCTAACACACTATTCATTATTATTCTTTCTATAAAAAGTGTGTGGACTTTTGTTTTTGGGTTCTAATTTACTAAAATCTATAACAAAAGTTAGAAAGTATATTTTTGATTTTGATTTTTAGTCTTTAACTAACTTCTGATGTTTAAAAAATTTATAATATTTTGATTGTGACTATGTAACACAATAGAGAAATCAGTAAAATTTATTAGAAAGAATTTCAAAACGTGGTAAAAAATATGTTACATATCTGACTATGATAAACTTGTTCAAAAGAATATCCTCCTAGTGCTAGAGAGGATGAGATAAATATTGTTACCATCTATAAATATTGTTGAGCAAATATTATTAAGAAAAATATTCCTAAGACAAACATATTGAAGGTAAAAAATGACTTCAAACCGTAAATTAGACGGTGTATCTCAACAAGTTAAAATTTATGAGAAAATGCTTCAATTGTTAAGAGATATGAAATAAGTCTTTGGACTATATACTTCCAAATGAGATCAATATTATTATAAAATTTTGTCATAACAATTGATATTACAAACAATTGTTTGAAGGAAAATTTATTACCTTCATGATAAAACAATTTAGTTTTTCTTAAAAGCAAAGATTTATAGGAAAATTATTCCCTTTAATAAAGATGTTAAAATCCCAAAATTTATAAACTGGTTAATTTTGAGAGAAACTTTAAATGAGTAACGTTGAAACATCCAAAGGTACAATGATTTTGAAAATAACTTCTAAAAGAATTAAATCTTCAAAATATGCTTAACATGTGGGGACCATATGAGTTATGAAATAAAATAAAACCTTTCTACAAGTACATAAAATGTTGGGGTGTCACGCCAAGGTAATATTTCATTACCAAATAAAATGAAAATAAGTGGATTGTATTTTCATTGGCTATGTGAAATATAGCAAAAAATATCAATTTTTGTAAAAAAAAAATATGATAATGAAAACAAAGAATGATTCATTCTTAAAAAATACACTTCCTAGAGAAATTGGTCCAAGTTTCGTAAAACTAACTATTAATATAATCAATGAAAAATAGTCTACATGTTCAACAAACGGTTGAAACCAAGATATTTTCACGATGACAAGTGTTACAAAGGATGATATGCAAACCTACTAAGATATATAATTCTATGTTGATGACGTAAAATAAAATGGTAAATATACTAACGACCTATCAGTTCAAGATTGACATGAAAAATATGAGATTGACATATTTGATTTTGGGTATCCCAATCAAACAATCACTTGAAGGTCTCATATTGACACAATCACACTACATGGACAAAGAAGTTTGGCCAGGATGTTTCCGACATAGAAGGACTCCAAATAAAATATAAGCCAACACTTGTTGAAATAGAATATGCAAATATCATATATAGTCTAAGAAAATTGAACTAGATAAAATAGTGCTTTCACTATGAACGATTTAAGCAGATTCACAAAATAATCCAAGGTCAAACCCATGGATAATAATTGCGAGAATATTAAGATATCTCAGAGATACTCAAGATTATAAATTGCATTATTCCATAAAGATTCTTCGATGCCAGATATCAAAGGCACAAATGAATATGTTTCACATTAAAGAAATAAACTATGTCATGTGATTTCTCAAGACGAACGTTTACAACTAGATTCATAATAGAATCTGAGTTGAGATATAGACAACTTTGGAAAAAGTAAATAACTTAAAAACGTCTTGGAAAATAATCATGAATAACCTAAGCATATGCCAGCAATATTCATTGATAGAGCACATAGCTTTGTGAGCAACGGTAAATCGAGACATATGTGTCATCGGTATAGTACCGTTAGACAACTGATCTTAAATAGAGTTATCTCTACTGATTTGATAAAATTAAAGGATAAAATTACGTATCCACTAACCAAAAGGTTAAAATGAGATCAAGTTGGGAAAATATCGAAAGAAATAAGATTAAAGCCCATGAAACTTTAAGGCTCTATGTAAAGAAAAACCATACCTTGCTGATTGAAGATCCCAAGATCTAGGTTTAAAGGGGCAACCTACTTGCATAGACTTATGAAGTCACTATAGAGGTTATCCTCCCAGGTCTATACTTATGATGTAAACAGTAATCAAAATGGTATAGGCTAAGAAAAGTTTTTAATGACCATTGTGTGTTTCGGTGCACCGAGCAACATAAGTCACCTATGTGAGAGTGAAGTGAGGTCACTTTAAGGAGACTATTGAGCATAGTTATTTTAAACTCTTGCAGAACCAGACAATATCCACAACCATATGGACATAACCATGAGAACTAAAACTCTTGTTAGAGATATAGTTATCTGATGTATATCATCATTTTCACAAATGGTTGAACAGTTCAAGGAAATCTACCTATTAATCGATCGTAGAACCTATCACCACATTGAGTCAAAATATTTTGATAAAATCATCATTTTCATTAAAGTGGGGGATTGTTGGAAAAAACAGTGAGAAATAGGTAACTTTGAGACATATTTTGGAATAGTAAAAATAGGGATTCGAATAAGAAATTTGATGACTCTTATTCTATTCCATGAGATATTTACAACAATATCTCACATGCTCAAAATGGTTGAGTGATGAATGAGAAATTGATGCTCAAAGTAAGAAGTTTGTGAAAAGAGTAAGGAATAAAACTCTCATTATCTAACAAGGGTGAGATAAATGAAGTGGAAATTGTTTATATACACTTACCCACATTGTTTTCATTGAATGACTTAAGATGACTTAGTGCCTTGCGCACAAGGGGTGCAAATACAATATCATTCGGGTTGGGGCGCACCCGCACAACGTGTACGATGCGAATGTCCGGACCGGTTAAGCCCTTCATGGGCCTGCAGATATTTTACCCATTGTGAGTAAATTTTTTCTTAAATTGCTTATCTTTTTTAATATTTAAGAAGAATTTGTGTTTTACTTAAATACGAATTCAAGGAGAATTTGAGTTTTTCTTAAATATAAATATTGAATCGATAAAGCTAACTATTCATGGTAATATTCAAATTAAATTCAGAATATTCCTCACACGTTTGACCTAATTTTTTCTTATAAATATGAAAGAAATTCTTAATTTTCAAAATACAAAAAATTCTTTTTCTTCTCTCTTTTTCTTTTTTGTTATTGGAAAAGACAAGAGTCTAAGTTCGAAATCTCTACAGTTTGTGCTTCTATAGAAGATCTTCTTGTTGTTGTATCTTGGTAGATAAACGATCAAATAACTCAAGCACCATAAAGTGATCGAAAATTGTCTTAAGGAAACTGCTTTCGCAGGCCTCAAAATCTCAACCTTATTCCGGTTTAATTTTAAGGTTATTGTTTCATATTCATTCTTTTTCCTTTTATTTTATTTGATCTAAATTGTCTTTGATTGATTACTTTGTAACATTTTTAAAAAGTGCTCAAAAGTTCATGAATCACTTAAAAAAGCTTTTTATTTAATCTCTGATCGATCTCTCTTCTCCATCGTTAGATGAAGCCCATTTCTTAATATGTTACTTTTATTTTGTGGATGAAGTTTTTTACTGTTTGAATCTTGGAGAAATTATTTCGTTTGTTATAAATATATGTCGTCAAAAATTTAACTGATAAGAGATAAAAAAAACTTTCAATATTTAAACTTCAATAAGCAAATTTAACATTTTAAAACTTCAGTGACTAAAATAAATTTAGAATAAAATTCAGTGATTATTTATAAAATTAAAATAATTTTTTCCCAACAAAATAAATAAATATTTGTATTAATAAGGTGAAGGTTCACACACAAGGAATACAAAAGAAAAGATTCACTATAGATTTTTTATGTTATCAATCAAACAAAGCAATAAAAAAAGAATATGTGTAAGTATTAAAGTAGAATATGTACAATTTTGTTTCTTTTGAGAATGCATATATCAATCAGAAGTGGGATTATAAGGATGAAAAGAATTATAGAGATCATATTAAATCTTTATATTATCAATGCGATGGTACAAATCATTGGTCTCATACTTGTCAAACACTGAAGTATTATGGACTTTATCCGTAATCATGAATAATAAATGAAATAAAATATAAACAAATTTTCTTTGGGACATAAATAATTATGGTGTTGTTGGTCCAACTCAATTGATTATTGTTAATTTTCTCATAACCCTTGAAGGAAATAATTCACCATTTATTTTATTTCCCTTATAACCTCTAAAGGGAATAATTGATCTTTTATTTATTTTGTTTTATGTTAATTTATTTTTATTTATTATTTATTTATATTAATTTATTTTACATATTATTTATTTACGCTTTATGTTAATTTATCATTTGAAGAATATTATTACTTCTGGAATAAAATATAAAATGAATTGTGGCTATTTATGCCAAGTAGACAATGCAAGTACTCATACTTTACTTAAGCATAAGAAATATTTTTCCTTTTAAATGCAAGAGAGAAGTGAGAAAATGTGAGTACTATATCTCAAAGTACTGAAATATCAATGCTTCGGAAAAGCTCTTGAGAGTTTATTTTTGATAGATAATCAATTTGATATGATGTGTTATATTTAATATTTTCCATTCCCCGAAGTGAATGATATAAAGTACATATTTTTCATTCCCCGAAATGAATAAAATAAAGCACATATTAAAAGGTGCATAATTATGCATATTTTCCTATTTGAAATACAAGAGAGTAATGTGAGTACTATATCTGGAAGTATTATTATCATAGAAGGATCCGATTGAACAAATATGTTATTGTCAAATGAAATTTTATTCCATATTTATAGTGCATTATACTCGTCAAAGCTACAAAGAGACTTATTAAATTTTAAAAATATTTGCAGAAATATATTGAGAATATTAATTAAGGGGATGTTGACTATCTCAATATTACGAGTATAAATCAAGGCAATAAGAAAATATTGACAAAATTATATGCACTGTCATCCATATTGTACTACAGAAGAATTGATATAAATTGAAGCTCATGCTATTGTAAACTAGATGTTTACTGATAATTTTATTTGGCATGACCAGTTAGGCTATCCTGGTTCAATTATGATGAGAAAAGCTATTAATACTTCATATGGTTATTCAATTAAGAACTGATAGATTCTTCGAAGTAATGTTTTTTTTTCATGTGATACTTGCTATCAAAGCAATCTGATTATTCAATCATCATCACCTAAGATAGAGTATAAATCTATTAATTTTATGGAACAAATACAGGGTGATATATGTGGTCCCATACACGTTTCTTATAGTCCATCTAGATATTTTATAATTTTAATCGATGTATCGACTAGATGGTAATATGTATTCTTGTTATTAACCCGCAATTTGGTGTTTGCGAGGCTACTTGCTCAGTTGATAACATTATGAAAGCATTTTTCAAATTATCTTATAAAGACAATTGGTCTTGATAATGATGACATGCCATTTTACATATAATATCACTAATTCGCATTAAGCCAACAAATAATCATAAGTTCTTCCCATTAAAAATATTTTTTGGTCAGGAACCAAATATTTCTCATCTTAGATTTTTTTGGTTTGTAGTATATATTCTAATTGCTCCACGAAAACACAAAAAGATGAGTTCTGTTGAGAATATATGTCAGATTTAAATTTCCTTTGATAATTAAATACCTTGAGCTTCTGATAGGGAATTTATTTACATCTCGATTTACTGACTATCATTTTAATGAGTCAGTTTACCTAATATTAGGGGAATAAAATAAAATAGATGGAAAAAGAAATAAGTTGGAATGAATTATCATTTTCTTAGTTTTATCCATGTATTTAACAATATGAACTATAAGTTCAAAGGATAATTAATTCAACAAATCAATTGCCAGATGATTTTGCTTACCCTAAAAGAGTGACTAAGTCATGTATACCAACTATGAATGCTTCGATTAAATTTGATATCTTGGAAGGACAAACTCTAGCTACTAATAAGTTTAACTTACGCCTTTAGTGTGGTAGAAAAGTAGACTCCAAAGATTAAAATCCTCAAGAAAGAAAATGAGTTATATTTTATGATGGTCTAATTGAGGAACCAACATATTATGAAAATCTCTAAAAGAGATTAAAAGGTATCCAATAGAGACATTGACATGACTCAGGTACTTGATAATGAAGAGATCTCAATAGATTATCTCATGTCTGGTAATAAGTAAAATTGAAATTAAATTGACTTCGATAATATATTTGCATGCAATATAGCCCTAGAGATTTTAATTGATGCTGTAGATCATTAATCATTGTCAATTAGGCAGTATAAACAAAAAAAATGATTGACCAACATGAAAAGAGATAATTGAGGCGAAACTAAAATCTCTTTCGAAAAGAGAATTATTTGGGTCTATATCTCGTACATTAAAATGTGTAAAGCTCGTGGATATAAATGAGCCTTTGTGAGAAGAAAAAATCAAAAGGGGAAATCACGAGATATAAGTTCATTTGGTTGAAAAAGGATTCTCACAAAGACATGAAACTAGTTATGAGGAAAATATATTCCTTGGTGGTATATACAATTACTTTTAGATTTTGATCAGTTTCACAATAAATAAGATTACTCAGTTTCCGCCTAATAGATGTTTTTATGTCCTATTTATATGAACCTCTTGAAAATAATATTTACGTGAAACTTCTAGAAAGATTTAGATTGCCAGAAACAGTTAATTCAAGTTTTTTAGAACATTATTCAATCATATTGAATATATCTTTTTATGCCTTGAAACAATTTAGGCGTATTTGGTATAATCGCCTCATTTAATACCTATTAATAGAATGCTATATGAATTATTTAATTTCCTCAAGTATTTTATTAAGAGGTTTAGCTCTGAATTTGTTATTTTTGTGTATTTCGATGATTTAAATATTATTGAGACTCATGGAGAGATCTCCTTAACAATAGAATCCATGTGCATCAATCGACATACACAAAAAAATTTAAACAAACTTTACATGCATAGCGCATATTCATTGATCACCCTTATGGTTACTAGGTCTCTTAATGTAAACAAAGATCTATTCCGCCTCAAGAAAAGGGTGATAATATTTTTGATCTAAAAGCATCATATATTCATTAATTGATCTAGAGGCATCGTATCTTAACTGATCCAGAAATACTATTTAAGTGCTACGAGACCATTACCTTTAAACAATTACTATGCTTGAGGCAAAACCGAAATATGTGCTTGGCTAAACATATCCAGAAGATATGTGGAATTGCTTTCACAAGATAAGATGCAAGCTATCTTGTGTAGAGATAATGCAAAATTTATATCTCAAGGTTGATACATGAAATTTGATAAAACGAAAGAGATTTCTTTAAAGTTTCGTCCCTCATGATCTTCAGAAGAATAATATTCAATGAATCATTTCAAGCAATAATTTGAAAGATTTATCCATTAATGCATAATCTACTTCAACATTTGAAGATTGTATTCAATATTGAATTATGAAGATTCAAAGATCATATGTGATATTTTCATGAAGGTGAGTAAATACGTGTTGCAATTTTATTCCTTAACCGAGGTTCCCAATGAATTTTCCTGGTAAGTTTTTTTAACGAAGCAACATGTTATGTGTATCAAAGATGAGTGTACTATTTTTCTTTCACTAAGATTTTTTTCCTACAGAGTTTTTATCTTAGTAAATGTCGCGTGTCAAAAGTGCGCGTTTAGTGCAAGTGGACACATCGCAAGTAATAAGTAATAAGTATTTTATCGAGTTATCGTCTCCTCATGGACCGGTATAATTAATATGCTTTCTTCACCTTCTTGTTCTGTAGAAAGATAAAAACACAAGTGAGTTGATTTGATTTATCTAAACTAAAATAACTAAATAAAAATAAAGGATTGAAATAGTAGAGAGAGATGGGCTAGGATCCAGTTGCGTCGTATTGTGGATTTGATTGACTTGTCTCTGTCCAATGCAATCGTATATCACTGTCTTGGCAGCACTGCAGTCTACTGCCTCGGCAGTGACAATACTATCTACCGCGACAATCCCTTGCTCGTGGGCAGACTTTACCAAAGTTCGGCAAAGTGTCCTTGGATGACTCCGCTTATCCCTAAGTCAGAGTGTTGTTGATGACTAGTCCTTGATGATACCACCCGGCGTGAACCAATTATACTCACCAACCAATCTCACACTTCTTTTAGCCTCTGAAACTCTTAACCTATCCCTAGGCCGAGTTAGTATTTCGTGATTGAAACACCGTACTTACCCCTTTCGTGAATCTAACTCTCCCGAGCTTAGGTAAATGGATGATTCACAATATCCTCTCCCGAGCTCAATTGTGAAAACAAGGAATAACAAAGGATAAGCAAACCTTGATAACTTTATTGCATTGAATCAAAGACAAAGTACAATCTCCTCTCACAAATACTCGACAACCTTCACCTAATCCCTAAGAAGGTTTAGAACATAATGGAGAGGAAAGAAACAAGAGTAGAAGTCGGCTCTCTCCCTAGGTATTTCTTATATTGTACATTGGGTGGCTAGGTCTTTATATAGGCTAGACCTAGGGCAAACCTTTCCTAAGTAGAATACAACTTGTAGTAGGGAACAAGTCAAGTACATAATTAAATATATTTCCAAGTTTATATTCGGCTAAGGGGCTTTCCCGCGTGGTCTTCCTTTGGGCTTTTCCTTGTGCTAGCCAGCTCCGATCCATGGGCTTCAAGTCCAGACACGTTCCTTGGATTTTTGTCTGTCCATCGCCTATAGTCTTGCTTCCTGTCGGTCTGCTGCTGCCTCGGCATCAGGTCCTGCCTCGGCCTTGTCCCTACCGCAGCACTAGTTCTCCTGCACAGATATGAAAACGCAATAAAATGTGCCTTTTTCTGTATATATTATCTATATGAGTATAACTTCTAAATATATCACATTAAGCACATGCATTGGTCTGAGTGGGTGTATATTTGGTGATTAATGCCCATAAAAGGAGTAAAAAGTGATAGTGTGTTGAGCACTTATCACACCCCCAAACTCGAACTATTGCTTGTCCTCAAGCAATGCAAGCCATCAATTTTCCGAACTATACTCTCTCTTGGTCTTACATGTCCATCTATTCTCCCTACCATAACTAGGCCTATTCTTAAGTCTTAACCATTCGGTTACTCAAGGGTTTACCTAGAAACAAACTATAGGAATTGTGAGTGTGTGCGTTTTTGTGGACAAGCTGATTAAAGGCTTTCTTAGATAAACTCTAAGTTCAAGACAAATAGATATTGGTTAAGTGTTCTCTTCTTTCTCAAACCCCAAATCTTGAGCCGGTTTCGTGCACCTCAAAGACTTGTGTTTTTCTTTTCACTAGGTTCTTTCTTTCTTTTTAACATTCCTGAACACATACTAGAGCCAATTTCGGGCACCTCTAGCATGACGAAGAGACTTTCTAGAGCCGGTGGTAGGCATCTCTAGTTACTTTCCAAAAATCTAAGTCTTTATCACCTAAGTTTATTAAAAGAATTTCTATAATCCAACAAGTCCTAAAAGTGTTTAAAGTTCTTCCTATAGTAAGCTTCTAAGTTTTCATCCTTAAGCATCCTAAGGTTAAGTCCTCTTAACAGAACCTAAACATGACAAGGAGAAAGATTTCTATAGCCTTAAAGAGTAAACTAAGGCAATACTGATAATGAGCAGTGCAAGAGTGTAGGCAGCGAATTCAAGTAAGGCGGGGAGCATAAAAATTTAAAAAAAATCACTGGAATACTCCCTTTTTGGTAAGGCCGCGGCAGTAGATTGCTGCCTTGGCAGTGAATCTGCACCCCCAAACTCAAACCAAGCATTGTCCTCAATGCTTTATATTTGAAGGAATAAACGACAAAACAGAATATGAATCATAGGCAACAAGCAAAAACAGTAAAAGCAATTTATATTTGAATTAAGGACAAAGAAATTTAAAGCGACTCCGAAGAGCTGCTTGTAACAATTTTCCTTCGTGGCCTTGATGCCAAATGCTTCGTCCTTGGTGAAGGCGATGGTTGTGTCTTTGCTTGCCGGGGCGGTTGGACTCGAGTAGGTGGTGTCCTTTGCATCGGGGCTTCTACCTTCTCTCCTTCTTCGACATCCGCCATCTCTTCGGTTATCATCACGTCCGTTCCTCCTCTCATCGCAGTTGCTCCTCCGGTGTGGTGTGTGCTTGGGCCGACGACAGTGGAGCTTTGGTGCACATAGGCATCTATCTCGACGGATAGACTGCCCATGATGATTAGTGATCGGGGTGGAGTGCTGAAAACGACCCTCCGTTTGGATGGCCTTCTACTGACCGACGAGGCTGCGGCACTGTCTACCGCCCTAGATGGTCCGACAGCCTGGTAGTGGGGCTGAGGGTCCGCATGGAAAAACGGCCTTGGTCCTCCCGGGGCTGGTGTAGTCTCGGTGTACGGTGCGACGGTGACAAACATGTTGCTTGGGAACTCCGGGAATTGTACTCCTTGGTCCGGGAAGGCGTGCAACATCATCTGGGCTAGAGTGCCATTGAAGTCCCTTTGGTACTCCATGTACTGTTGTTGTCGAAGGTCCATTGCTGCCATCCTTTGCAAGATCTCTTGGTACGGGTCTGCTGCGGCAGAGGTGTGGGCAGTACCAGGCATGTCTGTCGTGTACTGGTCCCCGACAGCAGTGTCGGCAGTGAACTGCTGCGGCGTTGCCTGGACAGGCTCTGCTTGCGTGATTTGCATGACTTTGTGGCAGAAGTCCCTGGTCCATCCTCGTCATGGGGGCGTGTATTCGTCCGTTTCTTCAATGGGTACACCTGCAGAAACACATAAACCCGTAATCAAGCAAGGGATATACAATGGTCCCCTATCTTTCTTACCGCACTCGTGAATTTCCCGTAGGATGATTTCTCCAACGTTGATGGTCCTCTTGTTGATGATGGATTGGATAAGCACCAATCTCTTGTGATCCACCGTGCTATTGTGTGATGTTGGGATGAGGCGTCATTTGACGAAGGTATTCCACATCTTGGCCTCCGGCTTTAGGTTTTGTCTTGTTACGGATCCTCGATGGGTACCGGTTTCCCATGGGGTATTCCTGTAACAAAGATCGTCTTTGATGAGTTCATAGTCCTCGGTAGTGATATCTTCCAAGAATTCGGAGTGGATATCACTGTCTGGGGTGAGGCCGTAGAAATTATTGATCGTCTCGGCATCGAGCTGGACTAGCCTGCCGCGGCAGTGAACAAATAGGGAGTCTTTGCTGGGCCCATGAGCGTAGAACTCCCGCACGATCCTGGCGTTCGCCTGGGCAGGTTGCAGACAGAAAACTTCCCAATTCTGGTACTTAATTCTGTATAGAGGTAGTGTTCAATGCCGTAGTTCTCTTCGTCCGCATGCTGGAAACCTTGCTCTTCCCAAAGTTGCCTAGCGATGAAAGATCGGTTGAATCGGTCTTCAACGTTGGCTAGGGCGAATCTTTTGTATGTTGCCATCAAGATAGAGAGATGTGAGTTCTTGGAGGTTTTTCTTGAAGAGAATCTGGAGATTTTACAAGAATTAGAAGGCAGAGAGTAATTCAGAGAGAGATTGTTATGAATACTAAAGAAAACAAGAAAGTAAGAGTGAATAGTTCAAGATGAAGGAGTTTCTTATATAGGCCTCGACCTTGTGACCGTTGAGACCACTAGCCGTTTGTAACTGTTTCCTTTTTCTGCCGCGGTAGGAATCTCGGCAGACTAACCGTTACACTGTTCTGCCCGTTGGGACTGCTGCGGCCCTGACACTGTTTTATTGCCTCGGTAGAGTTCCTGCTGTGAACTATTTTTCCCTTATTTATTCCTAAATAAAACACACAAAAGAAAAATACTGAAAGCGAAAATAATTAGAGAAAATAAAAAAAATAAAAATAAACTAACTAATCCTACTATATTAATAATAAAAAGGGAGGAGATCATGTTACTGGTGGAGAGCATGTAAATGCATCTCCCAAAATTATTCTCTCCCTTAGGCCCAAATTGTGAATCGGTTGTGGGCTACTCCTTTTTGCTGTCTGTCCATCCACCTTGGGCTTAATCTTCTTGCCGAATATTCTGCCGAGCAGACTGCCCAGGCAGGATATCTTATTATCTACGGTGTGGATGGCCTTGCATTCCTCTGGATCATCATACTTCTTTAAGTTGTGGAATGTGTTGAGTTTGACTTGTTGGTCATTGACCCGCATAGTCAACTCTCCTTTTTCCACGTCAATTAATGTGCGTCCAGTTGCTAGAAAGGGTCTCCCAAGGATGATCGGTGCATTGTCATCTGCTTCACAATCAAGGACAAGGAAGTCGGCAGAAAAAATAAGCTTGTCAACTCTTACCAGTATGTCCTCAATTTTGCCTTTAGGTTGCACATAGGATCTATCCGCTAGTTGGAGCATCACTGTTGTAGGTTTCGGCCTTCCAATTCCAAGCTTTTGGAAGACTGATTTAGGCATGAGGTTTATGCTTGCTCCAAGGTCGCATAGGGCCTTACCTTCATAGCTCTTTCATATCGCACAAGGTATAGTAAAGCAACCAGGATCTTTTAACTTTGGTGGCATACGGTTATGCAACATTGCCATGCATCCCTCGGTAGCAGCCACTGTCTCAAACTCACCTATTCGTTTTCTCTTTGATACCATGTCCTTTAAGAACTTGGCATAGTTCGGCATTTGTTCAATAGCTTCAACGAAAGGTATGTTGATGTGGACTTGCTTCAAGATGTCGAGGAATTTCTTGAATTGTTGGTCCTGTTTTTGCTTCTTCAACCTTTGCGGGAAAGGTGGTGGTGGTCTCATTTCCTCCAGGGTTTCTTGAGTTTGAAATTTTATACCTGGCACCACTGGAGTTGTTGCTGCCTCGGCAGGCTGCTCAGGAGCTGCAGTGCTCTCTGCCGGGGCAATGCTGCCGGCTTCAGTTTGCTCGGCCTCTTCTTTTGCTTGATCCACTGATTGAATTTGGCTCTCTGGGGTCTTTTCCTTCAGCTGTAGACCACTCCTAGTAGTGATTGCTTTGCACTGTTCATGGCTCATCACCTTAGCAACTTTAGTATTGCTAGGTAGGCCTTCTTGTGGTCTAGTGTTTATGCATTGAGAAAACTGCCCAACCTGAGTTTCCAGCGTTTTTATGGCCGCTTCTTGATTTTGCAGCCTCATCTCAGTTCTATTTATGAAGGCATCTGTCCTCTTGATGAAATTACTATTTTCTGCCATGTATGACTCAGTTTTCATCATGAAGGCCTTTAGTGTGTTTTCCAGTGAACTTACCAATTGCTGTTGCATCTGCTGCGGCGGCATCGACTGCTGGGCTTGCTGCTGCGGCATCGGTTGCTGAAATCCCGAAGGTTGGGTGATTGGGTTTAAGGCATTGTTTGGGTTACTCCATGATAGGTTTGGATGCCTCTTCCATGAGGGGTTGTATGTGTTGGACATCACATGGCTACGGTTGTAGTTCCCAACATACATATCGGTTTCTTGATTCATGCAGTCAGAGGAACTGTGGTTACCTCCACATAAGTCACAATATGAATCAATTACCTTGACCTCACGGGTATTTTGTTGTAACTGTAGGTTTTGCACCATCTTGGTAAGAGAGGCCAATTGTGCTGCCACTGAACTTGACGAGTCTAATTCATTTACCGTGGCTTGGTGTCTTACTCCTCCTCGCCTAAATGTAGGAAACTGGAAGTCATTCTTTGCGAGTTTATTTAATATCTCAATAGCTTCCTCAGGTGCTTTATCCAGGAGTGTTCCGTTTGTCGAGGCATCTAACATCATCCTTGTCGGGGCATTCGTGGCATTGTAAAACATTGTCACCTGTGTCCATAGGGGAAATCCATGCAAAGGACACTTGTGCAATAGCTCTCTGTAGCGTTCCCATGCCTCGTACATTGGTTCATCTTCTGCCTGTCGAAAAGAAGTAATTTCATTACGGATTCTATCATATAGATTAGTAGGATTAAAACGAGTAATGAAATCACGACAAAGTTCACTCCAGGAACCAATAGATCCTGTTGGAATGGTATTTAACCAAGCTTTCGCCCTATCCCTCAGTGAATAGGGGAATAGCTTTAATCGCAAGACATCTTCATGGACTCCTTAGATTTTGAAAGAGTTGCAAATTTCCATGAAGGACTTGAGGTGCTGCCTTGCGTCTTCAGTTGCAGACCCACCAAATTGTCCAATTGTATTTAACATATTGAACATAACGGGTTTGAGTTCAAAATTGGTTGCTTCAATCTCTGGTGTAACGACTCCTGGGTTTAATCCGTTTAAGTCCTCTTCTAGGAAGTCTCTGACAGTGAGCTGCCGCGGCCCAGGTGGCAGCGGAAGTCCTCCATTACCGGCAGGTAAGTTTTGTCCTGCCGGGTGATCTGCCATGGCTCCTTGGATCTGTCTCCTCAACCTTTGCCTTGTTCTTTCGATCTCTGGATCTAACTCGTACAAAGGGTTGGTTAGATTGGCCCTGGTCATACACCAAGAAAAACAAAAGTAAAATAAAAATAAAAATAAACAAGAAAATAAAGAAAACAAAATTTAGTTGCCAGTCCCCGGCAACGGTGCCAAAAACTTGTCGTGTGTCAAAAGTGCGCGTTTAGTGCAAGTGGACACATCGCAAGTAATAAGTGATAAGTATTTTATCGAGTTATCGTCTCCTCATGGACCGGTATACTTAATATGCTTTCTTCACCTTCTTGTTCTGAAGAAAGATAAAAACACAAGTGAGTTGATTTGATTTATCTAAACTAAAATAACTAAACAAAAATAATGGATTGAAATAGTAGAGAGAGATGGGCTAGGATCCAGTTGCGTCGTATTGTGGATTTGATTGACTTGTCTCTGTCCAATGCAATCGTATATCATTGTCTTGGCAGCACTGCAGTTTACTGCCTCGGCAGCGACAATACTGTCTGCCGCAGCAATCCCTTGCTCGTGGGCAGACTTTACCAAAGTTCGGCAAAGTGTCCTTGGATGACTCCGCTTATCCCTAAGTCAGAGTGTTGTTGATGACTAGTCCTTGATGATACCTCCCGGCGTGAACCAATTATACTCACCAACCAATCTCACACTTCTTTTAGCCGCTGAAACTCTTAACCTATCCCTAGGCCGAGTTAGTATTTCGCGATTGAAACACTGTACTTACCCCTTTCGTGAATCTAACTCTCCCGAGCTTAGATAAATGGATGATTCACAATATCCTCTCCCGAGCTCAATTGTGAAAACAAGGAATAACAAAGGATAAGCAAACCTTGATAACTTTATTGCATTGAATCAAAGACAAAGTACAATCTCCTCTAAAAAATACTCGACAACCTTCACCTAATCCCTAAGAAGGTTTAGAACATAATGGAGAGGAAAGAAACAAGAGTAGAAGCCGGCTCTCTCCCTAGGTATTTCTTATATTGTACATTGGGTGGCTAGGTCCTTATATAGGCTAGACCTAGGGCAAACCTTTCCTAAGTAGAATACAACTTGTAGTAGGGAACAAGTCAAGTACATAATTAAATATATTTCCAAGTTTATATTCGGCTAAGGGGCTTTCCCGCGTGGTCTTCCTTTGGGCTTTTCCTTGTGCTAGCCAGCTCCGATCCATGGGCTTCAAGTCCAGACACGTTCCTTGGATTTTTTCCTTTCCATCGCCTATAGTCTTGCTTCCTGTCGGTCTGCTGCTACCTCGGCATCAGGTCCTGCCTCGGCCTTGTCCCTACCGCGGCACTGGTTCTCTTGCACAGATATGAAAACGCAGTAAAACGTGCCTTTTTCTGTATATATTATCTATATGAGTATAACTTCTAAATATATCACATTAAGTACATGCATTGGTCCGAGTGGGTATATATTTGGTGATTAATGCCCATAAAAGGAGTAAAAAGTGATTGTGTGTTGAGCACTTATCAGTAAAGTTTTAACGAGACATATTATCTTTATGGATATTCAAAGGGGATTGTTATGAATATATTTATTTATAGTGGGTATCCATATATTAAATAATATTTTTAATATATTTTATTATTAAAGTTTAATTTCCATTAGAACTAGGATTTTCATCTTATGCCTATAAATATAGACTTTTGGAGAAAGCATTGTAAAACCCTACTTTGAGAATATAATACAAATCCTTCTCTTTTTGTCTCTCATCTTTGTTCATCTATTGTGTTCTTGTTCTTTACTTTATTCACAATATTTTTTATATTTTTATCAATAAATTTTAAATAATTGTGAGTCAAAGTTGAAAAATTTGACTAAAAAAATCAATAATGAACATTAAACTTGGGACGGTGGAAGTAGTAAATTTAAAATTTAGAGTTTAAAATAAAAAATTATAATTAATATTAAAAGAATTAAAAATAAAGTATATTTTTTAAAGTTTAGAGTTTAAAATATAAAATTAGAGATTATGATTTAAAATTTAATTTGTATATATTTTAAGATAGAATATAAAAACATAATAAAAAGTACAAGATTTTTGTTAGATTTTTTTGTTGTCTGCCAAACCCTAACTCTAATTTATTAATGATAGCCCATATTAAACTTGAAAGCTTCTCCTTAGGAAAAATTATTAAATGGATGTGACTCATCACATCATCATGATTCTATCAAATAATAAATTTTTATTTTATTTATATTTTAAAAATAAATCTTCACTTATTTTATACAAGATAAATCTTCATCCATTTTTAATATATCATTAATTAATAAATCTTATTAAAAAATCATAAATAATATGATAAGTCAAAACTATATAATAATTTCTCCATAATCACGGCTTAACCTATTCATCACACTTCACATATAAATATGTGGCATGGTGTTCTCCTTTATTTCATTCTCTCAAAAGCCTGACAACAGAAATATGGAATTAATTTTTTTATGTGCTCTCAGTACTGTCCTCGTTCTCTTTATCACCTTTAAGTTTTTTGCCATCTTTTCCACCACCCGAAACACCAACGGTTGTTGTTCCGACACAAGTCTTCCACCAGGCCGAACAGGCTTGCCATTCATCGGCGAGAGCCTCGAATTTCTTTCGGCAGGCCGAAAGGGTCACCCACAGAAGTTCATCTATGATAGGATGGCCAAGTACCACTCTCGAATCTTTAAAACATCGATATTGGGAAAGCCCATGGCTGTCTTCTGTGGCGCGGCTGGGAACAAGTTCTTGTTCTCCAACGAAATCAAACTCGTCACCGCGTGGTGGCCGGATTCCATTAACAAGATGTTCGAGTCCTCGAAACCCACGTCTACAATAGAGGAGTCCAAGAAGATGAGGAAGCCACTCCCTAATTTCCTCAAACCGGAGGCCTTACGAAGATATGTCGAAATAATGGATTCCATAGCACAAAGGCACTTCGAGACTTGTTGGGAAGGGCAATCACGAGTATCTGTATTCCCACTCGCAAAGAACTACACCTTCTCGGTCGCGAGCAAGGTGTTCTTAAGCATCGAGGAACCCAAACATGTCGAGCGATTGTCCCGTGCCTTTAACGTTTTGACCTCTGGGATGATATCGATCCCCATCAACTTTCCCGGAACTCCTTTCAACCGTGCCATCAAGGCTTCGAACATAATAAGGGAAGAATTGGGTGCCATTATCAAGCAAAGGAAGACTGATCTTGCTGAGAAAAAAGCCTCTCCTACTCAAGATATACTGTCACATATGCTGTTAACGTGTGATGAGTATGGACAGTACATGACTGACGTGGATGTGGCATGTAAGATTCCTGGTTTGCTTGTCGGAGGACATGATACTGCAACTGCTGCTATTGCATTCGTCGTCAAGTACCGCTTGCTGAGCTACCTGATATCTACCACAAAGTGCTGAAAGGTAATCTCTTCATTAAAACCTCAGATTTTATATAGAAAAATTTGGTACATTCACCAATCTGATTTACATCTGCAGAGCAAATGGAGATAGCAAAATCAAAAGCCCCAGGAGAGTTGCTGAACTGGGAAGACATTCAAAAGATGAAGTACTCATGGAACGTAGCATGTGAAGTAATGCGTCTTGCTCCCCCTCTCCAAGGGTGTTTTAGAGAAGCACTCAACGATTTCTTATATGCCGGCTTTGCCATTCCGAAGGGTTGGAAAGTCAGTCCAAAATGATCTTAACCAAAATTTAGTTAATTATAATTTTATCTATTTATTTATCTATCTAATTATCTTATCGTGTATATACAGTTGTATTGGAGTGTGCATTCAACCCATAAGAATCCCGAATGCTTCCCTGAACCTGAGAGTTTCGACCATCGAGATTCGAAGGAAACGGACCGGCTCCTTACACATACGTTCCCTTCGGAGGAGGCCCAAGAATGTGTCCCGGAAAGGAGTATGCTCGGCTCGCCATCCTAGTTTTCATGCACAATATTCTCAAGAGATACAAGTGGAAGAAGGTTCTTCCTTGTGAGAAGATCATTGTAAACCCAATCCCAATGCCTGAAAAAGGATTGCCCATATTAACCTATTTCCTCAAACAACCACAGCCTAAATTGTTTTGATTGACAAGGCGTTTGGTTGTTTTGGATTGTTTTAAGTTTTATGCTTCTTCTTTTTTTCAATGTACTGCACCATATGGTTTTAATAATAACAATAATTTATTGTGTAGCAAAATATAGAGATTTTAAAATTTCTAATATAAATTTCAAATCAAAGTTTATTTGAAAAAACAAGAGTCTTTGAAAGATGTTAAATTTAAACTTAGAGTGTGAATTAATCCGAAAAAATAATAAAATAAAAAATAATTTATAAATCTCAGTTTGTAAATAAGAAAATAAAAATATATAATTTGACCACCCAATCTTACTCAAAACATGTAGGTTGTTTTAATGGGTTAAATCATATTTTTTTAACTATGATTTTTAAGTTTATTCGTTTACATAATTTTTAATTTTATTTTATGTTTCAACTGCAACACATCCGTAAATTATAACTCTCATTAAAAATTACTTCTTAAAATTTTGAATATTTTAATTTCATTTTTAAACTATAATTCTTATTCAAAATTGACTCTAAACTTTAAATATTTTAATTTTATCCCATATTATAACCATCATTGTAAATTAGATCCTAAACTTTTAATTGTCGGGATAAACTACGAATGATCATTTATTATGAGAGGTTTTAATTGTCAATTGATCTTTTAATTTTTTTAATAACCATTTAATTATGGGATGCTCTAGTTATGAGGGAGGTTTTAATTATATGTTTTAATAAATGTCTAACCTCGCAAAAACATAAAATACAGGCCTAATGTTTTCAAGTATGCTCAAATAATATTTTATAACATCAAATCTGCTCAAATAAGGACACTAAATGAAAACATTTGCAAAATGTTAATTAATTTTTGGCCTTTTCTTCGTTTACGAAAATAAAGTTTATTAATAAGAAAATCCACAAAACAACTCAAGAATATGATCAAAATTTAAGTATAAATATTAAGCGGACCAAGAACACAATATCTCACTCATGATCAATTAATTTAAAACTCTTTTTTTAAGAAGTCTATTATAAACATCACTCTCTCAATCAGTTTTTTTATTCGTAACATCATGATTTGAATCTTTAACTTCATTTAAGAGACCTAACATTACATGCCACTAGACAAACTTATCGCAGTAGAGAGTGTTTCAAGAATAATATTGGTACATCCATTATCTAGCGCCAAATTTAGACCTGCCAACATGGCCATGGTATAAAATTGCAGACGTAACATTATATTGCTATATATCTCAACATTTTTTAAGGTTATCTCGATGTAATATTAACGTAATAAAATATAAATATTGTATCATGATTTTTTATAATATAAAATCGTTACATAACGTTGTAACATGTTATATATTGTGCCATAATGCCACAACGATGTAATAAGTTTTCAAATAATCTAAAATATAAAATTATATAAGTAGAATCCTTGAATTTTTTTTAAAATTTAACGATTATTAGATCAATTATCTTAACGATTTAAGAACCTTATTAATTTATAAAACGTAAATAAAAATTATAAAATATTTATCATTTTCAAAGTATAACGATGGTTTTTTTTTCATGTACAAACTAATTTAATTTTATTATTTTTATTTTTATCGTATTATATATATTTTTTAGGATTAACATATACCAATTTTATAATTTTAAACCAATGGATAATATCTCATCTTTTAACTTTACATGATTTTTTTTATAATATTATTAAATTTCATGTGATTGAGAGATGTAGGGCTTGAATTTCGTCCGGCCTAAATAAATAATATAAATAATAAAAATAAATAAATAAAATAAATAATTAAAAACAAAAAGGAAAAGGATAATGGGAGAGTTGGTTTTGGTTCAGTTACATGGAGAGGTTACCTGCAGTTGTGGGGGGTTTTGAATTAAAAAAGAAAAAATAAAGAAGAAGGGACACACGGCAATTACAAAAAAAGGAGAAAACAGGGAAACAAAGAGGACCGGCCATTGAATTCACCAAGGAGATTGGGGGAGATCACGGAGACTCGATTGGAGGTAACACTGGAGGCCGAAAGGTTACTGGGAATTTTTGAAGCGTTCCGAGAGGTAAGTTTCTTCGATTTCTCATTGTTCCATCGTTTTCGGATCAAAGCTTTTGAGTATGGATAGTAATGAATTTTAGATTTAATTTCGAATTAACTTTGAAGACTGCAATGTTGGTTTGAGTTCATTTTATGGGCGATGCTGATGTTTAAGTTTAGGGGGAGTTGTCAAATTTGATTCGAGTAGTTTAGGTGTCATTCAAGTGCAACCGGGTGTTTAGGGAGGAGTTTTTAGTGATTTTGGGTGTTTAGATCTTAAAAGATGGATTTTCGGATCGTTTTTAGAGGAATTTCAAGGTTTCCGACGAGTTCACCGGTGCCGGAAACCGTCGCCGGAGCAAAATCGGTCCCGGACGGTGGCCGGAAAACTCGCCGGAGTGGTGGTTATCGGCGGCGATGTGGATTCGACGGCGGAGCGTGTGGCGGTTCAGTGGCCGTGTTCATCATGTTCTTCATGAAAATGAAGAACATGGATGAATACCAAGTGAAACTAAGGTGTTTGATCCATTTAAGTGAGGGTCTCTGGGCTTAGAGGTGTTTAGGTTGAGAGAATTCTGAGTTGGACTGAGTCATGAGAGGGAAATTATGGTCGAGTCAACTCGGTGGGAAGGAAGGTCATCCCTGTGCAAAACGACCGCGTTTTGACACAAGAAGACCCGCGTGTTTTGATCCGGGTTAACCCGGATCCGCGCGGTTCAAAGAAAAGTGGAAATTTACTCTCGTGGCCCCTCGAACTTTGAGGCGTAATTCAATTTAGTCACCATTTCCCTTAATTAAGGCCAAAACTTTACTCTACACTCAATTTAACCCCTAATTGGACCCAATTCGAACCGTTAATCCAAAATTTCATCAATTTAGACATTAATTAGAATTAATTTAATTTTAAACTTAGATTTAATTTAATTAGATACTTAATTGGATTTAATTAAATTTTCTAAAGTTAAAATTAATTTAATTTAATCACTAATTAAGTCTAATTTAGCCCCCTAAATCGAACAGTTGCCAATTTAAATTCGTGCTTATTTCCTTTATGCCATGTAATTCCCTTTATGTCAGTTACCCATGTTTTATTCGAGCTCTTGCTTCTTTAATAAAAGTAACTTAGTTCCTTTATCTTCTTTATTGTTTAATTGCTTTATTTAATTGTTTTATTTAATATGTTTGCATACTTTTAAAAGCATATAGGATATTTGTTTAGGATGTCACTTAATTCACACCTAGATAATTAAATTAGAGCCTTTTAGGATTAGTCACTTTAATTATATAACTAAATTAAATAGGGAAGATAATTTAGTAACGATGACGTTCTAATCATATATCTCGGATACACTAAGTGGTCAGTGTTTTGAAATAACATTATGTTGGCCAATAGTGTACTTTGGTATCGTATTTGGTGCGTCATCGAAACGTAGAAAATGGTAAATAATTTAGGGTTAAAATTTAATAAAATTAATTAGGCAAAACTAGAAACACTAATAGTATTATTAATTTTGTTTGGTGTCCAAATGGTAGTGTCCGTGCATTCGGATGTTATCATAATACACCCGGTGAAATTAATAATTTAATAGGATTTAAATATTTAATCAATGAAGCCTTCTTAGGTTAGAACTTAAAATGAACAAGATAATAACCGGCCATGCATTTAAAACCTTTTGGGGCAAAACTTGTATTTCTTTAAATACGAGTTAAGGTTTCCTATCTAGAGGACGTCTTACTCAAACTTGTATTTAAAAGAAATATATTTTCTTATCCAAAAGGATATTCTTATTCGAGCGATATTTATTTGACAATAACGGATTAAATTAATATTATTATTCGAAATACTAAAATGCCACGTGTAATTAATAAGGTACCGATCTTGGGCGCTCATAAGGGTCGTCCTTACGCGTAACCGACTCCCGAACCCAAATGCTTTTAAAAGAATCTTTGGTTTGTTTTATGGTGTCTGGCCTACCAAAGTGGCCGATGGCGACTCCAAATCAATTTTAAAATTCAAATTAACTGTTTTTAACAAGACACCTATTTTCACAATTCACGACTAAAAGTGGTAAAACTAGATTTGTCCAAATTAATCGCCAGGCTATTTTTCACACATTTCGATTTTAAAATGGTCGCGACAAGAGAGATAAAAGATTTTTGTATATTTTTTCTCATTATAAATTATTTATTAATTAGATGAGAAATACCCTAGGTGCAAACACTACAATAAATTTTTAGTACATTATTTTACACATAGTTCGAATAAAATAACACAATAAAATAATAAGAAAAACACTTTAATACAATGTAATATAAAAGAAAAGATATACTAAAGATTTTTAGTGTTATCATTAAAAAATGAAAAGGAAAAAGAATATGTGTAAGAATTAAAGTAAACTATGTACAATTTTGTTTTCTAGTGTTAAAAGAATAAAAAATTGAGTGAAATAAAATTAGATGGGAAATACCCTAGGCACAAAGCAATGCAATAAGATTCACTATACTACACTACATTATACTATACCTAATTCAAACAAAATAATATATAATAAAATAAATGATAAAAAACACTACAATACAATGCAAAAGAAAAGATTCACTAAAAATTTTACTGTTATTTCAAGCAAAGAAGTAAAGAAAAAAATATGTGTAAATATTAAAGTAGAATACGTACAATTTTGTTTCTTAGTGTTGAAAGAATAAAAAATTGAGTGAAATAAAATTATATGAAAAATACTTTAGGTGCAAAACATTGCATTAAAGATTCCCTATATTATAGTACATTTAGTTCGAACAAAATAACACATAATAAAATAATAAAAAAACACACTATAATATAAAAAAAAGATTTATTAAAGATTTTTAGTGTTATCATTTAAAGCAATAAAGAAAAGAATGCGTAAGTATTAAATTAGAATATGTACAATTTTTTTTAGTGTGAAAGAATAAAAAATAAGTGAAATAGAATATATATTTATATATAATATTTTTATATATTTTTTTTTCTTTTTATAAAACTCTTTCGGATGAAATTTTGTATTATAATCTTTCCAGAGTTTTCTAATAATAATGGGATAATTTTAAAGGATCTTGGAATTTTAATGAACTTGGTAAGCTTGAATCTTTACTTGAATTTTTTAGAGTTCATTCCAATTCCGACTATTCTAGGTAAGCTTACAAAACTATGTTTTATGTACAAACATATTTTTTTATTCTTTAAGTTGTAGTCAATTTATTTGCTTTCTTTTATATAGAGATCGACGTCTCAAAAATAATTCTCCAACAAGTAAATTTTTTATGCTTTTAGTTGCAGGTGATAGGAGTGTTGCTAACTTGTTTTTAGATTTTATGAGTATGTATATTTTTATTGTTAATTTTAAATCGTATTATTATTAATTCACTTTTTAATATTTTTATTAATCAATTTGATCTCATATAATGAATAATTATTTATATATAGATAAAAAATATTACGTTCAAAATATAAAGTACAACTCCTAGTGATGATTACGAGAACACAAAATGTAGAACTTTATTTAGATATCGTTGTAGAAGTTAAAAAAAATGTTATTGAATAATTTAAAAAATATCATAAAGATAAAACTATAAGACAGAGAAAAAAAAAGAATTAAAGAAAAATTAAGATTTGGTGATCATGATGATTATAGTGGTAGTGACGCTGAGGAGGAGTTAACTGGGTGCAAATAGTCTACCTTTTTTCCATGCCTTCATTCGTGTCTCTGTTTTAAATTAGAGGGTTTAGAGTTTAGGGTCCTAGGTTAGGAGTTGTGGTCAGGGTTTAAGGAATTAGGGGTAGGATGTATTTTTTATGGTGTAGGGTTTAGGATATAAAAAATAAGGGTTAGGGTTTAAAATTCAATTTTTAGAAATTTTTAACAGGAGACATGGATGGAGGCATGATAAAAAAGTAGATGATTTCCACTCTAGTTAATTATTGTAAGGCGTGAAAATATAAGGTCGAAAAATTAATGGAAAAAAAGGCCTTATATTTTGAACAAGGAGAGGTAGTAATTCTGAAACTCAACAATTTAAAAGATTATTCAGTGTTCATAATTTTGAAAGAAGTGAA
The DNA here is from genome assembly GCA_035048815.1 of Abelmoschus esculentus. NCBI lineage: Eukaryota > Viridiplantae > Streptophyta > Magnoliopsida > Malvales > Malvaceae > Abelmoschus > Abelmoschus esculentus. Next base: position 2,583,888 of record JAUCBN010000064.1, on the reverse strand, counting down.
AGAAAATATCAATGACTAATTTTGACATTCCTAGAATTAGATTAGAAAATATGGATTCGATTTTTGAAAGATCAAAAAATTCATAGTAATCTAAACTTACCATGAACTTTGTAAAAATAAAAATGTAAAACTTAGAAAAATATTTCAAAGTTGATCTTATTTAACCCTTGTAATTTTATTTTTAATATCTTTTTTTCTTTCTACCTTTTATTTTTTTTAACAATCTAGTCACTTTCTAGATTTATCTTTAATTTTATTTAATGCAATTTTTATTTATATCTTTTATATTATGATAAATAAATTATTTTAATTAATTTATCACTATTTTTAGTCAAGTCTTGTCCTTACCTAAATAAGGAGGGTTTTAGCAAAACATATAATTTAATGAAATTATATATTCATACTTAAACTATTTGATGATGATGATGATGATGATAATAATAATAATAATAATAATAATAATAATAATAATAATAATAATAATAAAATAATTCAAAATCTTATTTATACATATAAAAATAATATAAAGAAATATATATGTAGATATAAAGATAAAATTGTTTAAATTGTAATCAAATTGTACTATAGTATTTATAAACAAAAAGTTAAAATTTGTACATAAATTCGAAAAATCAAATCGATTCAAACTCAACTCGAACTCGCTAAAATTGAATCGACCTAAAAAATTAAAAAAAAAATCTAAATTATAAAATATGATGACTCAATTCGAATAATTCAAAATTTTTTGATTTAACTCGACTCGCTCGAATACACACCTCTTAACCACACCTAATTTGCATCGCATATGCGCAAACATAGTAGCGAGATAGGTTTTGTGAGAATATCAACAATTTGTTGTAAGGAAGAAAATTCACAGTTAATTGCCCATCTGTCACATTTTTGCTTACAAGATAGAGTTTAATCTCCACGTGCTTTATTTGAGCATGATGGGTAAGGTTAGTTGTCATGGACATTGTAGAGGAATTGTACAACTCATTTTACAACTAGAAATTTCGACTTCTGAAGTAAACATCCAAGAAAGAGAGATACCTAACAAATGTTGCATTTAGGCATTTAAGAAGAAGAAATATCAGATTTTAAACCAGATTTTAAACTTTAATAAAAATAATCAAACTCTAATCTTGCATTTAGGCATCTGAGAAAGAGAAATACCAGATTTCTTGTTCTACTCCCTCAATAGACTACTAAATAATCCTTTCCATCTTAACAGTTAACATTTCAAGTTGTCAAACCAGATTTCTATTAAATTCAAACAATAAATTTTGAATATACATATCAAAGGACTTTCTCTACCAACTTTACCCCATTGTCACCATTAACGAAGAATATATTATGTTCTAAATCTAATTAAGAGAGAAATTGAAAGTTAAGAACAACCAAATATTGAAGCGTGTATAACGAACCTTAAAGGAAGCCTTAAACCTCCTCTTAGGATGGCAATCCGAGGGAGAGGTTATCCGCCACAGACGGTACGCCATCTCCACCTCTCAGGAATATATTATCTTTTTCGTTTCCTCTTTTGTAGCTCCACTTCATCTTTGTCTGTTGTTCTTTCCTCCTCTTTTGTAGCTCCACTTCTGTCATATTTAGCACTGAAATCAACACATCGTTCTCCTTTTTATCTGATTTCTTCAATATTTTATCAATCTATTTCTTCATCTCAGCTTGACGGAGAACCTCAGTCCAGCGAGCAACGACTTCTGCACGTTTCTCTACTTTTTTTCTAGCGTTTTTGGGCAACCATGGACAAGTAGGGGGAGAATGAGGGAGTGTCGGTGGGAGAAGGGAATTAGGGTTTGAAATATAAACACCCACAGTAGTAAAATATATGGTTTAAACCTAAATAAATAAATAAATAAAAAGTTTATTGTGGCGTTTTTAAAACAAACGTCGTTAGAGAACAAATTTATTATGACAATTTTTCATATAAACGCCGCTAAACAAATTTATTATAGCGTTTTACTGCAAAACGTCATTATATATCATCCATTAGAGGTGTTTGTTCTAAAAACGCCACAATAGGTATTTTTGTGGAGTTTTTTTTATAAATGCCATAATATGTAAAAAGGTTAGCTGCGTTTACTTCACAAACGCCACAAATAACGCCGCTATAGACCAAGTCTAGTGTAGTGTGTCACACCGTAAAACGGGTTTTTCAACAGGCTTCACACCAATTTCCTAACGCAGCTGAAGAATCCACATAAGTTTAAACACAGTGTTAGCAACACTACGATACTCAACTTTGGACGAGGACCATGAGACTATTGATTGTTTTTTAGAACACCAAGCAACAAAACTAGAACCAAGGTACATAGTGTAACATGTTGTAGAGTGCCTATCCTTAAGATAGGATGCCCAATCAGCATCAAAATAACATGAGATAGTAAAAGGAGATGAGGATGTCTTGAGAAAAAGACCATAATCATGGAATTTAAATATATCTCGAGTTAACGATTTAAGGCTTCGGTTTGGCCATCGGATTAAGGGTGATAAGACAAACTAAAACAAAGTTCGGTGTTGTGCAACTTACGTATTTTCTTGCAAAGAGCACTGAGAAAAAATGTTATCGTGATCACTAACAATTGTGTTCAACGACCAATCATATGATGATTGTAAGGATACTTTTATTTACCAATTTTATTGAATAAAGGCATTGCCATTTTTGTTTTCAGATATATGTGTCAATGTATAACATAAACTGAGAAATAATAAGGTCCATATAATAATATATGTATTATTATTAAAAGATCCTTAGTCAAGTATTATTATGGGTATAGACAATAATAATACGCTTAAGACTAACATGTGATTAATTGATGACAATGAGTTGTCATTGACACAGAGATGTCAGAATTAATACATGAATATATTAATAGAGAATAATATATTGGATTGACCCACTATGAGCATATATCTTGGATTATTATGTGACGGTCATGATATTGCTCATAGTGACAACTATATGTATGGTCCTTAGACTTGAGATTATTACTATCTCAACATATGTTGTTTTATGTTTTGATGCAGTTAAATGTGTCGCGTAATTAGTTACACTATAAAAACTAACATTGGGCATATTACAATGTATGTAGTGAGATGTGAATGATCAAGATAGGATTTGTCCTTCCTACATAATAGGAAAATATATCAAAGGCCACTTGATTGAGTGAGACTAGAAATGCATGGCCATGTTTGAATACGTTGATATGAGATATCACAAATTATTCATTAAAAATAGTCCACTCTAGATATCAAGAAACATTAAAATAGGCTATACAAGTGTGACTATTCCAAGACTTGTGCCTATTAAAGATATAAAAGGACAAAAGGATATAATACATCAAGATAGTTGGTCACGGACATGATATATCGAATCATGATCTCTTGTAACTTAGATGACAATGATATATTGCTAGATGTTACTCATTGTTTGTAATATTAGAATTGTTCTAATATTACTACTAACGTTACAATGAGCCTACAGGGTCACACCCAATGGTTGAAAAGGAGCAAAAATATATATAAGTATAAAAAGAATATATTTAATCCCGAATTTTAATAAAGGATATAATTAAAGTAATTATATCCCTTTTAAATTCGAATTAAATATATAGATTCCGAAATTTAAGGAAATAATTAAAGTAATTATTTCCTATAAACAAATTCGGAATCAAACTCTTATACCTAGGGTTACACCTATATAAAGGATCTTTGGTCTAGCAGCCATAACATAGAATTCCGAATTCCAAACCCTAGAATCACGAAAAATAGTTTTTCGAGATTTGCTCTCTCAACTGGGTGAACTGAGTAGAGGCCGAGACGATATTCGTGGAGGCTAAAGATTCGATTGTTGAACGATCGTAACTACAGCAGATCCCGTTGCTGTCTTTGTTGTTTATCAAGGAACCCAATGTAAGTTATCGCATCTCTTCCTCCCGATTTCGAATTAAACATACATGGATCACTGGAAAGACCGTCGTAATTTTGTTCCACTACGCCATGGGGTATTGTGCAACTTATGTATTTTCTTGCAAAGAGCACTGAGAAAAAATGTTATCGTGATCACTAACAATTGAACGTGGAATACCATATAATTTGATCACCTCTTGTAGCAAGATATTAGCAATGTAGGCAACATCAAAGTGGAAAGGTAAGACAAAGAAATGTTCGTATTTCGTTAGGCTATCAAAAAACACAAGAATAGTTTTCTTTCCTTGAAACTTAGGCAATCCTACAAAAAAATCCATCAAAATGTCTATAAAAACTTGTTTAGGGATGAGAAAGGGTTAAAACAGACCCGCCGAAGATAAACTCTTGTTTTTCATACGTTGGTAAACTTGATAATCATGTAAAAATTGGCGCACATCCTTGCGTATTTCTGTCCAATAGAATTTGGTCGTACGACAATGGAATGTACAAGAAATACCTGTATGCCCCCCTAAAAAATTGAGAAGTGAAACTCGTGTAACAAAAGTGTGCGTAGAGCTTAGAACAAGAATACAACCTCGATGTAGTAAGAGACCCTCATGATAGACAAGGTTAGAAGAAGCGGCTTGTTGAAGAGTAGTACGAATGTGCTAGAATTTTAGATCGGTCAAGTTGGTTTCTCGTATGGCTCTATGATTCTCATGACAACCCGAGAAATGATCATTAAACTAGCACCACCTTTGTGCGACAACACATCGCCCACTGTATTATGTTTACTAGGATGATACAAAATATCAAAATCATAACCCAACAAAAGAGAAGAGAAGAGAAAAGAAATCAGAATTTGCAAAGGGTGAAGATTCAAGTACAAACGTCCAAGCAACCAACTCCGAGAAGTTCCTCAAGTTTGATTGCTCAAGACCAATTTGTCAGTTGAGTTTTGTGGTAACGTTTCTGTTTTCTTTAGTCTTTGAAAATTTTCTTTTACTATTCAATCCCTAAATTTTTTTTTGTTTCTTTTAAACTTTTTTCTTCTTTCTATTTGCACACCTAACCTTTGTTTCAGCCCAAATGCCATCATTTCTTAGGATATTTGACAAGTTTTGAGTAAGTTCTTCTAAGAACTTGATTTGAGAGATTTGAGAGGTAAAAGGCAAGAGAGTGATGAGCACAGAAGGGGAAATAAAAGCCAGAATTCCCAGAGTGTAAACACGAGTGAATTGAGTGCCATATTTCTTTCCTTGGAGTGATCGTGAGGATTTTGTGTGTGTGAATTGGTGAGGTCCTTAAACTTTTGTTTCATTTATTCTTACTAACAATATGTCGCAACACTCAAATGAAAACAATCGGGAAGAACGACCAGCCCAAAACCTCCAAACACAAGCTCTAATAAGGGAAATGCAAAAGCTCTTACGTGCTAAGTTAGAACCAATTCATGAGCAGATGGACCGTATTGAGGAGTCCAGTGGAGGGCGTACAAGGGGCCAAGATGGACAGAATCATAGAGGGCATCCCATGCAACATGAGAATGAAGAAGAGAGTGACGAAGAAGATGTCATTTATGTCCGGAGCAATGCAAGGAACCATGACCAATTGGATGACAATTTTGGGAACATCTGAGTTAACATCCCTTCTTTTCAAGGAAAATCAGACCCGGAGGCATATTTGGATTGGGAGAGCAAAGTGGAACACATCTTCGAATGCCACAACTATTCCGAGAAAAAGAAGGTGCACATGGCTGCCTTAGAATTTGTTGAATATGCACTTGTATGGTGGGATCAACTAAGATCAACAAGGAGACGCAATGGTGATCGACCTATCAACACTTGGAGAGAAATGAAAGGTATTCTGAGGAAACGTTTTGTGCCTACTCATTATCACCGTGATCTCTATTATAAGTTGCAGAATCTTAAACAAGGAAGTAGAAGTGTGGAAGACTACTACAAAGAGATGGAGATAGCCATGATCCGAGTAAGTGTGGATGAAGACCGTGAAGCCACCATGGCAAGGTTCTTGTCTGGATTAAACAAAGAGAATGTTGATGTAGTGGAATTACAACACTACATTGAAATTGAGGATATGGTGCATATGGCTATTAAAATCGAGAGGCAGCAACGCAAGAGATCATCTTCTAGAGGCGTCACTAATGCAGTCCCTAAATGGAGTCCAAACACACCTCGGAGAAATAATCCTTTCCAAGGCAAAGAACCGGCTGAAACGTCCAAAATCAAGCCTATGGTGGAGAATGTTCGAGGAAAGCAACAAGAAGTGTCCACACGATCCCGAGAGATCAAATGTTTCAAGTGCTTAGTGCATGGCAATATTGCTAGCCAATGTCCAAATAAAAACACTATGTTGTTGCTGGAAAATGGAGAGATTGCTTCGGATAATGAATAAGAAATTTTGGAAGAATCTAAGCAAGAGGAAGAAGAAGAATTCACCCCTTCCATTGAAGGACAACTTATGGTTGTTAAAAAGCTTTTAAAAACCCAAATGGCAGAAGAAGAGGAGCAACAAGAGATCATATTTCACACTAGGTGTTATATTAACAACAAAGTGTGTTTTATGATAATCGATGGTGGAAGTTGTACCACGTGGCCAGCACTCTTATGGTGGATAAACTCGGCCTCAAAACTTTAAAGCATCTAGCCCCATATAAACTCCAATGGCTCAATGATTCGGGGGAAAAAGGTCACCAAACAGGTTCTTGTCCCTTTCTCTATTGGTTCATATAAGGATGAGGTTTTGTGCGACGTAGTTCCTATGCACGCAAGTCACATTTTACTTGGAAAGCCATGGCAATATGATTGAAGAACGATGCATGATTGTTACACCAATCAGTTCATCTTCAAGCATGGAGGCAAGAAGATAGTGCTTGCACCTATGATGCCAAAACAAGTGCAAAGTGACCAGATTCTGATGAAACAAAGTGTGGAGGCTTGGAAACAAGAGAAGATCCAAACCAAGCTTAAAGAAGGAAGACCTAAGGAAGAAAAGGCGTCTGGCAGCATCAAGTTGATTAGGGAATGTCTTTTGACACATCCCGTGATCACTTTTGAATTTTCTAACCCAAAAGAAGCCAAAACGTTCTCATCTTCTTTTCAGAAACTCAAGGAGGAGTTAGAAGGCCATACATGACAAAACCATGTCATTCCCATTGCTAAGGTAGATTCCAACACCAAGAGATTTGATTTGAGGACAAATCGCCCAAAAGAAGGAGGGGATGATATGTACACGCCCAACCTTAATTTCTGCCCATACCCTAAGTCACACAATTCCAATCAGGGAGTTCTACTTAATACTCTTTATTTATTCAATTCATGTGCTACACTCGTTTGCTATCTCATATTATATACCTATAATGTTTATGTCCTTATATTACTATTGATAACTTAGTAATTGGTATTGAACCACAGGTTTATCTAGCTTATATTATGCATAATTAATATTCAACACATGTTTAGTAACATCTACTTAATAGTTTAAGTTGTTTCTTTGCAGGTTATGTTAAACACAGCTTAAGGGACTATTGGCCATCTCCGATTTAGCTCAAATGCATCATTTGAGCTCAAAACAAAGAATCGTTGTTTGAGGCACTTACCAGCTTCTGATCAGCACCAAAATATACCAAACACTCCTAGACAACGCAATGAAGTGAATGTTAGCTTTGTTTCAGCTCACGAATCCAGAATGAGCTCAAAACGGCAAATGGTGAATTTCGATCCATATGGGATTCAGATCAGCTCCTACACACTCTTATGGATTGAGGAGAGTATTATGGCCCTAAGGATAAGTTCAATCAGCTAGGGGGTTAGCCGTTCAGCTCAAATCATCACTCAAAGACGGGGAACTTTCAGCTAGCTAAATCAGCTCAACCTTAGTTCATCCAGCTCATCTTAGCTCACCCACCAACCTTCAGCTCAACCATGGAAGGACATGTTCCCTCCCCAAGAGACACAACCGACCAAACATGGAGGGAAACATGTTTTGGGCGCCAAAACAAAGAGATAGCACTCTTCATTGGACAGATTCATGATGGTCCATTTGTGTGCCGATTTCGAGCAGGATACAAGCAGAATTGGACTTTGGTGTCTTCATGAAAGTTGTTCCACTGTCTCTTGTCTTTCCAGAGTATGTTGAATCGCATCAATCAGATATCGGGAATTCGAGATATGTCCAATTTACTGAAGACTTTGTAGGCTGGAATTTTAAACCGAAAAGTTACAACAATTATTGGAAGGAGACACCATTCAAACAAACGGTTAAAGAGGGAGACACCACCAATTGAACAGACACCAAGGCCACTATTCGGCCACCCTTTCAAAGGGAAATGTCCCTTGTCCACACCCTTTCATTTCCTATAAATATGTAGCCATTTTGGCATTTGAATAGAGAACTTTGAATCAGATTATTTAGTTTGTGTGTTAATCTCTCATTCTTGTTCTTTTAAGAACTTTATCGACTTATCAAATCATCTCTTTGATTTGTGGCATCACCCTCTATCCTTTATACTTCAGGTTTTTGGAATTACATTTCCAAGAGGTCTAAGTGCATCTACCACCCTCAGAGTTGCAACTAGATTGGGTTTATGTTCTTATAACATAAGTTCAACCTTTGCCCCTTGGAATACTATCATTCCAACATCACATAAACACCATCCATCTTCCATTTTCGTCCACCATTCTTCACCAGCCCTTAACTTATCCTTCCATATCATTTACTTCACTTAAACACCTCCATTTCCTTCCTTAATCAACCATCAACATCCCCCACACATTCCCTTCTCCAAAACAGCTTCCTTTTCATCTAAACAATACCCTAACACCATAACCTCTTCTTGAATCATCCTTATCTTATTTCCAGCATCTTTTAACATTCTTTTGTTCAGGAAACAAGCGTGATACAAGGCTTGCTTGCATTCTAAGGTCCGGGCAATCAAAGCTTCTCTCTACAAGCATCTTTGGAGAGTTGGAGCATTTCATTCTAGCATTTTACTAGGTTAAAATTTGAACTAATTTACTATAAAGCTCATTTAGACATGCACATTTTAATCCCTAGAAAACGAACGCAAAATGATATTAAGTCAAATTTTATGAGTTCAAAAAGTTAATTACGGACTTTTGTACCTAATTATACAAAATAATCACAATTTTTCTGCATTTTACTCGGTTAAAATAAGAACGGTTTCTCTAGCTTTTACACGATTAAAATTGTACAAATTAATTAGAGACTTTTTTAAGAAAATTGTACAACTTAATATCAAATTTATATCTTTTACTCGATTAAAATTCGAACATGTTCAATATAAAGCCCATTTAGACTTGCATGTTTTAATCCCAATAAAACAATCGAAAATGATATTAAATAAAATTTTATGAGTTCAAATAGTTAATTATGGATTTTTGAACCTAATTATACTACATAATCTTAATTTTTTAGTTTTTTACTCGGTTAAAATTAGAATGGATTCTCTAAAAAGCCCTTTTATACATGAATGTTTTATTCCAATAAAATGACAACCAAATGATTTTAAAACAGATTTTAAGAGTTAAAATAGTTAATTATGGGCTTTTGAACAAAATTATACAGCTTAATCTCAAATTTTCTAGCTTTTTACTTGGTTAAAATTCGAACGGGTTCACTGTAAAGCCCATTTAGATATGCACGTTTTAATCCAAATAAAAAGACCGCAAAATGATATTAAATAAAATTTTATGAGTTCAAATAGTTAATTATGGGCTTTTTTAACAAAATTGTACAACATAATCTCAAATTTCTAGCTTTTTACTCGTTTAAAATTCGAACTTGTTCACTATGAAGCCCATTTAGACTTACACGTTTTAATCCCAATAAAACAACCTCAAAATGATATTAAATCAAATTTTATGAATTCAAATATTTAATTATGGTCTTTTGAACCTAATTATACAACATAATCTCAATTTTTTAGCTTTTTACTCTGTTAAAATTAGAACGAATTCTCTAAAAAGCCCTTTTAGACATGCATATTTTTATCCCAACAAAACGACAACCAAATTATATTAAATCAAATTTTAAGTGTTACAATAGTTAATTATGGGCTTTTGAACAAAATTTACAGCTTAATCTCAAATTTCAAGCTTTTTGCTCGGTTAAAATTTGAACGGGTTCACTATAAAGTCCATTTTGACATGCACGTTTTAATCCCAACAAAACAACAAACAAATGATAATATATCAAATTTTATGAATTCAAATAGTTTATTATGGGATTTTTTAACAAAATTGTACAACTTAATCTCAAATTTCTAGCTTTTTACTTGGTTAAAATTCAAACTGGTTCACTATGAAGCCCATTTAGTCTTGCACGTTTTAATACAATAAAAAGACCGCAAAATGATATTATGGTGTCGCCTGTGTAGTGTTATAAATTATGCGAACACGCTTGTGCAAGTATACACAGTCGTACAAGTAATAAAAGGGTGAGTGAGTATCACTCCCACGAGGATCGAGGTAACCAGTAAGTCAAAATTGTCAAGGCAAAAAGGTGTCACTAACTAAAAAGCAAAATAAAAATAAAGATAAAGACAGGAGGAAATGGATATGTACGGTGAAGGTGCAATGGAGAAATGTTATGGCAATTTCAAAATGCTAGCAACTAAAATATGCCAAGGCAAAGTAGAATGGATGGTGATGGTGCGATAAAAGTATGGAAGTGGTGTGTGGATTGTTTGATGATTCGATTGCAGAGAGACAAGTAAAATAGTAAAAGTAGTTTGTAAATGCTGAGACAAAAACAGGATGCAAGAACACGTTTAAACAATATGTTGTACTAACCCTCTATTGATGAGCTCTCCTAGGAATGATTGGTGGAGGTTCCTATAAACTTCTTAACCCTCACTTCTACTAACATCTAGCCACTATGGTGTATATTTACTTGATAGAGGTTTCTAAAGTGTTCCCGCTCTCGAGTCATAGGAACCTGAAAAACTAAAATGCCACGACATCTCCTCTCGATCTCAGCCACAACACTAGCCTATCGACAAAGCACACTCCTTTTAGTCGTTGAAACCTTCACTTACGTCTCTCTCGAGTACTCTAAGATCAGATAGGCCATGGTTACTATCTGAAGCCCATTACTCACGTAGATCCTCCCTTAGCTCCTCTCGGATGATCTAAGGATCTATAGCTAGGTTTCTCTCGAACACCTAACATGCACCTAAACACGGGACACTCTCATATCTCTTACAATGCTTAAATGATTAACAACTATTAGCAAAGCAAATACACAAACACATAGAAGGCTATATATTAATAAAAAGCAAAAGATAATCATCAATATTAGCAACCACCTAAACAGAGCAACACATGGTGGTGCAAAATGTAAAAGAAAGTATCATCTGATAAGTGCTCAACTCACTATCACTTTCTACACCTTTTATGGGCATTAATCACTAAATTTACACCCACTCGGACCAAAGCATGTACTTAATGTGATATATTTAGAAGTTATGCTTATAAAGATAATATTTACAGAAAAGGCAAGTTTTACTGCATTTTTATATCTGTGCAGGAGAAACAAGTGCCGCGGTAGCAACATGGCCGAGGCAGGACCTGATGCCGAGGCAGCAGCTGAGAGCCAGAGAGCAATACTGTAGGCGATCGGAAGAAAAAAATCCAAGGGACATTTCTGGACATGAAGCACATGGATCAGAGCTGGTTAACATGAGGAAAAGCCCAAGACAAGGCCACGCGGGAAAGCCTCTTAGTTGAATTAAACTTGGAAATATTTTATTTATGTACATGACTTGTTCCCTACTCCAAGTTGTATTCTACTTAGGAAAGGTTTGCCCTAGGCCAAACCTATATAAGACCTAGTCGTCCAATGTATTAGGGATATACCGAGAGAGTCGATTCATAAAGAGTTTACCCTAAGACTCATTGTTTTCTTTCTCTCAAATTATGTTCTAAGCTTTCTTAGGGTTTAGGTGAAGGTTGTTAAGTATTTGTGAGAAGAGATTGTACTTTGTCTTTGTTTCAATGCAATAAAATTATCAAGGTTTGCTTATCCTTTGCCATTCTTTGTTCTTGCATTCAAGCTCGGGAGAGAAGTTTGTGAGTAATCCATTTATCTAGACTCGAGAGAGTTAGATTCATGAAAGGGATAAGTACGGTGTTTCAATCGCGAAATACTAACTCGACCTAGGGATAGGTTAAGAGTTTCAACGGCTAAAAGAAGTGTGAGATTGGTTGGTGAGTATAATTGATTCACGCCAGGAGGTATCATCAAGAACTAGTCATCAACAGTACTTCGACTTAGGGATAAGCGAAGTCATCCAAGGACACTTTGCCAAACTTTGGTAAAGTCCACCCACGAGCAAGGGATTGCCGCGGCGGACAGTATCGTCGCTGCCAAGGCAGTAATTTGCAGTGTTGCCGAGGCAGTGATATACAATTGCATTGGACAGAGACAAGTCAATCAAATCCACAATACAACACAACTGGATCTTGACCTCTCTCTCTATTAATCAAATCTCATTCTTTTACTTAGTTGTTTTATTTCAATTTATTTACTTTCATCCAAACCCAAATTACTTGTGTTTTTATTTCTTTTTACAGAACAAGAAGACGAAGAAGACATATTAAGTATAGCAATCCCTGTGGAGACGATACACGATAATACTTATCACTTTATTACTTGCGATGTGTCCACTTGCACCAATCGCACACTTTTGACACGCGACAAGTTTTTGGCGCCGTTGCCTGGTATTGGCGATTCCAACTTTCCTTTTTATTTTTCTTGCACTACTATCTTATGAAATTAGTTTAATTATTTTGAGTTATTTGTTTTAGGAAATTAGTTTAATTATTTTGAGTTATTTGTTTTAGGAAATAAGTTTAATTATGTTTGAGTTATTTGTTTTATCTTAGGAAGGAAATTCAAGAAGGAGAAGCCATGAAGCACATAAAACAGTCCAAAAATCAAATCCACCGTCCCACCTAAGACGCGGCCAAGGTGGCTGGCCGCCCAGACGCAAGTGACGACGGGTTTGTTGTTATCGAACTTCATCTCCCCTGTTTTATTTCATACTTCTTCATTATTGTTTTCCAGTGCAGTTTTTAGTTTCTTTCTCAACAAACTCCACACAAACTGATGACCCTCAGGGTATAGAAGAGGCCAAGACGCGACATATACAAATTGGTTTATCTTTTTCTTGTCTCTTAATTTTTTCTTATCTTTTATTGTTGCCTTACGTTCAGATGCATGCATTGAGGACAATGCATCCCTCGAGTTTGGGGGAGTATTGATCCAATCTTCTGCCTTATAAAAATATCTGCCATGTATGGAAATTATTCGGATTATCTTACTATTGCCTTAAATTTTGTCTTTACAACAATTATAGTTTTATGTAAATTTTTTTAAGTTTGTTGAATTTTATTGAAATTGCCTCGGCAGCAATATATTATCCAATCGCCGCAGCAGTATGCACCATTCACCAGACTTGAATTCGGAAAGGTCTCTTAGGATTAGTACTTAGGATTAGACTATGAGCCTGAAATCACATAAACACTGCTAGTCTTAGTTGATTTTAGAAGTTCTTTTCTTTGAAAAGCAATAAGGACTTAGGCTTAGATTTTAACTAGAGGTGCCTATCACTGGCTCTAGTATAGTTCTTAGAGGTTCCCATCACTGGCTCTAGGACTCAACCTTTTTCCCACTTACTAGAGGTGCCCGAAATTGGCTCTAGTAAGAGTAGTTAACACTTGAGGTGCCCGAAAACTGGCTCAAGCAGTATAAGTATATAGCAATATATATTTATATACCAAACAGGGAAAAAGGAAAGAAAAATAATTGAAGAAAAATCTTAGTTGGAAGTCTTGAGAGCTAGAAAAAGGATTAGAACTTAGAGAATCAACTTTGACACAGCTACGCACACACTCACCAAGACTCATAGTCCAGTTCCGAGGAATTCCTAGAACCTAGAAGAGGCCGAGTCAAGAAAAGAATTATGCCGCGGCAGACAGGACGATATATTACTTTAAAATTCCCTACTTAAAAATCTATCTTTTGCATTGCTTGAGGACAAGCAATAGTTCGAGTTTGGGGGTGTGATGAGTGCCTAAAAGTCCTATTTTCTATACCATTTTCCCACTCGATTATTGTTAATGGACAGATTTAATGGCAATATTGGATAATTCTGTTTATTTCCATATTTTAGCATCTCAATACTCAATTTATGAATTAATCTATTATTTGGCATAAAATAGATGCATTTGATGGTTTTCTTTCTTAGACAGGAAACTGCATCATAGGATTGCCAAACAAGAAGAAGGATGCTGGAAACCAAAGTTGGAATGCAAATAAGTACCCGCCTCGGCAGCACTCTGATGCCTCGGCAGCACTCTAATGCCCCAGTAGCAACTGAGGCCGCGACAGCAATTGAGGCCGCGGCAGCGCCCGAAGTGCAAATATTGATATGATAGGCGATCTGAAGAGAAAAATAAGGTGAACGTTTTAAGACAAGCGGCATAGAAATTGGAGCTGAGGAACACACGAAAAGTCAATGTCAAAGGTCACGTGGGAAAAGAATCCTTATAGGAATAAAACTTGGAAATATTTTATTTATGGAAATTATTGTAATTCTACTCCATGTAGTATTCTTACTTAGGAAGGGTTTGCCCTAGGCCAAGACTATATAAACCATAGCCTATGTAGAGAGAAAGATATCTCGAATTCAAGTGTTCATAGAAAACCCTAAACTCCTCCATTGTCCCCTTGGGGTTTAGGTTAGTTGTGGAGTAGTTGTGGGAGAAAGTTTGTAATTTGTTTAGCTCTTATTAATGCAATTTCAGAATTCATAGTTTATTCTGTCTTGGTATTTACTCTTCTCGCATATGAGCTCGAAAGATAAGTATGTGAAGAAAAACCTATTTGCCTAGCATCGAGAGATGTAGGTTCACGAAACGAGAGAATACAGTCTTTGCTCAAGGGCATTGACTAATCCAATTGAGAGATCAACCACCCAGGATTTCAGCGACTAACAAGACGCATGTGTTTGGTTGTTATCCACCCTTGATTCACGCCGGGAGGTATCATCAAGTCGTGGGTTTCAATAGTTCTCTTCGCTTAGGGATAAGGAAGAAAACATATAAGGATGCTCTATCGAACTATGAGGTATCATCGACCCTTTGTGCGAACCTGCCGAGGCAGCAATTCAACCCCATTGCATTATAAGAACGAGACAATTACATTCTGATTTCACACTACGCAGCACTCTAACCTGCCCCACTTTTCCATCCTTGATTTCTTGATCATTTATCTTTATTGCTTTAATTAGTTTTTCTAGTTATAATCCAACTCAATTATTTGTGTCTTTAATTTTCCATTGTGCAGGAAGAATAAATTGCGTAAGTAAAGCCAATCCCTGTGGGTTCGACATGTTAAATACTTCAATCTGACAAAAGGTGGAAGGACGAATGCTCACCCTCAAACTCGAACTATTGCTTGTCCTCAAGCAATGCAAACCATCAATTTGCCAAACTCTACTCTCTCTTGGTCTTATGTTTCCATCTATTCTCCCCACCATAACTATGCCTATTCTTAAGCCTTAACCTTTCGGCTACCCAAGGGTTTACCTAGAAACAAACTATAAGATTTGGTGAGTGTGTGCGTTTTTGTGGACAAGTTTGATTAAAGGCTTTCTTAGATAAACTCTAAGTTCAAGACAAGTAGAATTGGGTTAAGTGTTCTCTTCTTTTCTAAACAACCAATTCTTGAGACAATTTCGGGCACCTCAAGGATTGTGTTTTTCTCTTCACTAATTCCTTCTTTCTTTTTGATATTCCTTATAGCATACTAGAGCCAATTTCGGGCACCTCTAGCATGAAGAAGAGTAATTCCTAGAGCCGGTGATAGGCACCTCTAGTTACTTTCCCAATAATCTAAGTCTTTATCACCTAAGTTCATTAAAAGAACTCCTATAATCCAACAAGTCCCAAAAGTGTTTAAAAAATTCATATTATAGTAAGCTTCTAAGTTTTCATCCTTGAGTCTCCTAAGGTTAAACCTTCTTAACAGGACCTAATCATGGTAAGGAGAAAGATTTCTGTAGCCTTAAAGAATAAACTAAGGTAATACTGATGATAAGTAGTGCAAAAGTATAGACAATTGATTCAAGTTAGGCGGGGAGCATAAAAAATTCACTTAAATACTCTCTTTTCTTGGCAAGGCCTCGGTAGTAGATTGCTGCCTTGGCAGTGGATCTACATCATCCACATACATCCTTAAACATCCAACATCATCCTTTTAAAATATATGAAAAGTAAAGCAAGGTAAGGAAGATAAAAGACACCCTCGATTGCGCAGGCCACCGACTTTTCAACCACCACGGGACGCCTTGGCGTGCTAGCCCTTCTCGGGTGCCTAGCACGCCACTCCCTTTAAGCTCTATCAATGGAGGACACTTCGGCCGGAGTTTGGAGGAGAAAGGTGGAAGCTTTCCACCGCCGCAAACCACTCCAAAGGTGCCTCTTTTCTGTGTTTTTGCTCCAAAAAAGGGCCTCAAAGGTTTTTTCCTTTTCTTAGGTCATCGTCCTTAAAAACAAGGGGTGAAAAACCCTAAAGAATAGTGAAAATTCTAGTTCTTCCCCCATTCATGTGATGGCATTTCTGCAGAGGTGACAATGGTCCCCTACTGTGGTGGCGTGTGGTCCCCTACAGTGGTGGTTGTTGCCAGGCTGTAATGGCTCCAACTGACACTCTTAAAAATATCTTCTTGTCGTTTAGCTCAGCACAAGAGTCCTCCAGATTTGCCATGGCATTTTCCCATCGATATCCTTCTACGAATGTCATGACAAATTTCCTCAACTTCCCATTTTTGCTTTACCTACACAACACAACCCAAAAGCACTACCTTTCCCGTGAAATAGCACCCGTTGCCACATTAAAAATGCCAAGACATAACTAAGAAACTACATGCAATGATATGAGCCTAAATGCATCTAAATGAGCCTATATAGACTTAAGGACAATAAATAACTTAAGTAAAAAGGCTTAAAATATAGTCTTTTTGCAGAGTTATCACACCCCCAAACTTAAGCTATTGCTTGTCCCCAAGCAATGGATAGCAGCTAATAGAGAAGAAATGTCATGACAATGTTCAAAATCTAGGCAAGCAAATGGTCAGAGTTTCAGCCCTCAAAAAATGTCATGGCATAAACATATAAGACTCGGGGAATTTTCAAGAACGCTACTCTAGGACAAGGTTGAATGCAAGTGTGTGTGTGCGTGAGTGAGTGTATCTAATCTATGCTTAGTTAACTTAGAAAAATTCTAAGGAATGTTCACCATCCTAACAAAGCATGTTTGTTCTTTAAAGCACAATTTTAATACTCCCCATACATATTATATATATATATATATTCATTTTTTTAAATTTTTTCATTTTTTTTTGCACATGCTCAACATACTGCTACGAGAGGAGCCGGCCTGTCACACTACCTTCTACTCATGCCATAGCTACCATTTATTAAAATGCAGTATCCAGAAAATGCAATGGCAAGTTAGGAGTGTAGCGTCACCCTGTGCCTCTTTCAGTAACTCATATGCGTATGGATATGCCATGGCTAACGGAGTATCCTCTACAGATATGTCCAGGAATTTATTCATAACTAGAAACTAAACTAAAAAGGGAATTTTCTATTAACATCAAAATTCATTAAAACATGCAAGGCTGTTCAAGTTTTCATTCTATAAAAATTTTCTAACTTCCCTAAGCATGGAGAACATACACTCGTGTAACAATAAAATAAACACAAACCACCAAGTCCTAAAGCAGGCTCTATCCAAATCCCAAGTCATGCATATTCAATTCAAGTAATGGCCATAAAGAAAGATATCATCATCAGGCATCACTAACTATAATCCTATAAACTTGTCCTAAAACTTACACAATTGTCATGGCATAATTCTACAACCATTGCTATCATGCAACATGAAAATGGAGTAGAGAACGACACCTCCCCCAAACTTGAGTTAGGCATTGTCCTCAATGCAACTAAAAAAACTAAATGCTATGCAATGCAATGCAATGAAATGAAATGTACATTGTCTAGGCAGGTGGTGATGCGGTGGCAATTCGGTGCGATGCTCTTCTCTTCGACGGGGGTGGATTGACTTCAGGATCAGACTCATCATCTACTCCTCGTGATCTCGATTCTTCAGTAGTTGGCGGTGGGGTTGATTGTCTCTCGGTCGACATTTTAAGACGACGTTTAGATTTCTTCCTCTTGGGAGAGGGCAATGGTGATTCCACGTGCGGGGCTGCTGGTTGTGGTTCTTCTGGTTGTGTTGGATGGGCGGGCGGATCTTCAAATAGAGAAGAAATAAAACTGGCATCATGTTCTTATGCAGCAGACAGGTCTTGTTGTGTTGGTGACTGGACTTGTGCATCTGAAAATGTCGCGGCATTTTCAGGATCTTGTTCTTGTGCAGCATTTTCAGGATCTTGTTCTTGTGCAGGTGCCTGGGTCTCTGGAGAGTGCTCCTCTGGTTCTGGTTCCATGGTTCTTACCTCCTCAGATGGATCAATTAAGGATGGTGCTTCATTCAAATCAGGTACAGCTGGAAATGCCGAGGTATTTCCTGGTGCAGTAGGCAAGATAAACTCCAGGAACTTAGGGAATTCCTGATTCAGGGGAGGTAGCAGCTCTACCAGATAGGCTTGGATAACCTCGTCTCTTTGCTTGGTATAGTTGAAAAATTCCTTCAAATCTCTGGACAAGTCATCTACCTTTGCCATGGCATTTTTAGAGAGTTCCAGCACATAGTCCTTCTGAGATGGGCCTTTTCATCTAGTCGCGGCAGCATGTGACGCTTCCGGTCGCTCTTCAACGTTGCCCATCAAGGCAGTCACTTTCTCAGCAGACAAACCCTTCATTCCTTCCAATATTTCATCAAAATCATTCTCTTGAACTCCTTTCTTTCGGCACAACGCTGTGATCAAGTTTGGGAAAATAAGTGGGCTCTTGAGACAGTTTAAGCACGCATGAGTTTCATGAACAATTATTCGGCCTATATCCATGGGGAAACCGAATAGAATGGAATGTAAAAGCATCAATCAAGTTAGGCTTACTGTTGTGTGATGCGAAGTAGGCATCAACTTGTAGCGCATGAAATGGTTCCATAACCGGGCATTTGGAAGCAGGCGCTCATGGTTCACCGTCCTTCTCGTGGCTTGTTGGCCATTCCATTCTGTCCTGGGCAAATAGAGGTCTTTCTTCACCCCTTAATAAGTTTCATAATCAGTTTCTTCTTCCTTCTTTGCGTGTCTATCCACCTCTTGAGGGATTTTGAAGAAGCGATTGATGGCCTTGTTGGTGAAGTGAACATTTTTGCCACGAACATACACAGCTTTCTAGTCAGGGCTTTGAATATTTGCGTAAAACTCTCTCACTAGAGTGGCATTGATAAAGCCAGGATGGGCGACAAACTTCTCCCAGTGGTGGTGTCGGAAAACATCCTTAACTTCAAACCCAAACTCGTCGGAAAAGTTGAAACCAAGCTCAAAGAACACTTTTCTGTTTTTTAGAGATTTAAACCTCTCTTTCGCTGCATCATCAACAAAAATGGGGGGAGGTGGTGGTGCGAACCCAAGCGGTCTGGTTCGTACCATTTTTAGGTGGAAAGAGAGGAGAAAAAGTAGTAAAGACTGAAACTTTGTTAATGGTGGGGGAGAGTGTTTCGGTTATGGAGGTGGGAAAGATGAAGAAGAAGATGGAGGAATGAAAGAGAAAAGGAATAAAGGTGAAAGCTTTAATTTTTTTAGTGGGGAGATGGAAGAAAACGAGTGGTGGGGGTTTAGTGGGGGTGCCAGACAATTAAAGGAGAGAGAGAAGCTTTTTGAATTTCAAAATAAACACAAATAAAAAGGTCCCTCCTTTTTGTCTTTTTGCCGCACAATTAATTCATGGTAGGGTTTCTTACTTTTCTCCTTCTTTCTCCTTTAGCCGCCAGCCTCCAAGGGTGTATATTTAACCTAAAAATAATAAAAAAACACGTAAATTAAATAGGAAAACGATGTAGCATAATAAAGCATATAAAACAAAATTAAAACAATTTATTTATGAACAGGAGTAAACTGAAAATGCCATGACATTTTTGGATGTCATGCATCTATAAGATATGCGGTAGGTTTATCTCGCATCACATGGGCTCCAGTGTAGATCTTCAGGCGCTAGCCATTGACTTTGAAAATTGTCTCGTCATCAATGTTCTTGATGTCTATAGCTCCATGGGAATACACATGCTGTATGACAAATGGCCCTGACCACCTTGATTTAAGCTTCTCAGGGAAAAGCTTCAGCCTTGAGTTGAATAGGTGCACTTGTTGTCCAACTTGAAAATGTCGTGGCAAAATCGCATGGTCATGCCATCTTTTAGTACGCTCCTTGTAGAGTTTGGCATTTTCATAGGCTTGGGCCCTGAATTCCTCCATCTCATTCAACTCTAGAAGTCTTCTTTCACCAGCTAACTCGGCATCAAAGTTGAGCTTCTTGATTGCCCAATAGGCTTTATGCTCTAGCTCGACCGGGAGGTGACATACCTTACCATAGACTAGCTTAAATGAAGACATTCCTAGGGTTTTTTTAATGTTGTTCGGTATGGCCACAACACTTCATCAAGCTTTGGTGACCAATCCTTCCTTCTCGGATTCACCACTTTTTCCAGAATTTGCTTGATTTCATAGTTTGAAACCTCGACTTGTCCATTGGTCTGGGGATGATATGCCGTGGCAATCTTTTGTTTTACCCCGTATCTTTGCAATACCTTGGCAATTAACTTGTTGTCAAAGTGACTGCCTTCATCAGTGATGATACCCCTTGGCACGCCAAACCTTGTGAAAATGTGCTTGTGAAGGAACTTAAGCACTGTCTTTGAATCGTTCCTAGGCGTCGCAATGGCTTCTACCCACTTGGACACATATTCCACTGCCAATAGGATATACAAATCTCCAAATGAAGATGGGAAAGGTCCCATGAAGTCTATGCCCCACGCGTTAAACAACTCGATCTCCAAAATATTTTTTCTTGGCATTTCATGACGTCTGGAGATATTCCCAGTCCTCTGACATCGATCGCAGGCTTGGTAAGATGCCTGGGCATCTTTGAATAGAGTAGGCCAATAAAAACCTGATTAGAGGACCTTTGCAGCAGTCTTCATCCCTCCGAAGTGACCTCCACACGGGCCTGTGTGACAGTGATGTAGAATATCTCTTTGCTCCTCTTCAGGCACACATCTTTGGATAATCTGATCGGCACAACGCTTGAACAGGTACGGCTCATCCCAGAAATAGAACCACGCATCATCCCTAAATTTCTTCCTTCCCTGTCTCGTCATGTCAAAAGGAAAAATAGCACTAACAAGAAAATTAACAAGGTCAGGTACCACGGAATTGTAGTGGCATAAAGAATTTCCTCATCAGGAAATTCATCATCAATTTCAATTTTTTCATGACATTCCAGGTTAACCTCTAGCCTAGAAAGATGATCAACAACTTGATTTTCTGTGCCCTTCCTATCTACCACGTCTAAATCAAATTCTTGCAACAACAGTATCCATCTAATAAGCCTAGGTTTTGCATCCTTTTTAGTCACTAAGTACTTAATAGCTGAGTGATCGGTGTGAACAATGACTTTAGTGCCTATCAAGTATGCCCTAAACTGTCAAATGAAAATACCACACCAAGTAGCTCTTTCTCTGTGGTAGTGTAGTTAAGTTGTGCATCATTTAAAGTACGACTAGCATAATATATAACACGAAAAATTTTACCTCGACGCTGCCCCAAGACTGCTCCGACGGCGTAATCGCTTGCATCGCACATCAACTCGAACGATAAGGTCCAATCCAGGGGAACAACAATGGGTGCAGTGATTAGGCTTTGCTTCAGCTCTGTGAAAGCGCCATGACATTTTTGATCGAACACAAAAGGCTGGTTTTGTTGCAACAACATGCACAAGGGTTTGGAGATCTTTGAGAAATCCTTGATGAATCTCTGATAGAATCCCGCGTGTCCAAAGAAACTTCTTATGCCCTTGACATTTGTAGGCGGTGGTAACTTCTCAATCACCTCGATCTTAGCTTTGTCCACCTCAATACCTTTTTGTGAGATTTTATGGCCCAACACAATACCTTCTGTCACCATAAAGTGACATTTCTCCCAATTCAGCACAAGGTCAGCTTCTGCACATCGCTTTAGGACCTTTGCTAAATTGCCAAGACAATTCTGGAAATTGTCTCTAGAAGCAAAGAAATCATCCATGAATATCTCTAGGTAATCCTCAACCATATCAGAGAATATAGCTTGCATACAACACTGGAAAGTTGTCAGGCATTACACAATCCAAAGGGCATCCTCTAGAAAGCATAAGTGCAATAAGGACAAGTAAAAGTGGTCTTCTCTTCGTCCTCTGGTGCTATGGCTATTTTTGGTTATACCCTGAATATTCATCCAAGAAACAATAGTAAGCTTTTCCCGCCAGCGATCCAACATTTGGTCAATGAAGGGTAGAGGAAAGTGGTCCTTCTTCGTAGCTTTGTTGAGCTTGCGATAGTCCATACAAATCCCCCATCCGGTCACTACTCGCATCGGTAATAGCTCATTGTCTTCATTACTCACCACGGTTGTGCCTCCCTTCTTGGGTACACATTGAACCGGGATCACCCATGAACTGTACGATATTGGGTAAATAACTCCAGCATCGAGCCATTTGATAACTTCCTTCACAACAACTTGCTTCATAATAGGGTTGAGTCTTCTTTGCGGCTCTATGGATTTGCCATGACATTCTTCCTGAAGTATCTTATGCATACAGATAGTGGGACTAATCCCCTTTAAATCTGCCATGGTCATTCCTATCGCTCGTTTATGCTGTGACAAAACAACAAGTAGACTTCTTTCTTGATCAGCTATAAGATTTGCCGAAATAATAACAGGTAGGGTCTCGTCTTCACCCAGATAAGCATATTTGAGATGATGTGGCAAAATCTTCAGCTCCAACTTGGGTGCATTGAGTAATGAAGGCTTGGGAGGAACGAATTCCTCGAAGTCAAGAGGTTCGAAGCTCGAATGATTTCTAGCTATCAGCAAACTAGATTGTGGCTTTTCCAATGGCAATTCACCAGCTTCCTCTTCCTCTTCTATGAACTCTTCATACTCATTCAGTTGAACAAAATTGTTGTGACAAAAATGATCAGTTTCCCTTTATAGCTCCAAGTCTGCTTCCAAAATGCTCCGGCATTCTTTAGAATCATCCACGTACTTGAGAGAATTGTTGATTCTCACGGTCAATCTTTGATTTTCTACTCGCATTGTGAGCTCACCCTTCTCACAATCAATGAGAATGCGACCGGTTGCTAGGAAGTCGATTGGAAAAAAAAATTTCCACCCTCACTATGACATCTTCGATCTTCCCCTCGGGTCTCACATGGGAATGATCAGCTAGTTATAATATGACGGATGTGGGTCTCGCATTTCACATGCCAAGCTTCATAAAAATTGACTTGGGCATCAAATTTACACTCAATCCAAGATCACATAGTGCTTTCCCAATGAACTTGTCTCCAATAGCACATAGGATAATAAAGCTACATGGATCCTTCTTCTTCATTGGTAGGTTACTTAAAGCAGAGCAATACTCTTTTGCCGTAGCAATTGTCTCGAACTTCTCCACTTTTCACTTCTTTGTGACTATCTCCATAAGAAATTTGGCATAAGTGGGCATCTGATCAATTGCCTCCAATAGTGGGACATTTATGTACAGTTGGTCCAATTTATCAACAAACTTCTTGAACTGAATTTCATCATTATGCTTCTTCAGCCTTTGGGGAAAGAGTGGTGGGGGTCTAACTTCTTCCACAGTTGGGGTAGGAATTGTTTTTGCCATGGCATTTTCACTAGCTCCATCAGCAGGTTTCTTTGTCAAACCTTCCTCCTTCTCCTTTTCCTCGAGAATTTGCTCAAGGATTTCTTCTTGCACAGGTTTGGGTAAGGAATTATCAGACTTCTTCCACCCAAACTTATCTTCTTGATTAATCTGCTTGCCACTCCTTAGTGTGATCGCGCTACATTGCTCCTTACCATGTGGCTTAGTGACTTTAGTGTCACTGGGAAGACGTCCTGGCTGACGCTCTTGTAATGCTGTGGCAATTTGGCCAACCTGACTCTCCAAATTTCGCAATGAAGCATTATGCCTCTGTAGTAGGGTTCCTTGGTTATTGATGGTTGTAGTATGTTCTTGAAGCATCGTCTTAGTACTTAGGATAAATTCTTGCATAGTAGCCTCCAAAGAACTGGTATTCGATGATGATGCAACCCTCTTGTTCTGATTATGTCAGGGCATATTCGCTTGAAAATTTTGGGGCTCATTCTAATTTCTAGCTAGGGGATTATGATTGTTGGATCCTTGATTTCCCCATGAAAAATTCGGATGTTGTCGCCATCCTGGATTATACGTATTAGAGTAGGGATTGGTGTTGCCTCTGTTGAAGTTGCTCACATGATTGGCTAACTCACGGTTTCCTGGGCACTCGCTCTCATGATGATTTCTATGGCATAACAGACATGTTGAACTGACCATCTTCACTTCCTTCACATCATTGAAACGTTGGATGCTCTTCAACATGTTGGTGATAGCTGAGAGTTGGGCGGATAGTGAGTCTTTAGCATCAAGATCGAATGCCCCTTGTGCCTTCCTCCCAGTTCCAAGTCTTGTAGAAGGAAATTGATAGTCATTGTTGGAAATTCTATCAAGAATGTTAAATGCCTCCTCGGGTAATTTGTCTAACAAAGTACCATTTGCCGAGGCATCTAGCATCATTCTAGTCGGTGCATTAACTCCGTTGTAGAACATCACAACTTGAGTCCAATCTTGAAATTCATGATTTGTACACTCGCGAAGCAATCCTTTGTATCAATCCCAACATTTACACATTGAGCCATCGTCACCTTGTCGAAAAGAAGCTATGTCATTTCTAAGTTGAGTGTGTAGATTCAGAGGATTATACCGCAACAAAAAGCTCTTGCACAGATCAGCCCATGACTCCATCGAACCGGATGGTACTCCACTCAACCACTCCCTTGCTCGCCCACATAGGGAATAAGGGACTAGCTTGAGCTTCAACACATCCTCATGAACTCCTTGTTGACGAAAAGAATTACAAACTTCTAAGAAAGCTCTAATATGTTGCCTTGCGTCTTCGTGCGCCATACCTCCAAATTGCCCAATAGAATTCAGCATATTGAACATGATAAAATTCGAAATGTGTAGCTTGAATTTCTGGTGCCACGATGCCAGGATTAAGATCATCCAAGATAGGATTTAAATGATCCCTAATAGCCCTTGGTCGAGGTGCAGCAACATTTAGATTTGCCCCGACATTTGGAACTACTGGGTCTTGCATTGGTGGGTCCATAGCTCTACGCTAAGTATGCCTTCTTTGACGAAACAAACGCTCAATTTCAGGCACTATAGGATAGAGAGGTCCGTCAATAGACCTTACGAACATGCACTGAGAATAAATCTGAAAAGAAAAACAAATAAAACAAGTAAAATGAACTAAGAAAAATAAACAAAGCAAAATACAAATGCCAAGGTAAAAATGAAATATTGTTCTCTTGCCGATCCTCGGCAACGGCGCCAAAAACTTGGTGTCGCCTGTGTAGTGCTATAAATTATGCAAACACATGTGTGCAAGTATACACAGACGTACAAGTAATAAAAGGGTGAGTGAGTATCGTTCCCACGAGGATCGAGGTAACTAATAAGTCAAAATTGTCAAGGCAAAAAGGTGTCACTAACTAAAAAGGAAAATAAAAATAAAGATAAAGATAAAGACAGGAGGAAATGGATATGTACGGTGAAGGTGCAATGAAGAAATGTTATGGCAATTTCAGAATGGAAGCAACTAAAATATGCCAAGGCAAAGTGGAATGGATGGTGATGGTGCAATAAAAGTATGGAAGTGGCGTGTAGAATGTATGATGATCCGATTGCAGAGAGACAAGTAAAATAGTAAAAGCAGTTTGTAAATGCTGAGGCAAAAACAGGATGCAAGAACACGTTTAAACAATATGTTGTACTAACTCTCTATTGATGAGCTCTCCTGGGAATGATTGGTGGAGGTTCCTATAAACTTCTTAACCCTTACTTCTACTAACATCTAGCCACTATGGTGTATATTTACTCGACAAAGTTTTCTAAAGTGTTCCCGCTCTCTCGAGTCATAGGAACTTGACAAACTAAAATGGCACGGCATCTCCTCTCGGTTTCAACCACAACACTAGCCTATCGACAAAGCACACTCCTTTTAGTCATTGAAACCCTCACTTACGTCTCTCTCGAATACTCTAAGATCATATTAGGCCCTGGTTACTATCCGTAGCCCATTTCTCACATAGATTCTCCCTTAGCTCCTCTCGAATGATCTAAGGATCTATAGCTAGATTTCTTTCGAACACCTAACATTCACCTAAACACGGGACACTCTCATACCTCTCAATGCTTAAATGATTAACAACTATGAGCAAAGCAAATACACAAACAAATAGAAGGCTATATATTAATAAAAAGCAAAAGATAATTATCCATATTAGCAACCACCTAAACAAAGCAACACATGGTGGTGCGAAATGTAAAAGAAAGTATCATCCACATACATCCTTAAACATCCAACATCATCCTTTTCAAATATGTGAAAAGTAAAGTAAGGGAAGGAAGATAGAAGACACCCTCGGTGGTGCAGGCCGCCGACTCTTCAACCACCACGGGACGCCTTGACGTGCTATCCCGTCTCGGGTGCCTAGCACTCCACTCCCTTCAAGCTCTATCAATAGAGGAAACTTCGGCCGGAGTTGGGAGGAGAAAGGTGGAAGCTTTCCACCACCGCAAACCACTCCAAAGGTGCCTCTTTTTTTCTGTGTTTTTGCTCCCAAAAAGGGCCTCGAAGGTTTTTTCCTTTTCTTAGGTCACCGTCCTAAAAAACAAAGGGTGAAAAACCCTAAAGAATAGTGAAAATTCTAGTTCTGCCCCCATTAACGTGATGGCATTTCTACAGAGGTGACAGTGGTCCCTACTCAGGTGGCGTGTGGTCCCCTACAGTGGTGGCTATGACCAGGCTGTAATGGCACCAACTGACACTCTTAAAAATATCTTCTCATTGCTATCCTTCTGCGAATGCCATGATAAATTTCCTCAACTTCCCATTTTTGTTTTACCTACACAACGCAACCCAAAAGCACTACCTTTCCCGTGAAATAGCACCCGTTGCCACTTTAAAAATGCAAGGCATAACTAAGAAACTACATGCAATGATATGAGCCTAAAATCATCTAAATGAGTCTATATAGGTTTAAGGACAATAAATAACTTAAGTAAAAAGGACAATAAACTCCACATTAAAAGGCACGTTTTAATCCCAACAAAAAAACAAACAAATGATAATATATCAAATTTTATGAGTTCAAATAGTTTATTATGGGCTTTTTTTAACAAAATTGTACAACTTAATCTCAAATTTCTAGCTTTTTACTCGGTTAAAATTCAAACTGGTTCACTACGAAGCCCATTTAGTCTTGCACGTTTTAATCCAATAAAACGACCACAAAATGATATTAAATCAAATTGTATGAATTCAAATAGTTAATTATGGACTTTTGAACCTAATTATAAAACATAATCTCAATTTTTCAGCTTTTTACTCGGTTAAAATTTGAAGGATTCTTAAAAAGACCTTTTAGACATGCATGTTTTAATCCCAACAAAACGACAACCAAATGATTTTAGATCAAATTTTAAGAGTTAAATAGTTACTTATGAGCTTTTGAACAAAATTGTACAGCTT
This sequence comes from Abelmoschus esculentus, assembly GCA_035048815.1. Taxonomy (NCBI): domain Eukaryota; kingdom Viridiplantae; phylum Streptophyta; class Magnoliopsida; order Malvales; family Malvaceae; genus Abelmoschus; species Abelmoschus esculentus. Next base: position 2,556,063 of record JAUCBN010000064.1, on the reverse strand, counting down.
AATCTCAAATTTCTAACTTTTTACTCGGTTAAAATTTGAACTGGTTCACTATAAAGCCCATTTAGACTTGCACGATTTAATCCCAATAAAACGACCGCAAAATGATATTAAATCAAATTTTATGGGTTCAAATAATTAATTATGGACTTTTGAACCTAATTATACAACATAATCTCAATTTTTTATCTTTTTACTCGGATATAATTCGAACGGATTCTCTATAAAGCCCATTTAGACATGCACATTTTAATCCCAACAAAACGACAACCAAAAGATTTTGAACCAAATTTTTTGAGTTCAAATAGTTAATTATGGACTTTTGAACCTAATTAAACAACATAATCTCAAGTTTTCATATTTTTTACTCGGATAAAATTCGAACGGATTCTCTATAAAGCCCATTTAGACAAGCACGTTTTAATCCCAAGAAAATGACAACCAAATGATTTTAAATCAAATTTTTTGAGCTCAAATAGTTAATTATAGACTTCTGAACCTAATTAAACAATATAATCTCAATTTTCAGCTTTTTACTCGGTCAAAATTCGAACGACTTCTCTATAAAGCCCATTTAGACTTGGACATTTTAAACCTAATTATACAGCATAATCTCAATTTTTCATCTTTTTACTCGGTTAAAATAAGAACGGTTTCTCTAAAAATCCCTTTTAGACATGCACATTTTAATCCAAAAAAAAGACAACCAAATGATTTTAAATCAAATTTTAAGGGTTAAAATAATTAATTACGTGCTTTTGAACAAAATTATACAGCTTAATCTCAAATTTCTAGCTTTTTACTTGGTTAAAATTCGAATAGGTTCACTATAAAGCCCATTTAGGCATGCACGTTTTAATTCCAATAAAACGACCGCAAAATGACATTAAATCAAATTTTAGGAGTTCAAATAGTTAATTATGGGCTTTTTTAACAAAATTGTACAACTTAATCTCAAATTTATAGCATTTTACTCGATTAAAATTCGAACTTGTCCACTATAAAGCCCATTTAGACTTGAAAGTTTTAATCCCATTAAAACGACCGCAAAATGTTATTAAATCAAATTTTATTAGTTCAAATAGTTAATTATGAATTTTTTAACATAATTATATAACATAATCTCAATTTTCAGCTTTTTACTCGGTTAAAATTAGAATGGATTCTCTAAAAAGCCCTTTTAGATATGAATGTTTTAATTACCTTTAAAACGACAACCAAATTATTTTAAATCAAATTTTAATAGTTAAAATAGTTAATTATGGGCTTTTGAACTAAATTATACAACTTAATCTCAAATTTCTAGCTTTTTACTCTGTTAAAATTCTAACGGGTTCACTATAAAGCCCATTTAGACATGCACGTTTTAATCCCAATAAAACGACCTCAAAATGATATTAAATCAAATTTTATGAGTTCAAATAGTTAATTATAGGCTTTTTTAACAAAATTGTACAGCTTAATCTCAAATTTTTAGCTTTTTACTCGGTTAAAATGTAACACCCTCGACCTGGTGCCACATCGGGCCTCCGGCCCAAAACCTTTATTTCAAAATTTCTTTCCAAAAGCCCAAAAAGATGAATCTAAATCCATTTCCATCATAAGATAATAAAATCCAAATCCATTTAAAAAGATAAATCTGAGTAAGATAAAGTAGCAGAGTTCCAAAATATTACAACCCGTTTAAAATCTTTCGACAAATAAATAAAACAGAGTTTCAAATTACACATATAGGGTCCTACAAGTACAAATTCCCACTATGCCTAATAACAGTACTCTGACAACAGATGTCGATGCTGAACCCACCACGATGATGCTCCTCCGAATAGCTTTCCTTAACCTACGCACGAAAACACATTTCGAACGTTGAGCTACTAAAGCTAAGTGGGTACTCGACCAACCAGCCCACATCAAGCAGAGCATAAAATAAGCATAAGAAAAATGTATGATGACATGGCATGAGTACGATGGCTCTACCATAACCGCCTAAACACATGATATCATGATGGCATATATCGACACATAGCATATACATGACAAGAGAAGACCACACAACATCTCAAGTTCTTAACTCGTATTTATATCTCATATATATATATATAACAATGTCCGTATCACCTCATAGTAGTATAGAAGTAGGGGGGACCCATCAGCACTAAGCAAGGTCCTAGTTGGTCTTCCGCATAATATATTACCGATAACCCATCAGCACTAAGCAAGGTTATCAGTTTTACCTTTCATATAATATTTACTCTAGTAACCCATCAACACTAAGCAAGGTTACCAGATTATCTCATAATCATATAATATACACTCCAGGCAACTCATCAGTACTAAGCAAGGTTCCTAGTAAGCCACATGACTCAAATATGTCACACTGAACCCTTAATGGTTCCACACACCGGTTTATACCACTAGACTCTAATTATAATCCAATTATCTCTTTAACGGGGCTAGGTGCCTACCTCTCAGTTTAATATTCATTTTAAAGTTTAAGCAACTCTTAGGAACTTCTAGGATATCATTATGAGACTTTACCACTTTTTCCACAATAACTTGGGCTAATTTGCCCTGGGGTATCGATACCCTTACTTGGAGTATCGAAACACCAGGTATCGATACCCTCACCAAAGGGTATCGCAACGACCTATATCGATACCCTCCCAAAGGGGGTAATGAAACACTTTGACCAAACCTCAAAGTCAAAAAAAGAGGACCTACCCGCTTTGATATCGGTACCGAATCGGGGAGGTCACTAGACGACTCGGTATCGAAACGCGAGTAGGGCGTTTCGATACCCCTACATGAAAAGTGCAGTTTTGCATATTCAAACACTTCGAACTCTATCCAGACTTGATTCATTTATTCCTAAATTGATCCTAGACTTTAAGGAAGTGATCCTAAGCATGTTTACATCATTTTTACGAAGGTTCATTAACATAAACCTAATCCACCATTAAAGGCCACCTAAAGCTACCAAGCATACACTAACAATCAACAAACATGCATTTAAGCTCAAGGCATGATATGCATGATGATTAAGGGTTGGAAGAGAACTAACCTTAGCAACAAAAGCAGCAAACCCGAGCTCCAAGCTCAACCTCAAGATTTCTCCTTCCTCAAGCCTTGGGAAGACTCTCTAACCTCTTTCTCTACAAGAGAAAGATGAAAAAAAGATTAGGAACACCTTAGAGATGATTTTTGGAGCTTCAAATACTAAAAGAACTAAGATTTAAGTTCCAAAAACCAAAACCCGAACTCAACCCAAAACCTCTCTTAAACCTTCATCTTCATCTTCATCAAACACACACATCCTTACCTTGTTTTATATATCACCTTGAGCCTAACAACCTTCCTTCTTCCTCTAAAACGAGATTTCTAAATAAACTCTCAAAGATCTCACCTTTAACACTTATCTTCTCGCAAAGATGATGAAGGGAGGATGGAAGAAAAGAGGAAATTGGGTCACTCTCTGCTGATAAATAACACCCCCTAACCTCTCTTGTCCTTGTATTTAGGCATTTACCAAAATACCCTTATGAACCAAGCCTAACTTAAAACCCAACTCAAGACCAACAACTTAAGGCCCAACAAGGCCCAAACATTAGTAGCAACTAATTTTAAGCCTTCCAAAATAGCAAGAGCCTCAGCAGAAGCTGGATCGGAGCAAACGAGAGGCATAGAATAACCACCGAGGACGGAGCCAGAAGAATCCCGAGCGATGACGCCTGCAGTCGCACCCCATAACATTGGGTTAAAGGCGTCATTTGTATTAATCTTAACGAAACCATGGTTCGGTTTCATCCATCTAGCTTGATCAAAAGAGGGCTTAGCTATCCGGAAACGTATGTGGAGGGCATCATTGACTGATGTATAGTCATTGAAAAGTTTTCGTGCATTGGAAACAGTTAACCCAACCGGTTGGAGATGGCTGTTATGGACAAAATCATTACGGTGGTTCCATAAATTCCTTAGAATCATTATAAGGAATGAGAATTGATGCAAAGAAAAAAACCAGCAACTTCAGAGAGCCACTAGTGAGGGGAGATATAGGTATTGGAGAAAATTCGATTAAGGAGTCCTGCCAACTGGAGCACCTCCATGGCACTAAGACAGTCCCTCAAAGCATGGAGGGTGGTTTCAATGGCCATGTTGCAAATTGGGCAAACCCCCGTACCAAGATTGGCTTGGAGGATTTTGTTGCCATATGGGAGTGAATCATGACATAATTGCCATCCAAAGGAACGGAGCTTGGGTAGAGTAGGCAGCTTAGATAGAATTTTCCAAAGCTTAGAGGTCCTGTTAACTGGACCTAGTTGCATCTGCAAAAATTGGTAGCTAGACTGTACTGTATAAATGTCATTGTCATGGTGACCCCAAAGGGTGGTGTCTCTTATGCCATTAATGATTGGTACATTAAGTATGGTGTTAGCATCTTCATGGGAGAAATATTCTCACACTTTGGGTTTATCCCATTGGGGTAGGTTAGGCACCATGAAGGTACCTACTCTAAGAGGGACTTTGTCTTTCACCTCGTAATTACCATAAAGATCGACAGGCTGAGAACCTCCCCAATTGTTAATGTGGATCTGAATTTAACTAGACATGCCCGACCATTTGAAGAAACCATTATGAAGTTTAGAGATAGTGATGCGTGCACGTTTCTGCTCATTTATCTCATGCTTTCATACTTCATTTCACTAACCTTGGTATTTATTACTTTTATATACTTTATAGTGAGATACTTAAGAGTTATATTAATTAAGCTATAAACATGAATAGTCATTATAGCCACATTATTAAGTTTCAGCCTAGATCTAAATTTATATTAAGTTATTTTAAGTATTCTCATTATTTTCATTATTATTTTTTTTCATAGGACTTAGCTACAGCTCAAGGAGTAAATATTAGCTCGATGTCAGCTCAGAAGAAGCTAAACGGAAGGCAAAGCTAGAAACACTAGGAGCCAATTTCAAAATAGCTTGGAAATGCATGGAACACTCCAACAGTACTTAAAGGACTAAAGGCTAGCTCCGTGTCAACTCACAAATCCCATATGAGCTCAAATGGAGCATAATTCAAAACGAGGCCTTAGGAGATTTGGATCAGCTCCAAAAGACTCCTCACACTAGAAGAAAGTGTAAGGAAGCTAATGGACATCTCACTTTGCTAAAGGCAGCTCGGATTAGCTTATTTCAACATCAAACTATAGCTAAGTCTTTCATCTAGCTAGCTCAGCTCAAGTCAGCTCACTCTCAGCTCAATCAGCTCATCTCAGCTCACCCTACAACCTTCAGCTCAACCATGGAAGGACGTGTTCCCTCCCCAAGGGACAAAACCAACCAGCCATGGAGGGAAACATGTTTGGGCGCCACTTCTTGGAGGGAAATATGAATTTTACGCCAAAACAAAGAGGCATAACTCTTCATTGGATAGATTCACGATGGTCCACTTGTTTTCAATTTTCGAGTAGGATACAAGTCGAATTGGGTTTCGGTGTCTTCATAAAAGTTGTTCCTATATCTATTATCGTTCCAACGCATGTTGAATCACATCAATCCGATATCGGGAGCTCGAGATATGTCCCAATTATTGAAGACTGTGCGGGCTAGACCGAAAAGTTACAACTCTTCTAATAGATTTGGAGGGAGACACCATTCAAATGAATGATTATCCGAATAGTTAAATGCCATTTCGTCCAAACCCCTTATAAAACTATAAATAGGACTTGGATTTCATTTTATAAACACACCATTCAGATTATATAAAATTACTTGTGAGATTTTTCTCTCGTTTAGTTCTTCTTAGAACTTTATCGACTTATCAAGTACTTTTGTACTTGTGGCGTCAAATCCTTTCTAGACATCTTATACTTCAGGTTCTTTTAGTTTAACATACTAAAAGGGTCAAAGCCCGTGATGTGAGCACATCTACACAAGCTCAAACAGCTGATCCGGAGGTCTTACCATCAGGACCCATCACTCGATCAAAGGCTAAGCAATTCAGGGAAGTTCTTATTCTTAAATGTTTACAAGTCTCAGAATCCCTTAATAATGCATATGCCTTAGAGAATAAACTTTACACTATGTTACATACTGATGTGTAACATCTTGTAACTATATAGTACTTAAGCTAGTATTGTGTTTATTAAGCATGTAAATAGGTGTGTTTTCAATAAGTTCAATAAGAACACAAGCTCATAATCATGTTTACCATGTTTCTTTAGCTTGTTACATGTTTTCCAATATGATAACTATGTTTTTCAGCTTGTTTTAACTTTCTTTAATAAGTTTACAATACTTATGATGGTATAACTTTTGTTTTCTCATAGGCACAAGGAAGAGTACCAAATGAAGGACTTCACCTTAGCTCGGGAAAAGCTCAATGGATTTCTAGCAGCTCGTTTCAGCTCAACTAATCCTCAACACTTCAGCTAGCTGAATTCAGCTCAACTCAGCTCCATTCAGCTCAACTCCAGCTCTACTAGCTCAACTCAAGCTGGTGAGTCCCGGGATAGCTCAAAGGTGTCCTCCACGTGGGAGAGTGTGTCATGGTCATGTGACCAGCATGAGGGGCGTCCACCATCCATTCCAAGCATGTGCATGTGCATGGCATGTGGCAGATTCAAATTTCAAGATTTCCCTCCTTGAAGTTGGCGTCAAAGTAAGATAAGGACAAGGAGTTATTTCCTTTGAATTTCACACATAAAACACATGTGTTAAATGTTTGAAATTCAGTCTTCCCTCCCTCCAAAACCAGCCGGCCACAAAGGATAAGGATGAGTAGTTTTCTCATCCACATTTAACATAATTAACACATGTTAATTGTGCTTACATTTCAGCCACTCATCTGAAACTTCCAATTCAATTCTGGCCAAGTATTCTAGGCGCCAACTCCCTTGTACTAGCCTATATATATGTATACTTTGTAAAGGAGAAAAAGACAATTTTGAATGAAATTTACTTTTGTGAGAATTTCTCTCATTTCGGTTCTTTTGAGAACTTTCTGACTTCTCAAGTTCGTTGCTTGCGTGGTCAACCCCTTTGATACTTTGGGTTCTCGGTTGTAGATAATCGAAGGGTCCAAGTCCGTCTGAAGCAAGTTCAAGATAAGGTTCGGGTTCGTTCAACAGATTGTTCGAGTTCATCCTTGGAGTTTGTTTCATTTTATTTCTTTTCCTTGTTTTTATTTCATTTTCGTACTACCCCTTGCATCCTATTTTTCAACCTTGTCAGAAACTTCATTTCTCACCAGTCACCTCACCAAAGACCAAACCTAGCCATAACCAAACCAATACTTTCAACGTTCCACCATTGTCAACTTCTCCGAGCCTTCATCTTCTACATTCTGTCTACCTATATTTTTCAGCCCTTTTAAACACCAATTTGCAGCCATGCTTATTGCAGGAGACATCTTACTTCAATCCTAGATCCGAAACAATCAAGAAGGCGTCCTCAACAAGGAGCCCTCTTATCATGTGGTATCAGAGCCTAGGTTGGATTACAAGTAAGAATCATCTTCGTGAGTGCAAAAACAATCAAAAAACAAAAAAAAAAAAGTCAAAAAAAAAAAAGTCAAAGTCAACTCTAGTTAAAAAAAAAAAAAATTTCGAAAATTCAAAAAAAAATCAGAATATCAATAGTTGAAAGAAAAGCACTTCATGGTATTGAAAAGATGAAAGAAAATGCAAGTTTAATGTGTTCTACAGCATCAAACACTACCATAATCAACCGGGCATGAAGAATTGATTGTTCGGTGAAAGGAGAGTAGTAAGTGTTTCTTTGTAGTAAGTAATCCATTTTTTTTTTTCTTTTCTTTTTCTTTCTTTCTAACCTTTACCTTACTTTACATCACTTTTCTTTCCATTTAACACTAACCGAATTTGTTGTGGACAGAACCTTACATTTCGATTGTCACTAACCGTTGTTGTTAAAGACTAACACTTGTGACAGATTTGAAGAAAGTCTACGCTAGTCCTCTAAAGAACTTATAACGAGAGAAGGAGTGGTAAAAGGCATTTGTGTGTGTGAGATCAGAAGGGGAATCAAAAGAGCCATTCAAGTATTCCCGAGTGAAACACGAGTGTTGGAGTGCCATTTTTATTTTTCTTTGGAGTGAACTTGTGAGGATCTTGTGTGTGTACTTTGTGAGGTCCATTTATCCTTATTTTATTTTGTGTTGTTTGTTCTTTACTAACAATGGCAGGTTCAAATGGAGATCGTGATGATCAACAACAAAACGACGTTCAACCAAGCCTTATGATGCAAGCCATGCTTCGAGAAGTCCGAAGAGTAGTGCAATCAGAGATTGAACAATTGCACGTGAGAATGGACAAGATCGAGGGATCTCAAAACAATTCCCATGATGACAACAATGATGACGTTGAAGAAGTGCAAGAACCGAGGCAGAATGCTCCTAGAACAAATGGGAGGCGTGTACAACACCAGGCACAACTGGATGACAATTTGAACAACATCAAAGTTGCCATACCCCCTTTTCAAGGACGATCAGATCCGGATGCATATCTTGCGTGGGAAAGCAAGGTGGAACACGTCTTTGATTGCTACAATTATTCTGACCAGAAGAAGGTTCGATTGGCAGCGATGGAGTTCGTTGACTATGCCTTAATTTGGTGGGATCAATTGATTCTAAGTAGAAGACGAACCGGTGAAGGTCCAATCAATACATGGGCAGAGATGAAAAGAATTTTGAGAAAGAGATTCGTACCATCCCATTACCATCGAGACCTATTTCAAAGGTTACAAACTTTGAAACAAGGAAATCGAAGCGTCGAAGATTATTTTAAAGACATGGAGATGGCCATGATGCGTGCTAACATTGAGGAAGACCGAGAAGCAACCATGGCGCGATTCCTTTCAGGTTTGAACACCGACATTGCCAATGCTGTTGAATTGCAACATTACGTCGAATTAGACGAAATGGTGCAAATGGCAATTAAGGTTGAGAGGCAGCAACGAAGAAAGATGTCGTCATCCCGAGGTAATAATTCTTTCAGACCTCCTTCCAATTCTGTTTTCAATCCTTCTAACAATTTCAGGAAACAAGTACCGTTTCAAAACAAAGAGAAGGGTGAAACGAGCAAGCCAAAGGCCCCGATTGTAGATGTTGGGCGTGGGAAGCAAAATGCACAACCAGAACGTCCAGAACGCTCAAGGGATATTCAATGCTTTAAGTGTCTTGGAAGAGGACATATTGCAAGCCAATGTCCTAATCGGAAGACTATGTTGATGTTAGAAAACGGAGAGATAGAGTCTGAATCCGACAATGAAGAACATGAACCTTTACACGAGGAAGACAAGGATGATGCGGATGATGCCTTGGATACATACATGACCGGTGAAGCACTTGTCATAAAAAGAAGTCTAAATGCTACACCTACACAAGACGACCAGCAACGAGAAAACATCTTCCATACTAGATGCCTCATTAACGACAAGGTATGTGTTGTCATTATTGATGGTGGTAGTTGTACTAATGTTGCAAGTTCTTTCATGGTTGATAAGTTAGGCTTAAAGACGACGAAGCATCCCAAACCATACCGTCTTCAATGGTTAAATGATGGCGGAGAAGTACGAGTTACTAGACAAGTTTCGGTACCATTTACCATAGGGAGGTATAAAGATGAAATCCTTTGTGATGTCGTCTCAATGGATGCGTGTCACCTACTTTTGGGACGTCCATGGCAATACGACAAAGGTACGTTGCATGATGGAATTACAAATCGATATTCTTTTACACATGCAGGTAAGAAGATCACCTTAGCACCTTTGACACCGAGTCAAGTGCAAGAAGATCAGGTTCGATTGAGAAAGAATGTCGAGGAAGCCAAAACAGAAAGGAAGAAGACGAACGTATATGCGAGCGGCAAGGATATCAGGAAATGTTTTTCCTCTCAACAAACTTTACTTATTTTAATGTATAAGGAGTATTGTTTGTTATTTGATATTCCTAATGATTTGCCTACATCTATTACGTCTCTTTTGCAGGAGTTTGAAGACGTGTTTCCGGATGAGACACCGAGTGGGTTGCCACCTATTCGAGGTATAGAACATCAAATTGATTTCATTCCGGGAGCTACCATTCCAAATCGGCCAGCATATCGAAGTAATCCAGAAGAAACAAAGGAACTTCAAAAACAAATCACCGAGTTGATGGAAAAGGGTTACATTCGGGAAAGTTTAAGTCCGTGCGCTGTACCAGTGCTTTTAGTACCCAAGAAAGACGGAACATGGAGAATGTGTGTTGATTGCCGAGCGGTGAATCAGATTACCATCAAGTATAGGCATCCCATTCCTCGTCTTGATGACATGCTAGATGAGTTGTGTGGTGCGACCATATTTTCCAAAATTGATTTAAAGAGTGGATATCATCAGATTCGGATGCGAGAAGGCGACGAATGGAAGACAGCCTTCAAAACGAAATTGGGTCTGTACGAGTGGTTAGTGATGCCTTTCGGTTTAACTAACGCACCTAGCACCTTTATGCGTCTGATGAATCATGTTTTACGATCTTACATTGGAAAATATTGTGTTGTGTACTTTGATGACATTCTTATATACAGCAAGTCTTTGCAGGATCACGAGGAACACTTGAGGAATGTTCTTGGCACATTGAGAAAAGAAAGGTTAATTGGTAATCTGAAGAAATGTATGTTTTGTACTGATAAGGTTACCTTTCTTGGTTTTATCGTGACTGCACAGGGTGTGGAAGTCGATCCAGAAAAGGTGAAGGCGATTCAGGATTGGCCTCGACCGACATCAATAAGTCAGGTTAGATCTTTTCATGGTTTAGCTAGTTTTTATCGTCGGTTTGTACCTAATTTCAGTTCCATTACCGCCCCCTTAACCGGGATTATAAAGAAGAATTCAGTCTTCAATTGGGGTGATGAACAGGAAGAAGCCTTCTTGAAAATTAAGGATTATTTGACTAAGGCCCCAGTGTTAGCCTTACCTAACTTTGATAAAATGTTCGAGATTGAGTGTGATGCTTCAGGAATAGGAATTGGAGCCGTTTTATCACAGGAGAAGCGACCTATTGCCTATTTCAGCGAGAAGTTAAGTGGTGCTACCTTGAATTATCCAGTGTACGACAAAGAGATGTATGCATTGATTCGAGCTCTTGAAACATGGCAGCACTATCTCTTACCGAAAGAATTCGTAATTCACACCGATCACGAAGCTTTGAAGCACATAACAGGTCAGCATAAGTTGAATAAAAGGCATGCTAAGTGGGTTGAATTTCTAGAATCTTTTCCTTATGTCATTCGATATAAGAAAGGTAAAGACAACGTTGTAGCAGATGCCTTATCCCGTAGGTATGCACTTCTGAATTACTTAGACTCTCATTTGATTGGGTTTGCCTATATCAAAGAATTATATGCTACTGACCCTGATTTTGGAGAAAGATATACATTGTGTGAAAAGGGTGCAGATGAGAAATTTTATCGACATGATGATTATCTTTTCAAAGAAGGAAGACTCTGCATTCCTCAAGGGTCAATTCGAGAGGTCCTAATTCGAGAAGCTCATGAAGGAGGACTTATGGGACACTTTGGAGTCACCAAGACGTTACACATTCTCAAGGAGCACCTATTCTGGCCAAAGATGCGACGAGACGTCGAAAGGATGTGTGAACGATGCGTGACATGTAAGAAAGCAAAGTCGAAGGTATTACCACACGGTTTGTACTTACCTTTACCTATTCCCGACTCCCCCTGGACTGATATATCTATGGATTTTGTGTTGGGATTGCCTAGGACTAGGACAGGTAGAGATAGTATCTTTGTTGTGGTTGACAGGTACTCAAAGATGGCACACTTCATTGCGTGTCATAAGACCGATGATGCTGTTAATGTGGCTAACTTGTTCTTTAAGGAAATTGTGCGTTTACATGGTATTCCTAGGTCGATTGTTTCTGACAGGGATGTAAAATTCTTGAGTCACTTCTGGAGGACTCTTTGGAGCAAATTAGGTACGAAACTTATGTTTTCTACTACTTGTCATCCCCAAACTGATGGACAAACTGAGGTTGTTAATCGTATTTTATCTACTTTACTCCGTTCCATCATCAAAAAGAATATTAAGACGTGGGAAGATTGTTTGCCGCATGTTGAATTTGCATATAACCATGCCGTTCATTCTGCTACTAAAATGTCACCTTTTGAGGTTGTTTATGGATTTAATCCTATCACTCCTCTCGATATGTTGCCTTTGCCATATGAACAAGTGACGAATAGGGACGGACAATCCAAGGCTGATTATGTAAAGAAGTTGCATCAACAGGTTAAAGATAACCTTGAACGAAGGACTCAACAATACGAGAAGCAAGCGAACAAAGGACGTAAGCGAGTTACCTTCGATGTTGGAGATTGGGTTTGGATTCACTTCCGAAAGGAACGTTTTCCAACCCAACGACGGTCCAAGCTGTTACCACGAGGAGATGGTCCTTTTCAAGTGGTTGAGAAAGTGAACGACAATGCTTACAAGTTGGACTTGCCGGGTGAATACAATGTAAGTGCTACATTTAATGTTTCCGACTTATCCCCTTTTAATGATTCTGCAGATTTGAGGACAAATCCTTTTCAAGAAGGGGGGGATGATGTGAGCACATCTACACAAGCTCAAACAGCTGATCCGGAGGTCTTACCATCAGGACCCATCACTCGATCAAAGGCTAAGCAATTCAGGGAAGTTCTTATTCTTAAATGTTTACAAGTCTCAGAATCCCTTAATAATGCATATGCCTTAGAGAATAAACTTTACACTATGTTACATACTGATGTGTAACATCTTGTAACTATATAGTACTTAAGCTAGTATTGTGTTTATTAAGCATGTAAATAGGTGTGTTTTCAATAAGTTCAATAAGAACACAAGCTCATAATCATGTTTACCATGTTTCTTTAGCTTGTTACATGTTTTCCAATATGATAACTATGTTTTTCAGCTTGTTTTAACTTTCTTTAATAAGTTTACAATACTTATGATGGTATAACTTTTGTTTTCTCATAGGCACAAGGAAGAGTACCAAATGAAGGACTTCACCTTAGCTCGGGAAAAGCTCAATGGATTTCTAGCAGCTCGTTTCAGCTCAACTAATCCTCAACACTTCAGCTAGCTGAATTCAGCTCAACTCAGCTCCATTCAGCTCAACTCCAGCTCTACTAGCTCAACTCAAGCTGGTGAGTCCCGGGATAGCTCAAAGGTGTCCTCCACGTGGGAGAGTGTGTCATGGTCATGTGACCAGCATGAGGGGCGTCCACCATCCATTCCAAGCATGTGCATGTGCATGGCATGTGGCAGATTCAAATTTCAAGATTTCCCTCCTTGAAGTTGGCGTCAAAGTAAGATAAGGACAAGGAGTTATTTCCTTTGAATTTCACACATAAAACACATGTGTTAAATGTTTGAAATTCAGTCTTCCCTCCCTCCAAAACCAGCCGGCCACAAAGGATAAGGATGAGTAGTTTTCTCATCCACATTTAACATAATTAACACATGTTAATTGTGCTTACATTTCAGCCACTCATCTGAAACTTCCAATTCAATTCTGGCCAAGTATTCTAGGCGCCAACTCCCTTGTACTAGCCTATATATATGTATACTTTGTAAAGGAGAAAAAGACAATTTTGAATGAAATTTACTTTTGTGAGAATTTCTCTCATTTCGGTTCTTTTGAGAACTTTCTGACTTCTCAAGTTCGTTGCTTGCGTGGTCAACCCCTTTGATACTTTGGGTTCTCGGTTGTAGATAATCGAAGGGTCCAAGTCCGTCTGAAGCAAGTTCAAGATAAGGTTCGGGTTCGTTCAACAGATTGTTCGAGTTCATCCTTGGAGTTTGTTTCATTTTATTTCTTTTCCTTGTTTTTATTTCATTTTCGTACTACCCCTTGCATCCTATTTTTCAACCTTGTCAGAAACTTCATTTCTCACCAGTCACCTCACCAAAGACCAAACCTAGCCATAACCAAACCAATACTTTCAACGTTCCACCATTGTCAACTTCTCCGAGCCTTCATCTTCTACATTCTGTCTACCTATATTTTTCAGCCCTTTTAAACACCAATTTGCAGCCATGCTTATTGCAGGAGACATCTTACTTCAATCCTAGATCCGAAACAATCAAGAAGGCGTCCTCAACAAGGAGCCCTCTTATCAGCCCGTTTATCACCACCCCTTAAAGATAATAAGGTTCAAGATTAGGTTTTCTATAACCTAGTTTCTTCCTTGAGTATCTTTAAGATACTATTTCTATTTTACCATTCCTTTTCACCATATCACCATCCTTACATATCATCTTATTCCTTTCACCATTTCCATCCTTTGTCATAACCACAAAATGTTCTAAACATCCATTCACCCTTGTAAACACCACTTCTTGCGAGAGACTTCCTTCCTTCCTAGGTCCTACAATCAAAGTTTGTCGTTTAGCATCATCAACAAGATCGGCATATATCATATGGTATCAAAGCTTTGGTGGAAGAAGCAAAGTGCAAAAAAAAAAGCCCGTTCATGCAATTGTAAGTGACTAAACTTTGTCATTTTCAATTTTTGAGCAAAAGAAAAAGAAACAGTCAGTTAAAAAAAGAACGAGAAAAGTTAGTTTCAAAAAAAAAGAAAAAGAGAAAAGAAAAATCAGATTCAAAAGTATAAGGTCAAGGGTGAGAAAGCATAGCAACATCATCTTCAACATCAAGCCGAGAAGCCATTTCTTCATTTTCAAGACTTTGATTGCTGGTGAAGGAAGGTTGTAAGTTTTTCTTGTCAAGTAAGTAACCCCGTTTTCATTTTTTCATTCTAAACCTTTCTTTTCATCTTATTTCCTTTTTTTCTTTTAAACTAACAATTTCAGCGACGCACAAGTACATTTTACTTGCCTAAGTCTTGAGTATGTTCTTCTAAGAATTATACACGAGAGAAAGGAGTGGAAAAAGACATGAGAGTAGTGAGATCAGGAGAGGACAATAAAAGCCATTAAGTCCTAGAGTGCAAACACGAGTGATTTGAGTAACAATTTCTTTTCCTTGGAGTGACTGTGAGGATTTTATTTTTGATTGTGTTGTGAGGTTTATATTTTTTTTCTTTTATTTTCACTAACCATGTCCTAGAATTCTTACAACAATCCATCATCCTTGGGAAAAAGAGAAAATAAGTTCCAAGACGTACTAGATGATCAACAATGAACAAACATCTTTCAGACATGATGCCATGTAAATGGTAAAGTATGCTCTGTTATCATAGACAGTAGAAGTTGTAAAAACATTGTTAGAACTTATTTGGTGGAGAAGTTAGGACTCAAGATGATCAATCATTCAATCCCCTATTATTTGCAATGGTTAGACGATGAAGAATCATTCTTGGTCAAAGAACAAGTATTTGTTCCATTCTCAATTGGAAGATACAAAGATGAAATTCTATGTGACATAATGCCTATGAATACAAGTCATCTCCTTCTCGGACGACCATGGCAATTCGACAAGTGGGCCACCCATGATGGATTCACCAATCGATTTTCATTTTCCTTTGATGGCAGAAATATCAACTTAGCTCCTTTATCTCCACAACAAGTGAAGGAAGATCAAATGCAATTGAAAAAGAACATTGAAGCCATGAAAGGAATTGAGAAAATTGAAGAAAAATAAACCACCAGAGTTGTAAATGAAAATGAGGAAATAAAAATAGTTGGAGTTGAAAATGAAGAGACTAAAAATGAAATTGTGAATGAAGAGTATGTTGGAGTTGAAAATGCTCGAATTGAAAAGGAAGAGTGTGAAGAAGAAAAACAGATTTTATCTAACAATTTTTTTCTTCCTATTTTTGAATTTTCATTTTTATAGGATGACAAAAGGAAGACCCCAAGAGATGTTCCAATTGCATTGTCAATCTTAAAGGAAAGTCAACAACCAACACCCATTAAACATCCACCCTGGTTTGCTATTTCCATTCATTTTGTTAATAGTTACTCATTCTCTAACTATGATTTCTTTTGCAACAAATTGATTCACATACTTGGTGTTATCCTATCAAACTACGATGGAGAGTTCTTTTGTCATTCTAGAGATGATTGGTGCATCAAAATCTTCCATTCCAAGAGAGCTCAACAGTTAAGACTCTTTAACAACAATTATGATGATTCGAAGAGTTGAGGTGCAGAGTTACATATCTTTTCCAAAGAACATGATGGTTCGAGCCAAAGGAAATATCTATACACCAACAGTTGTGATGCTTTAGAACGACACATCCAAAAGACAAGTCTCTACACCAAGGGGTATAAAGATTCAAAGAGGTACGAGAGAAGGTTCCAAAGGGAATATGTTGTGAATGACTATCTCAAAAAAGGATATTTGGAAGATCTCTTTGAAAATGACCCTTTTGGAATCCTTTACATCAAGCAACATTTTCATCAACTTGTTCTATCATTGAAGCAATTTGACCGCCCCTGCTCCAAAGAATTATTCATTGGAAAACCCTTTCGATTTGAGGACAAATCGCCTAAAAGAAGGGGGAATGATGCATGCACGTTTCTGCTCATTTATCTCATGCTTTCATACTTCATTTCACGCATGAGATCAAAGGGGAGTTATCTTACTAATCTTAATATTTATTACTTTTATATACTTTATAGTAAGATAGTCATTATAACCACATTATTAAGTTTCAGCCTAGATCTAAATTTATATTAAGTTATTTTAAGTATTCTCATTATTTCCATTATTATGTTTTCTTCATAAGACTTACCTACAGCTCAAGGAGTAAATATTAGCTCGGTGTCATCTCAGTTAGCTCAGAAGAAGCTAAACGGAAGGCATTGCTAGAAACACAAGGAGCCAATTTCAGAATAGCTTGGAAATGCGTGGAACATTCCTAAAGTACTTAAAGGACTAAAGGCTAGCTCCGTGTCAGCTCACAAATCCCATATGAGCTCAAATGGAGCATAATTCAAAACGAGGCCTTAGGAGATTTGGATCAGCTCCAAAACACTAGAAGAAAGTATAAGGAAGCTAATGGACCATCTCACCATGGAAGGACATGTTCCCTCCCCAAGGGGCACAACCGACCAGCCATGGAGGGAAACATGTTTGGGCGCCACTCCTTGGAGGGAAATATGAATTTCACGGCAAAACAAAGAGGCATCACTCTTCATTGGACAGATTCATGATGGTTCACTTGATTTCTAATTTCGTGCAGGATACAAGTTGAATTGGGTTTCGGTGTCTCATGAAAGTTGTTCCTTTATCTCTTATTTTTCCAACACATGTTGAATCGCATCATTCCGATATCGGGAGCTCAAGATATGGTCCAATTACTGAAGACTATGCAGGCTAGACCGAAAAGTTACAACTCTTCTAATAGATTTGGAGGGAGACACCATTCAAATGAAAGGTTATCCGAATAGTTAAATTTCATTTCGTCCAAACCCCTTAGAAAACTATAAATAGGACTTGGAGTTCATTTTGTAAACACACCATTTAGATTATATAAAATTACTTGTGAGAATTTTCTCTCGTGTAGTTCTTAGAACTTTATCGACTTATCAAGTACTTTTGTATTTGTGGCGTCAAACCCTTTCTATCCATCTTGATACTTCGGGTTCTTTTAGTTTAACATACTAAAAGGGTCAAATTCTGTTTATCATCATCCCTTAAAGATCAATATATGGTTCAGGATTAGGTTTTCTATAACCTAGTTTCTTCCTTGAGTATCTTTAAGATACTATTTCTATTTTACCATCCCTTTTCACCATATCACCATCCTTACATATCATCTTATTCCTTTCACCATTCCCATCCTTTTTCATCACCACAAAACGTTCTAAACATCCATTCACCCTTGTCAACACCACTTCTTGCGAGAGACTTCCTTCCTTCCTAGGTCCTATAATCAAAGTTTGTCGTTCAGCATCATCAACAAGATCGGCACATATCAGATAGCTATGCTAAGACCTTTCCAATCAAAGGAAGATCTCCGAGTGTTACCAGATTCAAGGATAGAACCCGATGGATAATACTTGCATTTGTATATCTGACTAAGAAGATTATCAGGTTCACAAATCAAACGCCAAATTTGTTTGCCTAGTAAAGCAACGTTAAAGTGGTATAGGTCACGAAATCCTATACCTCTAGCTGCTTTCGGCAGGCAGATAGTGTCCCAAGGGAGCATATGCCAACCTTGTTTGTCAGCATTCCCAGACCACCAATATCGGCGTATCGATGTAGTCATTACATCAATGATATTTTGGGGTAGAAGGTAGCAGGACATTACATACTGAGGCATAGATTGTATGACTAATTTGATGAATATTTCTCTACCACTAAAGGATAGAAGGTGTTTATCCTATTTGCTAAGGTTGACATTCATTTTTTCCCTGGTGAACCCCAAGGCCGTTGTCTTATTCTTCTGAATTAAGAGTGGGACTCCTAGATAAATACCTGGACCATCCACTTCTCTTACATGAAGGATATTATTGATTTTCGACTAAGGCGACGTGGAAGTTTTTCGAGAAAAGAAAATAGTAGACTTTTCAAAATTCACCGTCTGCCCAGACGAAGTAGCATAAGTATGTAGAGCATCCTTAAGTCGTTGAGCTTCTGTAGTTATATTCTTAATGAATACGACAAAATTACCTGCAAAAAGGAGGTGGTTGACGCGTGGTCCATTGCTACTAGCACAAAGTCCAGGGAGGTTACCATTTGTTTGCTCCGCGTTGAGCAAGCTGAAAGGCCTTGAGTACAAAAAAGAAATAGGAAAGGGGATAGAGAGTCCCCTTGTCGTAACCCTCTATTAGGTTTGAAAGGTTGCAAAAAGGAGCCGTTGATACGTACTTGAAAGGGTACTGAGGATACACACCTCATAATAAGAAAGAAGAAAAGTGAGAAGTATGGTTGTGGGGTTTTGAACCCTGGTTGCCCAACCACTAAGCTAAAGAGCTTTTAAACATGTATAACCTGTTAGAAATTTAAACGAGTAAAATGCTCTAAAATTGAGATTAAAATGTATAATTTGGTTCAAAGCCTATAATTAACTATTTGAACTCATGAAATTTGATTTATACCTATTTTGCAATCGTTTTGTTAGGTTTAAAGTGTGTATATCTACTGAGTTTTATAGTAAACACTGGGATCTAGTCCAAGTGAACCATCCTGACATTGGCTTAAAATCAAAGAAATTGTTTTGAATAAGACACTCTCAAAAGTTATTAATTTGTGATCGCGCACAACAGGAACCGACACGTTTTTCATTATCATGAAGGATTTCATTAAAATCACCGGCTAAGATCCAAGGGAGTGAAGACGTTGACTGCAAAGTGTTTATTAGTTGCCAAGTTTTGTATTTGTTCGCAGTTTTAGTGAATCCATGTAAACCGGAAAATGGAATTGAGTTTGTCCAAATGAGATAATAACATCAATATGACGATCAGAGTAAGAAAGCAAATCAATAGTAGTTTTATTATTCCAAATAATAGAAAGCCCTGTACAAGTAGGACTAGAATCAATAGCTATGTAACCATGCATTCCTAACTTGATCCTAATACGGTCCATATTATGTCTGTTTAACCTAGTTTCACAGAGGAAAAGGAAATAAGCATCATGCTTGGAAGAAGCACGTTGGAGAGCGTGAACTGCCTGGGTGTTGTCGAGACCCTGACGGTTTCAACATTTGATTTTCATTTAGCTCGGCAGGGTTGATCACTGTCAACCTCTACCGGAGAGTTTTTTGCGCTACTCATCTCAGCTTTTCCTATAGATACATTGTTTTCCTGTCAAGGACGTTTAAGCCTGTTACCCTCATCAGAAGGTGGTGTTCTTTTAGTACCTCTACTAGGACGAGTAACTCATTTGGGGGTTGGTGAAGTGTTGAGCCATTCAGTTGCCTCTTGGAAGTCATGGTCATTGGCAAGCTCCGCCTCTAACTCTTTGAGTTTTTGTTCCAGCAAGCTGACCTCGCCGGTATCGTCATAGACTTTTGGTCGGGTAGTAATGTTAGAATCTTGGTCGGGTAAAACCATTTGTAATGGTTGGGGGGGACACCAACGAGAAGGCAATCTGCTCGTAACGGTCGGGAGGATTTGAGGGCCTTTTGAAGTAATTTGGGGAGATTCGGTAGTAGAAGCATATTCAACTGCATCGATTTGAGATGTCGACATGTGTGATTTACCTTTGTTGTTGACGCCATTGTGTTGGTTTGCAAATGTTTGAGAGGAGGTTGGCGTGGGTTGAGTTTCAGCTTGACCGTTGGATATATGACGAATGTGACCTCTATGTGTAGGTTGTGCATCCTTTTTCTTAGGGATATAGCGAAGCCAGTCGCCATATTGTAGTTGTTCGGGTCGAGCCTCGACCGGGATATCACAAAAATCTGTAGAGTGACAAACTTTGCCATAACAGTGACATATTGTGGGAAGACGTTCGTATTTAAGTAGACAAAATCTGGTAGAAGCTCCCCCACCGATAGCAACACAACGCCTAATCATGTTGAAATCAACTTTTCTGGTGTCAATTTTTGTCACTGTTCCAATTATAGTTCCGAGTGATTCCCCAGTGTTATGGGCAGATTCTTTCGAAGCAAGAAGGATAGGGGGAATGCTATAGATACGCACCCAGATATTCATCGTTGAAAAGGAATGTTCGTCAAGATTGATATTAGGGTTGTATTGAACAAGGGCTAACCATTCTTCCTTGTAAGTCCAAGGCCCCCTGGCCAAGATATCCTCTTTAATCTTCTCATCTTTAAAACGGATAAGAAACAGTTGTGGCTTCAAAATTCTCATAGAGACAAGTTTGGTCGGAGTCCAAATACCGGTAAAGGCTTTAACAATCATCTGATTGTCTATATCCTTGGAGTATCTAAGGTTCCCTAATAGGGTGGTTTGTGTTTCCTCTTTAGAAGAGTCCCAAGATAAACTTGGCTGGAAAACTGCAAATTGTTCTTCACCAGTGAATTGGATATTCCTGAGATGTTGAAGAAAAGTTTTGGAATCCATTGGGTAATGTTGGAAAAAAGGGCGATAGGGTGGGGAGAGGGTATACAAGAGATGAGTGGATGGATAGTTATGAGGGAGATAGACGAGGTTATATCGAAAGGGATAGAGTTTGAAGTCCACGAGGACTGTAATTAGGAGGTTTAAGATGAGAAGAAGTAGGAATATATGACTTATTGAATTTAAGGCGATGATAAATAGGAATAGATAACTTATCATAATCGATATGAGAAGAATTATGTATTTGAGAATAAGTAGAAATCCTTAAGAAACATGAGAAAGGTGACATATTACATGTGAGACATGAGGAAGTGGGAATTTGAGAGTAAGTAGAAGTCATTAATAGATATGGCTGAGCTGGCTTATTATATTGGTTAAGAGAAGAATTAGGAGCTGGATTGTAAGTAGAATTCCTTAGAGGATACGGACTAGACTGATTTTATAATAGGAACTCTTTATGCTCGAAGTATATAAAATATTCCACTTGGTAAATAGTTTTGGTTAGAGAGAATCCTTGGAGGAAGATTAATGATGTCCCTTGTGGTATATGGTAAGCTTCAACAATAAGTTGATGACATCGATTCCCATGGTAGGAATTGGTGAAATCTGAAAGTGCAACACATGTGTTATGCCTGCACTCCCTGACGAAGTGAGTATTGTTGCATGGAAATTCAACGTTATAAGGGAGAAGTAGAAGAAGAAATAAGATAAATAGAGAAAAAGTAGATGAACATGTTATTTTCTAAAAGAGAAAGATCATGAAAAGGAAGATAGCAAAACCAAATAGTGGAGTTAGCATAAATTGAATAATTCTGCCAAAAGTAATAACCATGTAATTCTACAGAAAACAAATTAATGGAGATGATAATATTGAGAAAGTATCGAAAATACCTTTGTGTAATAACAGTGGGTGTGTTTGGGTCTTCCTCTCATCAGGTTGAGAGTATGTCGATGAATACAGGTTCATGGCGGCCGTAAAGGGAAGAAGGGGTAACGGCGGTGGCAGAGGAAGGGGAAGAGAAGGAAATATTGGAGAGAGAGGCGAGAGGAAATGAGAGAGCAAAACAATAACCCTTTAGAAATTTAACCGAGTAAAATGCTCAAAATTTGAGATTAAGTTGTACAATTTGGTTCAGAAGCCCATAATTAACTATTTGAACTCATTAAATTTGATTTATACTTATTTTGCAACCATTTTGTTAGATTTAAAGTTTGTATATCTAATGAGTTTTCTAGTAAACACATTGGAATTTAAACTAAGTAAAGTGCTCTTAATTTGAGATTAAGTGGTTTAATCATATTCAAAAGCCTGTAATTAACAATTCCAACTCATGTAGTTTGATTCAATCTCATTTTGTGGTCCGTTTGTTTGATTTAAAGTGTGCATGTCTAATTGGGCTTTTTAGTGAACCCGTTATAAATTTTTTTTGAAGGAAAGGGCCTCATTAAAAAATGCTATAGCCAGTCACCTCGAGAGTTGAGAAGGCCCCTATGGGGAAAAGAGTACCCATGGTTTTATTGAGAAGAAGAGGAGAACCTCTCCGAATTTACAGAAGCCCAAATAAAATCGGGAAAGTTATAATCAAAAGAATAAAAAAGAAAAGAACGCAAAGCCCTAGTAGCTAAGACATGGGCTACAACGTTTGCATCTCTAGGTACATAATAAATCTTACAATCAGGCAAAGTACTAAGAGTGGACCGGATGCGAGACACCAAATGTTGCACCGTGGATAGATCCCGGTGATGAACGTTGTTAACCTTGATGGCAATGGAGGCAGAATCAGTTTCAATGATCACATTTGTCCAGCCATTAGCAGCAACTAACTTTAGTCCTTCCAAAACGGCAAAAGCCTCGGCAGAAGCTGGATCCGGGCAGAAAGCGAGCGATAGAGAACAACCACCCAGGACAGAGCTAGAAGAATCCCTAGCGATGATGAGATACATGTAAATTTGAGACAGCTTTTTCATTTCATTTTGCATACATGTAAATTTGCTACAACATTAGATTCAATTTGAGACAGCTTTTAGGTTAGAATAAATGATTTCCGATGATGAGAAGTTTAATGCTTTTGAACTAAATCGTAGAAAATATTGAGAAAGAATAGAACTAAATTAGGACTTGATGCTTTGGAATTTTAGTTGACACGATTATATGTTTTCTATGCTTAAGTGGTATGGATTTTCTAGAGAACTTAGACTCTATGCCTTAGGTAGTTCAGAAAGAAAGAAAACTCCTTTTTGCTATAGTATATAAAAAAGAGATATGAATAAATGCTTTAGCATAAAACTGTAGAAGGATGCTCCTCTATGTAATAGTTAGCTTAACTCTGAACATAAATAAATAATGCTACAACATATGAGCGAATGAAACTTGTCACGGGATGACTCTACCTACTAGCTTGGGGGTGAGATGTTTGCTCCATACTCACCTAGAGTTAAGGACGATAGTTGTGATGAGCTGAAACCCTTCGAATCAGTTTAAAAAAACTAAGTAGCATGGGAGTAATTTTAAGAAATAGGGTATAGTGAATAAGGGAATTTAGAATTTTTCTAACTGTTAAGCATAGGTTATATACAATCCCGCACACACAAGGAAGGCATCATGTCTAAGTTTAAGTTCTTGAACTTCTCAATATCATGTAGACTGCTACAATATTTATTCTTAGGATTGATATTCTGCTTAAACTGCTGTCAAGGATTGAGAGTAATGCCATAGCATTTTTATATGTTATTGCTTGAGGACAAACAATATCTTAATTTTGGGGGGTGTTAACGCTCTAAAAAGCGTATAATTTATACCCTTTCACTTAAGATTTTGTTAGATTTCAAGTTCATTTGCATTGCATTTAGTTGTATTTCATGTGCATTTGCATTTAGATTAGGTTTTTATTTTATTTTCTCTTTTATTTTTAAAGATGCTGCTTTGAAGGGTATTTTGTTGGTGGTGATGCGCAGGTCGCTAGGGTAAAGTTGGAAGATTGGAAGAGATGCTATATCATATTTTTTAGTGTTGGATCGGACTTCAAGATGCTATAGCATTGTGGGCGGACAAAATAGCACAGCAGAAAGGACACACCTGCAGCCCATTATCCTTACGCGTTTTTTAGGCCAGCTGCACCTCCTCTACAGACGTTACACCACACCTGCAGACCTGCATTTTGCTGCCATTTTCTACAGCAAATGTCAGGGAATATTCCCTTGCACCATTAGGGCACAAAACCCTAGAAGCCTCTTATAAATACAACCTCAAGCCTCCTTCAACAGGTGTGCAAGAGCAAGATTAAGGAAAAATTAGTAGCTAAAAGAGCCACAAAAAGGAGCAAACTTTAAGAGAGCACGAGGGAGAAGAAAGAAGAAAGGAGGCCACTTTCCTTCGTCTTCAACCTCTAGCCAAACCACCATTTTTGGAGAGCTTCAAGAAAGTGATTTGCGCAACTTTGGGAGGAGCGGCAAGCTAGGGAAGCTTCACGGCACATGCGTTTGGGACTTCCTTCCTCTTCACTTTGCTTTACTTATTTTCTAAGTTGTTGAAAATGCATTTCAAACATTGCAAGTTGAATAGTTTACCTTACCTAGCCATGAACTAAACTAGTATGGCTTAGGCTTGTTATGGATGATCTTTATTTTATTTGAATGAATGTTTATTGTTTCTCGTGTTTATCTAAGTGTTTTGTTCAAGAAAGCTTAACACCTTTTCTTCTTAAAACTTGGTTTGTAAGAGCATCGGGAGATAGCCATAGCTAAAGGGTGTGAAGCTTAGATCTAGGGATAGACAAAGCTAGACCAACTTGAACAATGGGGTTACTGTGGGAGCAGAATCCTAACTCACCTTAGGGATAAAGGAGAGTTTCAACGACTAAAAAGGGTAAAACTTTATCAACATTAGAAGTGTTAGGGTTGAGACCGTTAGTTAATGCCTTAGTATTTTTCAAGTGTTAGGCCTTTTGACTAGGGATAGTGGAGGCACTTTTAGTAAACTCTGTCGAACACTTGTTAAACCAGTGGAACAGTAAGCTTCAGGAGAAAAAAGTAAGATCTTCGCCGTAGCAATCCTAGCCTGTCTTAAGCTTGAATATCTTCTCTGTGTTGTGTTTGTGCAGCTTTATCTATTAATCCATTATCTGTTTTATTTGGCTATTGCAATTTCGTGACAATCTTTGTTTTGCTCCAGCATCATTAGTGACACTTTTATTTTGCTAAAGCATTTTGGTGACAATTGCAGAATTGCTTTAGCATATGCTGATACAAAGCATATGCTGATACAAAGGATTATTTTAGTTCAAATAGTTAATTATGGGCTTTTGAAACAAAGTATACAATTTAATCTCAATTTTAGAGCACTTTATTCGGCTAATATTCTAACAAGTTCACTAAAAAGTCTAATTAGACATGCTCGCTTAAACCCAACAAACAGACAAAAAAATGAGATCCAATTATACTATATGAGTTCAAATAGTTAATTATAGGCTTTTGCATATAATTAAACAACTTAATACCAAATTTAGAACACTTTACTTGGTTTAAATTCCAATGTGTTTACTATAAAATTCAGTAGATATACACACTTTAAACCTAAGAAAACAATCACAAAATAAGAATAAATCAAATTTCATGAGTTCAAATAGTTAATTATGGGCTTCTGAAACAAAGTATACAACTTAATCTGAATTTTAGAATATTTTACTGGTTTAAATTTCGAACGGATTCACTAAAAAGCCCAATTAGACATGTACGCTTTAAATCGAACAATTAGAGCACAAAATGAGATTGAATCAAATTTCATGAGTTCAAATTGTTAATTACGGGCTTTTGAATATGATTAAACCACTTAATCTCAAATTTAGAGCATTTTACTCGATTTAAATTCAAAAGTGTTTACTTTTAAATCTCATTAGATATACACACTTTTAACCTAACAAAACGGTCGCAAAATAAGTATAAATCAAATTTCATGACTTCAAATATTTAATTATCGGATTTGAACCAAATAATACAATTTTAATCTCAATTTTAGAGAATTTTACTCGTTTAAATTTCTAACGGGTTCACTAAAAATCCCCATTAGACATGAACGCTTTAAATCGAGAAAATTGACCACAAAATGAGATTGAATCAAACTACATGAGCTGAAATTGTTAATTATGGGATTTTGAATATGTTTTAAACCACTTAATCTCAAATTTAGAGAACTTTACTCTGTTTAAATTCCAATGTGTTCACTATAAAGCTCATTTAAATATGCATACATTAAAACTAATAAAATGGTCGCAAAATAAGAATAAATTATATTTCATGACTTCAAATAGTTATTTATGGGCTTTTAAACAAAGTATACAACTTAATCTCAATTTTAGAGCATTTTACTCGGTTAAATTTCTAACGGAATAACTAAAAAGCTCAATTAGACATGCACGCTTAAACCCAACAAATTGACAACAAAATGAGATTCAATCATATTACATGAGTTCAAATAGTTAATTATAAGCTTTTGAATATGATTAAACCGCTTAATCGCAAATTCAGAGCACTTTACTCGGTTTAAATTCCAATGTGTTTACTATAAAACTCCGTAGATATACACATATTAAACCTAACAAAATGGTCGCAAAACAAATATAAATCAAATTTTATGAGTTCAAATAGTTAATTATCGGCTTTTGAAACAAATTCTACAATTTAATCTCAATTTTAGAGCATTTTACTAGTTTAAATTTCTAACGGGTTCACTAAAAAGCCCAATTAGACATGCTCGTTTTAAATCCAACAATCCGACGACAAAATGAGTTTGAATCAAACTACATGAGTTGAAATTGTTAATTATGGGCTTTGGCATATGTTTAAACAACTTAATCTAAAATTTAGAGCACTTTACTAGGTTTAAATTCCAATGTGTTCACTATAAAGCTCATTTAGATATGCATACATTAAAACTAATAAAACGGTCGCAAAATAAGAATGAATCAAATTTCAAGAGTTCAAAAAGTTAATTATGGGCTTTTGAAACAAAGTATACAACTTAATCTCAATTGTAGAGCACTTTACTCGGTTAAATTTCTAACGGGTTCACTAAAAAGCCCAATTAGACATGCACGCTTAAACCTAACAAACCGACAAAAAATGAGATCTAATCATACTACATGAGTTGAAATAGTTAATTATAGGCTTTTGCATATAATTAAACCACCTAATCCCAAATTCAGAACACTTTACTAGGTTTAAATTCCAATTTGTTTACTATAAAACTCAATAGATATACACACTTTAAACCTAACAAAACGATCAAAATAAGTATAAATCAAATTTCATGAGTTCAAATAGTTAATTATGGGCTTTTGAAACAAAGTACACAACTTAATCTCAATTTTAGAGCATTTTACTCGTTTAAATTTCCAACGGGTTCACTAAAAAGCCCAAATAGACATGCTCGCTTTAAATCCAACAATCCGACCACGAAATGATATTGAATCAAACTACTTGAGTTGGAATTGTTAATTATGGACTTTTGAATATGTTTAAACCACTTAATCTCAAATTTAGAGCACATTACTCGGTTTAAATTCCAATGTGTTCACTATAAAGCTCATTTGGATATGCATACATTAAAACTAGTAAAATGGTTGCAAAATAAAAATAAATTAAATTTCATTAGTTCAAATAGTTATTTATGGCTTTTAAAACAAAGTATATAACTTAATCTCAATTTTAGAGCATTTTACTCTTTTAAATTTCTAACGGGTTCACTAAAAAGCCCCATTAGACATGCAAACTTTAAATTGAGAAAATTGACCACAAAATGAGATTGAATCAAACTACATGAGTTGAAATTGTTAATTATGGGATTTTGAATATGTTTAAACCACTTAATCTCAAATTTGGAGCACTTTACTCGGTTTAAATTCCAATGTGTTCACTATAAAGCTCATTTAGATATGCATACATTAAAACTAATAAAATGGTCGCAAAATAAGAATAAATTATATTTCATGACTTCAAATAGTTATTTATGGGCTTTTAAAACAATGTATACAACTTAATCTCAATTTTAGAGCATTTTACTCGGTTAAATTACTAACGGAATAACTAAAAAGCTCAATTAGACATGCACGTTTAAACCCAACAAACTGACAACAAAATGAGATTCAATCATATTACAGGAGTTCAAACAGTTAATTATAAGCTTTTGAATATGATTAAACCCTTTGATACGAATCCGGTTGCGGAATATCCGAATTTGTATTTGTGATTGCCCGATCGTGATTCTAGTAAGTAACTAAAATGAAAAATAGGAACTTTGAAATGGAACTTATAAGATGATATGAAATGGATAGATAATATAGTGAAATGGAATGATGATAAGATGGTTGTTGTGCTTAGGATGAAGTATGGAAAATATGTATGTATGGAAGATGGAAGTGAAGAGAAGAAATGTAATTGATGGTGCGGTGTAAACAACGGAGGAACCAACACTAAAAAGTGAAGACCCATTCCTTAAGAGATTTTAAACCGTGACTTGGGTGAAAGGCTAATGGATTGTGACCCTCTAGTTATAAGAACTAGAAACCAGCAATATAAAAAGATGAAAAGGGATGAATGCCACAAGAACAATCTTGCAAGCCGATAAAGTTCAAAAAGAACTATAAAAGAGAAACACTCTCAAGTTATAATATATGCCAAAAGTTGTCCCTTTTACAATGAAATGAGTGCCTATTTATAGGTGTAAGACAACAACAAATTGATTGGCCTAGACAAAGATTAAAGACTCATTATTCTAGTGTTAAAGGCCTATTAATTTTTAGGTTATCATATCTTCTATTGACAGCCAAAAAGTTTGATCTAGAAGGATGAATGTGGACATTCTTAGGATGAATGTAGACATACATATCATCTACAAGTAGAAACCCTTAGGCTGGTGATTGATTAAGTTGTCATTCATCCTCACTTAAGGGGCTGTTATAAAGCATTGAATTCAGCAATTGAATGGTCTCTTGAATTCTTCGAAGAAGCATCTTGTGACTATTCCCGTATTGAATTTCTAGCATGCACTGTCTTCAATAATTTAATCATATCTTAAACTCCTGATATCGGATTGAGGTGATTCAAAGTGCGTTGGAAAGATAAGGAATAGAGGAATAAATTTGAAGACCTCAAGAATCAAATATGCTCGTAACAATCCAAAAATGACGAACAAGTTGACTGATATTCCTTGAATTCCCTCCTTAAGTATTATTTTAATTGCTGCCTTTACTCTCCCTTAAGTGGTGATAATGAAGACTTTTATTGCATGTCTTTTCTTTCTTGCTTGCTGAAACTGACAGCCTTAAAGTGATGTAAAGACTCTCTTGAAAGCCTTAAAACCATTGCTGGAAATAACAACCTTCATGTGGTGTAATTGCTCCATTGAATTGCATTGTAATCAATCAACCTTGATGTGTTTTCAAGGGTTTTTAATTGATGTAAATGCCTTGTCATTCCTGAGAATATGATCAGCCATTTGCTCCAAAAGAATATCTTAGCTAAAATATATAAGCAACCATTAGATAACAACTTTATTCAATAAAAATGAAAGTGAATGCATGAAACAAATTTAATGAGCTAGTTTAATTAATGAAACTAGGTACATTGAATGATCTAGTTTAATTAATTAACTCACGCACTAAATTAACTCATAAACATAAGAGAACTAACATGCTTTAAGTGAACTATCATGCATTAATTAAACTAATGAACTTAATTGCACTAACATGGTTAGATGATCATCAAGCATTATTTATTCATGCACACATGCTGAAACTAAATTTAAAAAATTAAGAAAGAACTCATGCAAACTCATGCACAAGTAGGAGGTTGTATTGTTCCAACAAAGTTGGTGTTGCATTCTCTAATTTCCAGCCTTGAATAAATAGATTTCCCATGGCCTCTTGGAATTTCTTGGTTTTAGCACGAGTCATAGGTCCAATAGGAAATTCTTCTAGTTCATCGTTGGATGTGATCATATCATTCCCTCCCTCTTGAGAGCGATTTGTCCCCAAATCGTCACCTACATCAAATGGAGATAAATCAGCCACATTAAATGTTGCACTAACATTAAACTCACCTGGGAGGTCTAATTGATAGGCATTATCATTGATACGCTTGATCACTTGAAAAGGACCATCCCCTCTAGGCATCAATTTTCATTTGCGTTGGGCTGGAAATCTTTCTTTTCTCATGTGCAGCCAAAACCAATCTCCCGGCTCAAATGTAATTCGTTTACGTCCCTTGTTAGCTTGTTGCTCATATTTCCTAGTTCTCATTTCAATATTGTCCCGCACTTGTTGATGGAGTTCCTTGACAAATTCAGACTTGTTTCTTCCATCTTTATTCATAATTTGATCAGCGGGCAAAGGTAATAAATCCAATGGAGTTAAGGGATTGAAACCATACACTATTTCGAATGGTGACATTTTAGTGGCAGAATGAATGGATCGGTTGTAAGCAAACTCCACATGTGGCAAGCTTTCCTCCCAAGTCCTCAAATTCTTTTTGATAATTATCCTTAACAACATGGATAACACCCGGTTCACCACTTCAGTTTGACCATCTGTTTGTGGATGGCAAGTTGTGGAAAACAACAACTTGGTTCCAATCCTGCTCCATAATGTTCTCCAAAATTGGCTTAAGAACTTCAATTCTTGATCAGATACGATAGTTCTTGGAACACCATGCAATCTCATGATTTCCCTGAAAAATAAATTAGCAACATGTGAAGCATCATTAGTCTTATTATAAGGAATAAAATGAGCCATTTTAGAGAATCGATCCACTACTACAAAGATGGAATCTTTGTTATTCTTTGTACGTGGCAGTCCAAGTACAAAATCCATGGATATGTCTACCCAAGGTGCATTAGGGATAGGTAGTAGGGTATATAGGCCATGGGGCATGACTTTTGACTTGGCCTTTCTACATGTGATACAACGCTCACATAGTCTCTCAACATCTCGTTTCATCTTTGGCCAATACAAGTGCTCTTGAAGCATGTTCAACGTCTTTGCTACTCCAAAATGTCCCATTAGTCCTCCACCATGTGCTTCCTTGAGGAGCAACTCTCGAATGGATCCTTGTGGGATGCAAAGCTTCCCTTCCTTGAATAGGTATCCATCATCTCTATAAAACTTATCATGTGCACCTTTCTCACAGATTTTGTATACTTCACTAAAATCATGGTCAGACTCATATAATTCCTTAATGAAAGCAAAACTCAACAATTTAAAGTCTAAGGTGTTAAGAAGGGCATACCTACGTGATAGTGCATCAGCAACAATGTTTTCCTTACCCTTTTTATACTTGATCACATAAGGGAAGGCTTCAAGAAACTCAACCCATTTGGCATGTCTCTTGTTTAGCTTATGTTGACCCTTGATGTGCTTTAATGCCTCATGGTCTGTATGGATGATGAATTCTTTAGACCATAGGTAATGCTGCCAAGTTCCCAAAGCCCGAATTAGTGCATACATCTCCTTATCATAGGTCGGATAATTGAGTGTAGCTCCACTCAATTTCTCACTAAAGTAGGCTATGGGGCGTCCTTCTTGAGATAAAACTGCTCCAATTCCTAAACCTGAAGCATCACATTCAACCTCAAAAACTTTGTTAAAATCAGGTAAAGTTAACAATGGTGCATTAATTAAACAATCCTTAATCAGGTTAAAGGATTTCTCTTGTTCTTCACCCCCAAAGAAATTGGAATTCTTTTTAATGACTCCGGTTAAAGGAGTAGCTAAGGTGCTGAAATTAGGTACAAACCGACGATAGAAGCTTGCTAAACCATGAAAGCTTCTAACTTGGCTAATGCTTGTTGGTCTAGGCCATTCTTCAATTGCCTTAACCTTCTCTCTATCAACTTCTAATCCAGCTGCACTCACAACAAAACCTAGGAAAACAACCTTGTTAGTGCAAAATATGCATTTTTGTAGATTAGCATAAAGTCTTTCATTTCTCAAAACATCTACACTGACCTTAGATGCTGAACATGTTCATTCAAACTCTTGCTATAGATAAGAATATCATCAAAATACACTACACAAAACTTACCCAAGAATTGTCTAAGGATGTGATTCATTAATCTCATAAAAGTGCTTGGTGCATTAGTTAGACCGAACGGCATAACCAACCACTCATATAATCCTTGTTTAGTCTTGAATGCAGTTTTCCACTCATCCCCTTCTCGCATTCGAATTTGATGGTAACCACTTTTAAGATCAATCTTAGAGAAGACATTAGAACCACTAAGCTCATCTAACATATCATCTAAACGTGGAATAGGATGACGATACTTTACCGTTATTTTGTTCACCGCACGACAGTCCACACACATGCGCCATGTACCATCTTTCTTAGGCACAAGTAGAACAGGTACTGCACAAGGACTAAGGCTCTCTCTAATATAACCCTTTTCCATCAAATCTGAAACTTGCCTTTGTAACTCCTTAGTTTCCTCGGGGTTACATCGGTAAGCTGGTCGGTTAGGAATGATAGCACCAGGAACAAAGTCAATTTGATGCTCTATTCCATGAATTGGAGGCAGTCCACTTAGAATCTCTTCTGGAAATAGGTCTTCATATTCCTGCAACAATGAAACAATAAAAGATGGAAGATTTGGGTCAAGATCGTTAGTGCTTAAAAAACTCTCCTTGTACATAAGTACAAGAACCATCTTTTCCGAAAACAAATTCTTTCTCATCTCTTTTTCTTTAGCAAAAATGCTAACTCTCTTTTTTTCTTCTTTTTCTCTCTCTTTTTTCTGCTCGGATGTTACCTCACTCTCCTTTGCTCTTCTCTCAATTTTGATATCACTCTCTTTGGCTTTTTCAAAGCTTTCTCTTAAATGAAGTTGATCTTTGTGAACTTGCTTTGGTGAAAGTGGGGCTAAAGTGATCTTCCTTGCTTCATGGGTGAAGGTATACCGATTGGTATAACCATCATGTATGACTCTCCTATCAAACTGCCATGGTCTTCCTAACAAGAGATGACCGACGTGCATTGGCACAACATCACATAACACCTCGTCTTTATACTTGCCAATGGAAAAAGGCACAATAACTTGTTTGATCACTTTAAGTTCTCCTCCATCATTAAGCCACTGCAACTTGTAGGGATGTGGATGCTTGGTAGTTTCTAGGCCAAGTTTATCTACCATTAAAGTACTAGCAACGTTAGTGTAACTACCACCATCGATAATGACAAAGCATACCTTTCCATTAATATGGCAGCGAGTATGGAAAATGTTCTCGCGTTGTTGATCCCCATCAATTACTTGCATGCTTAGGCTCCTTTTAACAACAAGGACCTCTCCATCTACAGCATGTTCCAACTCTTCTTCTTCTTCAAATTCTTTTTCATCATCTTCCTCCTGCTCTTGGTCAGTTTCAATCTCTCCATCATCACGGATGAACATAGTGTTGCGGTTAGGGCATTAGCTAGCAATGTGACCTCTCCCCAAACACTTGAAGCATTGTACATCACGGGATCGAACTGGCATGGCTGGACTCTTTCCCTTGTTGGTTTCGGTGATGGGTTTGATATTCTTTGATGGTCTAGCTCGTTCATTAGGAGTAAAGGATTGATTCTTTTTTAAGTTACCTTGCCCCCATTTGGAAGTAGAACCTTCATAGACTCGTGTTGCACCTTTCCTTTTAAGTTGTTTCTCCACCTTCATGGCCATATGAACCATGTCTTCTATTTCCACATAATGTTGCAACTCAACAATGGCTGCAATGTTAGGATCAAGGCCAGATAGAAACCTTGCCATTGTGGCTTCTCGATCCTCATCAATGTTGGCTCGAATCATGGCTACTTCCATCTCTTTATAATAATCCTCAACACTACGATTGCCTTGTGTAAGGTTTTGAAGCTTGTTAAACAACTCTCTATGGTAGTGAGTTGGAATGAATCTTCTACGCATCACAACTTTCATCTCATTCCAAGTAGAAATAGGATGTTCACCATTGCGTCTCCTGCTAGATGTCAATTGATCCCACCATATAAGTGCGTAATCCATAAACTCAATGACTGCGAGTTTTACCTTTTTAAGCTCTGAATAGTTATGGCACTCAAAGATGTGTTCAACCTTCTTTTCCCATGCAAGGTATGCTTTTGGATCCGTTCTTCCTTGGAAAGGAGGAATGGTAATCTTGATGTTGCTGAGATTATCATTCACTCTTGGACGTGCTCTTTGGCCTTGTTGTGCCATACTATGTTGGGATGATTGATCATGTTCATGTACATCATCAACCCCTTTAGGATACTCCTCATTAACATGATAAGCTTGTGAAATTTCAAGTTGGTCAATTCGTTCTAATAAGGGCTCCAATTGCTGTTGAATCATCTTTGCCATTGCTTGTAGCAATGCTTGGTTTTGCAAATTGGGAACTCCTTCACCACTATGACCAGATCTTTGTGACATGATTAGAAAAAAATTAAACCTCACCAACACAAATCCTCACCTTTCCACTCCAAAGAAAATGCACTCACACTCGTGTTTCACTCGGGATAGGCTTTTTCCCTTAATGCACACTCTTGCCTTTTACCACTCTTTCTCTCTTTTCTAAGTTCTTAGAGAACCTACTCAAGGCTCAACAAGCTTTCTTTGTGGAATTCGGCTGAAACAAAGTGGTTAGGAAAGAAAAAAATAGGTAGCAAACGGATGCTAAAAAGATAAAATAAGAATCTGAAGAAAATGTGATAAAAAATATAACCAAACCTCTTTTTACTTTTAAGATACGATCCCTCCCTCTTGAACTTTTTTTTTTGACATTTTGGATTTTTTTCAATTTTTTTCTTTTTTTCTTTTTTTTTGCAATTTTTTTTGGAGATGAATCGAACAACTTACTGAATCGATGTAGCTCTGATACCAATTGATACGAATCCGGTTGCGGAATATCCGAATTTGTATTTAAGATTGCTCGATCGTGATTCTAGTAAGTAACTAAAATGAAAAATAGGAACTTTGAAATGAAACTTATAAGATGATATGAAATGGATAGATAATATAGTGAAATGGAATGATGATAAGATGGTTGTTGTGCTTAGGATGAAGTATGGAAAATATGTATGTATGGAAGATGGAAGTGAAGAGAAGAAATGTAATTGATGGTGCGGTGTAAACAAAGGAGGAACCAACACTAAAAAGTGAAGACCCATTCCTTAAGAGTTTTTAAACCGTGACTTCGGTGAAAGGCTAATGGATTGTGACCCTCTAGTTATAAGAACTAGAAACCAGCAATATAAAAAGATGAAAAGGGATGAATGCCACAAGAACAATCTTGCAAGCCGATAAAGTTCAAAAAGAACTATAAAAGAGAAACACTCTCAAGTTATAATATATGCCAAAAGTTGTCCCTTTTACAATGAAATGAGTGCCTATTTATAGGTGTAAGACAACAACAAATTGATTGGCCTAGACAAAGATTAAAGACTCATTATTCTAGTGTTAAAGGCCTATTAATTTGTAGGTTATCATATCTCCTATTGACAGCCAAAAAGTTTGATATAGAAGGATGAATGTGGACATTCTTAGGATGAATGTAGACAGACATATCATCTACAGGTAGAAACCCTTAGGCTGGTGGTTGATTAATTTGTCATTCATCCTCACTTAAGGGGCTGTTATAAAGCATTGAATTCAGCAATTGAATGGTCTCTTGAATTCTTGGAAGAAGCATCTTGTGACTATTCCCGTATTGAATTTCCAGCATGCACTGTCTTCAATAATTTAATCATATCTTAAACTCCTGATATCGAATTGAGGTGATTCAAAGTGCGTTGGAAAGATAAGGAATAGGGGAATAAGTTTGAAGAAGACCTCAAGAATCAAATATGCTCGTAACCAATCCAAAAATGGCGAACAAGTTGACTGATATTCCTTGAATTCCCTCCTTAAGTATTGTTTTAATTGCTGCCTTTACTCTCCCTTAAGTGGTGATAATGAAGAAATTTATTGCATGTCTTTTCTTTCTTGCTTGCTGAAACTGACAGCCTTAAAGTAATGTAAAGACTCTCTTGAAAGCCTTAAAACCATTGCTGGAAATAACAACCTTCAAGTGGTGTAATTACTCCATTGAATTGCATTGTAATCAATCAACCTTGATGTGTTTTCAAGGGTTTTTAATTGATGTAAATGCCTTGTCATTCCTGAGAATATGATCAACCATTTGCTCCAAAAGAATATCTTAGCTGAAATATATAAGCAACCATTAGATAACAACTTTATTCAATAAAAATGAAAGTGAATGCATGAAACAAATTTAATGAGCTAGTTTAATTAATGAAACTAGGTACATTGAATGATCTAGTTTAATTAATTAACTCACGCACTAAATTAACTCATAAACATAAGAAAACTAACATGCTTTAAGTGAACTATCATGCATTAATTAAACTAATGAACTTAATTGCACTAACATGCTTAGATGATCATCAAGCATTATTTATTCATGCACACATGCTGAAACTAAATTTAAAAAATTAAGAAAGAACTCATGCAAACTCATGCACAAGTAGGAGGTTGTATTGTTCCAACAAAGTTGATGTTGCATTCTCTAATTTCCAGCCTTGAATAAATAGATTTCCCATGGCCTCTTGGAATTTCTTGGTTTTAGCACGAGTCATAGGTCCAATAGGAAATTCTTCTAGTTCATCGTTGGATGTGATCATATCACCCTTAATCTCAAATTTAGAGCACTTTACTCGGTTCATTAAAAAGCTCAATTAGACATGCTCGATTTATATCCAACAATCCGACCACAAAATGAGATTGAATCAAACTACATGAGTCGAAATTGTTAATTATGGGCTTTGGCATATGTTTAAACAACTTAATCTAAAATTTAGAGCACATTACACGGTTTAAATTCCAATGTGTTCACTATAAAGTTCATTTAGATATGCATACTTTAAAACTAATAAAACGATCGCAAAATAAAAATGAATCAAATTTCAAGAGTTCAAAAAGTTAATTATGGGCTTTTGAAACAAAGTATACAACTTAATCTCAATTGTAGAGCACTTTACTCGATTAAATTTCTAACGGGTTCACTAAAAAGCCCAATTAGACATGCACGCTTAAACTTAACAAACCGACAAAGAAATGAGATCCAATCGTACTACATGAGTTCAAATAGTTAATTATAGGCTTTTGCATATAATTAAACCACATAATCCCAAATTCAGAACACTTTATAGGTTTAAATTGCAATTTGTTTACTATAAAACTCAGAAGATATACACATTTTAAACCTAACAAAACGGTCACAAAATAAGTATAAATCAAATTTCATGAGTTCAAATAGTTAATTATGGGCTTTTGAAACAAACTACACAACTTCATCTCAATTTGGAGCACTTTACTTGTTTAAATTTCTAACGGGTTCACTAAAAAGCTCAATTAGACATGCTCGATTTATATCCAACAATCCGACCACAAAATGAGATTGAATCAAACTACATGAGTTCAAATTGTTAATTATGGGCTTTTGAATATGTTTAAACAACTTAATCTAAAATTTTGAGCACATTACACGGTTTAAATTCCAATGTGTTCACTATAAAGCTCATTTAGATATGCGTACTTTAAAACTAATAAAACGATTGCAAAATAAAAATGAATCAAATTTCAAGAGTTCAAAAAGTTAATTATGGGCTTTTGAAACAAAGTATACAACTTAATCTCAATTGTAGAGCACTTTACTCGATTAAATTTCTAACGGGTTCACTAAAAAGCGCCATTAGACATGCACGCTTAAACCTAACAAACTGACAAAGAAATGAGATCCAATCATGCTACATGAGTTCAAATAGTTAATTATAGGCTTTTGCGTATAATTAAACCACATAATCCCAAATTCAGAATACTTTACTCGGTTTAAATTCCAATTTGTTTACTATAAAACTCAGCAGATATACACACTTTAAACCTAACAAAACGGTCACAAAATAAGTATAAATCAAATTTCATGAGTTCAAATAGTTAATTATGGGCTTTTGAAACAAAGTACACAACTTAATCTCAATTTTAGAGCATTTTACTCGTTTAAATTTCCAACGGGTTCACTAAAAAGCCCAAACAGACATGCTCGCTTTAAATCCAACAATCCGACCACGAAATGATATTGAATCAAACTACTTGAGTTGGAATTGTTAATTACGGACTTTTGAATATGTTTAAACCACTTAATCTCAAATTTAGAGCATATTACTCGGTTGAAATTCCAATGTGTTCACTATAAAGCTCATTTGGATATGCATACATTAAAACTAGTAAATGGGTTGCAAAATAAAAATAAATTAAATTTCATTAGTTCAAATAGTTATTTATGGGCTTTTAAAACAAAGTATATAACTTAATCTCAATCTTAGAGCATTTTACTCTTTTAAATTTCTAATGGGTTCACTAAAAAGCCCAATTAGACATGCACGCTTTAAATTGAGAAAATTGACCACAAAATGAGATTGAATCAAACTACATGTGTTGAAATTGTTAATTATGGGATTTTGAATATGTTTAAACCACTTAATCTCAAATTGGGAGCACTTTACTCGTTTTAAATTCCAATGTGTTCACTATAAAGCTCATTTAGATATGCATACATTAAAACTAATAAAATGGTCGCAAAATAAGAATAAATTATATATCATGACTTCAAATAGTTATTTATGGGCTTTTAAAACAAAGTATACAACTTAATCTCAATTTTAGAGCATTTTACTCGGTTAAATTACTAACGGAATAACTAAAAAGCTCAATTAGACATGCACGCTTAAACCCAACAAACTGACAACAAAATGAGATTCAATCATATTACATGAGTTCAAACAGTTAATTATAATCTTTTGAATATGATTAAACCCTTAATCTCAAATTTAGAGCACTTTACTCGGTTTAAATTCCAATGTGTTTACTATAAAACTCAGTAGATATACACACTTTAAACCTAACAAAACGGTCACAAAATAAGTATAAATCAAATTTCATGAGTTCAAATAGTTAATTATGGGCTTTTGAAACAAAGTACACAACTTAATCTCAATTTTAGAGCATTTTACTCGTTTAAATTTCCAACGGGTTCACTAAAAAGCCCAAATAGACATGCTCGCTTTAAATCCAACAATCCGACCACGAAATGATATTGAATCAAACTACTTGAGTTGGAATTGTTAATTATGGACTTTTGAATATGTTTAAACCACTTAATATCAAATTTAGAGCATATTACTCGGTTGAAATTCCAATGTGTTCACTATAAAGCTCATTTTGATATGCATACATTAAAACTAGTAAATTGGTTGCAAAATAAAAATAAATTAAATTTCATTAGTTCAAATAGTTATTTATGGGCTTTTAAAACAAAGTATACAACTTAATCTCAATCTTAGAGCATTTTACTCTTTTAAATTTCTAACGGGTTCACTAAAAAGCCCAATTAGACATGCACGCTTTAAATTGAGAAAATTGACCACAAAATGAGATTGAATCAAACTACATGTGTTGAAATTGTTAATTATGGGATTTTGAATATGTTTAAACCACTTAATCTCAAATTTGGAGCACTTTACTCGTTTTAAATTCCAATGTGTTCACTATAAAGCTCATTTAGATATGCATACACTAAAACTAATAAAATGGTCGCAAAATAAGAATAAATTATATATCATGACTTCAAATAGTTATTTATGGGCTTTTAAAACAAAGTATACAACTTAATCTCAATTTTAGAGCATTTTACTTGGTTAAATTATTAACGGAATAACTAAAAAGCTCAATTTGACATGCACGCTTAAACCCAGCAAACTGACAACAAAATGAGATTAAATCATACTACATCAGTTCAAACAGTTAATTATAAGCTTTTGAATATGATTAAACCCTTAATCTTAAATTTAGAGCACTTTACTCGGTTTAAATTCCAATATGTTTACTATAAAACTCCGTAGATATACACATACATTAAACCTAACAAAATGGTCGCAAAATAAGTATAAATCAAATTTCATTAGTTCAAATAGTTAATTATGGGCTTTTGAAACAAAGTACACAAAACAAGTACACAACTTAATCTCAATTTTAGAACATTTTACTCGTTTAAATTTCCAACGGGTTCACTGAAAAGCTCAAATAGACATGCTCGCTTTAAATCCAACAATCCGACCACGAAATGATATTGAATCAAACTACTTGAGTTGGAATTGTTAATTATGGACTTTTGAATATGTTTAAACCACTTAATCTCAAATTTAGAGCACATTACTCGGTTTAAATTCCAATGTGTTCACTATAAAGCTCATTTGGATATGCATACATTAAAACTAACAAAATGGTTGCAAAATAAAAATAAATTAAATTTCATTAGTTCAAATAGTTATTTATGGGCTTTTAAAACAAAGTATACAACTTAATCTCAATTTTAGAGCATTTTACTCTTTTAAATTTCTAACGGGTTCACTAAAAAGCCCCATTAGACATGCACGCTTTAAATTGAGAAAATTGACCACAAAATGAGATTGAATCAAACTACATGAGTTGAAATGTTAATTATGGGATTTTGAATATGTTTAAACAACTTAATCTCAAATTTAGGGCACTTTACTCTGTTTAAATTCCAATGTGTTCACTATAAAGCTCATTTAGATATGCATACATTAAAATTAATAAAATGGTCGCAAAATAAGATTAAATTATATTTCATGACTTCAAATAGTTATTTATAGGCTTTTAAAACAAAGTATACAACTTAATCTCAATTTTAAAGCATTTTACTCGGTTAAATTTCTAACGGAATAACTAAAAAGCTCAATTAGACATGCACGCTTAAACCCAAAAAACTGAAAACAAAATGATATTCAATCATATTACATGAGTTCAAATAGTTAATTATAAGCTTTTGAATATGATTAAACCGCTTAATCGCAAATTCTGAGCACTTTACTCGGTTTAAATTTCAATGTGTTTACTATAAAACTCTGTAGATATATGATGAGTGCCTAAAAGTCCTATTCTTTATACTAATTTCCCACTCGATTATTGTTAATAAAGGACAGATTTAATGACAATACTGGATAATTCTGCTTATTTCCATATTTCAGCATCCCAATACTTAATTCATGAATTTATCTATTATTTGGCATAAAACAGGTACGGTTAATGGTTTCTTCTCTTAGACAGGAAACTACCACATAGGTAATGCCAGATAGCATGATGGATGCTGGAAGCTGAAGCTGAAATGCAGATAAGCACCTGCCTCGGCAGTACTTTAATGCCTCAGCAGCACTTTGATGCCCCGGTAGCAGTTTACTGCCTCGGCAGCACCTGGAACATAAATGTCGATATGATAGGCGATCTGAAGAGAAAAATAAGGTGGACGTTTTAAGACAAGAGGCATAGAAATCAGAGCTGAGGAACACACGGAAAGTCAAGGTCAAAGGACACGCGGGAAAATAATCCTTATAGGAATAAACTAGGAAATAAAATAAATATCTTTTATTTATGTACTTAACTTGTGTTTTACTCCAAGTTGTATTCCTACTTTGGAAAGGTTTGCCCTAGGCCAAGCCTATATAAACCATAGCCTATGTAGAGAGGAGGATATCTCGAAATCAAGTTTCATAGAAAAACCCTAAACTCCTCCATCGTCCCCTTGGGGTTTAGGTTAGATTGTGGAGTAGTTGTGGAAGAAAATTGTACTTTGTCTTTGATTCAATGCAATAAAGTTATCAAGGTTTGCTTATCCTTTGTTATTCCTTGTTTTCACAATTGAGCTCGGGAGAGGATATTGTGAATCATCCATTTATCTAAGCTCGGGAGAGTTAGATTCACGAAAGGGGTAAGTACGGTGTTTCAATCGCGAAATACTAGCTCGGCCTAGGGATAGGTTAAGAGTTTCAGCGGCTAAAAGAAGTGTGAGATTGGTTGGTGAGGATAATTGGTTCACGCCGGGAGGTATCATCAAGGACTAGTCATCAACAGCACTCTGACTTAGGGATAAGCGGAGTCATTCAAGGACACTTTGCCGAACTTTGGTAAAGTCCACCCACGAGCAAGGGATTACCGCGGCGAACAAGTATCGTTGCTGCCACGACAGTAATCTCCAGTACTGCCGAGGCAGTGATGTACGATTGCATTGGACAAAAACAAGTCAATTGAACCCACACTACGAAGCACTCTAACCTACCCCACTTTTCCACCCTTGATTTCTTGATCACTTATCTTTATTGCTTTAATTAGTTTCCTTAGTTATAATCCAACTCAATTATTTGTGTCTTTAATTTTTCATTGTGCAGGAAGAATAAATTGCGTAAGTAAAGCCAATCCCTGTAGGTTCGACATCTTAAATACTTCAATCTGACAAAAGGTGGAAGGACGAATGCTTCTTCATAAAAGCAAGACTTTCTAGCCTCCATCAATATACACACATTAAACCTAACAAAATGGTCACAAAATAAGTATAAATAAAATTTCATGAGTTCAAATAGTTAATTATCAGCTTTCGAAAAAAATTATACAATTTAATCTCAATTTTAGAGCATTTTACTCGTTTAAATTTCTAACGGGTTCACTAAAAAGCCCAATTATACATGCTCGCTCTAAATCCAACAATCCGACCACAAAATGAGATTGAATCAAACTAAATGAGTTAAAATTGTTAATTATGGGTTTTTGCATATGTTTAAACAACTTAATCAAAAATTTAGAGCACTTTACTCGGTTTAAATTCCAATTTATTCACTACAAAGCTCATTTAGATATGCAAACTTTAAAACTAATAAAACGATCGTAAAATAAGAATGAATCAAATTTCAAGAGTTCAAATAGTTAATTATAGGCTTTTGAAACAAAGCATACAACTTAATCTCAATTGTAGAGCACTTTACTCGGTTAAATTTCTAACGGGTTCATTAAAAAGCCCAATTAGAAATGCTCGTTTTAAATCCAACAATCTAACCACAAAATGAGATTGAATCAAACTACATGAGTTGAAATTGTTAATTATGGGCTTTTCAATATGTTTAAACAACTTAATCTAAAATTCAGAGCAAGTTACTCGGTTTAAATTCCAATGTGTTCACTATAAAGCTCATTTAGATATGCATACTTTAAAACTAATAAAACGGTCCTAAAATAAGAATAAATAAAATTTAAGAGTTGAAATAGTTAATTATGGGCTTTTGAAACTAAGTATACAACTTAATCTCAATTATAGAGCAC
Organism: Abelmoschus esculentus; assembly: GCA_035048815.1. Taxonomy (NCBI): domain Eukaryota; kingdom Viridiplantae; phylum Streptophyta; class Magnoliopsida; order Malvales; family Malvaceae; genus Abelmoschus; species Abelmoschus esculentus. The sequence goes on along the minus strand of JAUCBN010000064.1, from coordinate 2,512,833 downwards.
TTTACTCGGTTAAATTTCTAACGGGTTCACTAAAAAGCCCAATTAGAAATGCATGCTTTAAATCGAACAAATAGAGCACAAAATGAGTTTGAATCAAACTTAATGAGTTGAAATTATTAATTATGGGCTTTTGAATATGAATAAACCACTTAATCTCATATTTAGAGCATTTTACTCGGTTTAAATTCCAATGTATTTCCTTTTAAATCTCATTAGATATACACACTTTTAACCTAACAAAACTGTCGCAAAATAAGTATAAATCAAATTTCATGACTTCAAATAGTTAATTATGGGATTTGAACCAAATTATACAATTTTAATCTCAATTTTAGAGCACTTTACTTGTTTAAATTTCTAACGGGTTTACTAAAAAGCTCAATTAGACATGCTCGATTTATATCCAACAATCCGACCACAAAATGAGATTGAATCAAACTACATGAGTTGAAATTGTTAATTTTGGGCTTTTGAATATGTTTAAACCACTTAATTCAAATTTAGAGCACTTTACTCAGTTTAAATTCCAATATGTTCACTATAAAGCTCATTTAGATGTGCATACTTTAAAACTATTAAAACAGTCGCAAAATAAGAATGAATCAAATTTCATGACTTCAAATAGTTAATTATAGGCTTTTGAAACAAAGTATACAACTTAAACTCAATTTTAGAGCACTTTACTCGGTTAAATTTCTAACGGGTTCACTAAAATGCCTAATTAGACATGCATGCTTTAAATCGAACAAATAGAGCACAAAATGTGATTGTATCAAACTTAATGAGTTGAAATTGTTAATTATGGGCTTTTGAATATGATTAAACCACTTAATCTCAAATTTAGAGCACTTTACTCGGTTTAAATTCCAATGTGTTCACTATAAAGCTCATTTAGATATGCATACATTAAAACTAATATAATGGTCGCAAAATAATAATAAATCAAATTTCAATAGTTCAAATAGTTATTTATGGACTTTTAAAACAAAGTATACAACTTAATCTCAATTTTAGAGCATTTTACTCGGTTAAACCCAACAATCTGACAAAAAAAATGATATTCAATCATACTACATGAGTTCAAATAGTTAATTATAAGCTTTTGAATATGATTAAACCGCTTGATCTCAAATTCAGAGCAAGTTACTCGGTTTAAATTCCAATGTGTTTATTATAAGCTCAGTTGATATACACACTTTAAACCTAACAAAATGGTTGCAAAATAAGTATAAATCAAATTTTATGAGTTCAAATAGTTAATTATCGACTTTTGAAACAAATTATATAATTTAATCTCAATTTTACAGCATTTTACTCGGTTAAATTTCTATCGGGTTCACTAAAAAGCCCAATTAGACATACACGCTTAAATCCAACAAACCGAAAACATAATGAGATTCAATCATCAAATAGTTAATTATAGGCTTTTGAATATGTTTAAACCACTTAATCTCAAATTTCGAGCACTTTACTCCGTTTAAATTCCAATATGTTTACTATAAAACTCATTACATATACACACTTTAAACCTAACAAAACTGTCACAAAATAAATGTAAATCAAATTTCATGGCTTCAAATATTTAATTATGGGATTATCAAACAAAGTAAACAACTTAATCTCAAGTTTAAAGCATTTTACTCGTTTAAATTTCTAACGGGTTCACTAAAAACCCAATTAGACATGGACGCTTTAAATCGAACAATACGACCACAAATTGAGATTGAATCAAACTACATGAGTTGAAATTATTAATTATGGGCTCCCGAATATGTTTAAACCACTTAATCTCAAATTTAGAGCACTTTACTCGGTTTAAATTCCAATGTGTTCACTATAAAGCTCATTTAGATATGCATACATTAAAACTAGTAAAACGGTCGCAAAATAAGAATAAATCAAAATTCATTAGTTCAAATAGTTAATTATGGGCTTTTGAAACAACGTATACAACTTAATCCCAATTTTAGAACATTTTACTTGGTTAAATTTCTAACGTGTTCACTAAAAAGCCCAATTTGACCTGCACGCTTAAACCCAACAATCCGACCACAAAATGAGATTGAATCAAACTACATGTGTTGATATTGTTAATTATGGGCTTTTGAATATGTTTAAACCACTTAATCTCAAATTTAGATCACTTTACTCGTTTTAAATTCTAATGTGTTCACTATAAAGCTCATTTAGATATGCATACTTTAAAACTAATAAAACGGTCTCAGAATAAGAATAACTCAAATTTTATGACTTCAAATAGTTTGTTATGGGTTTCTGAAACAAAGTATACAACTTAATCTCAATTATAGAGCATTTTACTCGTTTAAATTTCTAACGGGTTCACTAAAAAACCCAATTAGATATGCATGCTTAAACCCAATAAACCGACAACAAAAACAATCAAAAACAAACAAACAGAATAAAGGTTAGTGAAAAAGAAAATGGTCCTCACAAATCACACAACAAAATCCTCACTGATCGCTGCAAGGAATTTGCCCTCAAGAAAAGAGAAAATAATACCCAACACTCGTGTTTCACTCGAGAGAAAACTTGGATGGCTCTTTTTGTCTCCCCTTCTGATCTCACACGCTCAGTTTGCATTTCCTCACAATCTCTCGTACTCAGTTCTTTAAAGGAACTAATTCCGACGTTCAGATTCTATAAATGTGTCAAATTGCAAGAAAGAACAACGGGTGAAAGGAAATAATGCTAGAAAAAGAAATAAGAGTCAGAAATTGAAGAAATAAAGAACAAAAGTTAAGAATTAGGGGCTTAAAATTAGAAAACAAATGAAATGTAAGAAAGGATGCAAAAAGAACGAGAAATTAGCAACTTACGCAGTAGAAATGCTTACCACTATCCTATTTCCGGAACAAATAAGAAAAGTTGATTTCAGGTGATTACAATGCATTTAAAGGTAAGATAAACACATCCTTCAACATGTTAAACATATAAACAGTGTTGTTTTCCATTCTACACAATTCGATACTATTTTTTTGTTCTTTTTTCTGAATTTCCGTTTTTTTTACTTTCGAAATGTTGACTTTTGGAAGGTCAAATGTTGACTTTGACTATTGGATTTTCCAGAAATAAATTCGAAACTTTTTTTGATATTTGCTTTTTGTTTAGTTTTGTGGTTTTTTTGGGTGAAGAACGTGTTATATCCAACCTAAGCTCTAATTACCATATGATACGGGGCTGGTTGTGAAGAAACAACATTCCTTGTTCATTGACGAATCTATGATTGTATAAAGTATTCCTCTGCAGCAAAAACAAACATGGTGTTGTGTTAGGATGTTAAAAAGGCTTAAAATAAAAAAATCAGAATTGAGGGAGAAAGAAGTTGCTGGAAATTGTTGGACAGTTTTGAAGGTTAAAGATGAAGTTCTTCAAGCATTCATCAATGACGACAACGTTCTTGGAGTTTGAACAAACTCCAAGGAAGAACCCGAATAATCTACTGAATGGACACGAACCTTATCTTGAATTTGCTCAAAAATGGACTTGGACCCTTCAATTATCGAACAATTGAGAACCCGAAGTATCAAGTAACTTGACAACAATTCAGAATTAATAGTCAAGGAAAAGTTCTAAAAAGATCCAAGTTTGAGAGAAAATTTTACAAAGGAATTTATTCATCAAAAGGTCTAACCTTGTCTTTACAAAATTATGTAAATATATAGGAATAAAGGAGAAGTTGGCCAAATTTGAATTTGTGGCCTTAATTCAAACGAAAATTGAAATTTAAATGCTAAAATAACTCCTCCTAGGTGCCTAATATCCTTAGCCACATGTTTGAACGAAAATAACACATTAAACATGTGTTTATTTGTTTGAAATTCAAACATCTTTATAAGCCAAGTGTTTTGGCACAATAAACACATTAAACATGTGTTTAATGTTTGAAATTTGAAGCAAAAACCACTCAGCCTTATCCAAATTGCCTCCTAGTGCTTAAGAACAAGGGTTGCATTTGGCTTGCACTCCCTTGAACGCCCACACATGTGAACAAGGCTCCCATGTGTGTCTCACATGCGTAGCACACGCATAGGCCACCTTCCCTTCGAGTAGGATATATTTCAGATGTCGTAGGTCACATTAGCTTGAGTTGAGCTAGCTAGAAATTGAGTAGAGCTGAAACGAGCTAGCTGAGAGTATAAAGAGCTAAATGGAGCCGGGAGCTAAGCCTCTGAGCTGCCTCGAGCTAAGGTGAGCTGCATGCACTCCATTGAGCTTCTTCTGAGCTGAATATAATTCACTTGAGATGGTGTTGTGCTGCATACACTCTCTTGAGCTAGTGTAGAGTTGCATACACTCTCTTGAGTTGTTTTTCTCCTATGTAGCTGTATGTAAACATCACAAGAATCCCTCAAAGTATTGTATACTCAATGGAAACATAAATACAAGGCGTAAACACTTGTAAATTTATTTAATAGCACACATGAAGTTATAAATAAGTTAAAAACATTACAAACACTATCAAACCAATCCTTAAGACACACTTAATAACATATATACATACTTAAACATATTTAATATGTAGTATAGTCTAATATGTAACATATCAGCATGCAACACATTATAAAGCCTATGTTCTAAGGCATAAACATTATCGAATGAATCTGGAAATGAAGCACAAGTAAGAAAAAGAACTTCCCTGAATTTCTTTGCCTTAGAATGAGTAATAGGACCTGGTGGCAAGACCTCCGGATCAGACTGTGCTTGAATAGATGTGCTCACATCATCCCCCTTCTTGAAAATGATTTTTCCTCAAATCTGTTGAATCATCATAAGGGGTTAAATCAGAAACATTAAATGTAGAACTCATATTGTACTCGCCCAATATGTCCATCTTGTAGGCATTTTCATTCACTTTCGCCAACACCTGAAAAGGATCATCTCCTCTTGGTAACAACTTTGACTGTCGGGCTGGAAAACGTTTTTTTTCATAAAGGAACCCAAACCCAATCACCAACATTGAAGGTGACTTGTTTCCTTCCTTTGTTCACTTGCTTTTTATACTGTTCAGTCCTTCGTTCTAAATTCTCCTTTACCTGTTGAGGCAATTTTTTTACATATTCTGCTTTTCCTTTACCGTCTATGTTCATCATTTGTTCCTATGACAAAGGTAACAAATCTAGAAGCGTAATAGGGTTAGAACCATAAAGAACCTCAAACTGTGACATCTTAGTAGCAGAATGTACAACATGATTATACGCAAACTCAACATGTGGCAAACAATCTTCCCAAGTCTTAATATTCTTTTTAATGATGAAACGAAGTAAAGTAGATAAAACTCAATTAACAACCTCAGTTTGTCCATCAGCCTAGGGATGGCAAGTACTAGAAAACGTAAGTTTCGTACCTATTTCGCTCCAAAGAGTCCTCCAGAAGCGACTCAAAAACTTTACATCCTTGTCAGAAACAATCGACCTAGGAATACCATGCAAACGAACAATCTCTCTAAAGAACTAGTTAGCGACATTAACAACATCATCGGTCTTATGGCATGCAATGAAATGTGTCATCTTATAGAACCTATCAACCAAAAAAAATACATTATCTCTACCTGTCCTAGTTCGAGGCAATCCCAAAACAAAATCCATAGAAATATCAGTCCAAGGGGAATCGGGAATCGGGAATCGAGAATAGGTAAAGTTAAATACATATTGTGTGGTGAAACCTTTGATTTCCCTTTCCTACATGTCGCACAATGTTCACAATACCTTTCGACATCTCTGCGCATCTTTGGCCAAAACAGATGTTCCTTCAATGTGTGTAACGTCTTGTGACACCAAAATGAACCATCAATCCACCTTCATATGCCTCTCACGAAGCAGAATATCATGCATCGAACCTTGGGGAATGCATATCCTATTTTTTTTGAAAAGATAGCCATCATGCCTGTAAAATTTTTCATCTGCGCCTTTCTCACAAGCATTAAACTTATCTCTAAAATCAGGATCATCATGGTATAAATCACGAATATACGCAAAACCAATCAAATGTGAATCAAGATAACTCAACAATGCATATCTACGTGATAAAGCATCAACATCGACATTTTCTTTCCTTTTTCTGTAATGAATGACATAAGGAAAAGATTCTAAGAATTCAACCCACTTAGCATGTCGTTTATTCAACTTATACTGACCTATGATGTAACATAAGGCCTCGTGGTCAGTATGGATCACAAAATCCTTAGGCAAAAAGTAATGCTGCCACGTCTCCAAAGCCCAAATCATTGTGTACATCTCTTTGTCATAAAACGGATAGTTCAATGTAGCACCACACAATTTCTCACTGAAATAGGCAACGAGCCTCTTTTCCTGCATCAAAACAGCACCTATACCAATTCCAGAAGCATTACATTCAATTTCAAACGTTTTATCAAAATCAGGTAATGCTAACGCAGGTGCTCGAGTCAAACAATCTTTTATTTTCAGAAAGGCATCTTCTTTTTTCTTACCCCAAAAGAAGCTAGAATTCTTCTTAATAATCCCAGTTAAGGGGACATTAATAGAACTGAAGTTAGGAACAAACCGTCAATAAAAACTCGCTACTACTTGCATAAACGAACATCTTCTTCTCTTTTACAGCTTCTCTACTCTTTTTCATGCTCGCTTGATCTTCAAACACTTGACTCGGTGTTAAAGGAGCCAAAGTGATCTTTTTACCTGTATGCATAAAAGAGTAACGATTCGTATATCCATCATGCATTGCCCTCTTAACATAATGCCAAGGGTGTCCCAATAACAGGTGAGTAACATCCATGGAAACAACATCACAAAGGACTTTGTCCTTGTAGTTTCCAATTGAAAATGGTACAACAACTTGTTTGGTCACTTTAAGTTCACCACCATTATTCAACCATTGTAACTTATACAGATTAGGATGCTTCTTCGTCTTTAGACCTAACCTGTCAACCATCACTGAACTAGCGACGTTAGTACAACTACCGCCATCAATAATCATTACACATACCTTATCCTGCACCTTGCATCGTGTGTGAAAGATATTATCACATTGTTGATCATCCGATACCTGTTGAACATTCAAACATCGCGTAATAACCATTAATTCCATCACCTTACAAGTTTCAGGAACCTCTAGGTCATCCTCATTTTCCTCTTCATTAGGGACGTCATGCACTTCTTCCTCTAAATCTGATTCAATCTCTCCATCATCTCGCATCAGCATAACCCTTTGGTTAGGACACTGGCTAGCAACATGTCCTCGACCAAGGTACTTAAAACACTGGATATCTCTTGATCGTTCTTGTGCCACCACTTTTTGTTTGCCTTGCCCATTATCAACAGCGGAAGGCTTTGGCTTGCTGGATTCATCTTGCTCTTGAATCCATAGTGGTGCTTGTTTCCTAGCGTGGTTAGGGGTATACAATGGATTTGAAAAAGATTTAAATGGAGTAGTATTACCTTTATTAGAAACTTTTCTATGTCACTCAATTTTCATTGCCATATGCACAATGTCATCCAACTAGACATAATGCTGCAATTCAACAACGTTAGCAATTTCAAAATTCAAACCTGCCATAAATCGAGCCATAGTCGCTTCACGATCCTCAACTATGTTTGCACACATCATGGACATCTCCATCTCCTTGAAATAGTCCTCGACACTCCTATTGCCCTGTTTTAAAGTTTGTAATTTTTGAAATAAATCACGATGATAATGAGAAGGAACAAACAGTTTCGCATGATACGCTTCATTCCGACCCATGTTCTCACTAGTCCTTCACCCATACGTCGTCGACTAATCATTAATTGATCCCACCATAACAGTGCATAGTCAACAAATTCCACAGTTGTAGTCGAACTTTCTTTTGTGCCGAGTAATTATAACACTCGAAAACGTGTTCAACCTTGCTTTCCCAGGTTAAATAAGCATCTGGATCTGAATGTCTTTAAAAAGAAGGTATAATAACTTTTATGTTAGAAATATTATCATCAACTTGTTGATCACGTCTAGGGGTAGGTCTCGGGGATTGATTGACTTCATTTTCATTGATTTCATCATGGGAAAAATTGGAACCTCCATCAATTTTGTCTATTCGGGACTGTAATGGCTCTAAAGCACCAGCCACTACTCTTTGCATCATTCTCTCCAAGGCTTGCATTTGAAAGTCTAGTGGTTGTCTTTCATTAGAATGATCACCAAAACTTGTCATTTTTCTTCTTCAAAAAAGAAAAACAAACAAAAACAAATAAACAAACAAAATAAAGGTTAGTGTAAAAGAAAATGGACCTCACAAATCACACAACAATCCTCACTGATCGCTCTAAGGAATTTGCACTCAATAAAAGAGAAAATAACACTCAACACTCGTGTTTCACTCGGGAGAAAACATGAATGGCTCTTTTTGTCTCCCATTCTGATCTCACATGCTCAGTTTGCCTTTTCTCACAATCTCTCGTACTCAGTTCTTTAAAGGAACTAATTTCGACATTCAGATTTTGTAAATGTGTCAAATTGCAAGAAAGAACAACAGGTGAAGGAAAATAATGCTAGAAAAAGAAATAAGAGTCAGAAATTGAAGAAACAAAGAACAAAAGTTAAGAATTAGGGGCTGGGAAAGAGAAAACAAATGAAATGTAAGAAAGGATGCTAAAAGAACGAGAAATTAACAACTTATGCAGTAGAAATGCTTACCACCATCCTATTTCCGGAACAAACAAGAAAAGTTGATTTCAGGTGATTACAAAGCATTTCAAGGTAAGATAAACACATCCTTTAACATGTTAAACATACCAGATAAACAAATCCTTCAACATGTTAAACATACCAGCACTGTTGTTTTTCATTCTACACAATTCGGTACTATTTTTTTATTCTTTTTTTGAATTTCCGATTTTTTTTACTTTCAAAATGTTGACTTTTGGAAGGTCAAATATTGACTTTGACTACTGGATTTTTCAGAAATAAATTCAAAACTTTTTTTTGATATTTGCTTTTTGTTTTGTTTTGTGGTTTTTTCTGGTGCAAAACGTGCTAAATCCAACCTAAGCTCTAATTGCCATATGATATGGGGCTGGTTGTGAAGAAACAACATTCCTCGTTCATTCACGGACCTAGGATTGTAGCAAGTATTCCTCTGTAGCAAAAAAAAACATGGTGTTGTGTTAAGATGTTAAAAAGGCTTAAAAAATCAGAATTGAGGGAGAAAGAAGTTGCTGGAAATATTTGGACAGATTTGAAGGTTGAAGATGTAGTTCTTCAAGCATTCATAAATGGAAGCAACATTCTTGTAGTTTGAACAAACTCCAAGGAAGAACCCGAACAATACACTGAACGAACCCGAACCTTATCTTGAATCTGCTCGAAAACAGACTTGGACCCTTCAATTATCGAACAATTGAGAACCCGAAGTATCAAGTAACTTGACAACAATTCAGAATTGATAGTCAAGGAAAAGTTCTAAAAAGAACCAGATTTGAGAGAAAATCTCACAAAGGAATTTATTCATCAAAGGTCTAACCTTGTCTTTACAAAATTATGTAAATATATAGGAATAAAAGAGAAGTTGGCCAAATTTGAATTTGTGGCCTTAATTCAAACGAAAATAGAAATTTAAATGCTAAAATAACTCCTCCTAGGTGCCTAATATCCTTAGCCACATGTTTGAACGAAAATAACACATTAAACATGTGTTTATTTGTTTGAAATTCAAACATCTTTATAAGCCAAGTGTTTTGGCACAATAAACACATTAAACATGTGTTTGATGTTTGAAATTTGAAGCAAAAACCACTCAGCCTTATCCAAATTGCCTCCTAATGCTTAAAAACAAGGTTTGCGTTTGGCTTACACTCCATTGAACGCTTGAACGCCCACACATGTGAACAAGGTTGCCTTGTGTGTCTCACATGCATGGCACATGCCTAGGACACCTTCTCTTCGAGCAGTGGTTTCAGCTGAGAGTGTAAGGAGCTAAACGGAGCTGGGAGCTAAGCCTCTGAGCTGCCTCGAGCTAAGGTAAGCTACATGTACTCCATTGAGTTTCTTTTGAGCTGAATATAATTCACTTGAGCTGGTGTTGAGCTGCATACACTCTCTTGAGCTGGTGTGGAGTTGCATACACTCTCTTGAGCTGGTGTTCTCCTATGTACCTATATGTAAACATCACAAGACTCCTTCAAAGTATTGTATACTCAATGAAAACATAAATACAAGGCGTAAACACTTGTAAATTTATTTAATAACACACATGAAGATATAAATAAGTTAAAAACATTACAAACACTATCAAACCAATCCTTAAAACACACTTAATAGCATATATACATACTTAAACATATTTAATTAGTATAGTCTAGTATGTCACATATCAGCATGCAACACATTATAAAGCCTATGTTCTAAGGCATAAACATTATCGAATGAATCTGAAATTGAAGCACAAGGAAAAGAGCTTCCCTGAATTTTTTTGCCTTAGAACGAGTAATAGGCCCTAGTGGCAAGACCTCCGGATCAGATTGTACTTGAATAGACGTGCTCACATCAATACAATTTAATGTCAATTTTAGAGCATTTTACTCGGTTAAATTTCTAACGGGTTCACTAAAAAGCCCAATTAGACATGCACGCTTGAACTCAACAAACCGTCAAAAAAATGAGATTCAATCATAATACATGAGTTCAAATAGTTAATTATAGGCTTTTGAATATGATTAAACAACTTAATCTCAAATTCAGAACACTTTCCTCGGTTTAAATTCCAATGTGGTTACTATAAAACTCTGAAGATATACACACTTTAAAACTAACAAAACGAATGCAAAATAAGTATAAATCAAATATCATGAGTTTAAATAGTTAATAATGGGATTCTAAAACAAAGTATACAACTTAATCTCAATTTTAGAGCATTTTACTCGGTTAAATTTCTAACGTGTTCACTAAAAAGCCCAATTAGACCTGCACGCTTAAAACCAACAATCCGACCATAAAATGAGATTGAATCAAACTACATGAGATTGAATCAAACGACCATAAAAATATGTTTAAACCACTTAATCTCAAATTCAGAGCACTTTACTTGGTTTAAATTCCAATGTGTTCACTATAAATCTCATTTAGATATGCATACTTTAAAACTAATAAAACGATCGCAAAATAAGAATAAATCAAATTTCATGAGTTCAAATAGTTAATTACGGGCTTTTGAAACAAGGTATACAACTTAATCCAAATTTGGAGACTAATTTGTGAGCCTGATAATCTTCTTAGTCAGGTCTACAAGTGCAAATATTATCCATCGGGTTCTGTGCTCGAATCCAATTCCACTCGAAGATCTTCCTTTGCTTGGAAAGGTCTTAGTATAGCTATATCTAAACTTGGAAATGGTTTCTTTAAACGGCCAAGTATGTCAAGTCAGATACAAATCCACTTCGACAATTGGGGAGGATCTAAGCCATTACACCTTTATGGCGATTATGAAGTGAATGATGAATTCCCTCTTCGAGCGGGTTTTTTTATGCTATCTAATCTACCCCGATGGGATGAATCCAAGGTGAGAGATTATTTTTCTCATGAAGATGCTAATACAATCCTTAATGTACCAATTATTAATGATACGAAAGATGCTACCCTTTGGGGTCATCACGACTCTGGCTTCTATTCGGTGCGTTCTGGTTATCAATTTCTTCAATTGCAACTAGGACCGGTTAACAGGCCCTCTAGGCTATGGAAAATTCTCTCTAAGTTGCCTACGTTGCCTAAGGTTCATTCTTTTAGGTGGCGGTTAAGCCATGATGCTCTCCCGTCTGGCCACAAAATCCTCCAAGCAAATCTCGGTACTGGGGTTTGCCCAATTTGTAATACGGATATTGAAACTACCATCCATGCTTTAAGGGATTGTCCTAGTGTTAGGGAGGCTCTCCGTTTGGCAGGTTTTTCAGGCCAAATTTTGTCTAATAATCCTATCTCCCCCACCAGTGGCTTTCAGAAATTGATGGTTTCTCTCACTGCATCAATTCTCCTTCCTAATAACAGTTCTATGGAATTTATGGAACCGTCGTAATGACTTTGTCCATAACAATCATCTCCAACCACCATGGTTGACTGTATCCAACGCACAAAAACTTTTCGACGATTATACATCAGCCAATGATGCTCTCCATCTAAGGTCCCGACTAGCTGAGCCCACCTTTGCTCATGCTAGATGGACGAAACTGAATCGCGGTTTCGTTAAGGTTAACACGGATGGCGCCTTTGACCCAATTTTAAAGGGAGCTGCTGCAGGTGTCATCGCTCGGGACTCTTCAGGTTCTGTCCTTGGTGGATGCTCTATGCCCCTTGCCTTCTGCCCGGATCCGGCTTCTGCCGAAGCTCTTGCCATTTTGGAAGGACTTAATTTTGTTGCTGATAATGGCTGGACTAATGTCATCCTTGAGACCGATTTTGAATCCATCGCCAACAAAGTTAACAACACTCATCATCACGATCTATCCACGGTGCAAACTTTAGTATCTCAAATTCGTTCTACTCTTGGTACTTTGCCTGATTATAAGATTTGTTATGTACCTAGAGAAGCAAATGTTGTAGCCCATGTCCTAGCTACTAGGGCTATGCGTTCTTTTCTATCTTTCTCTTTTGATTGTAACTTTTCCGATTTTATACGGGCTTCTGTAAACTCGGAGAGGTTCTCCTCAATAAAACCATGGGTACTCTTTTCCCCATAGGGGCCTACTCACCTTTCGAGGTGACAGGCTATAGGGTTTTTTTAATGAGGCCCTTTCCTTCAAAAAAATTCCTAACGGGTTCACTAAAAAGCCCAATTAGACATGCACGCTTTAAATCCAACAATCCGACCACAGAATGAGATTCAATCATACTACCTGAGTTCAAATAGTTAATTATAGGCTTTTGAATGTGATTAAATCACTTAATCTCAAATTCAGAACACTTGGTTTAAATTGCAATATGTTTACTATAAAACTCAGTAGATATACACACTTTAAACCTAACAAAAAGGTCGCAAAATAAGAATAAATCAAATTTCATAAGTTCAAATAGTTAATTATGGGATTCTGAAACAAAGTATACAACTTAATCTCAATTTTAGAGCATATTACTTGTTTAAATTTCTAACGGGATCACTAAAAAGCCCAATTAGACCTGCAGGCTTTAAATCCAACGATCCGACCACAAAATGAGATTGAATCAAACTAAAAGAGTTGAAATTGTAAATTATGAGCTTTTTAATATGTTTAAACCACTTAATATAAAATTTAGAGCACTTTATTCGGTTTAAATTCCAATGTGTTCACTATAAAACTCATTTAGATATACACATTTTAAACATAAAAACGGTCTCAAAATAAGTATAAATCAAATTACACGAGTTCAAATAGTTAATTATGGGATTTTGAAACAAAGTTTACAACTTAATCTCAATTTTAGAGCATTTTACTCGGTTAAATTTCTAACGGGTTCACTAAAAAGCCTAATTAGACATGAACGCTTGAACCCAACAAAATGAGATTCAATCTTACTACATGAGTTCAAATAGTTAATTATAGACTTTTGAATATAATTAAACCTCTTAATCTCAAATTCAGAACACTTTACTCGGTTTAAATTCTAATGTGGTTACTATAAAACTTAGAAGATATAAAACACTTTACAACTAACAAAATTAATTACAAAATAAGTATAAATCAAATTTCAAGAGTTCAAATAGTTAATTATGGGATTCTAAAACAAAGTATACAACTTAATCTCAATTTTAGAGCATTTTATTCGGGTTAAATTTCTAACGTGTTCACTAAAAAGCCCAATTAGACCTGCACGCTTAAACCCAACAATCCGATCTCATAATGAGATTGAATCAAACTACATGAGTTAAAATTGCTAATTATGGGCTTTTGAATATGTAAACCACTTAATCTCAAATTTAGAGTACTTTACTCGATTTAAATTCCAATGTGTTCACTATAACGCTCATTTAGATATGCATACTTTAAAACAAATAAAACGGTCGCAAAATAAGTATAAATCAAATTTCATGTGTTCAAGTAGTTAATTATTGGATTCTGAAACAAAGTATACAACTTAATCTCAATTTTAGAGCATTTTATTCAGGTTAAATTTCTAATGTGTTCACTAAAAAGCCCAATTAGACCTGTACGCTTAAACCCAACAATCCGACCACATAATGAGATTGAATCAAACTACATGAGTTGAAATTGCTAATTATAGGCTTTTGAATATGTTTATCGGTCGAAGAGTGGCTTTCTGAAATTGTTGGTTTTCTCTCATTGCATCAATTCTCCTTCCTGATAACAGTTCTATGGAATTTATGGAACCGTCGTAATGACTTTGTCCATAACAATCATCTCCAACCACCGTGGTTGACTGTATCCAACGCACAAAAACTTTTTGACGATTATACATCAGCCAATGATGCTCTCCATCTAAGGTCCCGACTAGCTGAGCCCACCTTTGCTCATGCTAGATGGACGAAACCAGATCGCGGTTTCGTTAAGCTTAACACGGATGGCGCCTTTGACCCAATTTTAAAGGGAGCTGCTGCAGGTGTCATCGCTCGGGATTCTTCAGGTTCTGTCCTTGGTGGACGCTCTATGCCCCTTGCCTTCTACCCGGATCCAGCTTCTGCCGAAGCTCTTGCCATTTTTGAAGGACTTAATTTTATTGTTGATAATGGCTGGACTAATGTCATCCTTGAGACCGATTCTGCATCCATTGCCAACAAAGTTAACAACACTCATCATCACGATCTATCCACGGTGCAAACTTTAGTATCTCGAATTCGTTCTACTCTTGGTACTTTGCCTGATTGTAAGATTTGTTATGTACCTAGAGAAGCAAATGTTGTAGCCCATGTCCTAGATACTAGGGCTATGCGTTCTTTTCTATCTTTCTCTTTTGATTGTAACTTTTCCGATTTTATACGGGCTTCTGTAAACTCGAGAGGTTCTCCTCTTCTTCTCAATAAAACCATGGGTACTCTTTTCCCCAAAGTGGCCTACTCACCTTTCGAGGTGATAGGCTATAGGTTTTTTTAATGAGGCCCTTTCCTTCAAAGAAAAACCCACTTAATCTCAAATTCAGAGCACTTTACTCGATTTAAATTCCAATGTGTTCACTATAACGCTCATTTAGATATGCATACTTTAAAACTAATAAAACGGTCGCAAAATAAGAATAAATCAAATTTCATGAGTTGAAATAGTTAATTATGGGCTTTTGAAACAAAGTATACAATTTAATCTCAATTTTAGAGCATTTTATTCGGTTAAATATCTAACAGGTTCACTAAAAAGCCCAATAGACATGCACGCTTGAACCCAACAAACCGTAAAAAAAATGAGATTCAATCATACTACTTGAGTTCAAATAGTTAATTATAGACTTTTGAATATGATTAAACCACTTAATCTCAAATTCAGAACACTTTACTCGGTTTAAATTACAATATGTTTACTATAAAACTTAGAAGATATACACACTTTAAAACTAACAAAACGAATGCAAAATAAGTATAAATCAAATTTCATGAGTTCAAGTAGTTAATTATGGGATTCTGAAACAATGTATACAACTTAATCTCAATTTTAGAGCATTTTACTCGGTTAAATTTCTAACGGGTTCACTAAAAAGCCCAATTAGACCTGCACGCTTAAACCCAAAAATCCGACCACATAATGAGATTGAATTAAACTACATGAATTGAAATTGTTAATTATGGGCTTTTCAATATGTTTAAACCACCTAATCTCAAATTCAGAGCAATTTACTCGGTTTAAATTGTAATGTGCTTACTATAAAGCTCATTTAGATATGCATACTTTAAAGCTAGTAAAACGATCGTAAAATAAGAATAAATTAAATTTCATGAGTTCAAATAGTTAATTACGGGCTTTTGAAACAAGGTATACAACTTAATCCCAATTTTAGAGCATTTTACTCGGTTAAATTCCTAACGGGTTCACTAAAAAGCCCAATTAGACATGCACGCTTTAAATCCAACAATCCGACCACAGAATGAGATTCAATCATACTACCTGAGTTCAAATAGTTAATTATAGGCTTTTGAATATGATTAAATCACTTAATCTCAAATTCAGAACACTTTACTCGGTTTAAATTACAATGTGTTTACTGTAAAATTCAGTAGATATACACACTTTAAACCTACCAAAATGGTCACAATATAAGAATAAATCAAATTTCATGTGTTCAAATAGTTAATTATGGTATTCTGAAACAAAGTATACAACTTAATATCAATTTTAGAGCATTTTATTTGTTTAAATTTCTAATGGGTTCACTAAAAAGCCCAATTAGACAGATACGCTTTAAATCCAACAATCCGAACACAAAATTAGATTCAATCATACTACATGAGTTCAAATAGTTAATTATAAGCTTTTGAATATGATTAAACCACTTAATCTCAAATTCAGAGCACTTTTCTTAGTTTAAATTCCAATGTGTTTACTATAAAACTCAGTTGATATACACACTTTAAACCTTACAAAACGGTCGCAAAAAAGTATAAATCAAATTTCATGAGTTCAAATAGTTAATTATGGGCTTTTGAAACAAATTATACAACCTAATCCCAATTTTGTAGCATTTTACTCGGTTAAATTTCTAACGGATTCACTAAAAAGCCCATTTAGACATGCACGCTTAAACCCAACAAACCAACAACAAAATAAGATTCAATCATACTACATGAGTTCAAATAGTTAATTATAGGCTTTTGAATATGATTAAACCACTTAATCTCGTATTCAGAGCACTTTACTCAGTTTAAATTCCAATGCGTTTACTATAAAACTTAGTAGATATACACACTTTAAACATAACAAAACGGTCACAAAATAAGTATAAATCAAATTTCATGAGTTCAAATAGTTAATTACGGGCTTTTGAAACAAATTATACAATTTAATCTCAATTTTAGAGCATTTTACTCGGTTAAATTTCTAACGGGTTCACTAAAAAGCCCAATTAGATATGCACACTTAAACCCAACAAACCGACAACAAAATGAGATTCAATCATACTACATGTGCTCATATAGTTAATTATAGGCTTTTGAATATGATTAAACCACTTAATCTCAAATTCAGAACACTTTACTCGTTTAAATTACAATATGTTTACTATAAAACTCAGAAGATATACACACTTTAAGCCTAACAAAACTAATATGTGTCGATCTTGTTGATGATACTGAACGACAAACTTTGATTGTAGGACCTAGGAAGGAAGCAAGTCTCTCGCAAGAAGTGGCTGCAAAAATGAAGAATAATGAATGAAACGAATAGGTGAAATGAATGAAGGGAATAGTGTAGGGACTGATTTGGAAGCAGAAGGATGTGTGGTGTTGATAAGGGTGAATGTATGTTTAGGACGTTTATGATGATGATAAGGGCTGAAAATGGTGAATGGAATAAGATGATATGTAAGGATGGTGACATGGTGAAAAGGAATGGTGAAATGGAAATAGTATCTTAAAGATACTCAAGGAAGAAACTAGGTTATAGAAAACACAATTCGGCACCGACATCCAAAACTTTATTTCAGCTTAATGATTTCATTAATAAGTGACTCAAACGACATCCATCTGACACCGACATCCAAAACTTTATTTCAGCTAAAAGTGAGCTTAATAGCTTGCTAAATGCGAAAGAAATATATTGGGCTCAACGAGCTCAGACACAATGGTTAGAACACGGAGACAAAAACACTTCCTTTTTTTATGCTAGAGCAAATAGTCGACGGCGGAAGAATCATATTGCTGGGCTTCTCAACAACCAGAATATATGGTAAACACATACAACAGAATCATGACTACTACTATTAACTATTTTCGAAACCTCTTTTCGTCCTCCTCCCCTACTATTGCTTCTTCCATTTTGGAAAACATTCCCACTATTGTTATTGGAACAATGAATCATGACCTGCTTAAGGACTTCACAGCAGATGAAGTTATCCTTGCTTTTCGTGATATTGACCCACGAAAAGCTCTAGGAGTTGATGGATTCCCAAGTGGCTTCTTCAAGAAGCATTGGGATATCCTTGGCCAGGATTTTATAAACCTCTGCCTTGGATTCTTAGGAGGGTCGGTAAATATGGAAGAGGTTAATCGTACTATCATTGTTCTTATACTCAAGATAAGCAACCCCACAACAATGCGCCATCTCAGACCTATTAGCCTTTGCACAATCATCTACAAGATAGTTGCAAAAGTACTTGTTAACCGATTGAAATCTTTTATACCATGTGCATTTAGTGGCAATCAAGCAGCTTTTGTTCAAGGGTGAAACATCACGAACAATATTCTCATTGCACATGAGCTTATCCACACCTTACATACCAATGAGACCTCACTTGCCAAAGGTGCTAGCTTAAAGCTAGACTGAAAAAGGCATTCGACCGTGTTGAATGGCCTTTCCTTGAGCAAATTATGCTTAAAAAGCTTAGTAGATATACACAATTTAAACATAAAAAAACGGTCGCAAAATAAGAATAAATCAAATTTCATGAGTTCAAATAGTTAATTATGGGATTCTAAAACAAAGTATAAAACTTAATCTCAATTTTAGTGCATTCTACTTGTTTAAATTTCTAACGGGTTCACTAAAAAGCCCAATTAGACATGCATGCTTTAAATCCAACAATCCGACCACAAAATGAGATTGAATCAAACTACATGAGTTGAAATTGTTAATTATGGGCTTTTCAATATGTTTAAACCACTTAATCTCAAATTTAGAGCACTTTTTTTTTGAAAGAAAGGGCCTCATTAAAAAACCGTATAGCCAGTCACCTCAAGAGGTGAGTATGCCCCTACGGGGAAAAGAGTACCCAAGGTTTTATTGAGAAGAAGAGGAGAACCTCTCCGAATTTATAAAAAGCACGAATAAAATTGGGAAAGTTACAATCAAAAGAACAAGAAGAAAAGGAACGCAAAGCCCGAATTTAGAGCACTTTACTCGGTTTAAATTCCAATGTTTTCAATATAAAGCATATTTAGACATGCATACTTTAAAACTAATAAAACAATCGCAAAAAAAGAATAAATCAAATTTAATGAGTTTAAATTGTTAATTATGGGCTTTTGAAACAAAGTATACAATTTAATTTCAATTTTAGAGCATTTTACTCGGTTAAATTTCTAACGGGTTCAACTACCATGCGCCATCTTAGACCTATTTGCCTGTGTATAGTCGCGAAAGTACTTGTTAATCGTTTGAAGTCTATTATACCTTTCTGCATCAGTGGTAATCAAGCTGCTTTTGTTCAAGTGTGGAATATTACTGATAATATTCTCATTGCCCATGAGTTTATTCATACCTTAAACACCGATGAGACCTCACTCCCCAAAGGTGCTAGCTTAAAGCTGGACATGGAAAAGGCCTTCGATTGTGTGTTGAATGGCCTTTCCTTGAACAAATTATGCTTAGTTTCGGTTTTAACACCCACTGGGTTGGCCTTATTATGAGGTGTGTATCCCCAGTGTCTTTCCAAGTTTGTGTAAATGAATCCCTCTCACAACCCTTTAAACCCCGTAGAGGGTTGCGACATGGGGACACCCTATCTCCTTTCCTCTTTCTTTTTTGTACCCAAGGCCTCTCAACTTTGCTCAATGCTGAGCAAGCTAATGGTAACCTCCCTAGTCTTTGTGCTAGCAGGAATGGGCCACGCATTAACCACCTACTTTTAGCATATGATTGTTTTGTTTTCATTAAGAATACAGCTACAAAAGCTCAACGTCTTCAGGATGCTCTACATATTTACGCTACTTCGTCTGGGCAGGTAGTAAAATTTGAAAAGTCTACTATTTTCTTGATACGCTCCAACTCTCCAAAGATGCTTGTAGAGAGAAGCTTTGATTGCCTGGACCTTAGAATGCAAGCAAGCCTTGTATCACGCTTGTTTCCTAAACAAAAGAATATTAAAAGATGCTGGAAATAAGATAAGGATGATTCAAGAAGAGGTTATGGTGTTAGAGTATTGTTTAGATGAAAAGGAAGTTGTTTTGGTGAAGGGAATGCGTGGGGGATGTTGATGGTTGATTAAGGAAGGAAATGGAGGTGTTTAAGTGAAGTAAATGATATGGAAGGATAAGTTAAGGGCTGGTGAAGAATGGTGGACGAAAATGGAAGATGGATGGTATTTATGTGATGTTGGAATGATAGTATTCAAAGGGGCAAAGGTTGAACTTATGTTATAGGAACATGAACCCAATCTAGTTGCAACTCTGAGGGTGGTAGATGCACTTAGACCTCTTGGAAATGTAATTCCAGAAACCTGAAGTATAAAGGATGGTGGTTAACTCCAAAAATCAAAGAGATGATTTGATAAGTCGATAAAGTTCTTAAAAGAACAAGAATGAGAGATTAACTCACAAACTAAATAATCTGATTCAAAGTTGTCTATTCAAATGCCAAAATGGCTACATATTTATAGGAAATGAAAGGGTGTGGACAAGGGACATTTCCCTTTGAAAGGGTGGCCGAATAGTGGCCTTGGTGTTTGTTCAATTGGTAGTGTCTCCCTCTTTAACCGTTCGTTTGAATGGTGTCTCCTTCCAATAATTGTTGTAACTTTTCGGTTTAAAATTCCAACCTGCACAGTCTTCAGTAAATTGGACATATCTCGAGTTACCGATATCGGATTGATGCGATTCAACAAGCGCTGGAAAGATAAGAGAAAGTGGAACAACTTTCATGAAGACACCAAAGTCCAATTCTGCTTATATCCTGCTCGAAATCGGCACACAAGTGGACCATCATGAATCTGTCCAATGAAGAGTGCTATCTCTTTGTTTTGGCGCCCAAAACATGTTTCCCTCCATGGTTGGTCGGTTGTGCCTCTTGGGGAGGGAACATGTCCTTCCATGGTTGAGTTGAAGGTTGGAGGGTGAGCTAAGATGAGCTGGATGAACTAAGGTTGAGCTGAGCTAGCTAGCTGAAAGTTCACCGTCTTTGAGTGATGATTTGAGCTGAATGGCTAACCCCCTAACTGAGTGAACTTATCCTTAGGGCCATAATACTCTCCTCAGTCCATAAGAGTGTGTAGGAGCTGACCCGAATCCCATATGGATCGAAATTCACCATTTGCTGTTTTGAGCTCATTCTGGATTCGTGAGCTGGAATGAAGGTAGCATTCACTTCATTGCATTGCCTAGGAGTGTTTGGTACATTTTGTTGTTGATCGGAAGCTGGTAAGTGTCTCAAACAACGATTCTTTGTTTTGAGCTCAAATGGTGCATTTAAGCTAAAACAGAGCTGGCCAATAGTCCCTTTAGTTGTGTTTAACATAACCCGCAAAGAAACAACTTAAACTATTAAGTAGATAAACTTGTGGTTCAATACCAATTACTAAGTTATCAATAGTAATATAAGGACATAAACATTATAGGTATATAATATGAGATAGCAAGCGAGTGTAACACATGAATTGAATAAATAAAGAATATTAAGTAGAACTCCCTGATTGGAATTGTGTAACTTAGGGTATGGGTAGAAATTAAGGTTGGGCGTGCACATATCATTTCTTTTCTCAGAAAACCTCCACACCGATTCGAACGGAAATTAATGACATTCTTCACGTAAGAGAAGTGGAGGATCAAGGTATTTATTTGGGAGTCCCACTCTTAATAGGAAAAAACAAGACTGTGGCCTTGGGGTTTACCAGGGAAAAATTAAATGCTTGCCTGAGTAAATGGGATAAAAATCTCCTATCCTTTAGTTGTAGAGAAATTTTCATCAAATCAATCATCCAATCTTTCCCTCAATATGTTATGTCTTGCTATCTTTTACCCCAAAACATTAGATGACATGACCACTTCAATACGCCGTTATTAGTGGTTTGGGAAAGCTGATAAACGAGGTTGACAATTGATCCTTTGGGACATTGTCTGCCGGCCGAAAGTAGCAGGAGGTGTAGGTTTTCTTGAGTTACAGCACTTCAATATTGCTTTACTAGGCAAACAAATTTTGCGCTTAATTTGTGAACCTGATAATCTCCTTAGTCAGGTCTACAAATGTAAGTATTTTCCATCAGGTTCTATCCTTGAATCTATTCACAATCGGAAATCTTCCTATGCTTGGAAAGGTATTAGTATAGTTATCTCCAAACTTCGTAATGGTTTTTTCCTACGACCGGGCATATCCAGGCATATTCAGATCCACTTTGACAACTGGGGAGGTTCGCAGCCTGTCCACCTTTATGGTGACTATGAGGTGAATGATGAGGTTCCTCTTCGAGTAGGCACCTTCATGGAGCCCAATCTACCCCGATGGGATGAAACAAAAGTAAAATAATACTTCTCTCATGAGGACGCTAACACCATCCTTAATGTACCTATTATTAATGATATACGGGACATTACTCTCTGGGGTTACCATGACTCTAGAATCTATGCAGTGCGGTTTGGTTACCAATTTTTGCAACTGCAACTAGGGTCAATTAACAGGCCCTCTAGGCTTTGGAAAATTGTTTCTAAGCTGCTCATTATACCCAAGGTTCGCTCCTTTGGATGGAGGCTTTGCTATGATGCCCTACCCTCTGGCCATAAAATCCTCCAGGCCAATCTTGGTACGGGAATTTGCTCAATATGCAATTTGGCCATCGAAACCACCCTCCATATTGTGAGGGACTATCCTAGTGCCATGGAGGCGTTCTGATATGATCCTAATCGACACCTATTTTCTCTATGGTTTAATCACATCATTGAAAATCTTCTAGACTGATTCTAAGGGAGTTCTACTTTACTTTATCTTCTATTATCTAATTTATGCATTCTATATATTGACAAGCATGCTTTTTCTATTTAAGTGATGCTTCGTGATTGCATAACTACATCTTTATAATTATTCTAAGTTAGCGTATTCTTAATATTAGCTAAACTATATTATTTTAAGCTCATTTTAGCTTATTTCAATTCGTTTCAGCTTACACATTGTTTACTTATTGTTTTAGTTATTTTAAGTAAAGATAATAGTCTAAGGGAGCTTAAAGACATCAAGGGTAGCTCAACTTTGCTTGGAAAGGATTATGGTAGCTCGTAGCAGCTCAAGAATAACTAAAACGCAAAGAAATGCAAAGGAGCTCAAATGGAGGACTATTTCAGCTTGTGAACTTAAAAGGACTATGAAGAGGAGCTCACGAACTTAAAGGCCTAGTTCAACCAGCTAAAGTCAGGTCCAGAAAGCTCAAATTGAAAGCAAAATTTGAGCCAGCTAAGTCAGCTAGCTAGCTCAACTCAAGTCAGCTCACTCTCAGCTCAATCAGCTCATCTCAGCTCACCCTACAACCTTCAGCTCAATCATGGAAGGACATGTTCCCTCCCCAAGGGACACAACCGACCATCCATGGAGGGAAACATGTTTGGGCGCCACTCCTTGGAGGGAAATATGATTTTCACGCCAAAACAAAGAGGCATCACTCTTCATTGGACAGATTCATGATGATCCACTTGTTTGCTAATTTCTAGAAGGATAAAAGTCGAATTGGGTTTCAGTGTCTTCATGAAAGTTATTCCTGTATCTCTTATCTTTCTAACGCATGTTGAATCGTATCAATCCGATATCGGGATCTTGAGATATGGCCCAATTACTGAAGACTGTGCAGGCTGGACCGAAAAGTTACAACTCTTCGAATAGATTTGGAGGGAGACACCATTCAAATGAATGGTTATCCGAATAGTTAAAGGCCATTTCGGCCAAACCCCTTAGAAAACTATAAATAGGACTTGGATTTCATTTTGTAAACACACCATTCAGATTATATAAAATTACTTGTGAGAATTTTCTCTCGTTTAGTTCTTCTTAGAACTTTATCGACTTATCAAGTACTTTTTGTACTTGTGGCGTCAACCCCTTTCTATCCATCTTGATACTTCGGGTTCTTTTAGTTTAATATACTAAAAGGGTCAAAGTCCATTTATCACCATCCCTTGAAGATCAATATAAGATTCGGGATTAGGTTTTCTATAACCTAGTTTCTTCCTTGAGTATCTTTAAGATACTATTTCCCTTTTACCGTATCACCATCCTTACATATCCTCTCATTCCATCATCATTCCCGCCCCTTCGTCATCATCACAAATCGTTCTAAACATCCATTCACCCTTGTCAACACCACATATTCTTCCGCTTCCAAATCAGTCCCTGAACCATTCCTTTCATCCTTTATCCTTAATTCTTTATTTTGCAGCCACTTCTTGCGAGAGACTTGCTTACTTCCTAGGTCCTACAATCAAAGTTTGTCGTTCAGCATCATCAACAAGATCAGCACATATCACGTTCCAGTTGGCACGTCTCCCTAATCGAACTTTATCCAATACCTATACCTCTCCACACTAGTGGCTTTCTGAAGTTGCTGGCTTCCTCTCCCTGCATCAATTTTCGCTCCTTATAACGCTCTTATAGAATTTATGGAACCGCCGTAATGATTTTGTCCATAACAACTATCTCCAACCGATTTGGTTAACTGTTTCCAATGCTAGAAAACTTCTCACTGATTATACTTCAGTCAACGATGCCATCCAACTACGTTCCCGGCTAGCTGAGCCCACCTTCGCTCAAGCTAGATGGACGAAACCGGACAATTATAGGCTTTTGAATATGATTAAATCACTTAATCTCAAATTCAGAACACTTTAATCTGTTTAAATTACAATGTTTACTAGAAAACTTAGTAGATATACACACTTTAAACCTAACAAAACGGTCGCTAAATAAGAATAAATCAAATTACATCAGTTCAAATACTTAATTATGGGATTCTGAAACAAAGTATACAACTTAATCTCAATTTTAGAGCATTTTACTTGTTTAAATTTCTAACGGGTACACTAAAAAAGCTCAATTAGACATGCACGCTTTAAATCCAACAATCCGACCACAAAATGAGATTGAATCAAACTACATGAGTTGAAATTGTTAATTATGGGCTTTTTAATATGTTTAAACCATTTAATCTCAAATTTAGGGCATTTTACTCGTTTTAAATTCCATTGTGTTCACTATAAATCACATTTAGATATGCATACTTTAAAACTAATTAAACGGTTGCAAAATAAGAATAAATCAAATTTCATGAGTTCAAATAGTTAATTAAGGGCTTTTGAAACAAATTATACAGCATAATCCTAATTTTAGAGCGTTTTACTCGGTTAAATTTCTAACGGGTTTACTAAAAAGCCCAGTTTGACATGCAGGCTTAAACCCAACAAAACAATAACAAAATGAGATTCAATCATACTACATGAGTTCAAATAGTTAATTATAGGCTTTTGAATATGATTAAATCACTTAATCTCAAATTCAGAACACTTGGTTTATATTCCAATGTGTTTACTATAAAACTCGATTGATATACACACTTTAATCATAATAAAATTGTCGGAAAATAAGAATAAATCAAATTTTATGAGTTCAAATAGTTAATTATGGGATTCTGAACAAAGTATACAACTTAATTTAAATTTTTGAGCATTTTACTTGTTTAAATTTCTAACGGGTTCACTAAAAAGCAGAATTAGACATGCACGCTTTAAATCCAACAATCCGACCACAAAATGCTATTGAATCAAACTACATGATTTGAATTTGTTAATTATGGGCTTTTCAATATGTTTAAACAACTTAATCTCAAATTTAGAGCACTTTACTCGGTTTAAATTACAATGTGTTCACTATTAAGTTTATTTAGATATGCATACTTTAAAACTAATTAAACGGTCGCAAAATAAGAATAAATCAAATTTCATGAGTTCAAATAGTTAATTAAGGGCTTTTGAAACAAATTATACAGCATAATCCCAATTTTAGAGCGTTTTACTCGGTTAAATTTCTAACGGGTTTACTAAAAAGCCCAGTTTGACATGCACGCCTAAACCCAATAAACCGACAACAAAATGAGATTCAATCATACTACATGAGCTAAAATAGTTAATTATAAGCTTTTGAATTTGATTAAACAACTTAATCTCAAATTCAGAGCACTTTACTAGGAAATTACAATGTGTTTACTATAAAACTTAGTAGATATACACACTTTAAACCTAACAAAACGGTCGTAAATAAGAATAATTCAAATTTCATGAGTTCAAATAGTTAATCATGGGATTATGAACAAAGTTTAAAACTTACTCCTAATTTTAGAGCATTTTACTCGGTTAAATTTGTAACGGGGTCACTAAAAAGCCCAATAAGACATTCACGCTTAAACCCAACAAACCGACAACAAAATGAGATTGAATCATACTACATGAGTTCAAATAGTTAATTATAAGCTTTTGAATATGATTAAACCACTTAATAACAAATTTAGAGCACTTTACTCGGTTTAAAATCCAATGTGTTTACTATAAAACTCAGTAGATATACACACTTTAAACCTAACAAAACAGTCGCAAAATAAGAATAAATCAAATTTCATGAGTTCAAATAGTTAATTAAGGGCTTTTGAAACAAATTATACAACATAATCTCAATTTTAGTGCATTTTACTCATTTAAATTTCTAATCGGTCATCTCCGATAAATTCTTCCCCTTGGCCGAACCTCCCCTCCTTTTTTTCAACCATTCTTTCACTCTTCATAACATCTCTTCAATGGATTCTAAGTCTTTTCTTCAACAACTTAGAAATCTTCAATTCACTACAGATGAACAATCTGCTATTTTTCAACCCAGTATTTCTTGGGATTCTTCTGAGGAGGACGCACAATCCACCTTATTAGGGAACCTTCGCACTTCCAAAGACATAGACGAACAAGTGATCATCAAAGCTTTTACTGGAATTTGGACTCCGACTAAGATTGTTTCCATGAGTATTGTGAAACCACATCTGTTTCTCATCCGATTTAAAGATGAGAAAACTAAAGCTGATATCCTGGCCAGGGTATCCTTGACTTATAAGGATGAATGGCTCGCCCTTGTGCAATACAACCCCAACACCAGTCTAGACGATCACCCTTTTCATACT
Source organism: Abelmoschus esculentus (assembly GCA_035048815.1). NCBI lineage: Eukaryota > Viridiplantae > Streptophyta > Magnoliopsida > Malvales > Malvaceae > Abelmoschus > Abelmoschus esculentus. The sequence goes on along the minus strand of JAUCBN010000064.1, from coordinate 2,485,836 downwards.
ATGAATATTTGAGTACGTATTTATAACATCCCCCATGTCCTTCTCGCTTCTGAGGAATCCGCCCATCACACTGGAGAATCCCTCGGGGCTTTAATTGGAACAGTTACAAAAATCGACACCAGGAAGATCGATTTCAATATGATAGACTACCTCCGAGTAGGATTAACATTAGATGTTTCCAAGCCGATTAGGCGCTGTGTTACCATTGGCGGGGGGGCATCCACTAAGTTCTACTTTCTCCAATATGAGCGTCTTCCCACAATATGTCATTATTGTGGTAAAGTTGGTCACTCAACGGATTTCTGTCCTGTTCCTGTCGATGCCCACCCTGAAAATCTACAATATGGAGATTGGCTCCGGTATGTACATAAGAAAAAGGATGCACAACCCTTGCAAAGAGGGAGGATTCATTACTAAAACACCGCTCCTTCTAACACTCAGTGTCCGGCAACTCCTCTCAAACTTCAGCAACACGACAGGGTAATGCTAATAGGAATGACACATCTCCTATGCCATCATCTCTAGTCAAGGACCAAACGACTGCTCCAGGTATTGTACCCCCCAACTTTCTCCAAGAGGTCCTTGATCTCTCCCAACTATTGCTAGTAGGCTGCAAGCCCGTAAGTGCTCGAACCAACCAATACAAATGGCCTTCCCCAAACATAATTCTACCATTCCTCCAATACCAGAAAACCATGACGACACCGGTGAGTTCAATTTGCTAGAACCGGACCTCCAAGAGTTAGAATCAGACCTTGCCAATGATCCTGATTTCCAAGAGGCAGCTGCTTGGTTGGACAATGCCCCAACTCCTAAACGTGTAACTCGAGTAACTCGTCCTACTACTTCAAATAGAGGTACCAAACGAACCCCACCTTCCGATGAGGGTAGCAAATCCATGAGGCCTCGTCCTTCGACCAAGGTTTCTACTTAAAAAGATGGGATGAGCAGCACAAAAAACTCTCCGGTGGAGGTTGACGATGATCAACCCCGCCGAGTAATATGACACTTTTCTGCTGGAACTGTTAGGGTCTTGGCAACACTCAGGCAGTTCTTGCTTTACAACGTGCTATCTCAAAGCATGATGCCGATTTTCTTCTTTTTCTTTATTCTATGTATCTCAGTTTTTTAGGAATACGTTGCTGCATAGCATTTGTTCTTAGGCCTTTTTATTCACATCTTTTTTCTATATGGAATAATAATACATTTATTGCTTTGTTTTTTTACTCTTTACGTTATATTAATGTTGTTTCGCCTTTCTTCTTTATCTTTATTGATACCTTTGTGTTAATGTGTCATTTTATCTTGAGCATCCTTCTTTTAATTTTCTTTATGCCAAGCATAATCAAGGAAGGAACATTACTGACAACATCCTTATTGCACATGAGCTCATCCATACTTTAAATACTGATGAAACATCTCTTGCAAAAGGTGCAAGCTTAAAACTCGACATGGAAAAGGCTTTCGACCGTGTTGAATGGCCTTTTCTTGAACAAATTATGATTCGCCTAGGTTTCAACTCCAGGTGGGCTTCCCTTATTATGAGGTGTGTATCCTCAGTTTTATTTCAAGTACGTATCAATGACTCCCTTTCACGACCTTTCAAACCCTATAGAGGGTTACGGCAAGGGGACCCTCTATCCCCTTTTTTGTTTCTTTTCTGCACTCAAGGCCTTTCAGCCTTGCTCAATGGTGAGCAAACAAATGGTAACCTCCCTGGACTTTATGCTAGCAGGAATAGGCCTCGCGTTAACGACCTCCTTTTTGCTGATGACTGTGTCGTATTCATTAAGAATACAAATACAGAAGCTCAATGCCTTAAGGATGCTCTACATACTTATGCTACTTCGTCTGGGCAGGGGGTGAATTTTGAAAAGTCTACTATTTTCTTTTCTCGGAAAACTTCCACGTCGCTTCGGTCGGAAATCAATGATATACTACATGAAAGAGAAGTGGATGATCTAGGTATTTATCTGGGAGTCCCTCTCCTAATAGGAAAGAACAAGACAACAACCTTGGGGTTCACCAGGGAAAAAATGAATGCTCGCTTGAGTAAATGGGATAAACATCTCCTCTCTTTTAGTGGTAGAGAAATTTTTATTAAATCTGTCATCCAATCTATACCACAATATGTTATGTCTTGTTACCTTTTACCCCAAGTTCAAATCCACTTTGACAAATGGGGTGGCTCCCAGCCTGTCAACCTTTATGGTGACTATGAGGTAAATGACGAAGTCCCTCTTCGTGCGGGTACTTTCATGTTGCCGAATTTACCCCGATGGGACGAATCAAAAGTCAGAGAATACTTCTCTCACGAAAACGCCAATACCATCCTTAATGTACCCATTATTAATGATACAAAAGACACCACCCTCTGGGGTCACCATGACTCTGGCATGTACTCAGTTCGGTTTGGTTACCAATTTTTGCAGTCACAGTCAGGGCCTGTAAATAGACCCTCCAAGCTTTGGAAAGTTATTTCTAAACTGCCTACTCTACCCAAAGTTCGTGCCTTTGGATGGCGTTTATGTCATGATGCACTCCCATCTGGCCATAAAATCCTCCAGGCCAATCTTGGTACGGGGGTATGCCCAATCTGTAATATGTCTATCGAAACCATCCTCCATGCTATGCGGGACTGTCCTAGTGCCAAAGAGGCACTCCAGTTGACAGGGCTTCCTACACGAATTTTATCCAACTCCTTTGTCTCCCCCCTCTAGTGGCTTTCTGAAGCTGTGGGTTTTCTCTCCTTACATCAATTTTCATTCCTTATCACGATCCTTTAGAATTTATGGAATCGCCGAAATGACTTTATCCATAATAGCCATCTCCAACTGGTTTGGTTAACTGTTTCCAATGCACAAAAACTTTTTAATGACTACACTTCAATTAATGATGCCTCCCGTCTACGTTCCCGACTGGTTGAGCCCACCTTTGCTCAAGCTAGATGGACGAAACCGTACCCTGGTTTCGTCAAGATTAACACGGATGACGCCTTTGACCCCGTGTTAAGAGGTGCTGGTGCTGGCGTCATTGCCTGGGATTCTCCGGCGTCGTCCTGGGTGGTTGTTCTATACCACTCATTTTCCCGGACCCCGCTTCTACTGAAGCTCTTGCCGTTTTGGAAGGTCTAAAGTTTGCAGTTGCCAATGGCTGGACTCATGTGGTCTTTGAAACTGATTCCGCTTCCATTGCCAACAAGGTTAACAACATCCATCATCAGGATCTTTCCACTGTGCAACATTTGGTGTCTCGCATCCGCACCACTCTTGGTATTTTGCCTGATTGTAAGATTTGTTATATACATAGAGACGTAAACGTTGTAGCCCATGTCTTAGCTACTAGGGCTTTGCGTTCTTTTACTTCCTTTTCTTTTGATTGTAACTTTCCCAATTTTATTCGAGCTTCTGTAAACTCAGAGTGATTCTCCTCTTCCTCTCAATAAAATCATGGGTACTCTTTTCCCCATAGCGGCCTGCTCACCTCTTGAGGTGACTGGCTATAGGGTTTTTTTAATGAGGCCCTTTCTTTCAAAAAAAATTTTCTAACCGGTCACTAAAAAGCCCAATTAGACCTGCACACTAAAACCCAACAAACCGACAAAAAAAATGAGATTCAATCATCCTACATGAGTTTAAATAGTTAATTATAGGCTTTTGAATATGATTAAACCACTTAATCTCAAATTCAGAACACTTTAATCTGTTTAAATTACAATGTGTTTACTATAAAACTCAATCGATATACACAATTTAAACCTAACAAAAAGGTTGCAAAATAAGAATAAATCAAATTTCATGAGTTCAAATAGTTAATTATGAGATTCTGAAACAAAGGATTCAACTTAATCTCAATTTTAAAGCATTTTACTTGTTTAAATTTCTAACGGGTTCACTAAAAAGAAGAATTAGACATGCATGCTTTAAATCCAACAATTCGACGACAAAATGAGATTGATTCAAACTACATGAGTTGAAATTCTTAATTATGGGCTTTTCAATATGTTTAAGCCACTTAATCTCAAATTTAGAGCACTTTACTTGGTTTAATTTCCAATGTGTTCACCATAAAGCTCATTTTGATATGCATACTTTAAAACTAATAAAACGGTCGTAAAATAAAAATAAATCAAATTTCATGAGATCAAATAGTTAATTATGGGCTTTTGAAACAAAGTATACAAATTAATCCCAATTTTAGAGCATTTTACTCGGTTAAATTTCTAACGGGTTCACTAAAAAGGCCAATTAGACATGCACACTTAAACCCAACAAACCGATAACAAAATGAGATTCAATCATACTACATGAGTTCAAATAGTTAATTATAGGATATTGAATATGATTAAACCACTTAATTTCAAATTCAGAATACTTTACTCTATTTAAATTACAATGTGTTTAGTATAAAACTCAGTAGATATACACACTTTAAACCTAACAAAAAGGTCGCAAAATAAGAATAAATCAAATTTCATGAGTTCAAATAATTAATTATGGGATTCTGAAACAGAGTATACAACTTAATCTCAATTTTAGAGCATTTTACTTGTTTCCATTTTTAACGGGTTCACTAAAAAGCAGAGTTAGACATGCACGCTTTAAATCCAACAATCCGACCACAAAATGAGATTGAATCAAACTAAATGAGTTGAAATTGTTAATTATGGGCTTTTCAATATGTTTATACCATTTAATCTCAAATTTAGAGCACTTTACTCCGTTTAAATTCCAATGTGTTCACTATTAAGCTCATTTAGATATGCATACTTTGAAACTAATTAAACGATCACAAAATAATAATAAATCAAATTTCATGTGTTCAAATAGTTAATTATGGGCTTTTGAAACAAATTACACAACTTATTCTCAATTTTAGAGCATTTTACTCAGTTAAATTTCTAAGGGGTTCACTAAAAAGCCGAATTAGACATGAACGCTTAAACCGAACAAACCGACAACAAAATGAGATTCAATCATACTACATGAGTTGAAATTGTTAATTATGGGCTTTTCAATATGTTTAAACCATTTAATCTCAAATTTAGAGCACTTTACTCGGTTTAAATTCCATTGTGTTCACTATAAAACTCAATAGATATACACACTTTAAACCTAACAAAACGGTCGCAAAATAGGAGTAAATCAAATTTCATGAGTTCAAATAGTTAATTATGGGATTCTGAAACAAAGTATACAACTTAATCTCAATTTTAGAGAATTTTACTTTTTTAAATTTCTAACGGGTTCACTAAAAAGCCCAATTAGACATGCACACTTAAACCCAACAAACCGACAACCAAATGAGATCCAATCATACTACATTAGTTTAAATAGTTAATTATAGTCTTGTGAATTTGATTAAACTACTTAATCTCAAATTCAGAACACTTTACTCAGTTTAAATTACAATGTGTTTACTATAAAACTCAATAGATATACACACTTTAAACCTAACAAAACGGTCGCAAAATAAGAAAAAAATAAAATTTCATGAGTTCAAATAGTTAATTATGGGCTTTTGAAACAAATTATACAATTTAATCTCAATTTTAGTGCATTTTACTCGGTTAAATTTCTAACCGGTTCAGTAAAAAGCCCAATTAGACCTGCACACTGAAACCCAACAAACCAACAAATAAATGAGATTCAATCATCCTACATGAGTTTAAATAGTTAATTATATGCTTTTGACTATGATTAAACCACTTAATCTCAAATTCAGAGCATTTTACTCGGTTTAAATTTCAATGTGTTTACTATAAAACTCAGTAGATATACACACTTTAAACCTAACAAAACGGTCGCAAAATAAGTATAAATCAAATTTCACGAGTTCAAATAGTTAATTATGAGCTTTTGACACAAATTATACAATTTAATCTCAATTTTAGAGTATTTTACTTGTTTCAATTTCAATTGTTGAGCAAACGAGTTGATGGGTTGTTTTTCTCTCCTCTCCTCTCGTCTCTCCCTTCCCTTCTCTTTCTTTCTTTTCTTCGCTTTCACTCCCTCATCCCTCCACTACCGCCATGCCTCCGTTGCAGCTGCACCGTCTTTGATTGCCGCCTTCGCCATCCTACCACCCCATGGAGAGGGAGAACTAATCACACCCATCTTCGCCCATCAAAGGTATTTTCAAACCATAATCCATTATTTTATTTATGCTCCCTTCTTCTTCCTCCTTTTCTTGGAGGATCAACGTTACAAACAACATTTGATGTTCTCCTAGGAGTTCGGTTCCTTGGTAATCATCGGATCTGGTTTTCTCTATACCAACGAAACGATGTTCAACGATCTCCATCTTCATCCAACACTTTTTTCCCTTAATTCCTCGTGCCTCCCGTTCAATAGATCTTAGCCTCGGTCATCAATATTGGGACGTATTTTATAGGTTTTACCATATTTCCATGATGATCACATATTCTCTACATCTTCTTGATCATCTGGTTTTTCTCTTTTATCGATTTAATATGATTAGGTTTTGTTTCTTTGCATTTGTCGTTATCTCCTATTATCTTCCTTGCTTCAATATGATTAGGTCTCTGTTTACTATTTCACTTTGGTTTTTTACTCTTATACAACCCCTAGAAAGGGCTTTTACCAACATCTTTAGTGATGTATTCTATTCATACAATTTTGGATATTTTTTTGACCACCATCCCGCATATACAAGACAACAAAGGACTGTAAATCTGTTCCCTTTTGTTTCAATTACTTCAAACATGCTGGTGCCATTACAACCACCGTTTCTACAATCACAGAGGCATTCTTGTTGCTCCGTTTCGCACAACAAAAGTCTTAAGGATTGCACTCGTTATGACAATACTTCTGGAATTACACTCTGGTTGATAGCAGTGCTACCAAATCCCCGACCTAGTTGGAATAGATCTCGTGATGCCTGGGCCCTTATTTGCTTTACCACATGTTTGTACATGAAGGGTTCTGGCGACACCGTTCTTCCTCCTCTCTGGCCCATCGATTTAAGATTGATTCAGAACAACAACAATCAAAAGTATTTGCTTTACCACATGTTTGTACATGAAGGGTTCTGGCGACACCGTTCTTCCTCCTCTCTGGCCCATCGATTTAAGATTGATTCAGAACAACAACAATCAGAAGACGTGTTGCATGGATCAGTCTTGGCTTCAAAAGACAACTCCTATACAACTATCTATTTCTTTCGGTTCCTTATGTAAGGTCTCAGGTTTGGAGTTTTACTTCAATATAAACTTAGTCTTCCCTTTAATTTTTTTATTATATTCTGGTGCTTGCCAATTCTCTTCATTGTTTGTCAATCTTAAACGTTTTACTATTTCTTGGTTCCCAAGCTCGTTAATTCAATTGTATGCTAGCATCACATGTCGAACAGTTTCCTGTGACCTTTGTCTGGATAGCATTATCGAAGACATGCTCGATCATTGGAGGCTTTATTACTGTCTACTATTGGTGGTATGTTATAGGGATTTCCCTTATGTTCCGATCCTTCCGGCCACCAATGCTGCCACAGGTTCTTTACACCAGACCAGACCATGGCTTATTCAAAACCACGTTTGGTCCTTGTGTTTTACTTTTGGGAAATTAACGATGACTCTTATGTTCTGATTAGAGTTCCACTCTCGGAAGGAGTTAATCTCCAGCTTAATTTATTTTCTTTTTTTATTAATTTATTGCTTACACTACCCTTGAAAAGAGATTACTCTAACACCTATGTTTTCTCTAACACCTTTTATGGTGTAAACTCTATGAATATGCCAACCAACAACCATCATAACACTCTCCTAGTGATTGTTTGGATGCCTACATGGCGCTACCAGGATTGTTATACTTTGTAAACAATTCCCATATCATTATCGATGATAGGCTATGGTCCATAGTAAGTTGCCACTCTATCAGTAGCTCTTTTAATACTCCATGCAATTCATCATCTATTCAATCTCAATTAAATAATTCTACCTCCCCTCAAATTCTTCTTTTTTCTCGTGTCTTTGGTACTGCACCATCTATTCCTATTCCAACGAGGACTCCTGATTTTTCTCTTTACGAATTTATTACTTATAATATTCTTTCTCCAAAGAATTTCACTCGCTTTCAACTTACTTTTTATCTTTATCTAATATTATATTCTTATTCTTCTCACATTAAAAAGTATTTCACTCCTTCTAAAATTCCTACAACCCTTTTCATAGTGAATTGTTATCATGATCCACATAGAACTCAAACTCTACATTCACTCTTATATATAATCTCCCATCCCTCTCATATCTCCTCATCTACCCTAGCTATCACACATCTAATACTATTATTTGCTCCCAACTTTTCCTTTTCTTTCATCATCCAATTATCAATGGACTCTAAAGCCTTTCTCCAACAACTTAAAAACTTCCAATTCATTGAGGATGAACAGGTTGCCGTCTTTCAACCAAGTATTTCTTGGGTAACCTATGAAGAGGAAACACAATCCACCTTACTTGGAAACCTTAGAACATCTAAGGAAATTGATGACCAAGTGATTGTCAAAGCCTTCACTGGAATTTGGACTCCAGCAAAAGTACTTACAATGCGAATTTTGAAGCCACATCTATTCCTTATCCGTTTTAAAGATGAGAATACTAAGGAGGATATCCTAGCCAGGGGACCTTGGACTTACAAGGATGAATGGTTAGCTCTCGTGCAATATAATCCTACTATCAGCATTGATGAACACTCTTTTACAACGATGAATATTTGGGTAGTATCTATAATATCCCCCCATCCTTCTTGCTTCCGAGGAATCTGCCCACAACACTGGTGAAGCACTTGGGACCATAATTGGAACGGTAACAAAAATTGATACAAGAAAAATTGATTTCAATATGATTGACTACCTCCAAGTTGGGTTAATGTTAGATGCCACCAAACCAATTAGGTGATGTGTTGCTATTGGCGGGGGGCCTTCTAAAATGTTCTGCATGCTTCAATACGAACGTCTTCCTACTATTTGTCATGTTTGCGGTAAAGTTGGCCACTCCACGGAGTTCTGTCCTATTCCGGTCGAGGCTCGACCTGAACATCTCCAATATGGAGACTGGCTTCGTTATGTTCCTAAAAAGAAGGATGCACAACCGTCACAAAAAGGTCGTATCCGCTATATTACAAACGCCCCCCTGACGCTAAGCCAACGCCAACTTCCTCTCAAACTTCAAACTCCAATGACAAAGGTAAAGCCAATGACAAAGGTAAAGGCCCTATGTCATCTCCTCTAGTTAATGACACTGAATCAGTGCCAAGTAACGACTTGTTACAAACTACTCTGAAAGGCCCTCGTCTTCTTCCAACCGTTGCTAGTAGACTATCTGCTCGTCGGTGCCCTCTTTTGCAAATAGTTCTTCCAGACCAGGGTTCTAATATTACTACACGGCAAAAGACTAATGAAGACATCGGGGATTTGAGCTTGCTGGATCTCGAACTCCAAGATTTGGAGACTGACCTTGACAATGATCAAGCTTTCCAAGAGGCTGCCGATTGGATTGATAATGCACCAACTCCAAAACGAGTTGTCCGTCCTACTTTGAGCCAAGGAACCAATCAAACTCCTTCTGATGAGGATAACAAGCCCAAAAGGGCAAGACCAACAGGCAAGGCTTCTACTGAAAAGGCTGGGATGAGCAGCACAAAAAACTCATCAGCGGAGGTTGATGCGGATCAACCCCGCCGAGCGAAATGATAATCTCTTGTTGGAACTGTCAGGGTCATGGTAATACCCAGGCAGTTCCCGTTTTGCAACTTGCTGTCTTTCGGCATGATGCCGCTTATCTTCTTTTCCTTTTTTCTATGTATTTCAGTTTCTTAGGAATGCGTTGCTGCATAGACTTTGATTTTAGACCTTTTTATTCGCATCTTTCTTCTATATGGAATAATAATACCTTTATTGCTTTTTTCTTTTTTTACTTTTTATGTTATATTATTGTTTCTTCTCCTTTCTTCTTTATCCTTATTGATACCTTTGTATTCATGGGTCTTTTCATATTGAGCATCCTTCTTTTAACATTTTTTCTACCAAGCATACTCACTCGCGTCAACTATGCTTCTCTTTATATGCCACCCTTCAAAGGGATTTTTTCTAACACTTTTCATAGTGTCTTGCCCTATCCTATAACCAATATTGCTAACTTGAGGCTTTTTCAAAATATTACTCTTTTTCATTATACCACCCTTGTTTGGGATCTTAACTTACACATCTTATTGTGTATTTTCTTATTCTTTAATTCTATATCGAATATCGAGTAAAGATTCCGAGAAAACACCACCTTCTGTCGTGGGCTACATAACCAAGAGACTTCGTACTTTGACTGAGGCTTCTACTAGGAAAATTGGGATGAGCAGCGGAAAAAACTCTCTGGCGGCGGTTGATGGTGATCAACCCCGCCGAGCAAAATGAAACTCTTATGTTGGAACTGTCAGGGTCTTGGCAACACCCAAGCAGTTCACGCTCTACTACGTGCTTCCTCTAAGCATGATGTCGATTGTCTTTTTCTTTGTGAGACTAGGTTAAACAGACACAATATGGACCGTATTAAGTTTACGCTAGGAATGCATGGCTGCATAGCTATTGAACCCAGCCCTTGTTGTACAGGGCTTGCTCTCATTTGGAATGACAAAACTACTATTGATTTGCTTTCCTACTCGGATCGCCATATTGATGTCATTATTTCTTTTGGACAACTACAATTTCATTTTTCCGGCTTACATGGTTTCCCCGAAACAGCAAACAAATACAAAACTTGACAATTAATAGATACTCTAAAATCACCCTCTTCCCTTCCCTGGCTTTTAGGGGGGACTTTAATGAAATCCTTTATGATAATGAAAAGCAAGACAGTATCCGTCGTGCGCGATCACAAATTAATAATTTTAGAGATTGTCTTGATAAGAATGATCTTTTTTATTGTAAACCAACATCTGGATGGTTCACTTGGACTAGATCTGGACATAATACGGAAACCATTATGGAACGAATCGATAGATTCCTTGGTAACTCCGCCTGGTTTCATACATTTCCTAATTGCCAAGCTATATCGTTTTTTCAGGCACGTTCTGATCATTGCCCTATCTTAATGGACACTAGCCCATCCCGAGCTCTCAGATCAAAACACTCCACTTTTCGTTATGAGAATTGTTGTGCTGATGACCCGGAAGTTTTGTCTCGAATTAGAGGGATATGATCTAACCAATCTCGCTCGACACTTCATAAACTCTAGGATATTGGACGATTCCTAGCCACTTGGCAAACTAACAAATGCATCAAATCCAATGAGCGTATCACTCAATTGAACGATTTTATTAATATGTGTCTCAAACGCCATCTTTTTGATACAGAAATCCATAACTTTATATCTGCTAAAAGTGAGCTTGATAACTTATTAAATGCGAAAGAAAAATACTGGGCTCAACAAGCTCGGACACACTGGTTAAAACACGGTGATAAAAATACCTCTTTTTTTCATACTAGAACAAATAACCGACGGCGGAAGAATCATATTGCTGGACTTCTACACAACCAGAATGTATGGCAAACACATACAGACGACATCATGTCTATTGCTATTTCTTACTTTCAAAACCGTTTTACGTCTTCCTCTCCTACTATTGCCTCTTCCATCTTGGACAACATTCCCACCATTTTTACCGAAACAATGAACAATGATCTTAATAAGGATTTCACAACAGATGAAGTTACCACTGCTTTTCGTGATATTGACCCGAGGAAATCCCCGAGTGTTGATGGATTCCCAAGCGGTTTCTTCAGGAAACATTGGGATATCCTTGGCCAGGACTTTACAAACCTTTGCCTCGGACTCCTAAGAGGGTCGGTTAGTATGGAAGAGGTCAATCGTACTATCATTGTTCTTATTCCCAAAATTAGTGACCCCACTACAATGCACCATCTTAGACCTATTAGCCTTTGCACTGTCCTTTACAAAACTGTATCGAAAGTGCTTGTTAATTGTCTAAAATCTATAATACCCTTATGTATTAGTGGCAATCAAGCTACTTTTGTTCAAGGAAAGAACATTTCTGACAACATCCTTATTGCCCATGATCTCATCCATACTCTAAATACTGATGAAACATCTCTTGCAGAAGGTGCTAGCTTAAAACTTGATATGGAAAAGGCTTTTGACCGTGTTGAATGACCTTTTCTTGAACAAATTATGATTCGTCTAGGTTTTAACTCTAGTTTGATTTCCCTTAGGTGTGCATCTTCAGTATCCTTTCAAGTACGTATCAACGACTCCCTCTCAAGACCCTTCAAACCCCATAGAGGGTTACGGCAAGGGGACCCTTTATCCCCTTTCTTGTTTCTTTTTTGTACTCAAGGCCTTTCAGCCTTGCTCAATGATGAGCAAACAAATGGTAACCTCCCTGGACTTTGTGCCAGTAGCAATGGGCCACGTGTCAACCACCTCCTTTTTGCTGATGACTGTGTCGTATTCATTAAGAATACAACTACAGAAGCTCAACGCCTTAAGGATGTTCTACATACCTACGCTACTTCGTTTGGGCAGGCGGTGAATTTTGAAAAGTCTACTATTTTCTTTTCTCGAAAAACCTCCACATCGCTTCGGTCGGAAATCAATGTTATCCTTCATGTAAGAGAAGTGGTTGATCCAGGTATTTATCTGGGAGTCTCTATCCTAATAGGAAAGAACAAGACAACATCCTTGGGGTTTACCAGGGAAAAAAGGAATAATCGCCTAAGTAAATGGGATAAACATCTCCTTTCCTTTAGTGGTAGAGAATTTTTTATTAAATCTGTCATCCAGTCTATACCATAATATGTTATGTCTTGCTACCTTTTACCCCAAAACATTATTGATGACATGACCACATCAATACGCCGTTATTGGTGGTTTGGAAAAGCTGACAAACGAGGTTGGCATATGCTCCCTTGGGACACCGTCTGTCTGCCAAAAGTAGCAAGAGGTATAGGGTTTCGCGATCTTCACCACTTCAATGTTGCTTTACTAGGCAAACAGATCTGGCGTCTAGTTTGTGAACCTGATAATCTCCTTAGTCAGATCTACAAATGCAAGTATTACCCATCGGGTTCTATCTTCGAATCTGATTACACTCGGCGATCCTCTTTTGCTTGGAAAGGCCTTAGCATTGTTTTCTCTAAGCTCCGCGATGGCTTTTTCAAACGCCCAGGTATATCCAGCCAAATTCAAATCCACTTTGACAAATGGGGTGGCATCCAGCCTATCAGCCTTTATGGTGATTATGAGATAAATGACAAAGTCCCTCTTCGAGCAGGTACTTTTATGTTACCTAATTTACCCCGATGGGATGATTCAAAAGTCAGAGAATATTTCTCCCACGAAGACGCCAACACCATCCTTAATGACACAAAAGACACCACCCTTTTGGGTCACTATGACTCTGGATTGTACACGGTTCGGTCTGGTTACCAATTTTTGCAGTTACAGCCAGGGCCAGTTAACAGGCCCTCCAAGATTTGGAAAATTATATCTAAATTGCCTACTCTACCCAAGGTTCGTACCTTTGGATGACGTTTATGTCATGACGCACTCCCATCTGGACATAAAATCCTCCAGGCCAATCTTGGTACGGGAGTATGACCAATCTGTAACATGGCCATTGAAACCACCCTCCATGCTATGCAGGACTGTCCTAGTGCCAAGGAGGCACTCCAGTTGGCAGGGCTTCCTACACGAATTTTCACCAATACCTTTGTCGCCCCCCACCATTAGCTCTCTGAAGTTGATGGTTTTCTCTCCTTACATCAATTTTCATTTCTTATCACGATCCTTTGGAATTTATGGAATCGCCGAAATGACTTTGTCCATAATGGACATCTCCAACCAGTTTGGTTGACTGTTTCCAATGCAAATCAACTTTTTAATGACTACACATCAATTAATGATGCCTCCCATCTACGTTCCCGGCTAGCTGAGTCCACTTTTGCTCAATCTAGATGGACGAAACCGGACCCGGGTTTCGTCAAGATTAACACGGAAGTTGCCTTTGACCCCGTGTTAAGAGGTGCTGCTGCTGGCTTCATTGCTAGGGATTCCGCCAGTGTCGTCCTGGGTGGTTGTTCTATGACGCTTATTTGCCCGGACCTCGCTTCTGCTGAGGCTCTTGCCATTTTAGAAGGTCTAAAGTTTGCAGTTGCTAATGGCTGGACTCACATGGTATTTGAAACTGATTCAGCTTCCAATGCCAACAAGGTTAAAAACATCCAACATCAAGATCTTTCCACCGTTTAACATTTGGTGTCCCACATCCGCTTCACTCTTGGTACTTTGCCTGATTGTAAGATTTGTTATGTACCTAGAGACGCAAACGTTGTAGCCCATGTCTTAGCTACTAGGGCTTTACGTTCCTTTTCTTCTCTTTCTTTTGATTGTAACTTTCCCGATTTTATTCGGGCTTCTGTAAATTCGGAGAGGTTCTCCTCTTCTTCTCAATAAAGCCATGGGTACTCTTTTCCCCGTAGGGGCCTACTCGCCTCTTGAGGTGGCTGGCTATAGGGGTTTTTTCATGAGCCCTTTCTTTAAAAAAAAAATCTAACGGGTTCACTAAAAAGCAAAATTAGACATGCACGCTTTAAATCCAACCATCCGACCACAAAATGGGATGAATCAAACTACATGAGTTGAAATTTTTAATTGTGGGCTTTTCAATACGTTTAAACCATTTAATCTCAAATTTAGAGCACTTTACTTAGTTTAAATTCCAATGTGTTCAATATAAAGCTCATTTAGATATGCATACTTTAGAACTAACAAAACGGTCGCAAAATAAGAATAAATCAAATTTCATGAGTTCAAATAGTTAATTATGGGCTTTTGAAACAAAGTATACAACTTAATCCCAATTTTGGAGCATTTTACTCAATTAAATTTCTAATGGGTTTACTAAAAAACCCAATTAGACATGAACGCTTAAACCCAACAAACCGACAACAAAATGAGATTCAATCATACTACATGAGTTCAAATAGTTAATTATAGGCTTTTGAATATGATTAAACAACTTAAGCTCAAATTGAGAACACTTTAATCTGTTTAAATTACAATGTGTTTACTATAAAACTCAGTAGATATACACACTTTAAACCTAACAAAACGGTCGCAAAATAAGAATAAATCAAATTTCATGAGTTCAAATAGTTAATTATGGGATTATGAAACAAAGTATACAACTTAATCTCAATTTTAGAGCATTTTACTTGTTTAAATTTCTAATGGGTGAGTTTTCTGTTTTGGATCCTTTCTCTCCTCTCTTTTCTCTCTCGCTCTCTCGTTCTTCTCCCCTTTCTTTTTTTTTCTCTCCTTTTTGTTATGGAGATCGACAATGGCTTCACCACCACCATGAACTTCATACCAACATCCACCGTCTCAGGAGAGAAGGATTACAGGAGCCAGTTGTTTATGCCATCCAAGTTAAGTCGGGATTTTTACTTATTCAATCGTTTTATCATTTTGTTTATACCTTGTTATGATCTTTCTCCCTATAAGTTATAATCCATTATCTCTTTTATTGTTTTTCCCCTTGATCTTGATCCAGAGAAGTCTAAGATTAATCCAAACGATTACAAGCAGACTTGACGGTGCACAGCTTCCCCTGTTGATCCCTTATCGGCCGATCATGTTTGTTTACCATCCTTAATCAGGGACCTTACCAACACCATTAATTTACCACCCTTAATCAGGGACCTTACCAACACCGTTATTGGTGGTCTATTATCTAATCGATTTGTTGCGATCTTCTATTTTAGAAGTTATCATACGATTTTGTTGATACAAAGAGTAGTAACACTGGCGATCTCCAATGATCTTCCGTGTCTGGCTCGAAGTCCTCATACCAAGGTTCCTACTTTATTGTGGCATACTACTAATGATAACCCTAGAAACCTGGATTTCTTGGTCAAAATTGCAAGAAAAGTGAGTTATGAAGACTCTTCCTGGAAGGACCTGGAATCCATCTCAAACTCCTCTACTCTGGTGTATTTGTATTTGTACTTATTAATATATTTATTTACTCTCCCATTATACCATCGATTTATGGTTCCTACTTTCTTGCGGCATACTACTTTGGATTTATTGGAAGGACCTGGATTTATGATCTATACGTAACCTAGCAGAATTCTGGTGGCAAGAATGGTGTTCCATGGTCCTTCTTCTATCCAACTAGCACTGCTAGGAGTCTCTTTACCGCACAAACTTCCTTGGTATAGTTTCTTTCTTTTCATATACATAAGGGACCTTACTCCCGATGCAACTGTTCTGGTTCTCCCTTGATCGGCCGACACCACCAAATTTTTCTAGTGAAGGAAGCAGTAACTCCGATTCCACCAGATACTAGAAGGTCTTCCTTTCCTCAATACGTCTTTCTAGTTTTCTTATTCTCTACTGTTCTTTGCTATCTTTTATTCAAGAACATTTATTGTTTTCAATTCTTGCTTACTTACTATGAATGCGCGCTTTTTCTCGGTTTGGTTAGAAGGCTTCACTACAATACCAATCATCGTTTCCGATTTGCTTTCTTTTTACCACCCTTTAACACCAATACCTTGATGTTCTATGGATACTTCAGACTCTTTGCTGCTATCGATCCTTGTTCTTCCCTATTCTAAGTTTCATTGATCTCATGCTAAGTTTTCCTCATTGTTCTCCTACTGAACATGACAACCAGTGGGACATGTCTCTCTCTTTAACACATCCAGGCCGAATTACAACACAACCTATTCCAAGTTTTATTCTATATTTGTTTTGTTTGTTTATGCTTCCTGTTTTGTTAAGAGTGTTAATTTTGTTCCAGCTACTTGAAGTCTGGCTATTAAAAACCAGCTCCGATAGATCTTTGATCAAGCAATATGGAGATCTGCTGCTTCTAATCTCGAATCTCCCCTGGCTACATCAACGATATCAATTCCTTTCTTATTCTTGCGTCATGAAGCATTGGTACGTACCAAAACATCTTCAATCAATTTACATGAGTTTAATCAATTTCATCTTATTTTACCATGTGATCTGCTTGGATGAGGCTCAGCACCGGATGTTGGGTGGTCGACAAAACATTCACGGGCTTCTTGGTCGACCAGTAAGGAAGGTTATTATTCTCATAAGATTTAAACACTGCATTCATGCTACTATGTTTAACTTTGCTCTATTTATATTTCAATCTTGTTTCTTTTATTATGTTTCTACTTTTCTTTGTGTTACTCGTCTTCATAAACCACCCTTTCCAAGGGACTCCTCCAACACCTTTTTTGGTGTATATATACTTTCCTATTCCTCTCTCTTTCCATCTCCTTCCTAATTAAATCTCTATCTCGCGATGCAAGTCCCGTTGGTAGGCACAAATCGAAACTCTCACGCTTTTCTACCGGCCTTTCATCTATTTTGGCATTGCTTCATTCTTGGTCTATATATACTACTTACAAGACTCCTACTCCAACACTTATAAGGTCTCCCATCCTCTCTTCAAAAGAGTTTGTTTGTCATAAAACTTCTCCTCCATGTTATCTTCAAGGTCTCTATTCTTTTAATCCTTATCCTCATCTATTGCCCAGTCACCTTTTAATATTATCTTCTCATTTTATTCATATTAAAAAGTATTCCATTCCTTCTAAAATTCCTACAACCCTTTTCATAGTGAATTGTTATCATAATCCACATAGAATTCAAACTCTACATTCACTACTATATATAATCTCCCATCCCTCTCATATCTTCTCATCTACCCTAGCTACCACACGTCTAATACTATTTTTTTCTCCCAACCTTTCTTTTTGTTTCATTATCCAATTATCTATGGATTCCAAAGCCTTTCTCCAACAACTTAAAAACTTCCAGTTCACTGAGGATGAACAAGTTGCTGTCTTCCAAACAAGTATTTCTTGGGTTACCTCTGATGAGGAAACACAATCCACCTTGCTTGGAAACCTTAGAACATCTAAGGATATAGATGATCAAGTGATTGTCAAAGCCTTCATTGGAATTTGGACTCCAGCAAAAGTAATTTCAATGCGAATTTTAAAGCCATATCTATTCCTTATCTGTTTTAAAGATGAGAACTCCAAGGAGGATATCCTAGCCAAGGGACCTTGGACTTACAAGGATGAATGGTTAGCTCTCGTGCAATATAATCCTACTATCAGCATTGATGAACACTCTTTTACAATTACAATGATGAATGTTTGGGTACGTATCTATCACATCCCCCCCCTCCTTCTTGCTTCTGAGGAATCTACCCACAACACTGGTGAAGCACTTGGGACCATAATTGGAACGGTAACAAAAGTCGATACGAGGAAAATTGATTTCAATATGATTGACTACCTCCAAGTTGGGTTAATCTTAGATACCACCAAACCAATTAGGCGATGTGTTGCTATTGGCGGGGGCCTTTAAAAGGTTCTGCATGCTTCAATACGAACGTCTTCCTACCATTTGTCATGTTTGCGGTATAGTTGGCCACTCTATGGAGTTCTGTTCTATTCCAGTCGAGGCACGACCCGAACATTTCTAATATGGAGACTGGCTTCACTATGTTCCTAAAGAGAAGGATGCACAACCTTCACAAAAAGGTCGTATCCGCTATATTACCAACGCCCCCCTAATGCTAAGCCAACTCCCCCTAAATGGGCTTTTCAATATGTTTAAACCATTTATTCTCAAATTTAGAGCATTTTACTCGATTTAAATTCCATAGTGTTCATTATAAAGCTCATTTAGATATGCATACTTTAAAACTAATAAAACGGTCGCAAAATAAGAATAAATCAAATTTCATGAGTTCAAATAGTTAATTATGGGCTTTTGAAACAAAGTAAACAACTTAATCCCAACTTTAAAGCATTTTACTCGGTTAAATTTCTAACGGGTTCACTAAAAAGCCGAATTAGACAAGCACGCTTAAACCCAACAAACCGATAACAAAATGAGATTCAATCATACTATATGAGTTCAAATAGTTAATTATAGGCTTGTGAATATGATTAAACCACTTAATCTCAAATTCAAAACACTTTACTCTGTTTAAATTATAATGTGTTTACTATAAAACTCAGTAGATATACACACTTTAAACCTAACAAAAAGGTCGCAAAATAAGAATAAATCAAATTTCATGAGTTCAAATAGTTAATTATGGGATTCTGAAACAAAGTATACAACTTAATCTCAATTTTAGAACATTTTACTTGTTTACATTTCTAATAGGTTCACTAAAAAGCAGAGTTAGACATGCACGCTTTAAATCCAACATTCCGACCACAAAATGAGATTGAATCAAACTACATGAGTTGAAATTGTTAATTATGGGCTTTTCAATATGTTTAAACCATTTAATCTCAAATTTAGAGCACTTTACTCTGTTTAAATTCCAATGTGTTCACTATAAAGCTCATTTAGATATGTATACTTTAAAACTAATTAAACGATCGCAAAATAATAATAAATCAAATTTCATGAGTTCAAATACTTAATTATGGGCTTTTGAAACAACATATACAACTTATTCCCAATTTTAAAGCATTTTACTCGGTTAAATTTCTAACGGGATCACTAAAAAGCTGAATTAGACATGCACGCTTAAACCTAACAAACCGACAACAAAATGAGATTCAATCATACTACATGAGTTCAAATTGTTAATTATAGGCTTTTGAATATGATTAAACCACTTAATCTCAAATTCAAATCACTTTAATCTGTTTAAATTACAATGTGTTTACTATAAAACTCAATAGATATACACACTTTAAACCTAACAAAACGGTCGCAAAATAAGAATAAATCAAATTTCATGAGTTTAAATAGTTAATTATGGGATTTTGAAACAAAGTATACAACTTAATCTCAATTTTAGAGCATTTTACTTGTTTAAATTTCTAACGGGTTCACTAAAAAGCAGAATTAGACATGCACGCTTTAAATCCAACAATCCGACCACAAAATGATATTGAATCAAACTACATATGAGTTGAAATTGTTAATTATGGGCTTTTCAATATGTTTAAACCATTTAATCTCAAATTTAGAGCATTTTAATCGGTTTAAATTCCATTGTGTTCACTATAAATCTCATGAGTTCAAACCTAATTAAATTTCATGAGTTCAAATACTTAATTAAGGTCTTTTGAAACAAAGTATACAACTTATTCCCAATTTTAGAGCATTTTACTCGGTTAAATTTCTAACGGGTTCACTAAAAAGCCGAATTAGACATGAACGCTTAAACCGAACAAACCGACAACAAAATGAGATTCAATCATACTACATGAGTTCAAATAGTTAATTATAGGCTTTTGAATATGATTAAACCACTTAATCTCAAATTCAAAACACTTTAATCTGTTTAAATTACAATGTGTTTACTATAAAACTCAATAGATATACACACTTTAAACCTAACAAAACGGTCGCAAAATAAGAATAAATTAAATTTCATCAGTTCAAAGAGTTAATTATGGGATTTTGAAACAAAGTATACAACTTAATCTCAATTTTAGAGCAATTTACCTGTTTAAATTTCTAACGGGTTCACTAAAAAGCAGAATTAGACATGCACGCTTTAAATACAACAATCCGACCTCAAAATGATATTGAATCAAACTACATGAGTTGAAATTGTTAATTATGGGCTTTTTAATATGTTTAAACCATTTAATCTCAAATTTAGAGCATTTTACTCGGTTTAAATTCCATTGTGTTCACTATAAATTACATTTAGATATGCATACTTTAAAACTAATTAAACGGTCGCAAAATAAGAATAAATCAAATTTCATGAGTTCAAATACTTAATTATGGTCTTTTGAAACAAAGTATACAACTTATTCCCAATTTTAGAGCATTTTACTCGGTTAAATTTCTAACGGGTTCACTAAAAAGCCGAATTAGACATGCTCGCTTAAACCCAACAAACCGACGACAAAATGATATTTAATCATACTACATGAGTTCAAATAGTTAATTATAAGGCTTTTGAATATGATTAAACCACTTAATCTCAAATTCAAAACACTTTAATCTATTTAAATTACAATGTGTTTACTATAATACTCAATAGATATACATTTTAAACCTAACAAAACGGTCGTAAAATAAGAATAAATCAAATTTCATCAGTTCAAATAGTTAATTATGGGATTTTGAAACAAAGTATACAACTTAATCTCAATTTTAGAGCATTTTACTTGTTTAAATTTCTAACGGGTTCACTAAAAAGCAGAATTAGACATGCACGCTTTAAATCCAACAATCTGACCACAAAATGGTATTGAATCAAACTACATGAGTTGAAATTGTTAATTATGGGCTTTTCAATATGTTTAATCCATTTAATCTCAAATTTAGAGCACTTTACTCGGTTTAAATTCCATTGTGTTCACAATAAATCTCATTTAGATATGCATACTTTAAAACTAATTAAGCGGTCGCAAAATAAGAATAAATCAAATTTCATGAGTTCAAATAGTTAATTATGGGCTTTTGAAACAAAGTATACAACTTATTCCAAATTTATAGCATTTTACTCGGTTAAATTTCTAACGGGTTCACTAAAAAACTGAATTAGACATGCACGCTTAAACCCAACAAACCGACAACAAAATGATATTCAATCATACTACATGAGTTCAAATTGTTAATTATAAGCTTTTGAATATGATTAAACCACTTAATCTCAAATTCAAAACACTTGGTTTATATTCCAATGTGTTTACTATAAAACTCGGTTGATATACACACTTTAAACATAATAAAATTGTCGGAAAATAAGAATAAATCAAATTTTATGAGTTCAAATAGTTAATTATGGGATTCTACACAAAGTATACAACTTAATTTAAATTTTTGAGCATTTTACTTGTTTAAATTTCTAACGGGTTCACTAAAAAGCAGAATTAGACATGCACGCTTTAAATCCAACAATCCGACCACAAAATGCTATTAAATCAAACTACATGAGTTGAAATTGTTAATTATGGGATTTCCAATATGTTTAAACCATTTAATCTCAAATTTAGAGCACTTTACTCGGTTTAAATTCCAATTTCTTCACTATAAAGCTCATTAAGATACGCATACTTTAAAACTAATAAAACGGTCGCAAAATAAGAATAAATCAAATTTCATGAGTTCAAATAGTTAATTTTGGTCTTTTGAAACAAAGTATACAACTTATTCCCAATTTTAGAGCATTTTACTCGGTTAAATTTCTAGCGGGTTCATTAAAAAGCCGTAATAGACATGCACGCTTAAACCCAACAAACCGACAAAAAAATGAGATTCAATCATACTACATGAGTTCAAATAGTTAATTATAGGCTTGTGAATATGATTAAACCACTTAATCTCAAATTCAAAACACTTTAAGTTGTTTAAATTACAATTTGTTTACTATAAAACTCAGTAGATATACACACTTTAAACCTAACAAAACGGTCACAAAATAAGAATAAATCAAATTTCATCATTTCAAATAGTTAATTATGGGATTCTGAAACAAAGTATACAACTTAATCTCAATTTTAGAGCATTTTACTTGTTTAAATTTCTAACGGGTTCACTAAAAAGCAGAATTAGACATACACACTTTAAATCCAACAATCCGACCACAAAATGCTATTGAATCAAACTACATGAGTTGAAATTGTTAATTATGGGATTTCCAATATGTTTAAACCATTTAATCTCAAATTTAGAGCACTTTACTCGGTTTAAATTCCAATTTCTTCACTATAAAGCTCATTAAGATACGCATACTTTAAAACTAATAAAACGGTCGCAAAATAAGAATAAATCAAATTTCATGAGTTCAAATAGTTAATTTTGGTCTTTTGAAACAAAGTATACAACTTATTCCCAATTTTAGAGCATTTTACTCGGTTAAATTTCTAACGGGTTCACTAAAAAGCCGAATTAGACATGCTCGCTTAAACCCAACAAACCGACGACAAAATGATATTTAATCATACTACATGAGTTCAAATAGTTAATTATAGGCTTTTGAATATGATTAAACCACTTAATCTCAAATTCAAAACACTTTAATCTGTTTAAATTACAATGTGTTTACTATAAAACTCAATAGATATACATTTTAAACCTAACAAAACTGTCGCAAAATAAGAATAAATCAAATTTCATCAGTTCAAATAGTTAATTATGGGATTTTGAAACAAAGTATACAACTTAATCTCTAATTCAGAACACTTTACTCGGTTTAGATTCCAATGTGTATACTATAAAACTCAGTAGATATACACACTTTAAACCTAACAAAATTGTCGCAAAATAAGAATAAGTCAAGTTTCATGAGTTCAAATAGTCAATTATGGGATTCTAAAATAAAGTATATAACATAGTCGCAAAATAAGAATAGAATGACTATACATCAGTTAATGATGCTTCGCTTCTACGTTCCCGACTAGCTGAGCCTACTGTCGCTCAAGCTAGATGGATGAAACCTGTAACGCCCCAAAAATGGGCTTAGAAGTTATTGAGCTGGTTTAGCCTAGTTCGGGATTAAATACTTAAAAATTAGTTTTTAATCAAAATAAATTAAGAAAAATATCCTAAAATTCTTATTTAACATATATTTGACTTTGGTCAAATCAATTTTAAAAATTTACCCTTAAATCCCTAGGATTTAGAAATTGGTGACAATTTTATAAAATAAGCTAAAACTTTGAATCTTTAAGGGGCTTTGATCCAATTATAATCCTAGCTAGTCTAGGCTTTCTAAATTTTAATTAATTAAACCCAAAACATATTTTAAATTAAATAACTTAATTAAACCTAATTTTAAACTCTTAAAACCCTTTTTAATTAACCTAAATATCACATATTTTTCTAATTTTCGTTTTCCCTCTTTGGAGTCAGTCGTTCATCAAGTTTTCAAAGTAAAAACTCATTCCTTTTCAATTAAATTCGTTTCTAATAATTATAATAACCTTTCTTCTTTAAATTTTCTTGTTTTCTCATCGTTTTCTCGTTTTAAAACCCGGAAAGCGATTGTATCAGTTTTGGAGGTGAGATTTCATCAATCCTCTAGAACAATAAAGTTCTTTACTGAAATTCCCAAGTTATTGGCTTGGAGTTTTTTTTTAATTCTTTAATTTCATAAAAATCGATTTTTCGACTAAAAATCTCAATTTTCGTTCAAGGATTTTGATCCGCTGTTTTTGAATCCTAAATTCATGATTTTGAATGTATTATAATGTTTATAACATGTTTTAAACATATATAATCCCAGACTATAGGTTTAGGAGAAGTTTGGTAGTTTTCGGAAAGTTTTCGGTTAAGGTTTTGATAGGTTTTAAGGGCTGTTGAGTGGGGGTTCGACTCGTGTTTTTTTTTTTTGTGAGATTAGGAGCACTAAATCCTTAGTTTTTGATGGTTGAAACAGGACAAGAAGTTGGTGATCACGTTTGAAGAAGTTTTGGATCGAATCGGTGACTTGTCGGACAAGAAACGGTTATTGGTGAGTGGATTATGAGGGCTGTCGATTTGGCATGGTTTTAAATGTTTTTCAAAGGTTTGGGGGTATAGGGAAGGTGTGAAAAACCTCCCTATACTCGGAAGTAAGTTTAAAGTTTTGCTTTCTTAAAGGTTCCCATATTATGCCTTGTTTTTTACAACATTATTTGTCATGCTCTTGTTATGTTGTGCATATGTGATTATGCATGTATATAAATGCTCATGAAACTGTTTTTAAAGAGATTTTATAAGCATTCGATGTTCCCATGGTTTTGTTTTGAAAAATAAGATAAAAGTGGTTTTATCGGTTTTTAAAAGTGATGTGTGAAAAGTGGGATACATGTGATTTGAATTCTGTTTTTGAATTAAGTTTTGAGCATTGAATTTTGATAATATATTGGCTAGTTAAGTGATGAACCTTATGGGATAAGTTGATCGATCAATAGGGTCTAGAGTGCACTATAAACATTCAAAAGTCGTACGTGTTTAAATTCCTTGCGTGTTGCATTTTGCCTTTTATTCCAATGCTATGTGATGGGAGTAGTACTGTCACATACGGGTTGATCGGAGTAGTACTGTCACCGGACACCAAGGTGAGATAATTCATGTTGAGAGTAGTATCAGCATGCGCATGCTCTGGGAGTAGTACTAACATGCGGTTGCCCTTTTATCCTAACGATTTGGAGTAGTACAAATCGGATCACTAGCACCAATATATGTTTTTACCTTTTAAAGGTAAGTGTCATGGTTTCTACTTGTTGCATATGAGATTATGCATGCGAGGTTTTACGCATTGGTATGCATGTGATATGAGCATTGCTATGTTGTTAGCATGTAAGACTTGGGTTTTGTGCATTGGTATGCATGTGATTATAGCATTGCTATGTTGATAGCATGTAAGAATTGAGCTTGTGCATTGAGATGCACGTGTAAGCATTGTTAAGTGAGTAGCATGTAAGACTTGTGTTTTAGCTTTTAAAGCATGTGATTTCAAAGTGGTTTTTACTAAATTTTAATGATGGCATTGTTAGCCATGATTTGATGACAATTACTGAGTTTTAAAAGTGGCGTTGTTAGCCATGTTTATTTTGTTTTATAAAGAGCATGACATGTTTTTAAATCGATGAAATTGGTTTAGTATGGGTTGCATTGCAAGGTGTTTTTATACTTGTTTTTATTCACTCACTAAGCTTATACTTACCCTCTCATTTACCTTGCAATGCAGAGTAAATAATGTTGAGGCAGCAAAGGGAAGCAAGGATCCAGGTAACCGCCAAGTGAAAGCTCAAGTATGTCTTTATAACATTAATAGTAGTGAGAGAGCAATGGGGATAGGTTACCATGTTAAGAATATTGCTATATTGATGAAACTTGTAGTAGTCGTATTCTTATACATGTTTGATGTTTATCTATGTTGATATTAGCTTTATGACTTTGACCTGAATTGTCAATTGATATTCCATAAGTTATAATAAAAATTATATTGAAGCTTGATTCTTAATATCCCTATGTGTGAATTTGAGTGTTGTTGATGTTGAAGCATACTCTTAGGAGTTGAATATATTGTTGATAACTAAGTTGAATTGCATCTAGATAATATGCCTTGATTTGTGCTTAAAGTGTTATTAGGTGAATATGCATATAGAGAATGTCATGAAACCTTAAGAGGCTGGAAATAGTCCCTAAACTTTAAACATGCAATTTAATGACTTGTAGATATTATTTTACGTCGAAAATTTGAGGTACAAGCATGTAATGAACCTAATTAAATGTTGATAACTTTAATTTCACAATTAGAGCATAAAATTTTAGAAATTACAATTAGGTCCTTACAACTTGTTGGGTTAAATTATGACTCGTTTCTTCTCGATTTCCGCTGCAATTGAACTCAGTCCTTGAATGAACATGTAGGATCTAATTAAAGTATCTAGATAAGATAAAAAGAAATAAAATTTAGGGTTGTTTATCGTGGCGAGTCTCCGGATTAGCCTCGATATTCCCCGTGTAACTCGTTCGAGTCGTGTGGTGTCTAGACCGGGTTGAGGGGGTTACAAAATCGGCTCCTGGTTTCATTAAAATTAACACAGATGGGGCCTTTGACCCAGTGTTAAAGGGTGTTGCTGCAGGCGTCATTGCTCGAGACTCTTCTGGTTCTATTCTCGGTGGATGCTCTATGCCTCTTGTCTGTCCAGATCCAACTTCTACCGAGGATCTTGCTATTCTGGAAGGTTTAAGATTTGTTGTTGCCAATGTGATGTGATCCTGGCTAGAACCAAAATCTTACAAACCAAGATCACATCATTGAATTCACAATGCTTAAGTTTTTGTTTCTTTGCCCAAGATCCAAATCTGGAACCTTGGCCATCTTTTGAACAAAGCAGCATGTTACTAATGCTTTTTAATATATGCATTCGAGTGTTAGCTTAGGAATGTGTTGCATGTAGTTGCATGAGCATTTAGCTTGCATGAGTTTACATTATTTTGTAAATTTAATTTCTGTATTTTTTATCATGAATAAATAAGGCTTATTGTTCATTTAAACATATTGTTTCATTTATGTTTGTTTAGAACATTTAAGCATGTTAGTTCTTTTAAGCTTGTTAGTTTAATTAATGCATGTCAGTTTATGCATGTTAGTCCATTTAAAAGTGTAAGAGCTTATTGATGTTTGTTAGTTCATTAAGTAAGTTAGTTCATTCAATTAAACTGGTTCATTTAATTTAACTAGCTCATTAATTTTCTTTTAAGCATTTACTTTATTGAATAAAGATGTTATCTAATGGATGTTCATATATTTTCAGCTAGGGTGTTCATTTTGGATCAAATGGCTGATCATATTCTACAAGAATGACAAGTCATTTACCACCAATTGAAGACACTTGAAGATACCATGATGGTTGATCAGTTTCTAGACATTAAAGGGAGATTTACACCACTTTAGATATAAGAAAACTCTTTTGAAAGATTGCTTTCAGCTTTGTTCTTGCGAGAACTCTATCGACTTCAAGTAAAGCTTGTAGTCTTCATCCATTTCATCTTATTATCGCGTTGGTTCCTAGCTCCTTATAGCTAGTGGGTCACGTGCCACACTTCTACCACATCGAATCCATCATATTATGTTGTTGGTTCCTAGCTCCATATAGCTAGTGGGTCACAATCCATTTATTCCTTAAAGTTACATACCCACACCATTTCCATTACACATCCCTAACATTCCTTCATTTAGAATCATCACACTTCCATACACTTCAAACCTCTTCCATATCCTTCATTCCATCATTTCTTTATTATTATTCTTATTTCATTCTTACGCTTTATGTTTATGAAATTTAGCATACAAATTCTTGTGAAATTTGTTCTTACTAGACACATGATCAAGCAACATCATATATGACCTACCGGGTTCATATCAATTGGTATCAGAGCTACATCGATTCAGTAAGTTGTTCGATTCATCTCCCCAAAAAATTGAAAAAAAATCCAAAATCTCAACAAAAAAGTTCAAAAAGGTTTGGTTGTGATTTTTTTTCACCACATTTTTTTCAGATTGCTATTTCATCTCTTAATCACCCTATTTGCTTCATCTTCTTTGTTTTCCTTTTCTAACCATTTGTTTCAGCCGAATTCCACAAAGAATACTTATTGAGCCTTGAGTAAGTTCTTTACAGACTTAGAAAAGAGAGCAAGAGTGATAAAAGGCAAGAGTGTGTTGATGCATGCACTAAGGCCCTTACATCTGATGGGCTTACGTTAGCACATGGCCCGATGACAAGAACAAAGTCAAGGCAACTCAAAGACAAGATACATTTAGCAGTCCAAGATTTTGTAAACAATGGTTTGCAAGCCTTCTTGACGAATCAAGCATTGAATGAAGAAATCCTATGTCGTTAAGCTTTCAAGAACAAACGGATGACAAAAAGCTACATTGATGGTCCAAGAAGCCCAAATGCCTTAAAACATATTTGAGGCCCAAATAAATTATATATATTAAATAAATAAAATTTGGAATGATCAGCTCCATGTGCTGATTTTATGAATATCTTTTTATTCAACTTTCCATATGTTTTAATTCATATTTTCCTAAATAATTGTTGATCCCTTCTAATTAGCTATTTATGTGCTGATTTTTAGGGATGAAATAGCTATTTCTTAGGGTGTTTTGTTGTCTCTTTTAGGCTATAAAAGGAGGCAGCATATTCTCTTGTAAGACACACAATTTAAATATTTGTTTTAGAGAATAAATGTTATTGAGTACATTTTTGCAAGTATTGTTGCTTGTGCCTTCGAAGCTTTTATTCAATACTATTTCCTTCTAGTTTTCGTGGAAAAAGCCATCTTCACACTCCGGGTTGCCAAGATAATCAATTCTTGGAGGGTCAGTTAGAGCCTATCATGGAGTTTGCTTGATCAATTGCGATCAAGAGGGTTCCTAGGACATAAATCTTTTCCCAAATCCATCCTATTGACAGCAAGTCCACAATCCATTTCAAATAAGCTTGATACTATTTTTTATCATCTTCTTTACACAATTGTCCATTTATTCTAATGTTTTCTTTTGTTATTGCAATCGATCTTTATTCCGCTGCCATATCCTATCATTTGGTATCAGATTTGGAGCGATTCTTGGTGTTTCCATAAAAAAGTAGAAAAAAAAGAGAAAAAAAATGAAAATACAAAAAAATTGCAAAAATCAATTGAAGGAATTTGAAGCCCAAACTTTCCGGATCAAATCTACAACATTTAAGGAGTCACCACACAAAAATTCATAATTTTTGGATATTGGGAACCCTTTGAAGAAAGTAGATCATTTTTCTACTCAATTTCAGGCCTTTTTGGGGGGTTTCTTCTTTCTATTTTCTTTTATAATTAGTTATTAGTTCTCCTTTTTTTTTACCTTTTATTGATTATTATACATCATCTAACACTTTCTTGTCTCTTGTGTTAGTAGGAACATCAAGTTGCATACTTTTCTTCCTCCTTGCAACTACATTCATTTGGTGTCTTTCTTTTCTTGGATTTCTAGTGCTTTTGGATTCTTTGTTAGGGTTAAAATTCCACTAAATATTGGTTCTGAAATCGTGGCAGGACAGTTTTAAAGATGTACAAGATCAGTTCACTTGCCTCCTTATAACGTTTACTTTTCTTGGAGTGATAAGTAAGGTTTCTTGTTTTTTATTTTTATTTTCTTGTCCACTTTAAATTTGCTTTGAGTATTGTGTTTTCAGGATGTCAAACAAAAGCACGGATAAAGATATACTACAAACATCAGTGAATCTTGAAAGAATTGTAAATGGTTTATCAAAACTGATTGCAACAATGAATACGACGAGATTTGAACATAATGATTTGGTGTTACAAACTCTCACCCAAACCATAGCAAGCATGAATACTAATCGAGAGGCGCCAACCGACGGAAACTCCTCAACAGATAGTGATGGACATCAAACTAGGCGTGCACTACGAAAAAACCTTACTCCTCGACGCCTACCTGTTCGCGACTGCTGTTTTGATGCACCTAGACAAACCGCTCATGAACAACCTTCTTTGGCCAAACCAAAGTTCTCCGTTCCTCCATTCAGAGGTAAACATGACTTAGATGCATATTGCGATTGGGAGAGCAAGGTTGAACTATTGTTTGCCTATTACAAATGTCCCGAAAAAGATAAAGTTTCTTTGGTGACATTGGAGTTTTCTGATTATGCTTTGAATTGGTGGACTCAATTTGTTCAAACCCGACGATACAATGAAGAGCACGAGATTGATACATGGTATGAGCTTAAACAAATCATGAGAAAACGATTTGTTCCTCAATACTACTATAGGGAATGCAAACAAAGGCTTCAACGGTTGAGACAAGGAAATAGATCCGTCGATGAGTATTTTCAAGAGATGGAGGCTCTACTACAAAGAGCAAACAAAAAGGCTATTGCTCTTCATTGGTCTCAATGATAATATTTCAGAGGTGTTTGAACTTCAAACTTACTTAGATCTTGATGAAGCTCTCCAAAAGGCTATTGCTATTGAAAATCGACTGCAAAGAAAAACAAGGTTTCGAAAAAGGGAATATTCTCACCACGATAAAGGTACATCTCAACCTTTACCATTTCAAAGTTCTAAGCCTTCGTTTGAGTCTTCCAGAATGAAACCAAAGGAAGAAGGGCTAAAAATGCTAGAAGCAAATACCAAATAGAGACCAAAGTCGACCCGAACACACATGGTGGATGAAAGTAATTAAAGAACAAGTCGGGCTAGAGATGTTGAATGCTTCAAATGTAGAGGACGTGAACATTATGCTCGTGATTGTCCAAATTCGAGAATTATGTTTATAAGAGATAATGGTGATTTCTCATCCGATTCGGAGAAGGAACAAGATGATGTTTTTGAAGAAGAAATCATTGCTCCTTATGAGAGTGATAAAATTGATGCTCGTTGTTTGGTAATTCGTCATACCCTTAACATTCAAACCACAGAAGAAACTGATGTTCAACGAACCAATATCTTCCATTCTCAATGTATGGTAAAAGGTAAACTTTGTTCCGTCATCATTGATAGCGGAAGTTGTGCAAACGTCATAAGTAGTTTTCTTGTTGATGCACTAAATATACCTTGCCAATGACACCCAAAGCCATACCATCTTCCATGGCTTAATGAAGGTTCTGAAATTAAGTTAACTAGACGTTCGTTGATCACTTTTAATATGGAGAATTATTGTAATGACGTTTGGTGTGATGTAGTTCCCATGCAAGCTGTCCACTTACTTCTCGGACGACCATGGCAGTATGATCGAGATGTTACTCACCATGTGATAAGAGGGCTCCTTGTTGAGGACGCCTTCTTGATTGTTTCGGATCTAGGATTGAAGTAAGATGTCTCCTGCAATAAGCATGGCTGCAAATTGGTGTTTAAAAGGGCTGAAAAATATAGGTAGACAGAATGTAGAAGATGAAGGCTCGGAGAAGTTGACAATGGTGGAACGTTGAAAGTATTGGTTTGGTTATGGCTAGGTTTGGTCTTTGGTGAGGTGACTGGTGAGAAATGAAGTTTCTGACAAGGTTGAAAAATAGGATGCAAGGGGTAGTACGAAAATGAAATAAAAACAAGGAAAAGAAATAAAATGAAACAAACTCCAAGGATGAACTCGAACAATCTGTTGAACGAACCCGAACCTTATCTTGAACTTGCTTCAGACGGACTTGGACCCTTCGATTATCTACAACCGAGAACCCAAAGTATCAAAGGGGTTGACCACGCAAGCAACGAACTTGAGAAGTCAGAAAGTTCTCAAAAGAACCGAAATGAGAGAAATTCTCACAAAAGTAAATTTCATTCAAAATTGTCTTTTTCTCCTTTACAAAGTATACATATATATAGGCTAGTACAAGGGAGTTGGCGCCTAGAATACTTGGCCAGAATTGAATTGGAAGTTTCGGATGAGTGGCTGAAATGTAAGCACAATTAACATGTGTTAATTATGTTAAATGTGGATGAGAAAACTACTCATCCTTATCCTTTGTGGCCGGCTGGTTTTGGAGGGAGGGAAGACTGAATTTCAAACATTTAACACATGTGTTTTATGTGTGAAATTCAAAGGAAATAACTCCTTGTCCTTATCTTACTTTGACGCCAACTTCAAGGAGGGAAATCTTGAAATTTGAATCTGCCACATGCCATGCACATGCACATGCTTGGAATGGATGGTGGACGCCCCTCATGCTGGTCACATGACCATGACACACTCTCCCACGTGGAGGACACCTTTGAGCTATCCCGGGACTCACCAGCTTGAGTTGAGCTAGTAGAGCTGGAGTTGAGCTGAATGGAGCTGAGTTGAGCTGAATTCAGCTAGCTGAAGTGTTGAGGATTAGTTGAGCTGAAACGAGCTGCTAGAAATCCATTGAGCTTTTCCCGAGCTAAGGTGAAGTCCTTCATTTGGTACTCTTCCTTGTGCCTATGAGAAAACAAAAGTTATACCATCATAAGTATTGTAAACTTATTAAAGAAAGTTAAAACAAGCTGAAAAACATAGTTATCATATTGGAAAACATGTAACAAGCTAAAGAAACATGGTAAACATGATTATGAGCTTGTGTTCTTATTGAACTTATTGAAAACACACCTATTTACATGCTTAATAAACACAATACTAGCTTAAGTACTATATAGTTACAAGATGTTACACATCAGTATGTAACATAGTGTAAAGTTTATTCTCTAAGGCATATGCATTATTAAGGGATTCTGAGACTTGTAAACATTTAAGAATAAGAACTTCCCTGAATTGCTTAGCCTTTGATCGAGTGATGGGTCCTGATGGTAAGACCTCCGGATCAGCTGTTTGAGCTTGTGTAGATGTGCTCACATCATCCCCCCCTTCTTGAAAAGGATTTGTCCTCAAATCTGCAGAATCATTAAAAGGGGATAAGTCGGAAACATTAAATGTAGCACTTACATTGTATTCACCCGGCAAGTCCAACTTGTAAGCATTGTCGTTCACTTTCTCAACCACTTGAAAAGGACCATCTCCTCGTGGTAACAGCTTGGACCGTCGTTGGGTTGGAAAACGTTCCTTTCGGAAGTGAATCCAAACCCAATCTCCAACATCGAAGGTAACTCGCTTACGTCCTTTGTTCGCTTGCTTCTCGTATTGTTGAGTCCTTCGTTCAAGGTTATCTTTAACCTGTTGATGCAACTTCTTTACATAATCAGCCTTGGATTGTCCGTCCCTATTCGTCACTTGTTCATATGGCAAAGGCAACATATCGAGAGGAGTGATAGGATTAAATCCATAAACAACCTCAAAAGGTGACATTTTAGTAGCAGAATGAACGGCATGGTTATATGCAAATTCAACATGCGGCAAACAATCTTCCCACGTCTTAATATTCTTTTTGATGATGGAACGGAGTAAAGTAGATAAAATACGATTAACAACCTCAGTTTGTCCATCAGTTTGGGGATGACAAGTAGTAGAAAACATAAGTTTCGTACCTAATTTGCTCCAAAGAGTCTTCCAGAAGTGACTCAAGAATTTTACATCCCTGTCAGAAACAATCGACCTAGGAATACCATGTAAACGCACAATTTCCTTAAAGAACAAGTTAGCCACATTAACAGCATCATCGGTCTTATGACACGCAATGAAGTGTGCCATCTTTGAGTACCTGTCAACCACAACAAAGATACTATCTCTACCTGTCCTAGTCCTAGGCAATCCCAACACAAAATCCATAGATATATCAGTCCAGGGGGAGTCGGGAATAGGTAAAGGTAAGTACAAACCGTGTGGTAATACCTTCGACTTTGCTTTCTTACATGTCACGCATCGTTCACACATCCTTTCGACGTCTCGTCGCATCTTTGGCCAGAATAGGTGCTCCTTGAGAATGTGTAACGTCTTGGTGACTCCAAAGTGTCCCATAAGTCCTCCTTCATGAGCTTCTCGAATTAGGACCTCTCGAATTGACCCTTGAGGAATGCAGAGTCTTCCTTCTTTGAAAAGATAATCATCATGTCGATAAAATTTCTCATCTGCACCCTTTTCACACAATGTATATCTTTCTCCAAAATCAGGGTCAGTAGCATATAATTCTTTGATATAGGCAAACCCAATCAAATGAGAGTCTAAGTAATTCAGAAGTGCATACCTACGGGATAAGGCATCTGCTACAACGTTGTCTTTACCTTTCTTATATCGAATGACATAAGGAAAAGATTCTAGAAATTCAACCCACTTAGCATGCCTTTTATTCAACTTATGCTGACCTGTTATGTGCTTCAAAGCTTCGTGATCGGTGTGAATTACGAATTCTTTCGGTAAGAGATAGTGCTGCCATGTTTCAAGAGCTCGAATCAATGCATACATCTCTTTGTCGTACACTGGATAATTCAAGGTAGCACCACTTAACTTCTCGCTGAAATAGGCAATAGGTCGCTTCTCCTGTGATAAAACGGCTCCAATTCCTATTCCTGAAGCATCACACTCAATCTCGAACATTTTATCAAAGTTAGGTAAGGCTAACACTGGGGCCTTAGTCAAATAATCCTTAATTTTCAAGAAGGCTTCTTCCTGTTCATCACCCCAATTGAAGACTGAATTCTTCTTTATAATCCCGGTTAAGGGGGCGGTAATGGAACTGAAATTAGGTACAAACCGACGATAAAAACTAGCTAAACCATGAAAAGATCTAACCTGACTTATTGATGTCGGTCGAGGCCAATCCTGAATCGCCTTCACCTTTTCTGGATCGACTTCCACACCCTGTGCAGTCACGATAAAACCAAGAAAGGTAACCTTATCAGTACAAAACATACATTTCTTCAGATTACCAAATAACCTTTCTTTTCTCAATGTGCCAAGAACATTCCTCAAGTGTTCCTCGTGATCCTGCAAAGACTTGCTGTATATAAGAATGTCATCAAAGTACACAACACAATATTTTCCAATGTAAGATCGTAAAACATGATTCATCAGACGCATAAAGGTGCTAGGTGCGTTAGTTAAACCGAAAGGCATCACTAACCACTCGTACAGACCCAATTTCGTTTTGAAGGCTGTCTTCCATTCGTCGCCTTCTCGCATCCGAATCTGATGATATCCACTCTTTAAATCAATTTTGGAAAATATGGTCGCACCACACAACTCATCTAGCATGTCATCAAGACGAGGAATGGGATGCCTATACTTGATGGTAATCTGATTCACCGCTCGGCAATCAACACACATTCTCCATGTTCCGTCTTTCTTGGGTACTAAAAGCACTGGTACAGCGCACGGACTTAAACTTTCCCGAATGTAACCCTTTTCCATCAACTCGGTGATTTGTTTTTGAAGTTCCTTTGTTTCTTCTGGATTACTTCGATATGCTGGCCGATTTGGAATGGTAGCTCCCGGAATGAAATCAATTTGATGTTCTATACCTCGAATAGGTGGCAACCCACTCGGTGTCTCATCCGGAAACACGTCTTCAAACTCCTGCAAAAGAGACGTAATAGATGTAGGCAAATCATTAGGAATATCAAATAACAAACAATACTCCTTATACATTAAAATAAGTAAAGTTTGTTGAGAGGAAAAACATTTCCTGATATCCTTGCCGCTCGCATATACGTTCGTCTTCTTCCTTTCTGTTTTGGCTTCCTCGACATTCTTTCTCAATCGAACCTGATCTTCTTGCACTTGACTCGGTGTCAAAGGTGCTAAGGTGATCTTCTTACCTGCATGTGTAAAAGAATATCGATTTGTAATTCCATCATGCAACGTACCTTTGTCGTATTGCCATGGACGTCCCAAAAGTAGGTGACACGCATCCATTGAGACGACATCACAAAGGATTTCATCTTTATACCTCCCTATGGTAAATGGTACCGAAACTTGTCTAGTAACTCGTACTTCTCCGCCATCATTTAACCATTGAAGACGGTATGGTTTGGGATGCTTCGTCGTCTTTAAGCCTAACTTATCAACCATGAAAGAACTTGCAACATTAGTACAACTACCACCATCAATAATGACAACACATACCTTGTCGTTAATGAGGCATCTAGTATGGAAGATGTTTTCTCGTTGCTGGTCGTCTTGTGTAGGTGTAGCATTTAGACTTCTTTTTATGACAAGTGCTTCACCGGTCATGTATGTATCCAAGGCATCATCCGCATCATCCTTGTCTTCCTCGTGTAAAGGTTCATGTTCTTCATTGTCGGATTCAGACTCTATCTCTCCGTTTTCTAACATCAACATAGTCTTCCGATTAGGACATTGGCTTGCAATATGTC
Organism: Abelmoschus esculentus; assembly: GCA_035048815.1. Taxonomy (NCBI): domain Eukaryota; kingdom Viridiplantae; phylum Streptophyta; class Magnoliopsida; order Malvales; family Malvaceae; genus Abelmoschus; species Abelmoschus esculentus. Next base: position 2,449,565 of record JAUCBN010000064.1, on the reverse strand, counting down.
CTCTTCCAAGACACTTAAAGCATTGAATATCCCTTGAGCGTTCTGGACGTTCTGGTTGTGCATTTTGCTTCCCACGCCCAACATCTACAATCGGGGCCTTTGGCTTGCTCGTTTCACCCTTCTCTTTGTTTTGAAACGGTACTTGTTTCCTGAAATTGTTAGAAGGATTGAAAACAGAATTGGAAGGAGGTCTGAAAGAATTATTACCTCGGGATGACGACATCTTTCTTCGTTGCTGCCTCTCAACCTTAATTGCCATTTGCACCATTTCGTCTAATTCGACGTAATGTTGCAATTCAACAGCATTGGCAATGTCGGTGTTCAAACCTGAAAGGAATCGCGCCATGGTTGCTTCTCGGTCTTCCTCAATGTTAGCACGCATCATGGCCATCTCCATGTCTTTAAAATAATCTTCGACGCTTCGATTTCCTTGTTTCAAAGTTTGTAACCTTTGAAATAGGTCTCGATGGTAATGGGATGGTACGAATCTCTTTCTCAAAATTCTTTTCATCTCTGCCCATGTATTGATTGGACCTTCACCGGTTCGTCTTCTACTTAGAATCAATTGATCCCACCAAATTAAGGCATAGTCAACGAACTCCATCGCTGCCAATCGAACCTTCTTCTGGTCAGAATAATTGTAGCAATCAAAGACGTGTTCCACCTTGCTTTCCCACGCAAGATATGCATCCGGATCTGATCGTCCTTGAAAAGGGGGTATGGCAACTTTGATGTTGTTCAAATTGTCATCCAGTTGTGCCTGGTGTTGTACACGCCTCCCATTTGTTCTAGGAGCATTCTGCCTCGGTTCTTGCACTTCTTCAACGTCATCATTGTTGTCATCATGGGAATTGTTTTGAGATCCCTCGATCTTGTCCATTCTCACGTGCAATTGTTCAATCTCTGATTGCACTACTCTTCGGACTTCTCGAAGCATGGCTTGCATCATAAGGCTTGGTTGAACGTCGTTTTGTTGTTGATCATCACGATCTCCATTTGAACCTGCCATTGTTAGTAAAGAACAAACAACACAAAATAAAATAAGGATAAATGGACCTCACAAAGTACACACACAAGATCCTCACAAGTTCACTCCAAAGAAAAATAAAAATGGCACTCCAACACTCGTGTTTCACTCGGGAATACTTGAATGGCTCTTTTGATTCCCCTTCTGATCTCACACACACAAATGCCTTTTACCACTCCTTCTCTCGTTATAAGTTCTTTAGAGGACTAGCGTAGACTTTCTTCAAATCTGTCACAAGTGTTAGTCTTTAACAACAACGGTTAGTGACAATCGAAATGTAAGGTTCTGTCCAAAACAAATTCGGTTAGTGTTAAATGGAAAGAAAAGTGATGTAAAGTAAGGTAAAGGTTAGAAAGAAAGAAAAAGAAAAGAAAAAAAAAAATGGATTACTTACTACAAAGAAACACTTACTACTCTCCTTTCACCGAACAATCAATTCTTCATGCCCGGTTGATTATGGTAGTGTTTGATGCTGTAGAACACATTAAACTTGCATTTTCTTTCATCTTTTCAATACCATGAAGTGCTTTTCTTTCAACTATTGATATTCTGATTTTTTTTTGAATTTTCGAAATTTTTTTTTTTTTAACTAGAGTTGACTTTGACTTTTTTTTTTTTTGACTTTTTTTTGTTTTTTGATTGTTTTTGCACTCACGAAGATGATTCTTACTTGTAATCCAACCTAGGCTCTGATTACCACATGATAAGAGGGCTCCTTGTTGAGGACGCCTTCTTGATTGTTTCGGATCTAGGATTGAAGTAAGATGTCTCCTGCAATAAGCATGGCTGCAAATTGGTGTTTAAAAGGGCTGAAAAATATAGGTAGACAGAATGTAGAAGATGAAGGCTCGGAGAAGTTGACAATGGTGGAACGTTGAAAGTATTGGTTTGGTTATGGCTAGGTTTGGTCTTTGGTGAGGTGACTGGTGAGAAATGAAGTTTCTGACAAGGTTGAAAAATAGGATGCAAGGGGTAGTACGAAAATGAAATAAAAACAAGGAAAAGAAATAAAATGAAACAAACTCCAAGGATGAACTCGAACAATCTGTTGAACGAACCCGAACCTTATCTTGAACTTGCTTCAGACGGACTTGGACCCTTCGATTATCTACAACCGAGAACCCAAAGTATCAAAGGGGTTGACCACGCAAGCAACGAACTTGAGAAGTCAGAAAGTTCTCAAAAGAACCGAAATGAGAGAAATTCTCACAAAAGTAAATTTCATTCAAAATTGTCTTTTTCTCCTTTACAAAGTATACATATATATAGGCTAGTACAAGGGAGTTGGCGCCTAGAATACTTGGCCAGAATTGAATTGGAAGTTTCGGATGAGTGGCTGAAATGTAAGCACAATTAACATGTGTTAATTATGTTAAATGTGGATGAGAAAACTACTCATCCTTATCCTTTGTGGCCGGCTGGTTTTGGAGGGAGGGAAGACTGAATTTCAAACATTTAACACATGTGTTTTATGTGTGAAATTCAAAGGAAATAACTCCTTGTCCTTATCTTACTTTGACGCCAACTTCAAGGAGGGAAATCTTGAAATTTGAATCTGCCACATGCCATGCACATGCACATGCTTGGAATGGATGGTGGACGCCCCTCATGCTGGTCACATGACCATGACACACTCTCCCACGTGGAGGACACCTTTGAGCTATCCCGGGACTCACCAGCTTGAGTTGAGCTAGTAGAGCTGGAGTTGAGCTGAATGGAGCTGAGTTGAGCTGAATTCAGCTAGCTGAAGTGTTGAGGATTAGTTGAGCTGAAACGAGCTGCTAGAAATCCATTGAGCTTTTCCCGAGCTAAGGTGAAGTCCTTCATTTGGTACTCTTCCTTGTGCCTATGAGAAAACAAAAGTTATACCATCATAAGTATTGTAAACTTATTAAAGAAAGTTAAAACAAGCTGAAAAACATAGTTATCATATTGGAAAACATGTAACAAGCTAAAGAAACATGGTAAACATGATTATGAGCTTGTGTTCTTATTGAACTTATTGAAAACACACCTATTTACATGCTTAATAAACACAATACTAGCTTAAGTACTATATAGTTACAAGATGTTACACATCAGTATGTAACATAGTGTAAAGTTTATTCTCTAAGGCATATGCATTATTAAGGGATTCTGAGACTTGTAAACATTTAAGAATAAGAACTTCCCTGAATTGCTTAGCCTTTGATCGAGTGATGGGTCCTGATGGTAAGACCTCCGGATCAGCTGTTTGAGCTTGTGTAGATGTGCTCACATCACCATGGCAAGTTGAATCGATATTCTCTAGTGTACCATGGAAATAAATATACCTTAACCCCATTGGATCCTAAAGATGTCTACAAGGATCAACTTAAAATGCAGAAATTTTGTGAGGGGGTGGAAGCTCCAAAAGATGAAAAAAAGGCTGAGAAAGAGGCCCTTAGTAACAAAAGCCAAAGACATGATGGCCCAAGGGTAGTGAGTGAACCTAATTGTGAGAAAAAAAGAGCGATTCAAAATATATATGCGAGAGAAAAAGAAGTAAGGCAAGCCCTTTTCATAAAACAACCTTGCATCCTCATCCATTTTAGGCAATATGGCTTATCTATATCTAACACTCATGAGAATTTGCCTAGTATGTTTGTTTCATTATTGCAGGAATATTCCGATGTTTTAGATGATCCACCTAATGGTTTACCGCCATTAAGAGGAATAGAACATCAAATTGATCTAATTCCAGGTTCATCCATTCCTAATCGACTAGCATATCGTTGCAACCCCGAAGAGACTAAGGAGTTGGAAAGACAAGTGAAAGCTTTACTAGAGAAAGGGTACATAAGAGAAAGTTTAAGCCCTTGTGTTGTTTCGGTACTCCTGGTACCAAAAAAAGATGGTACGTATCGTATGTGCGTTGATTGTCGACCCATTAACCGCATTACCATCAAGTATAGACATCCCATTTCACGCCTAGATGATATGCTTGATGAACTTTATGGAGCACGAATTTTTACAAAGATTGATTTGAAAAGCGGATATCATCAAATTCGTATGAAAGAAGGAGATGAATGGAAGACAGCATTCAAAACGAAGTTTGGGTTATACGAGTGGTTAGTCATGCCTTTTGGCTTGACAAATGCACCTAGCACCTTTATGCGCTTTATGAACCATGTTTTAAAGGAGTTTATAGGTAAAGCTACAGTCGTTTATTTTGACGACATTCTGATTTATTCTACTTCTCTTGAACATCATATTTTACATGTTAAGTCAGTTTTTGATGTTCTTCAACAAGAACGATTATATGCTAATGCTGACAAGTGCATTTTTTGTAGTGATCAACTCATCTTTCTAGGTTTTTGATGTGAGCACATCAATGCAAGCACAATATGATCCGGAGGTCTTGCCACAAGGACCTATTACCCGTTCTAAGGTAAAGAAATTCAGGGAAGTACTTTTCCTTGTGCTTTAGTTCCAGATTCATTCGATAATGTTTATGCCTTAGAACATAGGCTTTATAATGTGTTGCATGCTGATATGTGACATATTAGACTATACTACTTATTATATATGTTTAAGTATGTATATATGCTATTAAGTATGTTTTAAGGTTTGGTTTGATAGTGTTTATTATGTTTCTAACTTATTTATATGTTCTTGTGTGTTTTTGAATAAGTTTACAAGTGTTTCAACCTTGTGTTTTACGAATGGATCCTTGTGTTGTTTTCCATTATAGGTAAACAGAGGTGTAGCAATGAGTTACGAAATGGATTCTTGTACTGTTTTCCAGTATAGGTAAACAGAGGTGTACCAGTGAGTTATGAAATGGATTCTTGTACTGTTTCACAATATAGGTAAACAGAGGTGTGCCAGTGTAAGAGCAGGCCAAACACAAACCTCTTTTGGAAAGATGGACAACAACAAAGGATAAGGATGAGGGGTTTCTCATTCAAATTCAAACAATTAACACATGTTTAATGTGTTTTATGAGCCCAAACATGTGGCTGATATGAATGGAGCCTAGATGCAAGTTATTAAGCATTTGAATTTATTTCAGCCAAGTATTCAAATTTGGCCAACTCCTTCATTCTCCTATATATTCTGAAATTTTTGTAAAGACAAGGTTATACACATTTTTGAATAAAAATTATATTTGAGAGTTTTCTTTTATTTGGTTCTTTTTAGAACTTTTCTGACATTCAAACTTGTTTTTGATTGTCAAATTCTTGATATTTTGGGTTCCTAGATCTCTATCTAGAGGGTCCAAGTCCTTTTGACGTTAAACAGATTCGATTCGGGTTTGCTCAGTATATTGTGTAGGTTCTTTCGAGTTTAGCATGTCCAATTCGATCCAGCAACTTTCTTCACCATTGTTGAATGTTCGAGTTGCTGCCATGGATGTTTCTTGGAGCATTCATCTTCCAGTTCGAATATCATTTCGATCCAGCAAATTCGTTTTTATTTTTCTTTCCATTGTTTCCTATATTGGTAAACATTGAAAAATCCCGTTCCAGCGTCAACTTTTCTTATCTCTTTCATTTTTTCGTTTTATTTTACTTCATTGTTTTCCTATGTAGGTAAACAATGTAAAAATTCTCTTCAAACGCCCAAGTTATTATACTTATTTCCTATATAGGTAATCAGTGTAAACACTTGACTGTTTATGTTTTTCTTTTGCAGGAACTTGCTTACAACATTCTTAGATCCACAACTTACGAAGAAAGTCTGTTTCGACAGGCTACCTCGTATCAGTTTTATAATTAGTGCTCAGGGTATTCACGTTGATGATGAGAAGGTTAAGGCTATTCGTGAGTGGCCTACACCCACCTCTATTTCGGAAATAAGATTATTTTATGGTCTTGCATGCTTCTATCGTCGGTTTGTCAAGGACATCTCCACTATAGCAGCTCCTTTAACTGAAACAATTAAAAAATCAGTTGGTTTTACATGGGGTAGGGAGCAAGATAAGGCTTTCTGAACCTTGAAAGATAAGTTATGTTCAGCTCCAATTTTACACTTACCAGATTTTACTAATACATTTGAACTTGAATGTGATGCTTCAGGAATAGGCATAGGGGCAGTTCTTTTACAAGAAAAAGGCCCATTGCTTATTTTAGTGAAAAACTTAAAGGAGCCCAACTAAATTATTCAACCTATGACAAGGAACTCCTAGCTTCGTTTCGCTTCCTTGAAGTTTGGCAACACTACTTGCTGCCCAAGGAGTTTGTCATTCACACAGACCATGAGTCACTCTAGTGGCTAAACGGCCAAGGTAAGTTAAGCAAACGACATGCTTATGGGTAGAGTTCATTGAGATGTTTCCATATGTAATCAAATACAAACAAGGTAAGGATAACATAGTAGCTGACGCTTTATCTCGTCGTTATACACTAATTACTACTATACATGCTAAGGTTTTGGGATTTGAACATATTAAGGACTTGTATTCGATAGATGTTGATTTTGCTGAAATTTATACTCAGTGTAATAAAGGTTCTTCTAACAAGTTTTATCTTGTAGATGGATATTTATTTCGCTTAAACAGGTTGTGCATTCCGCAAGGTTCTTTACGAGAGTTTTTGGTGCACGAAGCACATTGTGGAGGATTGATGGGGCAATTTGGCGTTACCAAGACCCTAGACATTGTCATGGAGCATTTTTTCTGGCCACACATGAGAAAAACCGTTGAAAAGATATGTGCATGTTGTTTTCATGCAAACAAGCCAAATCTAAGGTAATGCCTCACGGTTTGTATACTCCCCTTTCCCTTCCTTCTTCCCCTTGGGTTGATTTATCTATGGATTTCATTCTTGGTTTACCACACACTAAGAAGGGACGAGATAGTATTTTTTTGGTTGTAGATAGGTTTTCAAAGATGGCACATTTCATCCCTTGCCACAAAACTGATGATGCAACACAAGTGGCTGATTTATTCTTTCGAGAAGTGGTAAGGCTTCATGGCATCCCACGTACCATTGTTTCAGATCGGGATGTTAAGTTTATCAGTCACTTTTGGAAAGTGTTATGGGGTAAGATTGGCACTAAACTTTTATACTCGCTACTTGTCATCCTCAAACTGATGGACAAACTGAGGTAGTTAATCGAATATTGGGTGCCCTACTTCGAACATTTGTTGGTAAAAATATATGGAATTGGGAAGAATGTTTACCTTTTGTAGAGTTTGCTTACAACCGTTCTTTTCATTCTTCTACTGGATTTTCACCATTTGAAGTAGTTTATAGATTTAACCCATTAACTATTTTAGATCTTATTCCTTTACCTATCAAATAGTATTTGTAGCTTGGATGGGGAACAAAAAGCTGAGTTGGTGAAGACCATTCACATCAAAGCTAAACAACGGATGAAGAAGATTGCCAATAACAATGATACAAAAGCCAACAAAGGACACAAACAAGTTATTTTTGAACTAGGAGATTGGGTTTGGGTTCATATGAGGAAGGAACGTTTTCCATCCAAAAGGAAGACTAAGTTGGACCCACGTGGAGATGGTCCTTTTCAAGTTTTGGAGCGCATCAATGATAATGCTTACCGCATTGACCTTCCAGGTGAATATAATGTTAGTTCCTCCTTTAGTGTTGCTGATCTTTCTCCCTTTGATGTTTCAGATTCGAGGGCGAATCCTTTTGAGGAGGAGGGAAATGATGCATGCACTAAGGCCCTTACATCTGATGGGCTTACGTTACCACATTGCCGATGACAGGAACAAAGTCAAGGCAACTCAAAGACAAGATACATTCAGCAGTCCAAGATTTTGTAAACAAGGGTTTGCAAGCCTTCTTGACGAATCAAGCATTGAATGAAGAAATCCTATGTCCTCAAGCTTTCAAGAACAAATGGATGACAAAAAGCTACATTGATGGTCCAAGAAGCCCAAATGCCTTAAAACATATTTGAGGCCCAAATAAATTATATATATTAAATAAATAAAATCAAGAATGATTAGCTCCATGTGCTGATTTTATGAATATCTTTTTATTCAACTTTCCATATGTTTTAATTCATATTTTCCAAAATAATTGTTGATCCCTTCTAATTAGCTATCTATGTGCTGATTTTTAGGGATGAAATAGCTATTTCTTAGGGTGTTTTGCTGTCTCTTTTAGGCTATAAAAGGAGGCAGCCTATTCTCTTGTAAAACACACAATTTGAATATTTCTTTTAGAGAATAAAAGTTATTGAGTACATTTTTGCAAGTATTGTTGCTTGTGCCTTTGAAGTTTGTCTTCAACACAATTTTCTTCTAGTTTTCGTGGAAAAAACCATCTTCACACTCCGGGTTGCCAAGATAATCAATTCTTGGAGGGTCGGTTAGAGCCTATCATGGAGTGTACTTGATCAATTGCGATCAAGAGGGTTCCTAGGACATAAATATATTCCCAAATCTATCCTATTGACAGCAAGTCCACAATCCATTTTCAAATAAGCTTGCTACTATTTTTTATCATCTTCTTTACACCATTGTCCATTTATTCTAATATTTTCTTTTATTATTGCATTCGATCTTTATTCCGCTGTCATACCCTATCATGTGCATTAAGCGAAAAGCCTATCCCGAGTGAAACACGAGTGTGAGTGCATTTTCTTTGGAGTGGTAGGTGCGTATTTGTTCTGGTAAGGTTTAATTTTTTTTATCTAACTATGTCACAAAGATTTTATCATAGTGGTGAAAGAGTTCACAACTTGCAAAATCAAGCCTTGCTACAAGAAATGGCAAAGATGATGCAACAAGTTTTTGATCATATTCACAAGAGTTTTGATCGCCTTGAGATAGTATCTCATCCACCTCCATTGAAGGAAAAAAGAAAAATAAATTAGAGAGACAACCCTGAATCTGTCTCTAGTTGTACATCAAAATGGAGTCAAAAATCTTGTGAGAAGAAATTCATCTTCCAACCAAGAGGCATTGTTCAAAGTTCCAACTCTATCAATCCTAGAACATCTTCGTTCAATTCAAGAAGTTTATCACGAAGCAAGCCAAAAACTTCTATTTCTTTCAGCCCCGAAAGTCTTGCACAATTTCAAAAGTGTTTTGACAACTATGTCAAAGAAACACAATTGCAAGAATCTCTAGAAAAAGAAAATTCTTGTGAAAATGAAAAAGAAATTGAGGGAGAAAAAGAGATTTGTAAAAAAGAGTTTGTGATTGAGAAAGAAAAAGAAAGTTTTGAGTTTGAAAAATCAGAGGGAGAAAAAGAATCTGAGAGTCAGGAAAATTCTGTTGAAAAGGAAGAAATTTAGTTTGATGTAAAATCAAGTGAGTGTGAGAGACAAGAAAAGAGTGATCTTGAAAAAGAAATTAATTTTTGCAAAAAAGGAGAGGAAACACAATTGTTTTGCACTAACAATAATTTATCTAGTTTTGTTTTGACATTTTCTCAGGATTCTATGGAAGATATTTCAAGTGGAGACATTGAAGAATTCAATGCAAAAGTGGACACATCATCTTCTCTTTACACTAATGAAAATAAAAATTCTTATTCTTTGTCATTGTTTCAGAATTTTCATGAGGAATATTTAGAAAATTTTCCAAAGAAGTTATCCTTAGTCAAGAACAACATTCCTCCACCATCAACTCAGAGCATTCAATTTTGTGATAGTGTTCCCTAAAGCTAACTTTGATTTATTTTTCTGGGAAATGATTCTATTTGCAAGTGGATTTGATTCAAGCAAAAATGATAAGTTTTTTAATCATTTTTGAGAGAATTTTTGGAGAAAAATAAACACAAAGAGAATAATATATCATCCACTACTTAAAGAATTCCACAATGAAGATGATTATGCCAGAAACTATGTTGAAATTACAAAGCTTAATATATCCACTTTATTGAGTGCAATTTTTCCAGAACACTTGAAAATTTGTGAAGAATATTTTTCGAGTGAAGTTATCTTTAGCAAGCAATTTTTTGTCACCAAGTATCCACCATTTGGAGAATTTGTCAGGTTTGATGTTCTTAATCCTCATGATTTTTTTTCTTTTCTTACTAATACAATTTTAATTGTAGAAGTTGAAAGGACACATAAGTTTGAGAATGAGCTACACCGAAATGAGTTTAGAGAATTATTTTCAAGAGACTTATCAAAAGAGCAGATCAAAAACGTCAAGCATCAACCATTAATTAGGATCATCAAGTATCCTCCATGGTTTGACATTTTCTTTGACGTTTTAACAATATTCCCTAGAACTAATTCATTTTTAGAGAAAAAGATCGAATAGAGGGAGTATCATGGACCAACATTTGGAAGGATATTTGCAAGGATATGAAACGTGAATTGTCTGCCCAATCAAGAGCAATAATTTGGAAGAGCATGAATAAGTGGGAGGATTATTTTTCATGTTATAAATTAGTGTGTAACCCTTCAGCACTATTAATGTGTTACCACCCACAATTTTCAAACCATAGCACGTTTGAGTTTTCTAACCACCCATTTTTGTTTTCTTTTCCTACTAATCTTTTTGAGATTGTAGATGATCAAAGAAAGCTTAAATCAAAGAAAGCTCTACATCGAAAAATGCGAGGAAACAAAGAGAAGAAAGTCAAGCATGATGAGAACAGATTTCACATGAAGAATAAGCGAAAAATATTTGAACCTGGAGATTATTTTTGGTTCAAAAGACGAGTGAAGAAGTTTCCAGTCCTACAAAAGTCAAAGTTATTCCCATTTGTAGCAATCATCGATTTGGGGACAAATCGCTTTCAAGAAGGGAGGGATGATGTGATCCTGGCTAGAACCAAAATCTTACAAACCAAGATCACATCATTGAATTCACAATTCTTAAGTTTTTGTTTCTTTGCCCAAGATCCAAATCTAGAACCTTGGCCATCTTTTGAACAAAGCAGCATGTTACTAATGCATTTTAATATATGCATTCGAGTGTTAGCTTAGGAATGTGTTGCATGTAGTTGAATGAGCATTTAGCTTGCATGAGTTTACATTATTTTGCATATTTAATTTCTGTATTTTTTATCATGAATAAATAAGGCTTATTGTTCATTTAAACATATTGTTTCATTTATGTTTGTTTAGAACATTTAAGCATGTTAGTTCTTTTAAGCTTGTTAGTTTAATTAATGCATGTCAGTTTATGCATGTTAGTCTATTTAAAAGTGTAAGAGCTTATTGATGTTTGTTAGTTCATTAAGTGAGTTAGTTCATTCAATTAAACTGGTTCATTTAATTTAACTAGCTCATTAATTTTCTTTTAAGCATTTACTTTAATGAATAAAGATGTTATCTAATGGATGCTCATATATTTTCAGCTAGGGTGTTCATTTTGGATCAAATGGATGATCATATTCTACAAGAATGACAAGTCATTTACCACCAATTGAAGACACTTGAAGACACCATGATGGCTGATCAGTTTCAAGACATTCAAGGGAGATTTATACTACTTTAGATATAAGAAAACTCTTTTGAAAGGTTGCTTTCAGCTTTGTTCTTGCGAGAACTCTATCGGCTTCAAGTAAAGCTTGTAGTCTTCATCCATTTCATCTTATTATTGCGTTGGTTCCTATCTCCTTATCGCTAGTGGGTCACGTGCCACACTTCTACCACATCGAATCCATCATATTATATTGTTGGTTCCTAGCTCCATATAGCTAGTGGGTCACAATCCATTTATTCCTTAAAGTTACATACCCACGCCATTTCCATTACACATCCATAACATTCCTTCATTTAGAATCATCACACTTCCATACACTTCAAACCTCTTCCATATCCTTCATTCCATCATTCCCTTATTATTATTCTTATTTCATTTTTATGCTTTATGTTTATGAAATTTAGCATACCAATTCTTGTGAAATTTGTTCTTACTAGAATCACGATCAAGCAACATCATATATGACCTACCGGGTTCATATCACAATGGCTGGACTAATGTGATTATTGAAACAAATTTTGCTTCCATTGCCAACAAAGTTAACAACACTCATCACCAAGATCTTTCCACAATGCAACATTTGGTGTCTTGCATCCGCTCCACTCTTGGTATTCTTCCTGATTGTAAGATCTGTTATGTACCAAGAGACGCAAACGTTGTAGCCCATGTCTTAACTACTAGGGTTTTACGTTCTTTTACTTCCTGTTCTTTTCATTGTAATTTTCCCGATTTTATTCGGGCTTCTGTAAATTCGGAGAGGTTCTCCTCTTCTTCTCAAAAAAACCATGGGTACTCTTTTACCCATAGGGGCCTACTCACCTCTCGAGGTGACTGGCTATAGTTTTTTTTTAATGAGGCCCTTTCCTTCAAAAAAAACTTCTAACGGGTTCACTAAAAATCCCAATTAGACATGCACGCTTAAACCCAACAAACCGACAAAAAAATGAGATTCAATCATACTACATGAGTTCAAATAGTTAATTATAGGCTTTTGAATATAATTAAACCACTTAATCTCAAATTCAGAATACTTTACACTGTTTAAATTACAATGTGTTTGCTATAAAACTCAGTAGATATACACACTTTAAACCTAACAAAACGGTCGCAAAATAAGAATAAATCAAATTTCATGAGTTCAAATAGTTAATTATGGGATTATGAAACAAAGTATACAACTTAATCTCAATTTTAGAGCATTTTACTTGTTTAAATTTCTAACGGGTACACTAAAAATCATAATTAGACATGCACGCTTAAACCCAACAAAATGAGATTCAATCATACTACATGAGTTGAAATTGTTAATTATGGGATTTTCAATATGTTTAAACTATTTAATCTCGAATTTAGAGCACTTTACTTGTTTTAAATTCCAATGTGTTCACTATAAAGCTCATTTAGATATACATACTTTAAAACTAATTAAACGGTCACAAAATAAAAATAAATCAAATTTCATGAGTTCAAATAGTTAATTACGGGCTTTTGAAACAAAGTATACAACTTAATCCCAATTTTAGAGCATTTTACTCGGTTAAATTTCTAACGGGTATACTAAAAAACAGAATTAGACATGCACGATTTAAATCCAACAATCCGACCACAAAATGAGATTGAATCAAACTAAATGAGTTGAAATTGTTAATTATGGGCTTTTCAATATGTTTAAACCATTTAATCTCGAATTTAGAGCACTTTTCTCGTTTTAAATTCCAATGTGTTCACTATAAAGCTCATTTAGATATGCATACTTTAAAACTAATTAAGCATTTGCAAAATAATAATAAATCAAATTTCATGAGTTCAAATAGTTAATTATGGGCTTTTGAAACAAAGTATACAACTTAATCCCAATTTTAGAGCATTTTACTCGGTTAAATTTCTAACGGGTTCACTAAAAAGCCCAATTAGACATGCACGCTTAAACCCAGCAAACCGACAAAAAAGTGAGATTCAATCATACTACATGAGTTCAAATAGTTAATTATAGGCTTTTGAATATGATTAAACCACTTAATCTCAAATTCAGAACACTTTACTCTGTTTAAATTACAATGTGTTTACTATAAAACTCAGTAGATATACACACTTTAAACCTAACAAAACGGTCGCAAAATAAGAATAAATCAAATTTCATGAGTTCAAATAGTTAATTATGGGATTCTGAAACAATGTATACAACTTAATCTCAATTTCAGAGCAATTTACTTGTTTAAATTTCGAACGGGTACACTAAAAAGCAAAATTAGACATGCACGCTTTAAATCCAACAATCCGACCACAAAATGAGATTGAATCAAACTACATGAGTTGAAATTGTTAATTATGGGCTTTTCAATATGTTTAAACCATTTAATCTTGAATTTAGAGCACTTTTCTCGTTTTAAATTCCAATGTATTCACTATAAAGCTCATTTAGATATACACACTTTAAACCTAACAAAACGGTCCCAAAATAGGAATAAATCAAATTTCATGAGTTCAAATAGTTAATTATGGGCTTTTGAAACAAAGTATACAACTTAATCCCAATTTTAGAGCATTTTACTCGGTTAACTACGTTCTCGGCTAGCTGAGCCCATTTTTGCTCACGCTAGATGGACGAAACCGGACCCTGGTTTCGTCAAGATTAACACGGATGGCACATTTGATCCCGTGTTAAGGGGTGCTGCTACTGGCGTCATTGCCCGAGATTCCTCGGGCGTTGTCCTTGGTGGTTGTTCTATGCCGCTCATTTGCCCAGACCCTGCTTCTGTTGAGGCTCTTGCCATTTTGGAAGGTCTAAAGTTTGCAATTGCTAATGGCTGGTCTCATGTGGTCTTTGAAACTGATTCAGCTTCCATTGCCAACAAGGTTAATAACATCCATCATCAAGATCTTTCCACCGTGCAACATTTGGTGTCTCGTATCCGTTCTACTCTTGGTACTTTGCCTAATTCTAAGATTTGTTATGTACCTAGAGACGCAAACGTTGTAGCCCATGTCTTAGCTACTAGGGCTTTACGTTCTTTTACTTCCTGTATTTTTTATATTAACTTTCCCGATTTTATTCGGGCTTCTGTAAACTCGGAGAGGTTCTCATCTTCTTCTCAATAAAACCTTGGGTACTCTTTTCCCGATAGGGGCCTACTCACCTCTCGAGGTGACTGGCTATAGGGTTTTTTTAATGAGGCCCTTTCTTTCAAAAAAAAATTTCTAACGGGTTCACTAAAAAGCCCAATTAGACATGCACGCTTAAAACCAACAAACCGACAAAAAAGTGAGATTCAGTCATACTACATGAGTTCAAATGGTTAATTATAGGCTTTTGAATATGATTAAACCACTTAATAACAAATTCAGAACATTTTACTCTGTTTAAATTACAATGTGTTTGCTATAAAACTCAGTAGATAGACACACTTTAAACCTAACAAAACGGTCGCAAAATAAGAATAAATCAAATTTCATGAGTTCAAATAGTTAATTATGGGATTATGAAACAAAGTATACAACTTAATCTCAATTTTAGAGCATTTTACTTGTTTAAATTTCTAACGGGTACACTAAAAATCATAATTAGACATGCACGCTTAAACCCAACAAAATGAGATTCAATCATACTACATGAGTTGAAATTGTTAATTATGGGATTTTCAATATGTTTAAACCATTTAATCTCGAATTTAGAGCACTTTACTTGTTCTAAATTCCAATGTGTTCACTATAAAGCTCATTTAGATATACATACTTTAAAACTAATTAAACGGTCACAAAATAAAAATAAATCAAATTTCATGAGTTCAAATAGTTAATTACGGGCTTTTGAAACAAAGTATATAACTTAATCCCAATTTTAGAGCATTTTACTCGGTTAAATTTCTAACGGGTATACTAAAAAGCAGAATTAGACATGCACGCTTTAAATCCAACAATCCGACCACAAAATGAGATTCAATCAAACTAAATGAGTTGAAATTGTTAATTATGGGTTTTTCAATATGTTTAAACCATTTAATCTCGAATTTAGAGCACTTTTCTCGTTTTAAATTCCAATGTGTTCACTATAAAGCTCATTTAGATATGCATACTTTAAAACTAATTAAGCATTTGCAAAATAATAATAAATCAAATTTCATGAGTTCAAATAGTTAATTATGGGCTTTTGAAACAAAGTATACAACTTAATCCCAATTTTAGAGCATTTTACTCGGTTAAATTTCTAACGGGTTCACTAAAAAGCCCAATTAGACATGCACGCTTAAACCCAGCAAACTGACAAAAAAGTGAGATTCAATCATACTACATGAGTTCAAATAGTTAATTATAGGCTTTTGAATATGATTAAACCACTTAATGACAAATTCAGAACACTTTACTCTGTTTAAATTACAATGTGTTTACTATAAAACTCAGTAGATATACACACTTTAAACTTAACAAAACTGTCGCAAAATAAGAATAAATCAAATTTCATGAGATCAAATAGTTAATTATGGGATTATAAAACAAAGTATACAACTTAATCTCAATTTTAGAGCATTTTACTTGTTTAAATTTCTAACGGGTACACTAAAAATCATAATTAGACATGCACGCTTAAACCCAACAAAATGAGATTCAATCATACTACATTAGTTGAAATTGTTAATTATGGGATTTTCAATATGTTTAAACCATTTAATCTCGAATTTAGAGCACTTTACTTGTTTTAAATTCCAATCTGTTCACTATAAAGCTCATTTAGATATACATACTTTAAAAATAATTAAACGGTCACAAAATAATAATAAATCAAATTTTATGAGTTCAAATAGTTAATTACGGGCTTTTGAAACAAAGTATACAACTTAATCCCAATTTTAGAGCATTTTACTCGGTTAAATTTCAAACGGGTTTACTAAAAAGCCCTTTTAGACATGCACGCTTAAACCCAACAAACCGACAACAAAATGAGATTCAATCATACTACATGAGTTCAAATAGTTAATTATAGGCTTTTGAATATAATTAAACCACTTAATCTCAAATTCAGAACACTTTAATCTGTTTAAATTACAATGTGTTTACTATAAAACTCAGTAGATATACACACTTTAAACCTAACAAAACGGTCGCAAAATAAGAATAAATCAAATTTCATGAGATCAAATAGTTAATTATGGGATTATGAAACAAAGTATACAACTTAATCTCAATTTTAGAGCATTTTACTTGTTTAAATTTCTAATGGGTACACTAAAAATCATAATTAGACATGCACGCTTAAACCCAACAAAATGAGATTCAATCATACTACATGAGTTGAAATTGTTAATTATGGGATTTTCAATATGTTTAAACCATTTAATTTCGAATTTAGAGCACTTTACTTGTTTTAAATTCCAATGTGTTCACTATAAAGCTCATTTAGATATACATACTTTAAAAATAATTAAACGATCACAAAATAATAATAAATCAAATTTCATGAGTTCAAATAGTTAATTACGGGCTTTTGAAACAAAGTATACAACTTAATCCCAATTTTAGAGCATTTTACTCGGTTAAATTTCTAACGGGTTCACTAAAAAGCCCATTTAGACATGCACGCTTAAACCCAACAAACCGACAACAAAATGAGATTCAATCATACTACATGAGTTTAAATAGTTAATTATAGACTTTTGAATATAATTAAACCACTTAATAACAAATTCAGAACACTTTACTCTATTTAAATTACAATGTGTTTACTATAAAACTCAGTATATATACACACTTTAAACTGAACAAAACTGTCGCAAAATAAGAATAAATCAAATTTCATGAGATCAAATAGTTAATTATGGGATTATGAAACAAAGTATACAACTTAATCTCAATTTTAGAGCATTTTACTTGTTTAAATTTCTAACGGGTACACTAAAAATCATAATTAGACATGCACGCTTAAACCCAACAAAATGAGATTCAATCATACTACATGAGTTGAAATTGTTAATTATGGGATTTTCAATATGTTTAAACCATTTAATCTCGAATTTAGAGCACTTTACTTGTTCTAAATTCCAATGTGTTCACTATAAAGCTCATTTAGATATACATACTTTAAAACTAATTAAACGGTCACAAAATAAAAATAAATCAAATTTCATGAGTTCAAATAGTTAATTACGGGCTTTTGAAACAAAGTATATAACTTAATCCCAATTTTAGAGCATTTTACTCGGTTAAATTTCTAACGGGTATACTAAAAAGCAGAATTAGACATGCACGCTTTAAATCCAACAATCCGACCACAAAATGAGATTCAATCAAACTAAATGAGTTGAAATTGTTAATTATGGGTTTTTCAATATGTTTAAACCATTTAATCTCGAATTTAGAGCACTTTTCTCGTTTTAAATTCCAATGTGTTCACTATAAAGCTCATTTAGATATGCATACTTTAAAACTAATTAAGCATTTGCAAAATAATAATAAATCAAATTTCATGAGTTCAAATAGTTAATTATGGGCTTTTGAAACAAAGTATACAACTTAATCCCAATTTTAGAGCATTTTACTCGGTTAAATTTCTAACGGGTTCACTAAAAAGCCCAATTAGACATGCACGCTTAAACCCAGCAAACTGACAAAAAAGTGAGATTCAATCATACTACATGAGTTCAAATAGTTAATTATAGGCTTTTGAATATGATTAAACCACTTAATGACAAATTCAGAACACTTTACTCTGTTTAAATTACAATGTGTTTACTATAAAACTCAGTAGATATACACACTTTAAACTTAACAAAACTGTCGCAAAATAAGAATAAATCAAATTTCATGAGATCAAATAGTTAATTATGGGATTATAAAACAAAGTATACAACTTAATCTCAATTTTAGAGCATTTTACTTGTTTAAATTTCTAACGGGTACACTAAAAATCATAATTAGACATGCACGCTTAAACCCAACAAAATGAGATTCAATCATACTACATTAGTTGAAATTGTTAATTATGGGATTTTCAATATGTTTAAACCATTTAATCTCGAATTTAGAGCACTTTACTTGTTTTAAATTCCAATCTGTTCACTATAAAGCTCATTTAGATATACATACTTTAAAAATAATTAAACGGTCACAAAATAATAATAAATCAAATTTTATGAGTTCAAATAGTTAATTACGGGCTTTTGAAACAAAGTATACAACTTAATCCCAATTTTAGAGCATTTTACTCGGTTAAATTTCAAACGGGTTTACTAAAAAGCCCTTTTAGACATGCACGCTTAAACCCAACAAACCGACAACAAAATGAGATTCAATCATACTACATGAGTTCAAATAGTTAATTATAGGCTTTTGAATATAATTAAACCACTTAATCTCAAATTCAGAACACTTTAATCTGTTTAAATTACAATGTGTTTACTATAAAACTCAGTAGATATACACACTTTAAACCTAACAAAACGGTCGCAAAATAAGAATAAATCAAATTTCATGAGATCAAATAGTTAATTATGGGATTATGAAACAAAGTATACAACTTAATCTCAATTTTAGAGCATTTTACTTGTTTAAATTTCTAATGGGTACACTAAAAATCATAATTAGACATGCACGCTTAAACCCAACAAAATGAGATTCAATCATACTACATGAGTTGAAATTGTTAATTATGGGATTTTCAATATGTTTAAACCATTTAATTTCGAATTTAGAGCACTTTACTTGTTTTAAATTCCAATGTGTTCACTATAAAGCTCATTTAGATATACATACTTTAAAAATAATTAAACGATCACAAAATAATAATAAATCAAATTTCATGAGTTCAAATAGTTAATTACGGGCTTTTGAAACAAAGTATACAACTTAATCCCAATTTTAGAGCATTTTACTCGGTTAAATTTCTAACGGGTTCACTAAAAAGCCCATTTAGACATGCACGCTTAAACCCAACAAACCGACAACAAAATGAGATTCAATCATACTACATGAGTTTAAATAGTTAATTATAGACTTTTGAATATAATTAAACCACTTAATAACAAATTCAGAACACTTTACTCTATTTAAATTACAATGTGTTTACTATAAAACTCAGTATATATACACACTTTAAACTGAACAAAACTGTCGCAAAATAAGAATAAATCAAATTTCATGAGATCAAATAGTTAATTATGGGATTATGAAACAAAGTATACAACTTAATCTCAATTTTAGAGCATTTTACTTGTATAAATTTCTAATGGGTACACTAAAAATCATAATTAGACATGCACGCTTAAACCCAACAAAATGAGATTTAATCATACTACATGAGTTGAAATTGTTAATTATGGGATTTTCAATATGTTTAAACCATTTAATCTCGAATTTAGAGCACTTTACTTGTTTTAAATTCCAATGTGTTCACTATAAAGCTCATTTAGATATACATACTTTAAAAATAATTAAACGGTCACAAAATAATAATAAATCAAATTTCATGAGTTCAAATAGTTAATTACGGGCTTTTGAAACAAAGTATACAACTTAATCCCAATTTTAGAGCATTTTACTCGGTTAAATTTCTAACGGGTTCACTAAAAAGTCCATTTAGACATGCACGCTTAAACCCAACAAACCGACAACAAAATGAGATTCAATCATACTACATGAGTTTAAATAGTTAATTATAGACTTTTGAATATAATTAAACCACTTAATAACAAATTCAGAACACTTTACTCTGTTTAAATTACAATGTGTTTACTATAAAACTCAGTAGATATACACACTTTAAACTTAACAAAACTGTCGCAAAATAAGAATAAATCAAATTTCATGAGATCAAATAGTTAATTATGGGATTATGAAACAAAGTATACAACTTAATCTCAATTTTAGAGCATTTTACTTGTTTAAATTTCTAACGGGTACACTAAAAATCATAATTAGACATGCACGCTTAAACCCAACAAAATGAGATTTAATCATACTACATGAGTTGAAATTGTTAATTATGGGATTTTCAATATGTTTAAACCATTTAATCTCGAATTTAGAGCACTTTACTTGTTTTAAATTCCAATGTGTTCACTATAAAGCTCATTTAGATATACATACTTTAAAAATAATTAAACGGTCACAAAAAAATAATAAATCAAATTTCATGAGTTCAAATAGTTAATTACGGGCTTTTGAAACAAAGTATACAACTTAATCCCAATTTTAGAGCATTTTACTCGGTTAAATTTCTAACGGGTTCACTAAAAAGCCCATTTAGACATGCATGCTTAAACCCAACAAACCGACAACAAAATGAGATTCAATCATACTACATGAGTTCAAATAGTTAATTATAGACTTTTGAATATGATTAAACCACTTAATCTCAAATTCAGAACACTTTAATCTGTTTAAATTACAATGTGTTTACTATAAAACTCAGTAGATATACACACTTTAAACCTAACAAAACGGTCGCAAAATAAGAATAAATCAAATTTCATGAGTTCAAATAGTTAATTATGGGATTATGAAACAATGTATACAACTTAATCTCAATTTTAGAGCATTTTACTTGTTTAAATTTCTAACGGGTACACTAAAAAGCAAAATTAGACATGCACGCTTTAAATCCAACAATCCGACCAAAAAGTGAGATTGAATCAAACTACTTGAGTTGGAATTGTTAATTATGGGCTTTTTAATATGTTTAAACCATTTAATCTTGAATTTAGAGCACTTTTCTCGATTTAAATTCCA
This sequence comes from Abelmoschus esculentus, assembly GCA_035048815.1. NCBI lineage: Eukaryota > Viridiplantae > Streptophyta > Magnoliopsida > Malvales > Malvaceae > Abelmoschus > Abelmoschus esculentus. The sequence continues at coordinate 2,428,437 of JAUCBN010000064.1, read as the reverse complement.
ATGTATTCACTATAAAGCTCATTTAGATATGCATACTTTAAAACTAATTAAACAATCGCAAAATAATAATAAATCAAATTTTATGACTTCAAATAGTACTTTTCCTTACTTGCCACAAGGACCTATTACACGTTCTTGTGTGTTTCAATTCCAGATTCATTCGATAATGTTTGTGCCTTAGAACATAGGCTTTATAATGTGTTGCATGCTGATATGTGACATATTAGACTATACTACTTATTATATATGTTTAAGTATGTATATATGTTATTAAGTATGTTTTAAGGTTTGGTTTGATAGTGTTTATTATGTTTCTAACTTATTTATACGTTCTTGTGTGTTTTTGAATAAGTTTACAAGTGTTTCAACCTTGTGTTTTACGAATGGATCTTTGTGCTTTTTTCCAGTATAGGTAAACAGAGGTGTACCAGTGAGTTACGAAATGGATTCTTGTACTGTTTTTCAGTATAGGTAAACAGAGGTGTACCAGTGAGTTACGAAATGGATTCTTGTACTGTTTTCCAACATAGGTAAACAAAGGTGTGCCAGTGTAAGAGCAGGCCAAACACAACCCTTCTTTTGGAATGATGGACGACAACAAAGGATAAGGATGAGGGGTTTCTCATTCAAATTCAAACAATTAACACATGTTTAATGTGTTTTATGAGCCCAAACATGTGGCTGATATAAATGAAGCCTAGATGCAAGTTATTAAGCATTTGAATTTAATTTCAGCCAAGTATTCAAATTCGGCCAACTCCTTCATTCTCCTGTATATTCTGAAATTTTTGTAAAGACAAGATACACACACTTTGAATAAAATTTATATTTGAGAGTTTTTCTCTTATTTGGTTATTTTTAGAACTTTTCTGACATTCAAACTTGTTTTTGATTGTCAAATTCTTGATACTTCGGGTTCCTAGATTGCTATCTAAAGGGTCCAAGTCCTTTTGACGTTAAACAGATTCGATTCGGGTTTGCTCAGTATATTGTGCAGGTTCTTTCGAGTTTAGCGTGTCCAATTCGATCCAGCAACTTTCTGTCCTTTTCTTATCTCTTTCACTTTTCGTTTTATTTTACTTCATTGTTTTCCTATGTAGGTAAACAATGTAAAATTTCTCTTCAAACGCCCAAATTATTATACTTATTTCCTATATAGGGAATCAGTGTAAACACTTGACTGTGTATGTTTTTCTTTTGCAGGAACTTGCTTACAACATTCCTAGATCCGCAACTTACGAAGAAAGTCCGTTTCGACCGGCTACCTCGTATCATATGGTATTAGAGCTTAGGTTCGTATTTGTTGGACTTTTTCTGCAATTTAGTATAAAAGAAAAATACAAAAAAAATAAATTCAAAAAAAAAGTCAAAGTCAAAGTTTGACTAAAAAAAGTCAGTCAAAAAAATAGAAGAAAAAAATTGAAAAAAAATAAAAAAAATCAGATTGAAATATTGCAAAGAAATTGAAAAAAAAAAGAAAATGTATTCCTATTGTAAAATCAAGATGAATGTACAAGTTCTTCTACTATGTGATTCGAAGTGCTTGGAAATCAACCGAAACGAATTGTTCTTGTTTGTTCGGTGATAGGAGCGTTGTAAAGCACTTCCTTGTAGTAAGAATTACATTTCCATGTTTTTATTTCCTTTTGCCAATTTCCAGCCCTTTTACTTTTGTTTCTTTTTTTTCTTTGTTTTATCTTCGTTTTTCCTTATTTGTGTTTCTTGTTAGTAACACATTTGTAATAGGTTTTAAAACGTTGGTTTAGTCCTTTAAAGAACTGAAATTTGAGAAATTGTAAGGGAAAAAGGCACTGAGTGTTGTGAGAACAGAAGGGGAGACAAAAAGAGCCATTCAAGCATTCTCCCGAGTGAAACACGAGCGCTGAGTGTTACATTTTGAGTGCACATTTTTCTTTGGAGTGAAAACCGAGAGGTTTTGTGAGTGTGCAGTGAGGACTTTTATTTTTGTTTTACTTAACTCATTATTTGTGCTTCTTTGTGTTTTCTTTTATTTTAATATGACAGGGTCAGATGATCGTAGTCATGGTGGAGACCAGCCACCAGATTTGCAAATGCAGGCTTTTACACGTACTATGCAACGACTATTAGAGAATGCATTAGAGCCTTTGCAGTCTCGTTTGGACAAGATAGATGCGGGTGGTTCCCAATCTGTCCATAATGAGAATCATGATGAAAATGACGTTGAACAATCACCACGGATGAATCAACGACCAGGACGTATAGTTGATGATAATATTTCTAACATAAAAGTTGCTATACCTTCTTTTTAGGGACGTTCAGATCCAGATGCTTATCTGACATGGGAAAGTAAGGTTGAACACGTTTTCGAGTGTTACAATTACTCGGAACAAAAGATAGTACATCTAGCAACATTGGAGTTTGTTGACTATGCACTGTTGTGGTGGGATCAATTACTGGTTAGTCGACGACGTGCGGGTGAAGGACCAGTGAGAACATGGGATGAAATGAAGCATATCATGCGGAAACGGTTTGTTCCTTCTCACTATCATCGTGATTTATTTCAGAAATTACAAACTTTGAAACAAGGCAATAGGAGTGTCGAGGACTATTTCAAGGAAATAGAGATGTCCATGATGCGTGCGAACATAGTTGAGGATCGTGAAGCAACTATGGCTCGGTTTATGGCAGGTTTGAATTCTGAAATTGCTAACGTTGTTGAATTGCAGCATTATGTCGAATTGGATGACATGGTGCATATGGCGATGAAAATTGAGCGACAACAACGTAGAAAAGTTTCTACTCAAGGTAATACTACTCCATTTAAATCTTTTACGAATCCATTGTATACCTCTAACCATGCTAGGAAACAAGCACCACAAGCGCCACTTCGGATTCAAGAACAAGGCGAGTCTAGCAAACCAAAGCCTCCCGTTGTTGATAATGGGCGTGGTAAACAAAAAGTAGTGGTACAAGAACGATCGAGAGATATTCAATGTTTTAAGTGCCTTGGTCGAGGACATGTTGCTAGCCAGTGTCCTAATCATAAGGTTATGTTGATGCGAGATGATGGAGAGATCGAGTCAGATTCTGAAGAAGAACCACATGAGACCCTTGATGAAGATGATAAAGAAGATGTCCTAGAAGTTGCTGAGACTGGTAAGGTAATGGAAATTATGGTTGTTAAACGTAGTCTGAGTGTGCAACAGGTTCACGATGAACAACAACACGAAAATATCTTTCACACGCGATGTAAAGTTCAAGATAAGGTATGTGTTGTGATTATTGATAGCGGTAGTTGTACTAATGTTGCTAGTTCAGTGATGGTTGACAGGTTAGGTCTCAAGACGACAAAACATCCGAATCCTTACAAATTGCAATGGTTGAATGACGGTGGAGAACTTAAAGTAACAAAACAAGTTGTTATACTGTTTTCGATTGAAAGTTACAAGGACGAGGTCCTTTGTGATGTTGTGTCGATGGATGCTACTCACCTTCTTTTGGGACGCCCTTGGCAGTATGACAAGAAGGTTATGCATGATGGTTTTACAAATCAATACTCTTTTATGCATGCAGGTAAAAAGATTACTTTGGCTCCTTTGACATCGAGTCAAGTGATGGAAGATCAAGCAAGCTTGAAAAAGAGTAAGGAAGCTGCAAATGAGAAGAAAAAGATGAATGTTTATGCAAGCAGTCGAGAAATCAAGAAATGTCTTTCCTCTCACCAATCTTTGTTTATTTTAATGTTTAAAGATTATTGTTTATTGACTGACTTTCCTTCTGATTTGCCTGCATCAATTGTTTCCCTTTTGCAGGAATTTAAGGATGTGTTTCCGGAAGAAACACCGAGGGGATTGCCACCTCTTCGTGGCATTGAGCACCAGATTGACTTTATCCCAGGTGCTACTATTCCAAATCGACCAGCTTATCGAACTAACCCTGAAGAGACAAAAGAGCTTCAAAGACAAGTGACAGAATTGATGGACAAGGGTTATATTCGAGAGAGTCTAAGTCCGTGTGCTGTTCCGGTATTGTTAGTGCCGAAGAAAGATGGGTCTTGGAGGATGTGCGCAGATTGTAGAGCTGTGAATCAAATTACAATTAAGTATCGTCATCCTATTCCTAGACTTGATGATATGTTGGACGAGCTTTGTGGAGCCGTCATCTTCTCCAAAATTGATCTAAAGAGTGGATATCATCAGATTCGCATGCGAGAAGGCGATGAATGGAAGACAGCCTTCAAAAAAAAGCTAGGTTTGTACGAATGGTTAGTAATGCCTTTTGGCTTAACTAATGCACCTAGTACTTTTATGCGATTGATGAATCATGTTCTGCGATCTTTTATTGGAAAGTTTTGTGTTGTATATTTTGATGATATTTTAATTTATAGCAAGACTTTGCAGGATCATGTAGAACATTTGAGAGCTGTTTTGAAAACTTTGCGAGAAGAAAGATTGTTTGGTAACATAGAGAAATGTGTGTTTTGTACTGACAAACTTACATTTCTTGGTTACATTGTTAGTGCACAGGGTGTTGAAGTCGATCCTGAAAAGATAAAGGCAATTTAGGAATGGCCACGATCGACATCGATTACTCAGGTTAGATCTTTTCATGGTTTAGCTAGTTTCTATCGTCGGTTTGTTCCTAACTTCAGTTCTATTACCGCACCCTTAACCGGGATTATTAAGAAGAATTCTAACTTCTTATGGGGTAAAGAACAAGAAGATGCCTTTTTGAAAATTAAGGATTGTTTGACGAAGTCACCTGTGTTCGCCTTACCTAACTTTGATAAAACTTTTGAAATTGAATGTGATGCTTCTGGAGTTGGTATAGGCGCTGTGTTAATGCAGGAAAAAAGGCCCATTGCATACTTCAGTGAAAAGCTTAGTGGAGCAACATTGAATTATCCAGTCTACGATAAGGAGATGTATGCATTGATTCGAGCATTGGAGAATTGGCAGCATTACTTGTTGCCTAAAGAGTTTGTGATTCACATTGATCATGAGGCTTTACGATATATCACAGGTCAGCATAAATTGAATAAGCGACATGCTAAATGGGTTGAATTTTTGGAGTCTTTTCCTTATGTCATACGTTACAAAAAGGGTAAAGATAATGTTGTTGCTGATGCTTTATCACGTAGATATGTGCTTTTGAATTACCTTGATTCACATTTAATTGGATTTGCATATATTCGTGACTTGTATGTTGATGATTCTGATTTTAGAGATAAGTATAATGCTTGTGAGAAAGGTGCAGATGGAAAGTTTTACAGGCATGATGGTTATCTTTTCAAAGAAAATAGGATATGCATTCCACAGGGTTCAATGCGTGATATTCTGATCCGTGAAGCACATGAGGGTGGATTGATGGGTCACTTTGGAGTCACCAAGACGTTACAGACATTGAAAGAACATCTATTTTGGCCTAAGATGCGTAGAGACGTTGAAAGGTACTGTGAACATTGTGTGACATGTAAGAAAGCAAAATCGAAGGTTTCACCACATGGAACAACTGACGAACAGAGACGGTCAAGCAAAAGCAGAATATGTGAAGAAGTTGCATCAACAGGTGAAGGAGAATTTAGAATGAAGGACTCAACAATATGAAAAGCAAGCAAACAAAGGAAGGAAGCGAGTCACCTTCGATGTTGTTGATTGGGTTTGGGTTCATTTTCGAAAAGAACGTTTTCCAGCCCAACGACGGTCAAAGTTGTTACCAAGAGGAGATGGTCCTTTTCAGGTGTTGGCGAAAGTGAATGACAACGCCTACAAGATAGACTTACCGGGCGAGTACACTGTAAGTGCCACATTTAATGTTTCTGATTTAACCCCTTATGATGATTCTGCATATTTGAGGTCAAATCCTTTTCAAGAAGGGGGAATGATGTGAGCACATCAATGCAAGCACAACATGATCCGGAGGTCTTGCCACAAGGACCTATTACACGTTCTAAGGCAAAGAAATTCAGGGAAGTACTTTTCCTTACTTGTGCTTCAATTCCAGATTCATTCGATAATGTTTGTGCCTTAGAACATAGGCTTTATAATGTGTTGCATGCTGATATGTGACATATTACACTATACTACTTATTATATATGTTTAAGTATGTATATATGCTATTAAGTATGTTTTAAGGTTTGGTTTGATAGTGTTTATTATGTTTCTAACTTATTTATACATTCTTGTGTGTTTTTGAATAAGTTTACAAGTGTACCAGTATAGGTAAACAGAGGTGTACCAGTGAGTTACAAAATGGATTCTTGTACTGTTTTCCAACATAGGTAAATAGAGGTGTGCCAGTGTAAGAGCAGGCCAAACACAACCCTTCTTTTGGAATGATGGACGGCAACAAAGGATAAGGATGAGGGGTTTCTCATTCAAATTCAAACAATTAACTCATGTTTAATGTGTTTTATGAGCCCAAACATGTGGCTGATATGAATGGAGCCTAGATGCAAGTTATTAAGCATTTGAATTTAATTTCAGCCAAGTATTCAAATTCGTCCAACTCCTTCATTCTCCTATATATTCTGAAATTTTTGTAAAGACAAGATACACACACTTTGAATAAAATTTATATTTGAGAGTTTTTCTCTTATTTGGTTCTTTTTAGAACTTTTCTGACATTCAAACTTGTTTTTGATTGTCAAATTCTTGATACTTCGGGTCCTTTTGACGTTAAACAGATTCGATTCGGGTTTGCTCAGTATATTGTGCAGGTTCTTTCGAGTTTAGCGTGTCCAATTCGATCCAGCAACTTTCTGTCCTTTTCTTATCTCTTTCACTTTTCGTTTTATTTTACTTCATTGTTTTCCTATGTAGGTAAACAATGTAAAATTTCTCTTCAAACGCACAAATTATTATACTTATTTCCTATATAGGGAATCAGTGTAAACACTTGACTGTTTATGTTTTTCTTTTGTAGGAACTTGCTTACAACATTCCTAGATCCGCAACTTACGAAAAAAGTCCGTTTCGACAGGCTACCTCGTATCAACAGTCATCTACAAAAATGTTTCTAAAGTACTTGTTAACCGTCTAAAATCTATCATACCTTTATGTATCAGTGGCAATCAAGCTGCTTTTATTCAAGGAAGAAACATTACTGACAACATACTTATTGCCCATGAGCTCATCCATATTTTAAATACTGACGAAACATCTCTTGCAAAAGGTGCTAGCTTAAAACTAGACATGGAAAAGGCTTTCGACCGTGTTGAATGGCCTTTTCTGGAACAAATTATGCTTCGTCTAGGATTCAACTCCAGTTGGGTTTCCCTTATTATGAGGTGTGTATCCTCAGTGTCCTTTCAAGTACGTATCAACGACTCCCTTTCAAGACCTTTCAAACCCCATAGAGGGTTACGGCAAGGGGACCCTTTATCCCCTTTCTTATTTCTTTTCTGTACTCAAGGCCTTTCTGCCTTACTCAATGCTGAACAGACAAATGGTAACCTCCCTGGGCTCTGTGCTAGCAGGAGTGGGCCACGTGTCAACCACCTCCTATTTGCGGATGATTGTGTCGTATTCATTAAGAATACAACCACAGAAGCTCAACGCCTTAAGGATGCTCTACATACTTACGCAATCTCGTCTGGGCAGGCAGTGAATTTTGAAAAATCCACTATTTTCTTTTCTCGGAAAACTTCCACATCGCTTCGGTCGGAAATCAATGATATCCTTCATGTCAGAGAAGTGGATGATCCAGGTATTTATCTGGGAGTCCCTCTCTTCATAGGAAAGAACAAGACAACAGCCTTGGGGTTCACTAGGGAAAAAATGAATGCTTGCCTGAGTAAATGGGATAAACATCTCCTATGCTTTAGTGGTAGAGAAATTTTTATTAAATTTGTCATCCAATCTATACCACAATATGTTATGTCTTGCTACCTTTTGCCCCAAAACATTATTGATGATATGACCACTTCTATACGCCGTTATTGGTGGTTTGGGAAAGTTGACAAATGAGGTTGGCATATGCTCCCTTGGGACACCGTCTGTCTGCCAAAAGCAGCAGGAGGTATAGGGTTTCGCGATCTTCACCACTTCTGATAAGAGGGCTCCTTGTTGAGGACGCCTTCTTGATTGTTTCGGATCTAGGATTGAAGTAAGATGTCTCCTGCAATAAGCATGGCTGCAAATTGGTGTTTAAAAGGGCTGAAAAATATAGGTAGACAGAATGTAGAAGATGAAGGCTCGGAGAAGTTGACAATGGTGGAACGTTGAAAGTATTGGTTTGGTTATGGCTAGGTTTGGTCTTTGGTGAGGTGACTGGTGAGAAATGAAGTTTCTGACAAGGTTGAAAAATAGGATGCAAGGGGTAGTACGAAAATGAAATAAAAACAAGGAAAAGAAATAAAATGAAACAAACTCCAAGGATGAACTCGAACAATCTGTTGAACGAACCCGAACCTTATCTTGAACTTGCTTCAGACGGACTTGGACCCTTCGATTATCTACAACCGAGAACCCAAAGTATCAAAGGGGTTGACCACGCAAGCAACGAACTTGAGAAGTCAGAAAGTTCTCAAAAGAACCGAAATGAGAGAAATTCTCACAAAAGTAAATTTCATTCAAAATTTTGTCTTTTTTTCCTTTACAAAGTATACATATATATAGGCTAGTACAAGGGAGTTGGCGCCTAGAATACTTGGCCAGAATTGAATTGGAAGTTTCAGATGAGTGGCTGAAATGTAAGCACAATTAACATGTGTTAATTATGTTAAATGTGGATGAGAAAACTACTCATCCTTATCCTTTGTGGCCGGCTGGTTTTGGAGGGAGGGAAGACTGAATTTCAAACATTTAACACATGTGTTTTATGTGTGAAATTCAAAGGAAATAACTCCTTGTCCTTATCTTACTTTGACGCCAACTTCAAGGAGGGAAATCTTGAAATTTGAATCTGCCACATGCCATGCACATGCACATGCTTGGAATGGATGGTGGACGCCCCTCATGCTGGTCACATGACCATGACACACTCTCCCACGTGGAGGACACCTTTGAGCTATCCCGGGACTCACCAGCTTGAGTTGAGCTAGTAGAGCTGGAGTTGAGCTGAATGGAGCTGAGTTGAGCTGAATTCAGCTAGCTGAAGTGTTGAGGATTAGTTGAGCTGAAACGAGCTGCTAGAAATCCATTGAGCTTTTCCCGAGCTAAGGTGAAGTCCTTCATTTGGTACTCTTCCTTGTGCCTATGAGAAAACAAAAGTTATACCATCATAAGTATTGTAAACTTATTAAAGAAAGTTAAAACAAGCTGAAAAACATAGTTATCATATTGGAAAACATGTAACAAGCTAAAGAAACATGGTAAACATGATTATGAGCTTGTGTTCTTATTGAACTTATTGAAAACACACCTATTTACATGCTTAATAAACACAATACTAGCTTAAGTACTATATAGTTACAAGATGTTACACATCAGTATGTAACATAGTGTAAAGTTTATTCTCTAAGGCATATGCATTATTAAGGGATTCTGAGACTTGTAAACATTTAAGAATAAGAACTTCCCTGAATTGCTTAGCCTTTGATCGAGTGATGGGTCCTGATGGTAAGACCTCCGGATCAGCTGTTTGAGCTTGTGTAGATGTGCTCACATCATCCCCCCCTTCTTGAAAAGGATTTGTCCTCAAATCTGCAGAATCATTAAAAGGAGATAAGTCGGAAACATTAAATGTAGCACTTACATTGTATTCACCCGGCAAGTCCAACTTGTAAGCATTGTCGTTCACTTTCTCAACCACTTGAAAAGGACCATCTCCTCGTGGTAACAGCTTGGACCGTCGTTGGGTTGGAAAACGTTCCTTTCGGAAGTGAATCCAAACCCAATCTCCAACATCGAAGGTAACTCGCTTACGTCCTTTGTTCGCTTGCTTCTCGTATTGTTGAGTCCTTCGTTCAAGGTTATCTTTAACCTGTTGATGCAACTTCTTTACATAATCAGCCTTGGATTGTCCGTCCCTATTCGTCACTTGTTCATATGGCAAAGGCAACATATCGAGAGGAGTGATAGGATTAAATCCATAAACAACCTCAAAAGGTGACATTTTAGTAGCAGAATGAACGGCATGGTTATATGCAAATTCAACATGCGGCAAACAATCTTCCCACGTCTTAATATTCTTTTTGATGATGGAACGGAGTAAAGTAGATAAAATACGATTAACAACCTCAGTTTGTCCATCAGTTTGGGGATGACAAGTAGTAGAAAACATAAGTTTCGTACCTAATTTGCTCCAAAGAGTCCTCCAGAAGTGACTCAAGAATTTTACATCCCTGTCAGAAACAATCGACCTAGGAATACCATGTAAACGCACAATTTCCTTAAAGAACAAGTTAGCCACATTAACAGCATCATCGGTCTTATGACACGCAATGAAGTGTGCCATCTTTGAGTACCTGTCAACCACAACAAAGATACTATCTCTACCTGTCCTAGTCCTAGGCAATCCCAACACAAAATCCATAGATATATCAGTCCAGGGGGAGTCGGGAATAGGTAAAGGTAAGTACAAACCGTGTGGTAATACCTTCGACTTTGCTTTCTTACATGTCACGCATCGTTCACACATCCTTTCGACGTCTCGTCGCATCTTTGGCCAGAATAGGTGCTCCTTGAGAATGTGTAACGTCTTGGTGACTCCAAAGTGTCCCATAAGTCCTCCTTCATGAGCTTCTCGAATTAGGACCTCTCGAATTGACCCTTGAGGAATGCAGAGTCTTCCTTCTTTGAAAAGATAATCATCATGTCGATAAAATTTCTCATCTGCACCCTTTTCACACAATGTATATCTTTCTCCAAAATCAGGGTCAGTAGCATATAATTCTTTGATATAGGCAAACCCAATCAAATGAGAGTCTAAGTAATTCAGAAGTGCATACCTACGGGATAAGGCATCTGCTACAACGTTGTCTTTACCTTTCTTATATCGAATGACATAAGGAAAAGATTCTAGAAATTCAACCCACTTAGCATGCCTTTTATTCAACTTATGCTGACCTGTTATGTGCTTCAAAGCTTCGTGATCGGTGTGAATTACGAATTCTTTCGGTAAGAGATAGTGCTGCCATGTTTCAAGAGCTCGAATCAATGCATACATCTCTTTGTCGTACACTGGATAATTCAAGGTAGCACCACTTAACTTCTCGCTGAAATAGGCAATAGGTCGCTTCTCCTGTGATAAAACGGCTCCAATTCCTATTCCTGAAGCATCACACTCAATCTCGAACATTTTATCAAAGTTAGGTAAGGCTAACACTGGGGCCTTAGTCAAATAATCCTTAATTTTCAAGAAGGCTTCTTCCTGTTCATCACCCCAATTGAAGACTGAATTCTTCTTTATAATCCCGGTTAAGGGGGCGGTAATGGAACTGAAATTAGGTACAAACCGACGATAAAAACTAGCTAAACCATGAAAAGATCTAACCTGACTTATTGATGTCGGTCGAGGCCAATCCTGAATCGCCTTCACCTTTTCTGGATCGACTTCCACACCCTGTGCAGTCACGATAAAACCAAGAAAGGTAACCTTATCAGTACAAAACATACATTTCTTCAGATTACCAAATAACCTTTCTTTTCTCAATGTGCCAAGAACATTCCTCAAGTGTTCCTCGTGATCCTGCAAAGACTTGCTGTATATAAGAATGTCATCAAAGTACACAACACAATATTTTCCAATGTAAGATCGTAAAACATGATTCATCAGACGCATAAAGGTGCTAGGTGCGTTAGTTAAACCGAAAGGCATCACTAACCACTCGTACAGACCCAATTTCGTTTTGAAGGCTGTCTTCCATTCGTCGCCTTCTCGCATCCGAATCTGATGATATCCACTCTTTAAATCAATTTTGGAAAATATGGTCGCACCACACAACTCATCTAGCATGTCATCAAGACGAGGAATGGGATGCCTATACTTGATGGTAATCTGATTCACCGCTCGGCAATCAACACACATTCTCCATGTTCCGTCTTTCTTGGGTACTAAAAGCACTGGTACAGCGCACGGACTTAAACTTTCCCGAATGTAACCCTTTTCCATCAACTCGGTGATTTGTTTTTGAAGTTCCTTTGTTTCTTCTGGATTACTTCGATATGCTGGCCGATTTGGAATGGTAGCTCCCGGAATGAAATCAATTTGATGTTCTATACCTCGAATAGGTGGCAACCCACTCGGTGTCTCATCCGGAAACACGTCTTCAAACTCCTGCAAAAGAGACGTAATAGATGTAGGCAAATCATTAGGAATATCAAATAACAAACAATACTCCTTATACATTAAAATAAGTAAAGTTTGTTGAGAGGAAAAACATTTCCTGATATCCTTGCCGCTCGCATATACGTTCGTCTTCTTCCTTTCTGTTTTGGCTTCCTCGACATTCTTTCTCAATCGAACCTGATCTTCTTGCACTTGACTCGGTGTCAAAGGTGCTAAGGTGATCTTCTTACCTGCATGTGTAAAAGAATATCGATTTGTAATTCCATCATGCAACGTACCTTTGTCGTATTGCCATGGACGTCCCAAAAGTAGGTGACACGCATCCATTGAGACGACATCACAAAGGATTTCATCTTTATACCTCCCTATGGTAAATGGTACCGAAACTTGTCTAGTAACTCGTACTTCTCCGCCATCATTTAACCATTGAAGACGGTATGGTTTGGGATGCTTCGTCGTCTTTAAGCCTAACTTATCAACCATGAAAGAACTTGCAACATTAGTACAACTACCACCATCAATAATGACAACACATACCTTGTCGTTAATGAGGCATCTAGTATGGAAGATGTTTTCTCGTTGCTGGTCGTCTTGTGTAGGTGTAGCATTTAGACTTCTTTTTATGACAAGTGCTTCACCGGTCATGTATGTATCCAAGGCATCATCCGCATCATCCTTGTCTTCCTCGTGTAAAGGTTCATGTTCTTCATTGTCGGATTCAGACTCTATCTCTCCGTTTCTAACATCAACATAGTCTTCCGATTAGGACATTGGCTTGCAATATGTCCTCTTCCAAGACACTTAAAGCATTGAATATCCCTTGAGCGTTCTGGACGTTCTGGTTGTGCATTTTGCTTCCCACGCCCAACATCTACAATCGGGGCCTTTGGCTTGCTCGTTTCACCCTTCTCTTTGTTTTGAAACGGTACTTGTTTCCTGAAATTGTTAGAAGGATTGAAAACAGAATTGGAAGGAGGTCTGAAAGAATTATTACCTCGGGATGACGACATCTTTCTTCGTTGCTGCCTCTCAACCTTAATTGCCATTTGCACCATTTCGTCTAATTCGACGTAATGTTGCAATTCAACAGCATTGGCAATGTCGGTGTTCAAACCTGAAAGGAATCGCGCCATGGTTGCTTCTCGGTCTTCCTCAATGTTAGCACGCATCATGGCCATCTCCATGTCTTTAAAATAATCTTCGACGCTTCGATTTCCTTGTTTCAAAGTTTGTAACCTTTGAAATAGGTCTCGATGGTAATGGGATGGTACGAATCTCTTTCTCAAAATTCTTTTCATCTCTGCCCATGTATTGATTGGACCTTCACCGGTTCGTCTTCTACTTAGAATCAATTGATCCCACCAAATTAAGGCATAGTCAACGAACTCCATCGCTGCCAATCGAACCTTCTTCTGGTCAGAATAATTGTAGCAATCAAAGACGTGTTCCACCTTGCTTTCCCACGCAAGATATGCATCCGGATCTGATCGTCCTTGAAAAGGGGGTATGGCAACTTTGATGTTGTTCAAATTGTCATCCAGTTGTGCCTGGTGTTGTACACGCCTCCCATTTGTTCTAGGAGCATTCTGCCTCGGTTCTTGCACTTCTTCAACGTCATCATTGTTGTCATCATGGGAATTGTTTTGAGATCCCTCGATCTTGTCCATTCTCACGTGCAATTGTTCAATCTCTGATTGCACTACTCTTCGGACTTCTCGAAGCATGGCTTGCATCATAAGGCTTGGTTGAACGTCGTTTTGTTGTTGATCATCACGATCTCCATTTGAACCTGCCATTGTTAGTAAAGAACAAACAACACAAAATAAAATAAGGATAAATGGACCTCACAAAGTACACACACAAGATCCTCACAAGTTCACTCCAAAGAAAAATAAAAATGGCACTCCAACACTCGTGTTTCACTCGGGAATACTTGAATGGCTCTTTTGATTCCCCTTCTGATCTCACACACACAAATGCCTTTTACCACTCCTTCTCTCGTTATAAGTTCTTTAGAGGACTAGCGTAGACTTTCTTCAAATCTGTCACAAGTGTTAGTCTTTAACAACAACGGTTAGTGACAATCGAAATGTAAGGTTCTGTCCAAAACAAATTCGGTTAGTGTTAAATGGAAAGAAAAGTGATGTAAAGTAAGGTAAAGGTTAGAAAGAAAGAAAAAGAAAAGAAAAAAAAAAATGGATTACTTACTACAAAGAAACACTTACTACTCTCCTTTCACCGAACAATCAATTCTTCATGCCCGGTTGATTATGGTAGTGTTTGATGCTGTAGAACACATTAAACTTGCATTTTCTTTCATCTTTTCAATACCATGAAGTGCTTTTCTTTCAACTATTGATATTCTGATTTTTTTTTGAATTTTCGAAATTTTTTTTTTTTAACTAGAGTTGACTTTGACTTTTTTTTTTGACTTTTTTTGTTTTTTGATTGTTTTTGCACTCACGAAGATGATTCTTACTTGTAATCCAACCTAGGCTCTGATTACCACATGATAAGAGGGCTCCTTGTTGAGGACGCCTTCTTGATTGTTTCGGATCTAGGATTGAAGTAAGATGTCTCCTGCAATAAGCATGGCTGCAAATTGGTGTTTAAAAGGGCTGAAAAATATAGGTAGACAGAATGTAGAAGATGAAGGCTCGGAGAAGTTGACAATGGTGGAACGTTGAAAGTATTGGTTTGGTTATGGCTAGGTTTGGTCTTTGGTGAGGTGACTGGTGAGAAATGAAGTTTCTGACAAGGTTGAAAAATAGGATGCAAGGGGTAGTACGAAAATGAAATAAAAACAAGGAAAAGAAATAAAATGAAACAAACTCCAAGGATGAACTCGAACAATCTGTTGAACGAACCCGAACCTTATCTTGAACTTGCTTCAGACGGACTTGGACCCTTCGATTATCTACAACCGAGAACCCAAAGTATCAAAGGGGTTGACCACGCAAGCAACGAACTTGAGAAGTCAGAAAGTTCTCAAAAGAACCGAAATGAGAGAAATTCTCACAAAAGTAAATTTCATTCAAAATTTTGTCTTTTTTTTCCTTTACAAAGTATACATATATATAGGCTAGTACAAGGGAGTTGGCGCCTAGAATACTTGGCCAGAATTGAATTGGAAGTTTCAGATGAGTGGCTGAAATGTAAGCACAATTAACATGTGTTAATTATGTTAAATGTGGATGAGAAAACTACTCATCCTTATCCTTTGTGGCCGGCTGGTTTTGGAGGGAGGGAAGACTGAATTTCAAACATTTAACACATGTGTTTTATGTGTGAAATTCAAAGGAAATAACTCCTTGTCCTTATCTTACTTTGACGCCAACTTCAAGGAGGGAAATCTTGAAATTTGAATCTGCCACATGCCATGCACATGCACATGCTTGGAATGGATGGTGGACGCCCCTCATGCTGGTCACATGACCATGACACACTCTCCCACGTGGAGGACACCTTTGAGCTATCCCGGGACTCACCAGCTTGAGTTGAGCTAGTAGAGCTGGAGTTGAGCTGAATGGAGCTGAGTTGAGCTGAATTCAGCTAGCTGAAGTGTTGAGGATTAGTTGAGCTGAAACGAGCTGCTAGAAATCCATTGAGCTTTTCCCGAGCTAAGGTGAAGTCCTTCATTTGGTACTCTTCCTTGTGCCTATGAGAAAACAAAAGTTATACCATCATAAGTATTGTAAACTTATTAAAGAAAGTTAAAACAAGCTGAAAAACATAGTTATCATATTGGAAAACATGTAACAAGCTAAAGAAACATGGTAAACATGATTATGAGCTTGTGTTCTTATTGAACTTATTGAAAACACACCTATTTACATGCTTAATAAACACAATACTAGCTTAAGTACTATATAGTTACAAGATGTTACACATCAGTATGTAACATAGTGTAAAGTTTATTCTCTAAGGCATATGCATTATTAAGGGATTCTGAGACTTGTAAACATTTAAGAATAAGAACTTCCCTGAATTGCTTAGCCTTTGATCGAGTGATGGGTCCTGATGGTAAGACCTCCGGATCAGCTGTTTGAGCTTGTGTAGATGTGCTCACATCAACTTCAATGTTGCTTTACTAGGCAAACAGATTTGGCGTTTGGTCTGTGAACCTGATAATCTCCTCAGTCAGGTCTACAAATGCAAGTATTACCCATTGGGTTCTATCCTCGAATCTGATCACACTCGAAGATCTTCTTTTGCCTGGAAAGGCCTTAGCATTGTTTTCTCTAAGCTCCGTGATGGCTTTTTCAAACGCCCAGGTATTTCCAATCAAATTCAAATCCACTTTGATAAATGGGGTGGCTCCCAGCCTGTCAACCTATATGGTAATTATGAGGTAAATGAGGAAGTCCCTCTTCGAGCAGGTACTTTCATGTTGCCTAATTTACCCCGATGGGATGAATCAAAAGTCAGAGAATACTTCTCCCACGAAGACGCCAACACCATCCTTAATGTATCCATTATTAATGACTCAAAAGATACCACCCTTTGGGGTCACCATGACTCTGGCATGTACACGGTTCGGTCTGGTTACCAATTTTTGCAGTTACAGCAAGGGACAGTTAACAGACCCTCCAAGCTTTAGAAAGTTATATCTAAACAACCTACTCCACCCAAGGTTCGTACCTTTGGATGGCTATTATGTCATGATGCACTCCCATCTGGCCATAAAATCCTCCAGGCCAATCTTGGTACGGGGGTATGCCCGATCTGTAACATGATCATCGAAACCACCCTCCATGCTATGCGGGACTGTCCTAGTGCCAAGGAGGCACTCCACTTGGCAGGGCTTCCTACACGAATTTTCTCTACTACCTTTGTCTCCCCCCACCAGTGGCTTTCTGAAGTAGCTGACTTTCTCTCTACATCAATCTTCACTTCTTATCATGATCCATTGGAATTTATGGAATCGCCGAAATGACTTTGTCCATAATGGCCACCTCGAACCGATTTGGTTAACTGTTTCCAATGCACAAAAACTTTTTAATGACTACACTTCAATTAATGATGCCTCTCATCTACGTTCCCGGCTAGCTGAGCCCACTTTTGCTCAAGCTAGATGGACGAAACCGGACCTTGGATTCGTCAAGATTAACACGGATGGCGCCTTTGACCCCGTGTTAAGAAGTGCTGCTGCTGGTGTCATTGCCCGGGATTCCTCCAGCGTTGTCGTTGGAGGTTGTTCTAAGCTGCTCATCTGCCCGGACCCCGCCTCTACTGAGTCTCTTGCCATTTTGAAAGGTCTAAAGTTTGCAGTTGCTAATGGATGGACTCATGTGGTGTTTGAAACTGACTCAGCTTCCATTGCCAACAAGGTTAACAACATCCACCATCAAGATCTTTCCACTGTGCAACTTTTGGTGTCTCGCATCCGCTACACTCTTGGTACTTTGCCTGATTGTAAGATATGTTATGTACCTAGAGACGCAAATGTTGTAGACCATGTCTTAGCTACTAGGGCTTTGCGTTCTTTTTCTTCTTGTTCTTTTGATTGTAACTTTCCCGATTTTATTCGGGCTACTGTAAATTCGGAGAGGTTCTCCTCTTCTTTTCAATAAAACTTTGGGTACTCTTTTCCCCATAGGGGCCTACTCACCTCTCGAGGTGACTGGCTATAGGGTTTTTTTAATGAGGCCCTTCTCTCAAAAAATTTCTAACGGGTTAACTAAAAAGCCCAATTAGACATGCACGCTTAAATCCAACAAACCGACAAAAAAGTGAGATTCAATCATACTATATGAGTTCAAATAGTTAATTATAGGCTCTTGAATATAATTAAACCACTTAATCTAAAATTCAGAACACTTTACTCTGTTTAAATTACAATGTGTTTACTATAAATCAAATTTCATGAGTTCAAAAAGTTAATCATGGGATTATGAAACAAAGTATACAACTTAATCTCAATTTTAGAGCATTTTACTTGTTTAAATTTCTAACGGGTACACTAAAAAGCAGAATTAGACGTGCACGCTTTGAATCCAACAATCCGACCACAAAATGAGATTGAATCAAACTATATGAGTTGAAATTGTTAATTATGGGCTTTTCAATATGTTTAAACCATTTAATCTCGAATTTAGAGCATTTTACTCGTTTTAAATTGCAATGTGCTCAATATAAAGCTCATTTAGATATGCATACTTTAAAACTAATTAAACGATCGCAAAGTAATAATAAATCAAATTTCATGAGTTCAAATAGTTAATTATGGGATTTTGAAACAAATTATACAACTTAAGCTCAATTTTAGAGCATTTTACTCCGTTAAATTTTTAACGGGTTCACTAAAAAGCCCAATTAGATATGCATTCTTTAAATCGAACAAACCGAACACAAAATGAGATTGAATCAAACTACATGAGTGGAAATTGTTAATTATATGCTTTTGAATATGATTAAACCACTTAATCTCAAATTCAGAGCACTTTACTCGGTTTAGATTCCTGTGTGTTTACTTTAAAACTCATTAGATATACATACTTTAAACCTAACAAAACGGTCGCAAAATAAGTATAAATCACATTTCATGAGTTCAAATAGTTAATTATGGGTTTTTGAAACAAATTATACAACATAATCTCAATTTTAGATCATTTTACTTGTTTAAATTTCTAATGGGTTCACTAAAAAGCCCAATTAGACATGCACGCTTTAAATCGAACAAACCGACCACAAAATGAGATTGAATCAAACTACATGAGTTGAAATTGTTAATTATATGCTTTTGAATATAGTTAAACCACTTAATCTCAAATTCAGAGCACTTTACTCGGTCTAAATTCCTATGTGTTTACTTTAAAACCCAATAGATATACACACTTTAAACATAACAAAACGGTCGTAAAAAAGTATAAATAAAATTTCATTAGTTCAAATAGTTTAAATTTCAACAATCCGACAATCCTATGGGTTTTTGAAACAAAGTATACAACTTAAGCTCAATTTTAGAGCATTTTACTCGATTAAATTTCTAACGGGTTCACTAAAAAGGCCAATTAGACATGCATGCTTTAAATCCAACAATCCGACCACAAAATGAGATTGAATTAAACTACATTACTTGAAATTGTTAATAATGGGCTTTTCAATATGTTTAAACCACTGAATCCAAATTTAGAGCACTTTACTCGGTCTAAATTTCAATGTGTTCACTATAAAGCTCATTTAGATATGCATACTTTAAAAATAATAAAACGGTCGCAAAATAAGAATAAATCAAATTTAATGAATTCAAATAGTTAATTATGGGCTTTTGGAACAAAGTATACAACTTAATCCCAATTTTAGAGCATTTTACTCGGTTAAATTTCTAACGGGTTCACTAAAAAGCCCAATTAGACATGCATGCTTAAACCTAATAAACCGACAACAAAATGTGATTCAATCATACTACATGAGTTCAAATAGTTATAAACTTTTGAATATGATTAAACCACTTAATCTCAAATTCAAAGCACTTTACTCGGTTTAAATTACAATGTGTTTACTATAAAACTCAGTAGATATACACACTTTAAACCTAACAAAACGGTCGCAAAATAAGCATAAATCAAATTTCATGAGTTCGAATAGTTAATTATGTACTTTTGAAACAAATTATACAATTTAATATCAATTTTAGAGCATTTTACTTGTTTAAATTATGTGGTTCTCCTTCAATTGCCTTTCCCCTGCAAGCAAGCAAATCCATAATTGGAAACCTCCTGCCTTGTGGTGCTCCTCCATCAACAATGGCATTGGGTCATCTACGGGTTCGTATCTACGGGAACCATAAGAACACACATGGCACATGATCGCCAAAGCCATCTGATCGTACAATATGTTTTGTTATCTCTTCCTTTGATTTACATGAATTCAAGTTTTCAAGTCATCTGCACTATGCTTGTCTATTTCAATATAAATGTTATTATACCTTTTAAATTTATTTTTGGTTTCTCTCTAGTACGACAATATCCTTAGGCTATGCATATTGTCTTCCACCCTTGCAAAGGGGCTCCTCTAACACCTTTTTTGGTGTATCTTTACACAACAAGATATCTAGCCCAACTTGCGGCAAACCACCAAACATGCCTCGTTGTGTTATTGGTGACCCCGACGAACCGTGGGATGCTGTTCTCTTATCTCCAATTACCGATAGAACCACAAAACTCTCCAGTGCGATGCAAGCCTAATTGCGTAGGCACAATTCGAACCTCTCACATTTTTTTACCAACCTTTCAACTAAATTGGCTTCGCTTCCTTCTTGGACTATCTATACTACTTACAAGACTTCTACTCCAACCCTTAGATCCCCCTCAATTGCTTGCATGCTTAGGCTCCTTTTAACAACAAGGACCTCTCCATCTACGGCATGTTCTAACTCTTCTTGTTCTTCAAATTCTTTTTCATCATCTTCCTCCTCCTCTTGGTCAGTTTCTTCACTTCCATCATCCATATATCCATATTTTCCTTACGTCATTCTAAACACAATAACAATCCTATCATCATTCCATTTCACCATACTATCTATTCATTTCATATCATCTTGTAAGTTTTATTTCTTTTCATTTTAGTTACTTACTAGAATCACGATCAGAAAATCACATATACAAATTCGGATATTCCGCAACCGGATTCGTATCACAAGTTGCTTTTGTTCAAGGGCGGAACATTACTTGTAACATTCTCATTGCTCATGAGATTATTCACCAAAGCTCTGATACCATATGATATGTGCCGATCTTGTTGAAGATGTTGAACGACAAACTTTGATTGTAGGACCTAGGAAGGAAGGAAGTCTATCGCAAGAAGTGGCTGCAAAAATGAAGAATTAAGGATAATGGATGAAAGGAATAGGTAAATTGAATAAAGGGAATAATTTAGGGACTGATTTGGAAGCAAAAGGATGTGTGGTGTTGATAAGGGTGAATGAATGTTTAGGACGTTTTATGATGATGATAAAGGATAGGAATGGTGAATGGAATAAGATGATATGTAAAGATGGTTATATGGTGAAAAGGAATGGTGAAATAGAAATTGTATCTTAAAGATACTCAAGGAAGAAACTAGGTTATAGAAAACTTAATCCTGAACCTTATATTGATCTTTAAAGGGTGGTGATAAACGGACTTTGACCCTTTTAGTATATTAAACTAAAAGAACCCGAAGTATCAAGATGGATAGAAAGGGGTTTGACGCCACAAGTACAAAAGTACTTGATAAGTCGATAAAGTTCTAAAAAGAACTAAACGAGAGAAAACCTCACAAGTAATTTTATATAATCTGAATGGTGTGTTCACAAAAACAAATCCAAGTCCTATTTATAGTTTTCTAAGGGGTTTGGCCGAAATGGCCTCCAGCTATTCGGATAACCATTCATTTGAATGGTGTCTCCCTCCAAATCTATTAGAATAGTTGTAACTTTTCGGTCCAGCCTGCACAGTCTTCAGTAATTCGGTCATATCTTGAGGTCCCGATATCGGATTAATGCGATTCAACATGCTTTGGAAAGATAAGAGATAGAGGCACAACTTTCATGAAGAAAACGAAACCCAATTCAACTTGTATCCTGCTAGAAATTGGCAAACAAGTGGACCATCATGAATCTTTCCAATAAAGAGTGATGCCTCTTTGTTTTGGCATGATATTCATATTTCCTTCCAAGGAGTGGCGCCAAAACATGTTTCCCTCCATGGATAGTCGCTTGTGTCCCTTGGGGAGGGAACATGTCCTTCCATGGTTGAGCTGAAGGTTGTAGGGTGAGCTGAATGAGCTGAGAGTGAGCTGACTTAAGCTGAGCTAGCTAGATGAAAGACTTATCTATAGTTTGAAGCTGAAATAAGCTAATCTGAGCTACCTTTAGCAAAGTGAGCTGGTCCATTAGCTTCCTTATACTCTCTTCTAGTGTGAGGAGTGTTTTGGAGCTGATCTGAATCTCCTAAGGTCTCTTTTTGAACTATGCTTTATTTAAGCTCGTATGGGATTTGTGAGTTGTCATGGAGTTGGCCTTTAGACCTTTAAGTACTGTAGGAGTGTTCCATGCATTTTCAAGCTATTCTGAAGTTGGGTCCTTATGTTTCTAGCATTGCCTTCCGTTTAGCTTCTTCTGAGCTTATTGAGCTGACACCGAGAAAATACTTACTCCTTGAGCTGTAGGTAAGTCCTATGAAGAAAACATAATAATGGAAATAATGAGAATACTTAAAATAACTTAATATGAGTTTAGAATTAAGCTGAAACTTAATAATGTGGTTATAATGACTATTCATGTTTCTAGCTTAATTAATATAACTCTTAAGTAGCTTATTATAAAGTATATAAAAGTAATAAATACTAAGATCAGTATGATAACTCCCTTTTGATCCCATGAGTGAAATGAAGTATGAAAGCATGAGATAAATGAGTAGAAATGTGCACGCATCACTTATTTTGTGGTCAGTTTGTTCGATTTAAAGCGAGCATATCTAATTAGGCTTTTTATTGAACCCTTTAGAAATTTAACCGAGTAAAATGCTCTAAAATTGTGATTAAGTTGTATGATTTGTTTCAAAAGCCCATAATTAACTATATGGACTCATGAAATTTGACTTATACTTATTTTGCAACTGTTTTGTTAGGTTTAAAGTGTGTATATGATAAGATATGGCAGCGGAATAAAGATCAAATGCAATAACAAAAGAAAATATTAGAATAAATGGACAATGGTGTAAAGAAGATGATAAAAACATTAGCAAGCTTATTTGAAATGGATTGTGGACTTGCTGTGAGTAGGATGAATTGTGGGATAGATTTATGTCCTAGGAATCCTCTTGATCGCAATTGATCAAGCAAACTCCATGATAGGCTCTAACCGACCCTCCAAGAATTGATTATCTTGGCAACCCGGAGTGTGAAGATGACTTTTTTCCATGAAAACTAGAAGGAAATCGTGTTGAAGACAAGCTTCGAAGGCACAAGCAACAATACTTGCAAAAATATACTCAATAACATTTATTCTCTAAAAGAAATATTCAAATTGTGTGTTTTATAAGAGAATAGACTGTCTCCTTTTATAGCCTAAAAGAGATAGCAAAACACCCAAAGAAATAGTTGTTTCATCCCTAAAAATCAGCACATAGATAGCTAATTAGAAGGGATCAACAATTATTTAGGAAAATGTGAATTAAAACATATGGAAAGTTAAATAAAAAGATATTCATAAAATCAGCACATGGAGCTAATCATTCCAGATTTTATTTATTTAATGTATATAATTTATTTGGGCCTCAAATAAGTTTTAAGGCAATTAGGCTTCTTGGACCATCAATGTAGCTTTTTGTCATCCATGTGTTCTTGAAAGCTTGAGGACATAGGATTTCTTCATTCAATGCTTGATTCGTCAAGAAGGCTTGCAAACCCTTGTTTACAAAATTTTGGACTGCTAAATGTATCTTGTCTTTGAGTTGCCTTGACTTTGTTCTTGTCAACGGGTCATGTGGTAACGTAAGCCCATCAGATGTAAGGAACTTAGTGCATTATATTCACTTGGAAGGTCAATGCGGTAAGCATTATCATTGATGCACTCCAAAACTTGAAAAGGACCATCTCCACGTGGGTCCAACTTAGTCTTCCTTTTGGATGGAAAACATTCCTTCTTCATATGAACCCAAACTCAATCTCCTGGTTCAAAAATAACTTGTTTACGTTCTTTGTTGGCTTTTTTAGCATTATTATTGGCAATCTTCTCCATCCGTTGTTTAGCTTTGATGTGAATGGTCTTCACCAACTCAGCTTTTTGTTCCCCATCCAAGCTACAAATACTATTGATAGGTAAAGGAATAAGATCTAAAACAGTTAATGGGTTAAATCCATAAACTACTTCAAATGGTGAAAATCCAGTAGAAGAATGAAAAGAACGGTTGTAAGTAAACTCTACAAAAGGTAAACATTCTTTCCAATTTCGTATATTTTTACCAGCAACTGTTCGAAGTAGGGCACCCAAGATTCGATTAACTATCTCAGTTTGTCCATCAGTTTGAGGATGACAAGTAGTCGAGTATAAAAGTTTAGTGCCAATCTTACCCCATAACACTTTCCAAAAGTGACTAATAAACTTGACATCCCGATCTGAAACAATGGTACGTGGGATGCCATGAAGCCTTACCACTTCTCGAAAGAATAAATCAGCCACATGTGTTGCATCATCAGTTTTGTGGCAAGGGATGAAATGTGTCATCTTTGAAAACCTATCTACAACCACAAAAATACTATCTCGTTCCTTCTTAGTGCGTGGTAAACCAAGAATGAAATCCATAGATAAATCAACCTAAGGGGAAGAAGGAATGGGAAGGGGAGTATACAAACCGTGAGGCCTTACCTTAGATTTGACTTGTTTGCATGTAAGACAAGATGCACATATCTTTTCAACGGTTTTTCTCATGTGTGGATAGAACAAATGCTCCATGACAATGTCTAGGGTCTTGGTAACGCCAAAGTACCCCATCAATCCTCCACAATGTGCTTCGTGCACCAAAAACTCTCGTAAAGAACCTTGCAGAATACATAACCTGTTTAGGCGGAATAAATATCCATCTACAAGATAAAACTTGTTAGAAGAACCTTTATTACACTAAGTAAAAATTTTAGCAAAATCAACATCTATCGAATACAAGTCCTTAATATGTTCAAATCCCAAAACCTTAGCATGCATAGTAGTAATTAGTGTATAACGACGAGATAAAGCGTCAGCTACTATGTTATCCTTACCTTGCTTGTATTTGATTACGTATGGAAACGTCTCAATGAACTCTACCCATCAAGCATGTCGTTTGCTTAACATACCTTGGCCGTTTAGCCACTTAAGTGACTCATGGTCTGTGTGAATGACAAACTCCTTGGGCAGCAAGTAGTGTTGCCAAACTTCAAGGGAGCGAACCAAAGCTAGGAGTTCATTGTCATAGGTTGAATAATTTAGTTGGGCTCCTTTAAGTTTTTCACTAAAATAAGCAATGGGCCTTTTTTCTTGTAAAAGAACTGTCCCTATGCCTATTCCTGAAGCATCACATTCAAGTTCAAATGTATTAGTAAAATCTGGTAAGCGTAAAATTGGAGCTGAACATAACTTATCTTTCAAGGCTAAGAAAGCCTTATCTTGCTCCCTACCCCATGTGAAACCAACTGATTTTTTAGTTATTTCAGTTAAAGGAGCTGCTATAGTGGAGAAGTCCTTGACAAACCGATGATAGAAGCTTGCAAGACAATGAAATGATCTTATTTCCGAAATAGAGGTGGGTGTAGGCCACTCACAAATAGCCTTAACCTTCTCATCATCAACGTGAATATCCTTAGCACTAATTACAAAACCTAGAAAGATGAGTTGATCACTACAAAAAATGCACTTGTCAGCATTAGCATATAATCGTTCTCATCGAAGAACATCAAAAACTGACTTAACATGTAAAATATGATGTTCAAGAGAAGTAGAATAAATCAGAATGTCGTCAAAATAAACGACTACAAATTTACCTATAAACTCCTTTAAAACATGGTTCATCAAGCGCATAAAAGTGCTAGGTGCATTTGTCAAGCCAAAAGGCATGACTAGCCACTCGTATAACCCGAACTTCGTTTTGAATAATGTCTTCCATTCGTCTCCTTCTTTCATACGAATCTGATGATATCCGCTCTTCAAATCAATCTTTGTAAAAACACATGCTCCATAAAGTTCATCAAGCATATCATCTAAACGTGGAATGGGATGTCTATACTTGATGGTAGTGCGGTTAATGGGTCGACAATCAACGCACATACGATACGTACCATCTTTTTTTGGTACCAGGAGTTTGTTGCATGTAGTTGCATGAGCATTAATAAGTTTTCATGTTTAAGAATGCATGGTAGTTCATTTAATATGTTAGTTCATTTAAGCATGCTAGTTCATTGAATATGTTATGTTTATTAAGCATGCTAGTTTATTTAAGTAAGTTCTAATTTGCATATAAGTTACATTATTTTAACATAAGTTTTTGTGTTATTAGGTGGATGAAGTCTGAATAAAGATATGTTTGAAGTCTTTTGGGATTCAAGAAATCAAGTGAGAGTAAAGGCATGGATTGAAACAATACATAAAGAGGGAATTCAAGTAGTCTTGTATATTTAGTCAACTTGGTCGCCATATTTGAGTTGGATCTAAGACAAAATGAGTTTTATGTCTTCTTAAAACTTGTTTCCCTATTTCTTATCTTTCCAACGCACTTTGAATCACATTGATCCGATATCGGGAGCTTGAGATATGGTCATTTTACCGAAGATAGAGCAAGTTGGAATTTTATTACGGGAAATGCATGCAAGGATGAGCTTGAACCAAGGAGAGACTTTTCATATTCAAAAAGAGAGACAAGCAATTGAGTGGCATCTTTATTCATACAAAAAAGCATTCAAGGCCTTCTTATCATCCATTTTGTGAGACTATTCAAATTCTACAATAAGACACATATTGAAGAACTTCTTTATTCATATTATTATGACATTCAAGGAGGACAAATGACTTATAGATGAGCGTGAAATTCGATGAGACAATCTCCCTTGGACAAATGGATGTCTACATTTATCCTAGTTTTGTCCACATTCATCCTACATATTTTATAAAACTATTCAGCTACCAAAGAAGATGGAAGAACTCAAGCCTTAATGTCTTGTCATCATTGTCATGTTTCTTTGTTAGATTTTTTATTGTTATTTTGTTTTCCTATAAATAGTCCCTAGCATTTCATTTGTAAGAGACAACTTTGATTCTAATACACTTTTGGGTGAGAGTTGTATCTCTTTGTTCTTTATTGAACTTATCCGACTTATTAAGGAATTCTCCTTGTGGCGTCATTCCTTATTTCCATATACCAAGGTTCCTAGTTTTCTAACTAGAGGGTCACGGTCTTTTGTTTATGATCATTATAGGAAACGGGTCTTCACTTTTATATAGTGTTGGTTCCTTCCTCGTTCCTCTAAACATCCAATAGGATTCGGGTCGACATTATCTATAGTGTCGGTTCTTTCCTGGTTACTTACCATCATTACTTTTCCCTATTTACACATATACTTTCACCATCATCTTCCATTCATTCTGTTACATTCTCATCAAATCACTAAATTAGCTTCCGCAATCATATCAATTCCATTATCAAGAACCCTTTTGAATTCATTTCATCACGTTATGAACTACTTACTACGTTCACGATCGGGGAACTAGTGAATTCTGGAAACTCGCGTAACCGGGGTGGTGATAAACGGACCTTGACCCTTTCAGTATATTAAACTAAAAGAACCCGATGTATCAAGATGGATAGAAAGGGGTTTGACGCCACAAGTACAAAAGTACTTGATAAGTCGATAAAGTTCTAAGAAGAACTAAACGAGAGAAAATCTCATAAGTAATTTTATATAATCTGAATGTGTTTACAAAATGAAATCCTAGTCCTATTTATAGTTTTCTAGGGGGTTTGGACGAAATGGCATTTAACTATTCTGATAACCATTCATTTGAATGGTGTCTCCTTCCAAATCTATTAGAAGAGTTGTAACTTTTCGGTCCAGCCTACACAGTTTTCAGTAATTGGGCCATATCTCGAGCTCCCGATATCGGATTGATGCGATTCAACATGCGTTGGAAAGATAAGAGATAGAGGAACAATTTTCTTGAAGAAACAGAAACCAAATTCGACTTGTATCCTGCTCGAAATTGGCAAACAAGTGGACCATCATGAATCTGTCCAATGAAGAGTGATGCCTCTTTGTTTTGGCGTGAAATTCATATTTCCCTCCAAGGAGTGGCGCCCAAACATGTTTCCCTCCATGGCTGGTCAGTTGTGTCCCTTGGGGAGGGAACATGTCCGTCCATGGTTGAGCTGAAGGTTGTAGGGTGAGCTGAAATGAGCTAAGAGTGAGCTAACTTGAGCTGACCTAGCTAGCTGAAAGACTTAGCTATAGTTTGAAGGTGAAATAAGCTAATCCGAGCTGCCTTTAGCAAAGTGAGCTGGTCCATTAACTTCCTTTTACTCTCTTCTAGTGTGAGGAGTGTTTTGGAGCTGATCCGAAATTCTTAAGGCCTCGTTTTGAATTATGCTCCATTTGAGATCATATGGGATTTGTGAGCTGACATGGAGCTAGCCTTTAGTCCTTTAAGTTCAGTAGGAGTGTTCCATGCATTTCCAAACTATTCTGCAATTGGCTCCTTGTGTTTCTAGCATTGCCTT